>JAGTXR010000025.1:3600000-4347902 GCA_022606575.1 Glossosoma conforme | reverse complement strand
TTACACACTTTAATTTTTTTCTGTATGTCTTAAATATAAAATTGCTAAATACTTAATTTTTTTTAATATGTATTTTTTTTTAAATTTAATTAGAATAATTTTTACTACCATAAAATATTTATAATTGAATAAAGAACAAAAATTGAATAAAGGACGGAAAACTGACATGTCAGTAACCTCACCTCGTTATTCCTCATTATTTCAAATACCTCCAGTGTTCTACGCCGGCACTTCTCTTTAAAACCCATTATACGGTTAAATTGACTTTTATGTTTCATATGTTAAGTAGTTTATAAACCTTTTAAGGTTGGCGATCGCTGATGCAGCACGTTGCATGATCCTATATCGCATGTCAAACAGATTGCTTCTCTTAAGACATTTCACCAGGTGCAGCAAGATGTTGATGTTGTTTGATAGTGGGCTAGATTAATATTAACGTTGCAGAGAAAAAATATTTTATCAGCACTAAATGCCTTTTAATCATTTTCCAGATGGAGGAGATAGCATTCCCCCCGTCGCCCAACTGGTTCCTGAGCGACGTGCTGGCCGTGGCCCCTGACGGCTGCATCGTGTATGGCTCCTGTTCCACCGGCATCACCATCCTGGTACCCAGGGATGGAGATCCCACCTGCACTCTCTTCAAAGTCAAAAATATAAGACCGGCACACAAACTTAGGTTAAAAAAATCATCAATCATAATTCATCACTATTGTTCCTAAATAATAGCTTAAGTGGTAGTAAACAATAGGACGATGACCCCAACTTTTTTTAGTGTTAAATAATATTGATTTTGTTTCTTGCAGCTTTTCTTGACATGTTTTTTAATTACGTGATCAAATAATGGTTTAAATTGAAATTAATACATTACATGTCAAAAAACATTGATGAAAACACTAATCAATTTAATTACAAACTTGTTATAGGTCTTTCGAAAGGCCAAAATATGTTATTTCAACTTAAAAATTTAATGTTTAAGATTTTGATTTGGACAAAAATCACTGGCTTCTAAAGAACCAATAGATTACTTCTAATAATTTTCAATTTCAATTTTCAATTTTATTTATTTTTTTCCTTGCAGAAACATTACAAATTTTATCAATTCAATGCATTTCTGAAGTACAATAATATAAATACAATTATATAATATAAAATATAAATACAATAGGTAACATAAATGTGGTGATGTAAATTTATTGACACATTTAGTATCACTGACCTCACACTCAGAACTAGCGTCAGGAGACTCAAGATAAACAGTTTGACTTGTAACAACAAAAACCCTGTCATAAGTATATCATGATTGACTCACAAATAACAAGGCATTATTGTCACAAAATAAAACGTGTAACATTTCGCCTCCATAAACACCAGTACTGAATTTAAAGCAATATAACACTAAATATCTCAATATCTTCACTCAAGTTGGTTCAACCACTGTTCACTGCGATTCTTTCGTCTTATGCGTATCCAGGGTTGAACAATGGTCCTTTCAGGCCACACTTGAGGCTCCACGAGAGACTCCAGCAAAGTCGCGACGACCCCGACTTTGAAAGAAGTTGACAGCGTCCGCCTGCTGACAATCCTCCTGATGGTCATCCAAGAAGGATTGAATGCAGCGGTCGCTGCCAAGAAGCTCTGCAAGTCCTCAGCCGATGTATCTGGGTGAAGGCCCTTGGCGTGAAGATACGCCATCTTCACTCCAGTAACGTTTTTTGAAGGAGCTGCAGAACCACGGATCATCAGACGTGCTGAATGTTGTTGCCTTTCCCCATGCGGAGAGGCGCGACTCAACTTAGAACGTTGAACTTCTCCGGAAAGATTGCTCGGGGGAGGGAGAGGACATCCACGGAGAAAGCACTCAGGTCCTCCAGTTCCTCGAACGATGATTCGTCCCGGCTGAGAACGGGAGTCCTTGGGAGCCTTGCTCGAAACAGCGGGGGCTCCTTCGATAGTATCTTCCGAGGAGTCCTCTTCGGTGGCCTCACTCGAAGCGGATTCTTTGACGGCAGGTTCGGAGTCTCTGCTGTCACAGTTAAGCGACATCGACACAGGAATGTTGACAGCTTCAGCGTAGGTAGCCGGAATTGATTTGCACGCTCGAGGTAAGCGCCTTCTGCGGGAAGTCGGCAGACTTGTCGGGTTGGGTGGAGGGTCCACACCAACGGATGTCAGAGCATCATCCATCCCGCATCCAACAGCCTTTAAGAGCCTCTCCAGCAGGAAACGGTGATCGTCTAAGTGACGATTTATTTGCGCGATATCACAATCGCAACAGTTCGCCATCTTGTAGGTAGGATGTCGAGCGACGAATGTCTAAAATGACAGTATTTCAATGTTATGTTCCAGATTTAAAAATATGTATTATTTATTACAGAGTTTCTTGCATAGCCCTGAGCCCGCAGTGGTCGGTCAGCCGACTGTTTGTGTCGGCTGCTGACGATGGCTTTGTTAAGCTGTGGAATGCGGAGACTTACTCTTTCTCGATAGCTCACAATATTCATGCTGACGCCAAAGAGGTGAGCTTTATCAATCTGTATTGTTAGCAAAAAATACATCCTAAATCTGAAACGGGATACTGTATACGTTTGTGAAATCAGTAGGTCAATGTTTTCTATTACTATTGCAGGCGGTGATCGGTGTGTGCTTCATTAACAGCGAGACAGTGGTTTCGTTGGGCTCAGGTGGTGTGATGGCCGTGTGGAACACTCGAAGCAACAGCGTCCGCACTGACACGCGCCTGATGCGGGGTCAGCGACCCCTCTGCATGGCTGCGAGTCCGCATCACGATGCGGCCGTCGCCATCGGCACCAAACTGGGAGTAGTTCTGGTCGTCTCGATAGCGGGTAAAATATCTTCAAAATTGTGCAATAAAATTAAATATAGCTTGCGTTTTATGTTATTAAAGTATTATGATATTGTTGTTTTAGAAAAAATGAGTATCCTCTTCAAAATGCATGGCCACGACACGGAGATTTCATCTCTGAGTTGGTGTCCTACACCAGAGTGCCGGCCACTAGAAGACGTGCTGCCGACAAAGCGCGTGAAGCTTAAGTCGGTCAAGCCCAAGAAGCAGCAGCCCGCTTCCAAGATGGAGTCGGCCGTCAGCGAAACTTCACTAGTCGGGCCCATGGGAGATAAGGAACCCGTGGCGAGTAATGATGAATCGCTGCTGGTCGCCTCCCCGAGGGGTGGACTGTACGAGCAAACTTCAGGAGAAGAGGCAGACGAATCAGACATATTTGATGTCTACAAAGATCACTCCTATCAAGAGTTCGGTCACACCCGGAACGTTCAAGGACAGACCGATTCAGATAATGAAACCGACTCCAAGTTTAGCCCGAGAAAAAGAAACGACACCATAACGGATTTAAATAATACTGCAGACTCTCTAGCCACGGAAGCCGAGGATATTTCAGCCGCCATGGAATCTGTTAAAATAAGTGAAAACGATGATAAACCGCGAGACACAAATAAATCTAATGATTTCTTAGAAGAATGTAGAAAATTACAAGAGATGATGCAAACGAGAAAGGCTAAAGATGCTGAAGAGTCGACATCGAATTCACCTTCGAGGAGAGTCAACGATACGCTTAACGATTCTCTAAACGGTACGGCCGATGTCTTTGATGAGACGGATCTCTTTGACGTGTACAAGGATCACGCCACTGAAGAGTTCGGTCACTCAAAGTATGTCGGTCGGCCGGATTCAGATGAGGAATGTGAAAAGCCGAAGACCGGCTCGTCCGTTTCATTTCTGGAGGAGTGCGTCATGTTGAAGAATAAACTGCTAGGCGATGATGAGTCTGTGACGACTGAGATGCTTAACGATCTCTCGACAGCTGTTAACTCTGTCAGTATAAGTGGAACAAAGTCAGGAAAGAGCAAAGAATTAAGAAAAACTGACGAACTGAATACTCAAAGTAAAGTTTTACTGGCGAGCTGTTGTAAAAACGGGTGAGAATGCTTTTCTATTGAGTTGAACGAATAAACTTGAATAACTTTCAGATTTACTTATAACGGTGAATTTTATGTTATTTTTTTTTAGGAAAGTGTGTATATGGAGATGGGGTGGAAGCTTGGTGGCGTTGGGTGGTGCCGGAGGAGACTCCAAGGGCGAGCGCCGCAAGCCGGGGCATCCCTGGGGCGCGGTGCACTGGGCCGCCCCTTCGCATCTCTTGGCCGCCTCTCGCAGCGCTCAGTTACTGCGATGTAACTTTCAATCACTCAACTCGTGAGTCTCATAATGAAAATTAAGATGCTAAAAAAACCTTCTTACATTTCCATTTTCTCATCATATACCTAGCGTATAATTACCACAAATAGCTGCCAAAACTCTTTCCAGCTTGTTACATGTTTATTTGTCAATAACGTCGCCTGTTAGGGGCCGCCCTTAGGGACGGTCCTACCACGAGGACAGGCGAGTTGCGACTACTTGCCCGCTCTCACATTTCGACGGTACCACCCGTCAAGAGGACAGTTGTACCAACTGTCAATGGACCAACTGTCATAACAATTATTTTGGCGTATGCAAACACCGCTTAACATTCGATGTAGATGTCACGCAAGCGAACCAAAATAATAGACAAAAGATCGCTTGTTGAGGCTTTACGGCATCGGCCTTAAGGAGCTATATCAAGCTGATATCAAATTATTTAAATTTTCAGGAAGAAAGTATTTGGCTACAACATTGTACACGCTGCCCACCAGCGTGGACTGTTTGCCATCTCTTCTGGGCGCGTGGCTGAGGCTGATGAGGCCGACTGGAGAGCCGGGGTTCGTGCGCCGCCATTGTGGAGCGCCGGGCAGGATCGCTTGCTGATCGCCTACTCCCCGGACCAGAGCAAACTGCTGGCCAGCTACACCACCTTCGGGGGCTTCGTCTATGACATCGCCATCTCTACCATCGACCCTACAAGGTGAGAATACATTTATATTCTTCTCTGTATATATAGCCTTTGCAGGCTGGTGCCGAAAAACTTCGATATGTGCTCTTTTGTCTCTTATTTTTGTTCGCTTGTCTGACACGCATATATAAAGATGATAGCTTAAATTTTAAATTTAAGTAACTATGAGACGCTGGATCGCAGGCGCCATTTGTTTGTTTTGACAATCCGCTATCTGTTATGTGAGAGTGGATAGTTCGTCAATTGGCCTATGCGTGGTCTTTGGGTTGTGCTACTGTTACTGCACGGTCCGAGTCACTTTCTGCCTGGGCAGTGTGAGGTACAAATCATTTATTATTTGTGGCCTGGGCAGAATACCGAAGTTTGACATACTTTTATTTAAAATAAACTTCCTCGTCTTTTATTAGATCAGCGGTCGGGGAACTTTTTTAACCATTACCCCAAAACATTTTTGCATAAGTCGATATTACCCCAAAATATTTTTGTGTAAGTCGATATTACCCCTTCCCCCCATTTTGAAAAGAAGACAATCAATGTATATTTAAATAAAAATCATTTATTGAATTAATTTACATGGAAAATAACAAAAAAGTTACATGAAAATAGTAAGTTTTATGAAATAGCAAACTAGAAAAATTTCCTTATTACCCCAAAAAACACATTTTTACCCCATTTGGGTTAATTTACCCTGGTTCCCCGACTGCTGTATTAGATGGAGAATGTCTGTGGGTTTTGGCTTTTTGAAGATTTCATAGTCTTCAGAGTCATAGATTATCCACCCAATCCCCAACTCCCAATCTAAAGGGCCAACATTTCTCATATCAAAGTTTTCTTAGTCGGAGTCTTGTTTTACAGCATAAATAATAACAAAATTAAATTATTCAAATGATCTCTCTCAAATGAATGCAATGCCTATTTCAGGGTAGCGATAGCAGCGGGTGACTGCATGGTGCGAGTTTGGGAGCGAGCCCCGACCGGGCCTGGAGCCGTGCGTCATCACTGGAACGGGGTCCAAGGCAAAGTGCAAAGCGTGGCCTGGCATCCCACCAAGGAGAACTGCTTGGCGTTCTCCACGGCGGAGGGACGGGTTAGTCTTTCTTCTCCTCTTTTACCATGTCCGGCCTCTAACTAGAACATATGAACGCCATGAATTGCCATTACACAGGTCTGACCGCTGCCATTATCCTTATTTTTTGTTTAGTGGAACTCAAACAGTGAAATCCCCTCTTTTTACTTGGTCAATCTTCTCAGGTGGGATTGTTAGACGCTTCGTCTCCCAGTCCGGCCAAGGTGCTGCCTCCCGGGTTGCCGCTGGGCGCCTACCGCCTGAGCTGGGGACCTCGCAATCAGCTGTTTGCTTGCGGGGGAGGTGATCTGGTGCTCTACAATACCAGTCACATCAACAAGGGTATGTCAAATTTCTTCTAATTCCTTGACCATCCATCATTTACCACATGAAGCCGCAAAGATGTTTTGATTGTAAGGACAGTTCACAGAGCACCAAAATAATAAAAGTTCAATTTTAATGCAAGTGGGAAATAAAAAATGTGCCATAGACAAAATAGGACAATTAATATATATCAATTTATATTTTTGCCTTTTCTTTTATAGTGCTGCAAAGATAATAAAAAGTATCAAATGTATCAATTGTGATTATTTTCTCAATATCACATTTCATATATCACCGCTCCTATACAAATAGTGTCAATCCTTATCGACTTAGAAAAGCGATTAAGAGGGTTTTCTTCAATTCGCTGTCCATTTTATTTAACCAATATAAACAGTTCAATATAATGTTCATAGTTTATAATTTTTCTATTTTTTATTTTTTATTTATTTAAACAAATATAAAAGAATACAGTTAAAGATTTTGGTGACAATAAATTCATTCCTTTTTTTCTTTATTTTTATTTTTTTGTAAAATTCACTTACCACGCCACTTAAAGATGAATCTTGTGTTTGGCGTGGGCCATAATAAATAAATAAATAATAAAATAACAATTTCTCGATGGTAATGTAACATCCAACAGTTTTATTCTTATCGTTGGAAATATTAAAAATATCTTTGTGCAGATAATTGCTTAATCAATGATTTAATTGTTCCTCAGCAGGTCCTAACGAGCAACTAATCAGACGTGTAGGATTTTAGGTCATACAGCAATGAATTTAGATTTAAGTATTCAATTTAAAGGTTATATATATTTTACAGATCCTGAAAAAATTTATGTTTCGGAGTCGGGAAGAAAATGGGAAGTGTCAACCATGGTGTGGAGCGAGCGTTTTTTGACTGTCGGTTCCAGTGAAGGTGGACTGGGCCTCCTGGGAGCAGAGTATCCCTACCAACTGTTGGCAGCTGCCTACCCCGATAGGTAAAAATTCTTCTTTGTACCACCGAAGTTAAAACCTTTTTTTTCAGTTACAAATTTTGACCCTCATGATTAAGTATTATGGCATAGAAAATCTTAAACCTTTTCATCAATTCACAAATTTATTGCTTAAAAAAACTATTGGGATATATTAGACTTTCCTACAGTGAATTTGTTTAACTATTCTATTCAACTAGCCAAACTCTATCAAAACTCTACTGCCCGACTGAGACTAACTGACTTGACAGGGCAAGAGACCTCTTACGAGTAATTGGCCTTTGAAAACACTATAATAATGAAATTTTTGTTTGTATTTACAGTGTGCGTCTTATCTAGACTTCACCTTGAGTACTGAATTGTTCACTAAAAACATCTTTACCTTCTGGATGATAAAATTAAACAACACATCCGACATAACTGCCTTAAAGAACAGAGCTCTAGCCGACTCATGTCACAATATTCTATTACAATGTAATAATGTTAAAAATATATTTGAATTGGCTTTTATTTTCAGGAAACCCATTCAGTGCATAGCCTGGCACCCGATCGCCGTCTCTACTGAAGATGGTGAATCTCCCAACGCTGACTTCATCGCGGTGGCCTCGTCAGGACTGACGTTCAATGTCATGAAGTTTGAAAGAAATGTTGGTAAGTATCACAACACAATCAGTTTTCTTAAATTGTATTGTAGTTAACATCCTATCATGCTTTTTATTTTTTACATTTACATACATTTACGTTAACATAAAGCATTCTATTAGATAAAGTAGTAAAGTCCAATGATACTTGTATGTATAATTAGTGAGTTTTTAAGTTTCATGTAGGGAAAAATATTTTATTAGTTCAGCTCCATATTTATTAATTTTGATAGTATAAGAATCAGCTGTCAATATATAATGTGTATTGCCTAAGTATTGCAATCTACTCATTGTACTGTAAAAGTGGGATGAAGTTAATGATGAGGATGTATAAAAAGGACGAAGTCTAGTTGAGTATTTATGAGACACATAAATTTTTATTTCATTCAGGATCAAAGGACTGTCAATTTCAGCATTTAGATTTTGTAATGATAAAAGATGGTTGTGAAAAGCATCTCCGAATATCACCATTTTCAGTAATGCCTAGAAATTACTAAATATATATTTGATATTATCTCAAATAAGGCAATTTTACACAATTTTTCATGTAATTTTTTAGAACCGATTATAAAAATATTTTCCAAAAATTAAACAACGTACTGTGGCATTTCTCTCAAAAGCTGAAATAAAGTTGGAGAAGTACGAAGAGTTCACTCTGCACATGGACCGCGTGACCCGACTAGTCTGGAGTCCTCACCACAGTGCTCGCCTGCTGTCGCTCTCCCACGACTGCACTGTGCAGGTTTGTTACTGGTTTACCATTATTGCTATATTTAAATGATACGAGTAGTTACGTGTGAGTGCAATATATGAGGAAGCTACCAATTAAAACTTATACATTCTCATGTCAATGGTGATTTTTGGTAAACTTTCATTAAATTTCAATATTAAATAGATAAGAATTTCATACCTTGTTTAAATATGGATCACATTGAGCACTGTTTCACTTGTTGGAAGACTGCAGTTTCGCTATCTATGAAAGGTTCTTCAGTTCCAATGTGCATAAACGCACGAGCGGGAAAAATTCTGTAACAATGGATCGCTATAATATCGACAGTCAAAGTTCCCGTATCAAAGACTGATATGACAAAGGGCTGCGTATCAGTACTAACATCTCGCAGTATCAACTGTTGTTACGATAGCATTGAAAAGGTTAATACACTTTTATTGGGCGATTTCGCGCATTGTATTATTTCTAGCTCGGGCCATTTTTTAGCCACCATTATTTCTAAAGTTACAGCTCTTTTACACCAATCTTAATTTTGGTCGTGAAAATCGCCTGTTTTATAGATAAATCCGCAGGAATGATCGTTAATATTGTGAATCAGATTTGGGACGTCATCAACAAGTGTGTGCTGCACACCCTGGCGGGACACGAGGAAGCCGTGCTGTGCGCCGCCTGGTGCCCCCTGGAGCCCAGCGCTGTCATCACTGCCGGGGAGGATCACACCTTACGGCTGTGGGACCTGGCGCAGCATCCGCCGCAACCGCATCCCAACATAAAGCGCAAACGTGAGTTGACAGAATAACAATTGGCGGGATTAAACATTTCTTTAAGACAATTTTATCAGTCGATTTCGCACATTGTTTGTTACCTAAATCTACCTGCTTAGACAATTTTTGGCCACCATGTGAATATTTTTGTATACTTGTAATAATCGATTAAAAAATTTACCATAAATAATTCAAAAGATTAATCAGGGCCCGAAGCGTTGTTTTTCTTTTACTGGCACTATATTTCATCCATAGTAAATATGATGCTTCAAAAAGGTAAACAATCTCTGTAATAGATTAACATTTTTTTTTATCCTTTGTAGATAAAAAGAAGATGAAATTGGCATCGATAGAGGACGGTGAAAACAAATTAGCTGCACAGGAAGACAATGATGCATCATCAAAGGCTCAAGATCAAAATATCAACATCGTCTTGGATCAAGCGAAACTCTCTGACGTGGAGGATTATACGGAAGCTCCCGTTGACCTGGCCATCGTCAACGCCAACAAGAAACGCTTCAGCAAGAAGAAGGACAGTCTGGCGCAGGTGTGGAGACAGATTGTGAGCCCCTGTAACGCCTTGGAGGGTTGCCGTCGCGTGTTCAAGTGGTTCAAAGATAAGGAACTTGCCGGCGAGGGGGAGGACGTGAAGATGGACTTCAGCAATGGATATGACTATCTTAGAATATACGGCAATCACGATGATGTCATGGTGCTGATGGAACAAAAAGGTGACATTCACAATTAGCTAAAAATATTTTAAAATGGATAAAAGATCATTTTTAATTATTTGTGTTGACTTGTTTTTGATGGATTTTTTAGAATAAATTTCAATATTCTAATATTTTACAGAAAATTGAAGATACTTTACCAATATTAAGCAAATTGATATTTACTCTTACATACAAAATCACTCATCAATAAATCGGAGACAAAAAAACCGCGGACGCTGGGATTCAAACCATGAACCATTTGCAAACCCAATTTTCAGTCTGTATTCAGAGCGGCCCGCAGCCACTTGCTCCACTCTCTGAATTGAGAAATTAAGACATATTTATTACTGATACACATTATTTTTATAGATAAAATTATAGAATAAAATTAATTGATTGAATCAAAAAAAATGTACACACATTTTTTCAGATTTATTGATATGAGAAAAGTCATATAAGATGATGTTTGCTGTGAAATTGAATGTACGTATCAATTTGTTATTTGTATTGACTTTCAGATCCATTTAAAATATTAAAAAGCAATCATTTTTACCTTGTTTTAACATGTTGAGCGACGGTTAATCACAGAAATGCTGATGAGTAGTTATTATTTAGTACAAGTGTAATCTGTAATATAAGATTCCTAGTGATTTTTCACAGTGTAAAACATGTTTAATTCCATGAATGCGTACATTTTTGGAAAGTTCAGACTTTTACCTATTTTTCTACATAATCGCCACTGAGGTCAATGCATTTTTGCATGCGGTAAACGAGCTTTTAAATGCCCGAATAAAAAAATCTGCCGCCAAGCCATTCAGATACCTGAGAACTGCTTCTTCCAGCTCCTCTCTCGCCGAAATGCGTTCCACCCAGGTGTTTCTTCATGTCAGGGAAGAGATGGTAGTCACTTGGGGGCTAAGTCCGGGCTGTAGGGTGTTTGACAATATTAGATGTTTTGTCGAAATCTTGTCAATAGAGGTTTTGCTGACAGGGATCATTTCGGAGAGCTTACGAACTGTCTATCTTCGATCTGAGAGCATCGTTGCCTCCATTTTCGCATAGCTGGGAATGGATTTCTACCGGCGCAATGTTTTTTGCAGACAAGGAAACGCCTGGCGGGCGAAGCGAGGGGGAGATCCATCACGTACGGCTGTCAAGCCAAGACTGAGCTACGCAGGCAGCTCGCTAGGCAGGAGTAGGGAAACCAAGGTACACTTCAGAATCGGGGGATCCACCATAACAGCGCTTTTCAAGACTGTACCCCATGGGAACCTTATATTACGGATAACCCTCGTATCATATAATATTGTCATATTTTTCAGTAAGCTAAAAATGTTTGGTTAATGTTGTAATGTCAATATAATTTGATGTCTGTCATATGCAGAGCAAATGCATGCAGAGCTCTACAACTGGGAAGGAAGAGATCTGCTCGGTATCATTCGCGGAGACATCAAGGGCGTGCTGCAGCGAGCTGCCACTCGCGGGCGACTCTCACCAGCCTTGCTCACTCTGGCCCCTGCAGTCTCACACAGGTACTGCACCAAGCCTTTCATTATCGTTCCTGGATATGAGCACCAGATTTGGTTCTTCTTCGTAGTATCAATCCGGTGGATTGGTTTGCAGCAACAAAATCTTGCATCTCGATCTCCACTCCTCTCAATTCTCTGCAGTCCTCTTCAGCTCAGCATAAGAGCTACAACTCATGTCCTCGAACACGCTGCAAATACTCCCGTTTAGGGCGCCCTCTACAGTTTCTTCTCTCGATCATCCCTTCCACAATGTCGCGAAGAAGACCATGTGACCGATCCATCGGGCTCGCCTCTCTGAGATGGTTCTTACTAGGTGCCTATCTTCCTTGATTAAGCTGAAAACCTCATTGTTCGTGACGTGGTCTCTCCAGGAAATTCCGAGAATTCTTCTGTATGTCCACATCTCAAAGGCCTCTAGTCTTTTTTTATCACTTTCAGATAAGCACCATTTCTCACAGCCGTATATCAAGATGCTCTAAACAAATGATTTGGCAAGTTGCTTGCGGAGCTTTAAATTAATATTTTTTGACTCAAGATTTTTTGTTTTTTTATTGAACGCTAGCCTTGCTTGATGTATGCGTCTGTTGACTTCTCTTTTTATTGAACGCTAGCCTTGCTTGATGTATGCGTCTGTTGACTTCTCTTTTTATTGAACGCTAGCCTTGCTTGATGTATGCGTCTGTTGACTTCTCTTTTTATTGAACGCTAGCCTTGCTTGATGTATGCGTCTGTTGACTTCTCTTTTTATTGAACGCTAGCCTTGCTTGATGTATGCGTCTGTTGACTTCTCTTTTTGTTCTACGTTTGAATAGGAAGTACGATCACCTTGGATGGCAGAACAAAAAGAGATTTGGTTATTCACAATCAATAATCTTGTTTTTATTCATAATTTTTAAAAATTGTTTCTTACATTTTGTTCCCAGGTTCTGGAAAGAGATGATGACAGAATATGGAATTCAACTAGAGAGAGATGAAGACATGTCCAAATCTAGTAAGATTTTTGTTTTCATTAATGTATTTTTCTATTTATATAAACACCTTTTCGTATCATTTGTTTATCAAATATATGTAAGAATAATTTTGTATTGTACATTAGTGCGACATATTCTATTTCTAATAGGAGGATATAACAGACTCAGACAGAATCAGTTCCACAGCAGTGGTTATCAATCTTCTTTTATTGGCCTACTGATTTTTAAAAATTTCAATCCGGTTTGTTTTGTAAATTGGTCACCGCTGTCTGTGATATCCAAATCTCAAAACCGTAAAGATTGGCAATCGATGAAGGATACCTTCACCCAGCAAATGTGTGGATACAAATTGAACAAGAACATTTTAAATTTTCAATTCGATTATTTATTTTTAAACTTTATAAACATTACAAATGTTATTTCAAAGTGTTTGTAAATAAATTAATAATGAATATAAATAATAATAACAACAAAGATTAATAACAACATAAAATATTAGTATTTGTACTTGTAATATGCTTAAGGATATGATTAACCCTTTCAACGCGGTAAACAAAAAAAAAAGCTGATCTGAAAAATGCTAATTTTTCATGAAAAATAAAGTATTCTATAATATTCTTTTTACTTTATTTCTTATATATACTTCGTATAACTTGAATACAAATCACAATAATTATATATAATACGATAAAAACACAAAAATGTTTATGATAAGATTATAGTAAAAATTACTCAAGTTTAGTATCCAACAGGGGATGATAATTATCTCAAAAACAGTACAACAGTAAACACGACTTCACGAAATACTAACTAGAAGAATTCTGAATGTTCAGCGTCAACACGTGTTAAACATATAATAAAAATTAATATTACCTCTATAATAATGAAGAAAGAGAGACATGTTTGGCCTCTCTTTCCCCACCCCCTGCGCAATAAACGCGCAACAAAAAAAAAGTCTGTATATCACAGACGATATCGTAAATGTGATGCGACAAAATTCGACTACCGAGTCCAAAGGTTTTTTACAAGCCATGGACTATAGTCGATTTACGCGTCGAAGAGGTAAAAAAAATCAGGCGACTATAGTTGCTTTCCGCATCGAAAGGGTTAAGCATGCTTAACACATTCACATCGGGTGACATTCGCGCTCGGCTAATTCTCTAATACGGGCGATACATCCATGTCGCGCGTAAAAAATATGCATTTACGAAAAATGGCATAACTTTTAAAATATCCAACATAACTACTTTTTTTTATCAATAACGACACTAAATAATCATAGCACTACCAGAAAAGAGTTATAAACATTTTTTTAGAGTTATAAATATTTTTTTAGATTTAGAGTATGATATTTATGGTAATAATAACCCTTATAAAGCGTGTTATTTCAAAAAATATACACAAAATACTAGCGATTATGCAATAAAATTTAAAACATATGTTGATTTTACAAAATAAACAAACATTATTTATTCTAAAAATTGAAACAAATTTGTAGTGAACCTGTGTCTTAAATATGCCTTTACTTGTGTAAAACTGATAATGTCGAACCTTATAAGCAAGAAGAAGTCAAATGCTTGTAAAAAAAAACAAATATAAATATCCTACTCGACTTTAACTATCACAGTACGGAAAAGGTAAAAATACCCTTCCCGTAATTAACCGTCAATCGACGTAATGGGTATTAATACCTTTCCCGATGCGAATGTGTTAAGTATTGATATATTTAGTTTCAATTATCTTACTCTTTTTTGACCAATAATCGGTTGGTGGTATTTGTACAGCGTTTATTTCGACGTTGATTTCCTAATCGTGTCGCACCAACTGGGCAGACATTCCGGTGCCTAACTACTCAACTTGAATAGACTGGAGCCGCAGAAGACCTTGCAAGACCACCACACTGGTCGTTCGGTCGAGAATATCGCGGCTGTGGCTGCCGATGTCGCTGAGAACGAAGAAACATTAAACAGATGACGGGCCACGCAATTGGGCATCACCAGGCGGACAAAGTGCTAACAGTGCACAAGTTAATGCCCGCTGACCGTCTGTCGCATGGATGATTCCATTGGATGATAAATTTTGTGCTGTATAACTGAATAATACATTAAATGATCGTTTAGGTGAGCTGATGGGTGCAGGAGAGGCGTGGCGGGGAGCCGTGCTGTTGGCCTCGGGGGCCGTGGCTGAAGGTTGCCAGGTGTTAGCGCGCGCTGGTCTACCCGAGTTAGCTGTCTGCGCGGCCCGAGCTCGACAAGCTGACCACCTGCTCCAAGACACCTTCCACACCTGGATAGCTGCTCACATCAAGAGGCTCAACTTCGCAAAGGCTGCCGAATGGTGATATGCTATTATTATTTGAATCCACATTTCTGCAATGTATTGATGCCGAGGGGTAAATTAAATATAGCCACATTTTAACAATTTTTTTACCATAGATGCTCCATATTTAGAGCATATAGACACTGTAAATTGCCGTTTCACAGTTTCTTAAGCTCAGATTGTCAATGCATTGTCCTAAAACACCTGTACACCAAGAGGTTCATGGGAACATAGATGGTTCATGGGAACATAGATGGTTCCCGGGAGCCTCCAAGTCAAGAGGCTGTAAACTTGCATAGACTGCGGATGTAGTACCAGATAAATATTTGGGTGTTCAATAATTAGGGTTTTTTTAAGAAGATAGAATGATTAGCCCGACGCCTGGTATTCTTTATTGTCCTTAAGAGGTGGCTCAACCATACCAGGGGCATGTATAGAGCTTAGATTTAATTTTTAAAAAATAAAAAAATCAAGCTTGATCGGGTTTTGAACCGACGGAGTATGAATGACAAAACAACGCTTTTAGCACTGAACTATGCTACCAAGCTAAGTTAGCTATTGGTAACTACCGAATCAAGGAAGATAGGCACTTAATAAGAACCATCTCAGAGAGGCGAGCCCGATGGATTGGTCACATCATGCGCCACGATGGTCTTCTTCACGATATTGTGGAGGGGATGGTTGAGGGTGGAAACTGTAGAGGGCGCCCTAGACGGGAGTATTTACAGCAAGTATTCGAGGACATGAATTGTAGCGCTTATGCTGAGCTGAAAAGGGTTGCGGAGGACCGAGAGGAATGGAGATCGAGATGCAAGATTCTGTTGCTGCAAACCAATCCACCGGATTGATACTACGAAGAAGAACTACCGAATGGTACAATGAGAAGGATTTGCAATAACAATTACATTGAAAAAGAAATCCACGTTAAGTTATCTCGTATCATTTCTATGGAAAAAACCTTACACATCATATTGAATTGAAGTAGTAAATACACATACTTTTTTTGTTTCATTTCAAGATCACCAGAGATAAATTTGGGCGTCCAATGATTTGGACAATTATTTTTTGTCCTTAAGGGGTAGCTCAACCCTACGGGGGCATGTATAGAGCTTAAAAAAAATAAAATAATTAAACTTAAAACTATGGCATGCATTATATACTATGCAATATGAGACGTAGCAAGTGGTACCACGCTCGACCACTGTATCCTTGATTGGCGCTACCAGTAAACACACAATTCTTTCATCAACTATTCTGTCACCCACGGCAACACGGGGAACCACACAGTTCTCTCGTTGGCCACCAATCTTCGCGGGCGCTACTGGTTAGCTTTTGCGAATGAGATTCTCAAGTAGGATGCCGATCTTCGCAAGATGGCGACGATCGGTATCAGCATATATTTGTTACTTATTTTATGTGAAATCTTTTAAATTGTTAATATATATATATATTTTCAGTTATCTCGTGCTCGGTTTGGTGATGGATGCTGCAGTGACTCTGGGAAAATCTCACTCCGAGGAAGAGCTGGCGCTGGCTGCCGAGTTGGCCAAACACGCCGGGAGTCGACCTCTCGCGGAGGCTCTGCAGGAGAAATGCGTCAAGTGAACCTTCTCACAACTGCTTAGTCTCATACTGTTATTGTATATCAAATAAGATGAAGAATAAATCCCAACACAGGCAGTTAGTAGATCCATAGATCCCCTGATTAATCATCAACCCATGAAAAAATAAATGTTTTCACCCATAGCAGTCTGACCCTGGATTTGGTTGTAATATGTTCTCAAGGTTTAGTGATCGTGTGCCCCAAATTAGAAGTGGAAGTGAGCACCAAATTAAGTAATATTAAGTTCTCTTGGTCATGTTAAATACTTAGTTTATAGAATGAAATCAAGAATATCTAGAATTATCTTGATATTGATATCCACATAAATGTAGTTCAAGAGAATCACACAGAGAACAAGTAGCTTATGATATTGCATTAGAATACAGCTCGTATTTAAATTTATTGTTTGGTCGTGTTTAGGTGAACCGAGTAAGGAAAGATATAAAGCATGTGGATCCCGTAGACATCAATCCACTTCACAAAATCATATATTTAACCGCTTCTGTGCCAAGAGCGAGATTACTTGCATTCTTGGCCGTGCCCAGCAGGCCGGCTATAGAAAAAGAGCGAGTATTCTCGCTCTGGTTTGAGCCTCTGTGTCATCATATGTCCTGTTTTTTTGGTTAATTTAAAATATAGAACACACAGTGACATCTCTTGCTGCCATGTTGAAATAATTAGCTACTACGTATTGTCAAGAATTATCGAAAATACATCGATTTTAAAAATAGCTTTTGATTTTTCAAAATTGGCATAGAAAAGGTTAAGAAATATTATTTTGAACTTTTTTTTTAAATTTGTGGAGTTATTTTTGTCAATAGCACAAAGTCACATCTGAGCATTTTAAATTGTCCTGAAGTAAAAAATATTTATGACATTTGTCATCATTGATTGCTTTAGTATATGTTTTCTAAGTCTATTGTAGTATATATATATATATAATTTCTCAAGATTGAATTATTTAATATTTTTTCATGTAGGAAAATAAATGATCAATGTATTAGATTTGTGCCACACTTCATGTCTATAGAAACAATAGGTTAACCTCGATTTGAAATAGTCATGAAATAATTGCCGAAATTTCATACCAATCCACTTCTGATAGCACTTAAATAATTTTACTTGTGATAATTTCAAGTAATCGTGTATTGCTTGTATGTGATGTAAACATTTGTAGGGAATTAAGTAATAAAAACAAGAAAATAAAAGCGTCAGGCCAACCATCTTGTAAATTAGGCTAATCTTATGAATATGCTTGGAGTGTCCCAATAAAAACAAAGGTAAAGAAGAAAATAATATAAAAAAATACGAATATATTGTTATGTTATATGACACATATCCGCTATAGGTGATCTCCAAACAATACTTTGATTCTCATTGTTTAAACTTTGTGGATAGAGAATCGTTCTCATGATGAAGCTCTCCTTCATATTATAATCAGTGCGTATCTTGATGTACACTATATGGACTGCTGCACAATTATGTAATGTTTTATTGATGTGTATATAATTTCCCATTAAAAACATTAAAAAATTATCATATTTTTGTTTCAATTACTCTATTTCATACTTGAATCTGATGCCCTATGAAAATCTGTCAAATATAAAAATTATTCACCTTAGGGTATAAGTGATTCTTCAGTACAAGTATTGTTGAAATTTTACATAAAAATATTACTGTTAATACATAAAAAGAACATAAGAGGAGTGGTTCCTAACCAGTGCTTTGCAAAGATGTTACAAATGATCCATGATACACAAAATTGTTCACAATTTTTGGTCTGTGTCACATTATTTCCCTTTCCCCAATACTAAATTTAATCCAAAATTAAATTGATTCTCCACAAGCTGAACTTATAAATCACGCATGCTCTGTGGCTACTTAGAAGGTTAAGTGTTACTGAATTTGGAATAATAGACAATATGTTAATACTTAAAATTCAATTTTATTTTTGCAAAAACATTTAAGTATATATTAAATATTTGAACATTTGTGAAAAATTTAACCATTATACTATAAAATAATCATATTAATAAAATTATTGAATTTTTACAATAGTGGCAGTCAAGTCATAATGACAATAAGGAGATAAATGCTTTATCACTGAGAATTGGCATAAGTACTCTTTTAATTAACAATTATATTATTTTTCAATAAACATTTTGTAAAATTAATTATAAGTAAACATTATTTTAAACATATGAACACTTCTAGATGATGTACACTGAATGCTTTAAAAGGATGTTTACAAAAACAAGCTTTCGCACACAATGATGAATTAAAATTGTCATTTTTTAAATATAAATAAATTTAAATTGCAGATTATTAATTGTATATTATTGTACTACGTAATATTTAATTATTATATTAATTATTAATTAGTCTAATAAAATAAGCGCTTTCTGAAAGGCACAATAGTGTGGGTTACGATGTGCACGAGACTATTATAAAACTGACTGACGCCAGCAGTCCTGTGTTCTAATACTCTAATGTCAGATTGTCATTGTGTCTTCATTGTCTCTCCTTCTCATGGTTGTGGAGCTGCTCCTCCAACTGCTTAATCTTGGCTTGTCTGCGGTGACACAGTTCAGTCAGTTTGGAGTTTTTGGATCTCAGCTTGTTATTTTCAGCTAATGTTTCGCACAAATTTTGATTCTACAACAAAAAGTATATAATTTAATAATACAATCAATTATTTCACAGTACACATATTATGAAATGTAACAATTATTTCTCAGGTTACAAATTTCTCAAATTTTACTTTTAATAATAAAAAGCAAATTAACTATTAATGTCTAAAGATTAGAAGCTCCTTCTTCGTAGTATCAATCTGGTGGATTGGTTTGATCCTCTGCAGTCATTATTAGTGTCACCAAAAAATTTTTTTTAGTGAAAAATAATATAATCTACAACTTGGAATAAACGATATTCATATATGAATGTAGACGGATTATTTGGAGAATCTATGATGACAAACGGAAGTTAGTCCAACCTGAACGATGCCCAGCCCCGGGGTTTGTAGAGAATTTGGAGCAGCGTTAAATTTCTTGAAATTTGATGCCAGGTTTGCGTAATGGAGCTTCAGTTGACTGTATTTCTAGAAATTAAAAAAAAAAAAATACTTTGAAGAAAAATAATGTAAAATACAATTTTCAAAGATAATAAAATAATACGTAAGTCTACTTGGTCATTAGTCTCTTCTACTGTGTAGTATTTTCACATTGACAAATGAATGATTTAGATTCACACCTAATTGCTTAAATCAATTTGAACTTTAGTCAATAGAGTTTTTTTTTATTTATTCATTTAATTTAATTGAGTTAATTTTGAATGTTAAATTTTTGATTTGCAAGACTTCTTCAGTTTATAAAAAATTTTTAAAAGTGTTGTGATACCTTATTGATGTTTTGGTTTTCGTGACAGGCCTGGCAAGTCTGGCACTTGTTCCCGCCATCTTGCTCGGCCTGACTTCTAGTGGCTGTCAGCTGCTCCAAGCGGCTGCTCAGCTCAGCATTACTTGCCAGGAGCATCTTATTCTTTTCTTTTTCATCTTAAAAAGACAAAAGACAATGGAGTTGAAAGTTTGTTTTTACTTTTTGATAGTTAACATCGGGAAACATAGAAATACAAATTGCGTAATGACAAGGTATAATGATCATCAACAAATTTATATTTATTATGATTCATTTATCATTTAAGAAAAATAATATTTCCTAAAAATATACAATCTTTTCAGCAGATACTGTAATTTTGTTGTATTATTTTTATTGTTTTTTATTGCACTAACATATGTTTGTAACTGGTTTTTTCTACCTGACAAAGGGATGCATAGCGGATATTTTTTGTTATTACTTTTAATGTTCATGTAAACCTTTGCCATTTTATAATTAAAATTAAGTATGTACTATTGAACAAAAGAAGCTTTTTTTTAACAAGTTTATGCTATTTTAAATATTATAGACATTTCATAAAATATTTCAAAATTCAGGTATAAGATCAAAACTTGTCTGCGACAAGTTTCCACAAGTATTAAAAAATGAGTTAAAAATTAAAATAAAAGTAAAGGGTTTTGGAACAGGTGGTTAATCAATCCCTGACATATGTAGAAAGATGTAAAATATTTATTCCAATTAATTTTATTATCATTTAAATGAAAACAATTCATATTTACTAAATGAGCAGTAAATGGTTTAGTAATGGTTCTGAATTTTAATGTCTTGCAATTTGTATTGCCCATATAATTGGTGGTTCTCTTATTTACCATATCCACTTCTACGTTGGAACATATGCGCAACAAAAAACCACAGCCGGTGATCTCTCCTATGCGCCGTGAAGATACAAATAAATATTTATGTCACATTGATAAATACTGGAGGATTGATTTACTGTCAATCAAGCTATGTTTTCAATATCACATGTGAGAACTTTTTAACTTCATGAAATATCAGCTCAATGCAAATTTTAAACATCATATTAATTACGGTCTAAGGATTGCAGTTCTGATGTATTTATAATTGATTGGAATGCCCTTTACAATAATAATAAAAGCTTTTATTCCAGCAGGATTGGGTGGGTTGTGCAATACCCAATCTGCCATATTTTTAGATACATATATATTTATATAGTACATATAAAATAATAATTATAAATAAACAATAATTCATGGTGGTCGCTGCATCATCTCCATCCAGCGATGGCTCAGGGAGGAGTTGAGCCATTCAGAAGCAGCCAGGATGATGGTGTTGTTGGACTTCCTTATCCTGCTCCAGAAGCCGGCAACACGGTGACACAATAATGCTGGGAATGAATGGACTCTGCCCTCCGCAAAGATGTCAGATGCGCTACAAAATTTAGGGAGTCGCATAAGTTCTCGATATGATATATTATAAGAAGCTTACCCTCTAATGCGGCTGCACTTTTGTCTGATGTGTTGATGGAGCGATTGCTGTCATGGAGACTCAGACGCTTGCGGCGGACTTCGGCAGCCGGGCTGCCTCCTCGGAGACTCTTCAGTTCGTTCTCCAAGTCCATCACCTTGGTCTGACACAAAAAGAAAAATAAATGCCATCCATTGTTTTCCACTCCAGTAGGTTTTCATCTGCCCAATTCAGCACAATTGTAATGCAGTTAAAGATAAATTTATCTAATATATTAATTTTAATGAATAAATATTTTTAATTAACTTTTGAAACATAATTATTTCAAAACATGAAACATCATGAAATATCTCATAACAGAGCTTTCGAGTTTCCTACTTATTTATTGTTTATCAATAAATATTAATTTTACATCAAAACTAATATGTGGTAAAATAAAAAATTCAAATACCTGTAGGAGTTTATTTTCAGCGTAGTGTTCGTTAGCAAACCTTTGCCTTTCCTTAAGTTCACTGACGCACATATCGCACTCTTCATCCAATTCTTTATTTCTTTTCCTTTCGTCTTCGAGTTGATTCTTCAAATCCTGCAACTCATTCTCCATGCTCTTCATTTGTCCCTGAACACCAGAGTTATCGCTACCGGTCCTGTAAATAGATAAAGTTAAAAGATCAATCAATTTAAAGTAATTCAAATTTACAGCACTAATACATTTTTAAGAAGACAAGAATCCATTTATGATACATTTCCATCACTGTCTTGCAGAATTCTCCTGTATGTGTTTAATATTACATCCTGGTTTGTATTTTTACCTAAAATCAGTTTGTAATTGTCTACATTTCTTACATGTTATTTGTGGATTTTTGAATTGATACCGTAATATCAGTATAATGTGACTTTGAGAATAATTTAAGTGTCAATTAATTATTTTTAAAATCAAAAGTAAGATTAGCTATTTGTAAATCAAAAAAAGATCATCCATTATCCACCATAAACAGATAAACTTTTAAAATTCATAGATTCGAAAGATCAGATTTCTCTGTAACCGATTGGCATTAGTTTCCTGTATGAAATCACATGAAAAAGAGCTCCCAGTGTATACTAACAAAGTAGTAAAAATTGACTACTTTTTTTCAGTTTTAACTGCAATTAACAAGAGTGGACGAATAGCGTCGGTGATGACTGTAGAGTGAGGATGTAGTCACCTGTCGTTGGGCAGCAGGTTGTGTATGGTGCTGTTGCGCAGAGAGTGCTCCAAGCGCCGGATCTGCGTGGTGAGCTCCTTGTTCTTGGTGCGCAGGTCCTGCACGCTGCTGCTCAGCTGGGCGTTCTTGCCCTTCAGGTGCTCGTGGGTCATCTTGTCCACAAACAGTGACATAAGCGGTGGTTCTAGAAAATCAAAATTATTATTTTTACAAATTTGAAGGCCAATTCCGAAGCAGACTGTTCTACATTATTTTAACTAAATTTTTGATTAATAATTTATTTCTTATAAAATATAATAACGGAAGGAACAGTTTAACACAAAGTCCCTTTATTGACAAAAAATTATGTAGTTTTATGTATTAAATTATTAACACGTTTAACACAAATGTAGTGTTTTTAATGCATTCGACTCAGAGGCACCATTATAAGTCACATTCAGTGTTGAAATTCCATTGAAATGTAACCGTTAGCTTACAGAGACTGTTTGTTCGAAAAAAAAAACGTAGGCCACCGGTAACCTACAGGGCGCCCCTTTTCAACAACAGCGTAGGTCACCGGTGACCTATGTGGCGTGGAACGTGTTAACGGACATAAAATTTCCTACTTCATAAAACTAGAAAATACTTTCAGTTTGATGACCCGTAGATAAACAAACATTTTAGGTTTATCATATACATGTATGCGGACTCATTTCATTTTTGCCTATTTCTATATACTGAAACACAACCAAAATATGATGCTTATGTATATAAATAGTTAATATGTTGATAAATATATATGTTTAATGTCCAATAACAGTGAAGCTATACTTAAGAAATTGACAATTATATTAATTTATCTATTAAAGTGATTTGCCCAAATCCAGCTCGGGTCATTCCCCCACCAGTCTAGAGAACGCATTGGAAGGACGCGAGTGGCAAAAAAAGGGAAAAAAAAGGGTGGCTGTTTTTGACCAACTTTTTCCAAGAGGTTGACCACAGAGATGGTTAAGCTATGTATTTAAATAAGTATAAGTTTTGCTAATTTGCAGTTGGTTACTTTGTGTTTAAGCTACTTAATTACATTACAACGCTCACTATTAAAATATTGCATTTACTTTGAGTTTTAACATTAATAAGGTTTTACAGATGATCTGGTGTTCATACCTGACTCAGCATTAGCGCCCGCCTCAGACTTGGCTGCTTGCCGCAGGGAGTGAGGAGTGATCATCAACTTCTGGTGGTTTGCTTCCAGGCTCAAGTACCGGCTTTTCAATTCACCGTATTTCTACAAATTACAAAAAAAATCAGAGTAAATGTGCACACAGGACAGCTATTCCTTCTACTCTCGTAACAACCACCTGCATGGAGCATGTGGTTTACATACATTACGGTCCTATGGCTCTGTCAGCTGACATAAAATTCTGCGCCAGAGATACAATGTATACTTTGTAATGGATGTTTATAATGCGAGACGGATTTTCAAAGGAGGAAATTAGATAATTAGTCCGACCAGAGACTCGTAACTAGGAAATTTGGTTCTAAGAAGCAGCTCCACTTAACCGCTTCTGTGCCAAGAGCGAGATTTCTCGCATTCTTGGCCGTGCCCAGCAGGCCGGCTATAGAAAAAGAGCGAGTATTCTCGCTCTGGTTTGAGCCTCTGTGTCATCATATGTCCCGTTTTTTTGGTTAATTTAAAATATAGAACACACAGTGACATCTCTTGCTGCCATGTTGAAATAATTAACTACTGCGTATTGTCAAGAATTATCGGTAGAACATCGATTTTAAAAATAGCTTTTGATTTAAAAAAAAAAATGGCGGCCCTCGGGGTCTCCTCATACGAAAACCGCTTGGCATAGAAAAGGTTAACCATCGACACAGGTGAGCAATAGGCATTGATAAAATTAGTCTGTGTCCAATGTTGCTTATTTCGGTGGTCAAATGTATATAACTATTACATGTCGGTTATAGACATTCTTAACCCTATCATGTATATTCTAACATTAAATCTATCATGTATATTCTAGGCATGAAAATGAGTAATGACTATGAAAATACCTTCTTGATGTACTGGTACTCGTGGGACGACTGACAAGAGTGGTCAGCTGGCTGCGCTTGGGCACTGGCAGCTGTCAGCTGCTCCACGCGGCTGCTCAGCTCGGAATTACTCACCAGGAGCGCCTTGTTCTTTTCTCTTTCGTCTACAAAGAGAAATAAATATACTTAAATATAAATATTGATACCATGTCATTTTACGTCAGTAGCACCACTGTTTGTGTGTGGGAGACGAAAGCAACATTGTTCCCCGGTAGCGCCAACAGCAGAGACAACGGCAATAGGAAGGAACTACTCCCATGCGGCCTGTGAGTAAGTCGGGTACCCACCACCACATGGGGCGCGTCATGGTTGCGGCGATCTTGCTGTTAGATCCTCTCCTAACAAAGGGCTGCCTTTGCGGCATTAGCATTGACGCGTGCCTTAGTATCAAGTCTAATTTTGTATCTTTTAAATTTAAATAAACGAGAGTAATCTTATGTTGTGGCTTTAGTCAATTTACCCATTGGTATCAATATAAAAGTAAATTCAGAGTCTTACCTACTGGGGATATGTATAGTTATGGTGTTTTTTTAATTTTTGTCGGGGATTGCTATGATCTCTCACAAAATAGGAGAGTGCAATATACCTCTATCATGACTCCTCAGCGTATAATTATGATTAGTTGAATATAATTATATATAGTAAGGAGCCTCACTAGTACCTTCTAACGCGGCTATATTTTTGTCTGACGTGTTGATGGAGCGATTGCTGTCATGGAGACTCAGGCGCTTGCGCCGCACTTCAGCAGCCGGGCTGCCTCCTCGGAGACTCTTCAGCTCGACCTCCAGGTCCATCACCTTTGCCTGCAAATGCAACATCAAATGAGCCACAACACAAATAACAGACCCAGCTACAATTTTACCAAAATGAAGTTATTGACAATGCAGAGATCTTAATTTACTTTAAGTCTATGTCAAATAGCTTCCTATCTTGTTCCAAACTACATTAGCACATTCAGTTTATCCAAATACATTATTATTATTCTTCTTCTCCTACAATCATATGCTCTTAAGTCGAAGACTGGAATTTATTTGTACATTTTTTACTAACTATATAAAATTTTAGGTATTATACGTAGAAAAAAATAATTATACATATCAATAATATTATTATTATATGTATCAATTTAATTTTGCATAATTGAGGTATTCCTGTGACAATGACGATACCTTATTATGTGACAATAAGGAAAAAAATACAAATACATTTTTTGTTGGTAACTTGACATATTATCTTGTGGGCATGTTTTGGAGTAGAATACATAAAATATGCAAAAGAAACTGCAGTCTACCATCAAATGAAAATGCACTCAGTGTGATCCATGTTAAAAATGGCATAAAATTATTATCTACTTAATGTACCAAAGTTGACCATTCTACCAACATGTTTTAGGGACGTACCTGTAAAAGTTTATTTTCTGCATATTGCTCGTTAGCACATCTTTGTGTCTCCTTCAATTGACTGGCGCATGTCTCGCGCTCTTCACCGAGCTCTTTACATCTGATATTCTCTTCTTCGAATTGTTTCCGTAAACGTTCAACTTCATTCTCCAAGCTCTTCATTTGTTCGCGAACACCGACGTCTTCAGTGCTGGTCCTAAAAATATATCCATAGTTATGAAAAAAAAAATTACGAGGTAACTTGACGCTCTTTATGAGGTTCAATTATTTGATATTGAATATGGGTTTAATTTAAATGTAATATATTGGTTGGTTTTTTACACATTCTATTTTATTAAATGTTATTACTTTATTTTTGAAAATTCATTATTACTTACAAAAAAAAATCACACTTAAACAAGAGGAGATTCATATACCACAGCATTGATGGTAAAATATCTTCATATACATGAATTATATAAATATAATACATTTTGATATTGACAGATACACTTGTAATCTCCCTGACTCACACACAAACACAACACATGTTTCCGGCATGCAGTGTCCAGCCGCCTTGGCTAAACCTTATAGAGTGCACAGGTCTAGACAGGTTGTGCTCTCCTGCATTCCTCCATGCGATTACATAAAAAAAATGTGATCCAGTAATTTTGGATATAAAGAAAAATATCAACCACAGTATTTTTTATTTGAAATGCATTAGCAATGGCTAACAGGTCTTTAAATTTGAAATTATCCTTTTGAAGGGCTGCCACACGGATAATATGAATTGCACGATTGGCTAACGTTTGAAAAGCGAAATCACTTTATTAACCTTTAAAAGCCCAGTGGTCCCATGAGTGACACAAATTTGCGTCGTTCAATGTCCTAGCAGGCCAATGTTTGTAATGTGTCTTCGCACAATGGATTCTTGCATGAACTTACTTTAATACTATTATTACAAATTAATGTAACCCGATTGTGAAATAACCCAAAAGCACTTGTCCTGTATGGGTCCGTAGGGCATTGAATGACGCAAATCTGCGGTCCCGTATGGGACCACTGGGCGTTTAAAGGTTAATGTTATGATCAATGTAGGTCTGAATTGTGAAGTCACAAGAAATATTGTTGATTTAGGAGTCTCTGTAGAGTGAGGATGTAGTCACCTGTCGTTGGGCAGCAGGTTGTGTATGGTGCTGTCGCGCAGAGAGTGCTCCAGGCGCCGGATCTGCGTGGTGAGCTCCTTGTTCTTGGTGCGCAGGTCCTGCACGCTGCTGCTCAGCTGGGCGTTCTTGTCCTTCAGGTGCTCGTGGGTCATCTTGTCCACCACCAATGACGGGTCACAGTAAGGATCTGAAAAATATAATCATATTCATAATTAAAACCATGATAAATGATAACCAACAAATAAAATTCAAATGTAACACTTCAAAAGCACCGATGTGTGTCGACCAAGAACTGGCAGTTTCCAAAGTTCCTTCCTTAATGCCATTGGTAAGCTATGGAATGCTCTTCCAGCGTCTGTGTTTCCTCCTTCCTACAATCTGGATCTCTTCAAGAAATAGATAAATATACACTTGCAATCTCCCCAACCCACAAACAAGAACACAACACCTCCAGCCTCCCTGGCTGAGCATCATAGAGTGCACTGGTCTTGACCGGGTGTGCTCTCCTGCATGCGATTACATAAAAAAAAATGTAGGAATCGCTTGGAACTTGAACTGTTAGGTGTGTTATTTATTGATACTGATTTAGATTTTTATGCTCCATTTAAGGAATGTTTTTTTAATTATTTCAACTGGTTTACATGCACAATATAAGGTGACTAGGAATATATTATACCTGGGTCAGTGTTGGAACTGGCATCATTTTTATTTGCAACAGTTGAACTTTGATTGGTGTTTTGAGCCACAAGGAGTTTGTTCTAAAAAAAATTAATACATAAAATATATACTATGGACTTATGGGTATTATATTTCTATACAATTGCCTTTCATCTCTTCTGCATCAGAAATTTGAAGCCAACAATCCGCATAAGAAAAATGTTTTAACCACTTCTGTGGTCAACCTCTTGGAAATTTTTTTGAAACATTCCAGACATAACCCTACATTACAATCAGGGCAGTAGGTTCGTGCGCGATGCGTTCTCTAGACTGGTGGGGGAATGACCCGAGTTGGATTCTGGCAAATCACTATAAAAAGTTTCGTGTACGATGTGCCCGAATCCAATTCAGGCAAATCACACAAAGATTGGATTTTTTGCACTTAAAAGATACTTTTTATAAGAAACCATGAACTGTAAAAGTGCTGTTCAGTTTATGTAATATTTCCAATATATAAGAGCTCAGGTAAAAGAGTGAAGTAAATAAACAATACAAGCATAATGATATTACCTCTAGAACATTTTTTTCTGAAACTATTTTATCATAGTCGCACACTTTAAGCTTCAATTCATCTCCAATTGAGCAGCAGTTCTTGAACAACTGTTTGTATTTCTCCTCTTCATCGGTAAGCTTAGACTTGACCAATTCAATCTTATTGGACAGTTCTTTATTTTCTGCAGCGCAATCTTTTTTGTCTGTAAAATTAAAAATAAATTAAATTACATCCAACCAAAATAATAGCACTAACGGAAGGGGATTTTTTTTAAATTTGCAAACAGGAAATGAATTTATAAGAACCAGAACACTTAAACCTACATTCATTACATTCAACCTTAGTAATCAACATAAATTGATGAGGCGTATTTAACATGTCGGTGCATAGTACTCGTACTTAGTGCATAAAAATAAATGATTACAATATATTTTCTTACCCTCGTCTTGGCTGATGTCCATGTTGCTTATGGATGCTCTCCTCTGCCGCCCGAGCTGCAGTTCCCTGCCTTTAGGACTGTTTCTTAGATTGTCGGCTACTTGCGATTGAAGGTCACTCAGTTGGGCCTGTTTTGATAATTAAAACAGATTTTTAAAAAAATATTTTCAACTCAATAAAAGTATTTTTTACACAGCAAAGTAATCACATAATGTTGACTGAGGTGTAATGTTTTTTTGTAATATTTTTTTAATTGAACACGGAAGAACTGAGGGATTCGGTCCTAAAGAATTTGTGACACTCAATCGGGGCAGCAGGTAAGTGTTTATAAATCGGCTTCTTAAAGAAATTGGTTTATGTGAAATGAAAAATAGATGCGGGGAGACATTCCAAAGCCTGCCTACCGGATTATTTTTTTTAATGAATTTGTGCATGTGGGATCAATAGAGAATATTCAGAAAAGCTCTAATATTGACCATGATGTGAATTAGTCATCTTACGGTGACTACAGGGAGGTATGTTATTCAATAGAAATATACATAATCTTTACCTGTAAAATCTGACTATGTGATGAGAGTTCTGAACACTCGGCCTTCTTGGCCTCCAGTTGCTGATTGCATTGATTGGCTTGGCAGAGAAGAGCTTGGTACCGAGCCTGCTGCTCCGCCAGCTGAGTCTGAAGCAGAGTCTCTCTGCTGCGTAATTGCGCGTGTTCCAGAAGGAGGCTGCAATAATAATAAATAATTAATAAACATTTAAATCTACAGAAATACCGCTTAAAAAACTAGAGTAGTTGTTACATATTATAATTCTATTCAAGCCTGACACAAAAAAATGTTGCGACATGAACACAAAATAGGCTACAATTTAATTTATTTTATGCAATAAGAATGCGCGAATTAAAGAAGATTTTTAGTCTAAAATTTCATGATTTTTTACATTCTCAAGTGTTTGAGAATGGCTTAAAAAGCCTAGAAATAATGATGTAAAAAAATTGCAGAGGTTTGAGTTTAAAAAAAAAACTTCCACATTGTAATTATGCATTTCCACCGAGGTTTATAGATCGAAATGTTTTAACAATTATACAATGAGATTATTTATAAAAGCTTTCAATTATGATTTAAATTTTTTTATACACTAGAAAAAAAGACTAGAAAAAACACCCATATCCAAATAAATAAAACTGTGATTCTTACCTGTTATGGTCTTCCAACAATGTTTGCAATTCTTGAAGTTTCATTAATTTATTTTGATCTTCTTCACTCTTTTGATTTAATTGAATTGCAATGTTTTCGGCAGCGAGCCGTAATGAGCTGTTGTCTTGTTCTTTGGTCTGTACTTCAGCACTCAGCGCGCTGCAGCTCTCTTTTAATGCATTTATCGAGCGTTCATTATTAGACACCTGGAGGGCGTACTCTTCTAATCTAATGGAATGGTTACGTATAATCTCATCATTTCTGTCCTGAGATTCCTGTAGAGTGGAAATCATCAGCAAACTTGCATCCAACGCTTTCAAATTTTGTGAAAGTTTTTCGTTCAATAAACAGTTTTCATTTCTCAATTCACTTATCACAAATTTATTATCGGCATCTTGTAAAGTATAATTATTAATTCTATCCGATTGGTCGCTTATAACGGATTCCTTATCCATTAGCAATATTTCTAATTCGTTTATTCGGGCATTGCCCAATTCGATGACTTCACTATTTTTCCTGACTTTCCTCTCTTCACACTTTATTTGCTCCTCTTGCAGTAATATTTTCTGCTCGAGCGACGTGTTTGACTTTTCCAGATCTGTCATCGAGTCGATCAGTTGAGTTTCCTTTTCGGCGAGAATGATGAGGTCTTTTTTCAAATCGTTGACATCATTATTCAGAGATTCATTGCGCACCTCTAGTTGCTGTAACAAATGCTGAAGTTCAGATGTTTCTTGTTGCGATTGAGACAATTTTTGAATATACATCTGTACGTCTGCTCGGCAGGATACAATTGTCTCTTCTTTATCGTTACACAATTGTGATTGCAGTTGCAGTTCTCTTTGTAGATTAGAGAAGTCGCTTAGGTGCGTATTGATTTGTAGAAGCATTTGGTTTTCTTTGGCTGACGAGAGTTCCGAGAGGGTTCTAACCTCCCTTTCGAGTCGCTCTATCTCCTGATCCTTACCGGTAACAATTACCAGGCGTTTTTCGTCTATTATATCTAACTTAACACATTTAGTCTGTAACTCTTTTATGAGCAACTCATTATTATTAATTTTGTCTAATAAGGCATTACGCTCTGTATTTAAATCAAATAAGCTATCTTTCAGATCCTTTTCAAGTTTTATCAATAACTCCACTTGATCATTTAGTTGGACATTCTTTTCCTCCATGATGATCACTTGTCGACCTGCCGATTCAAGCTTTTCATTGTTTACGAGCATTTCAGATTGTAATTTTTCCATTTCGGAAACTTTGAATTCCAATTCTTTTTCTAATCGTGCTATTTTATTTGCGGGGTCATCAAATTCGATTTTTATATTTTTAAGGTCGATATCTTTTCCCAGTTCTGTATCACTAAATTGAGATAGAACCTCCTCATATTTTTTAATAACGTTCATCTTCTGGATATCGACTCTGTCATCTTTCAGTGATGCAAATTTTGTTGATAAATCCTTAACGTGCGATTGGATTTCACACGAATTGATTTTTAAATCTTCATTGGAACTCCTGGCCCCCGTTACATTCTGTATGAATGTTTGAAGAGCATTTTCAAAATATCCAGAGTTCAACTTCTGCGTCAATGAATAGTCGTGACATTTCGATCCATCCAGATTGCTAGAGAAGGTATCACCGGGTGGACAAATGTTAGGCGCATCCGCAAGATCATTGCTGCCTGATTCAGGTAGAAGAGATGGCCGGTGAGACATTTCCGGTGGAGACGATTTGTTCTCCATTGAACGATCACTACATCGCTGACTATCTTTCAAAGTCTTGAACGCTCTCTCCAAATTTTCCAAATCTAGAAGATTATCCATGAAGTCGGTGGACAAGGTATTATTCTCGAGCTGAAGTTTATCATTATCATTCTTCAGAATGCTTATTTTATCTGTCAAAGCCGTAATCTCCCTGCACTTGGAAGCGAGCAGTTCATTCAGTCGGTCAATGTCAGTTCTCATCAGTCGCATCGATGAAAGATTATCATCGGTATTGCTTGCGGCATCTGCATATTTGTTTTCTGTCAGAGTCGAGACGTCTACAACGGTATCTATGAGATTCGCATGAGAGTGAGACTCGGTTAAGATGCGGGTGCAGTTTGTTACGTCGAGGGAGATATCGGAGAGTCGGGGCGCATCACCGTCGAGGAGGAAGCCTTGCACCTGCAGCAGCTGCTGCGTGAGGTAGCGGGCCGAGGCGCTGCAGGAGGCGTGCAGCTGCAGGTGGTGATGCTGCACGGTGGCGAGGTGTGACTTGAGGAGGCTGTACTCGGCGCAACCGACCTGCAGATCGCTGCGTTGCCAGAGCACTTTCTTGAGCAATTCGTCTGATTCGGATACGAGGCTCTCCACTTCATTCCTCGTCTCGTCTATTTCCCCTTTCAGTTGTTCATTTTCTGAAGACAATTGCAGACATTCCTGATTCCTGGAAGTTATAGAGTCTTCCAGTTCTTCAATTATGAGATTGTAATTTGATGAAATGTTATACAGTTTGGATACCACATTTTCAACTGAACTCTCCGGCAGAGATTTGTTACGATCGCTAGCTATAGCCACACCCCGATTGGAATATTTTGTGGAGGCACTGATTCTATCAATCGTCACTGATAAATTATCTTCTAAATCATTTATGCACTTATCGAGATTCACATATTTATCCTCCACAAGATCACAAGAAGCCTGTTTAATAAAATCAGTATCTATAGTTTTAGGTTCTGAAAAAGATTGGTCTCGAATCTTTGTATCAGTATTGAGGTGCTCGACTTGCGCAACGATAGGAAGCAAATTGAAATCGGGTTCCTTTTCGTCTCTTATTTCAACATCTGAAGAATCAATTTCGATGTCCTCGTTCTTTGAATCGGATACACCACTGAACACTTCAAATTGATTATGAATGGTTACGATTGCGTTCATTAATATTTTTAATAAATCCACTTGGCATTTGCCAGCAGGTGTCGTTTGCTCCGGGTCAATATTGCTGTCCTTGTTTGCGTACGCGTGGTAAATGTTGCTGATCTGAGTTTGAACACTGCACAATAGAGTTCTCATATTATTATTGACATTCTCTAATTGTAATATCTTAGAATTGAGAGTTTCAACTAAATAAATTTGAGTCCTCAGTGACGTTTTCAAATGAGATATTTTCTGCACGATGCATTTAATATCGAAGATTTCAGAATATGAGTTTTCCGCATCGGACTCCATATCAAGAGAGAGCTCATCAACAATGATCCGCATTATTTTTTTAACGTCTTTAGAAATTTTTAGAGGTGAATACTTAGATTTTTCTACCTTCAAAATTTCAGCCCTGGACTTGTTAGGGGAGAAGTCACAAGTGTTGGAAGCAATTTCGCACAATAATGAATCTTCGATTTTCTTCTTCGGGTAAGTGATTTCATTATTCAGAGATATGTCTAAATTTTCTTTATTATTCACCGAATCCTTAAACAGAGATTTAAGTTCTAAAAATTCCTTTTCTATTGTTTTTGCTTTTTCGGTGTCACGACTTAGCTGCTCGATTGTCATTTTGTATTGTTGTATGTCCATTTCTTGAAGCTTCATCATGTCATTTAACTTGTTAAATTCTTCTGCTCTGTCGGCTGAGACGTATGGAAGGCAGTCCTGGTTCAATTTCAAACATTCATATTCAGATTTCAACATTGTTAACTCTTGCATCAACTCGACTCGACTTTGAAGAACGTTTAAGGAGTCTTCTTTTTCGGCAAACCTATGATTGCCGATTGAAATTTCAGAGTTTAATGTTTCGATTTGAGATTTTAATTCATTTATTTTTTCTTCAGCCTCATTTTTCGCAACCGTAAGTAATTCAATTCCACATTTTTCTTCTTCTAATTCAGTTGTAAATTGAGCTTTCAAAGAGTCATTCTCGGACACCGACTTTAACAAATCTCCATTAACCTCTTCCATTTTGATAAGAAGTGCAGCGTGAGAATCCTCTTTTTCAACAAACTTTTGAGCGCTATTTGAAATTTCTAATTTTAAATTGACAATATTATTTTCTAGTTCTTTTATGTTGTTATCGTATTCATTTTGTAAACGCACAGCATCTTGCTGCAGTTTTTCAATAATATCATTTTTCTCTTGTAATTGAATTGTAACTTGATTGTATTGTATTTCGTTGAGCTTTAGAGAATCATTTTCTGCTTTCAATATAGAAAACTCTCGAGAGATTTCTTCCAGCTTGCATGACAGAACATTTCGAGAATCTTCATTTTCAGCAAACCTTTGATTACAAGCTGAAATTTCAGATTTTAAATCCACAATATTGTTTTCCAATTCTCTTACTTTCTCGTCGTATTCATTTTGTAATTTATGATTTTCATTATTTTTCCCTTGCAGTTGAGGTATTAACTGATTCAATTCTAATCCATTATGTTTTAATGAATCATTTTCAGATTTCAACGTTGATAATTCTTGAGTCGCTTCTTCCATTTTGCTTTTAAGTTCGTTAAGCGAATCTTCTTTTTCAGCAAACCTTTGATTACCGAGTGAGATTTCAGATTTCAAGTTTTCAATATTGTTTTCCAAAGCTCTCAATTTATCATCGGATTCACTTTGTACGTATAACAAATTTTGTCGCAATTTTTCGCTTTCATTATTTTTTTCCTGTAATTGAGTTGCCAGTTGAAGCTTCAATGAATCATTTGCGTTTGCCAGCTTTGACAAATGTGCATTGACCTCTTCAAGCTTAATAACAAGTGCAGCGGATGGATCCTTTTCTTCAGCAGCAAACCTCTGATCACCTATTGAGATTTCCGATTTCAAGTCGACAATATTATTTTCCAGTTCTTTAATTCTATCGGCACATTCATTTTGTTTATGTTCCATATCTCGATGCAGTTTTTCAATTGTATAATTCTTCTCTTGTAATTGATCGGATTCCATTTCCCCGAGTTTCGATGAACCATTTTCAGATTTCAGCATCGATAACTCCTGATAGACTTCTTTCATTTTGCTTAACAGAGCATTTAAGGAATCTTCTATATCAGAGTTATTTATGACCGATATAACGGTATTCAAGTCATTGAAATAGTTGTCAAGTTTTTTTATTTTATTATCAGATTCGTTTTGCAATTGCATTAAAGCCTGTTGCAGTTTCTCGATTTTGTCATTTTTCTCTTGCATTTGAGTGGCCAATTGAAGCTTTAAAGAATTATTCTCGGACACCGACCGAGACAAATCCTCATTAACCTTTTCCATCTTAATGAGGAAAGCAGTGAGGGAATCTTCTTTTTCAGCGAGACATCGATCGCCGAGTGAGATTTTAGATTTTAGGTCATCAATAGCGTTTTCCAAATATTTTTTTTCATTTTGGATATTTAACAAAACCAGTTTTAATTTTTCCGTTTCATCAATTCTCTCATTTAGATCGGTCGCTAATTGTTTGCATTGCATCGCGTCACGCTTTAAAGATTCATTTTCTGTAACCAAATTTGTCTTATCCTCCCTCGCCTCTTCCATCTTGGCGAGCAAGGCGTCCAGGGAGACTTCTTTGTCAACATACTTTTGATTACCGGTCAAGATCTCAGACTGCAAATCGGTAATAAAATCATTTAAGTCTTTAAATTTTAGACGAGATTCAATAATTTCATCATCTTTGGCAAGTAATTTCTGTTTCACTTCTTCATGAAGCGAAGTGAGCCGCTGAAAATTGGTATCTTTTTGACAGTTGTCTTTTGTCAATATTTCAATTTGCGTACGATCGTCATCGAGGGCGGATTTGAGATTATTGATTTCATCAATTTTGGCTTGTAATTCTTCTTTGATCTCATACAAGAGTTTTTCATTTGCTTCCATATCTCTGCTAGAATCGTGAAGTTTTAAGACGCGGTGTTCGTCTGTGATGCTGTGGTCGGCCTCACTCTTGGCCAGGGAGATGTCATGTGACATGTTGAGGAACTGGGGGATGAAGGAGGCGGGCTGGCTGCTGTTGGAGTCACCGCGAGCTTCCCGCAGGCACGCCAGGAGCTCCGATTCTCGATTTTTACTTCTGGTGCGAAGATTATTTATTTCAAATTCCAAATCTGTGTTCGCACACTTTATCTTATCTGCCTCATGTTCACTCTGGACCTGAGGAAAATACATTATTGCTTAGAAAAGGTATTGAAATTTACATTAGGGATTTTGCCACGGAGCTGCCAATAACAACAAGTCAATACCGTAGTAACAAAAATTAAATAAGACTGTATACTTTTTATAAGGTTTGAAAATGTATTAAGTGATATTTTAAGTAACAATTATTGTGTTATTTAATATTAATAGGCCAAAAACAATTAGAGAATGTTCTAAATCAACATTTTAAAAATATATCATACTCTTATCAAATCTTCGATAACAGTTAGAATGTCTCTTTTACAATGTGCACATTTTTGAATTGTCCCTTATAAAAAATAGTTTTACCCGTAGTTTTTCTGCTTGACTCTTCTCTTGAAAAAGTGTTTTTGCAGAATCTTTGAATTGTTTTATCTGGGATTGACTCTCTTCGAGCTTTTCATCCGACACTTGTTTCATTTCCAGTAAGTCTTGAAGCTGCGAGTTCAAGAGTGTTATTCGCTCCATTAATTCTACCTGCAAAAAAAATAAACATCAGTCAGCCATTGACCGTAGCAAATAATGCTGCCATTACTTAATTTAAAAATTACTAAGAATGTCTACTTCTTATTGTTGATGGTACCATTAAAAGATTCTTTCGTATATCTAGCTTCTCTTCTTTAGCTTCGCCATTTCCCATCATCTGGGGTCGGCTCTCCTTGTGCACATTCGCAATGTCTGTCTGTCCTGCGTTGCATTCTCGGTCAAACCCAGAGTTTTCAGATCCTTGTTTACAATTGCAGTCCAGGTTGCCTGTGGTCTTTCAGGTCTTCTTCTCAGCGTGGGTATGTTGAGGGCTCACTTCACCATGTGGTCCTTATCTCACCTTGTCACATGCCCATACCATCTTAGGCGGTTTTCCCTTATCTTTTCAGGTATGGGGGCCACCCGAAATGAGCCCCGAATATGCTCATTTCCAACTCTGTCCACTCTAGTCACTACCATTAACGACGGGGAAGGATAAATATTGGAAATGTTATGATACTATTACTGTGGAACCGGTGGACAGTTAGATATATTAACTACTAATAGAGGTACATGGGTGGTAGGCAAAAAATGGTTTCCTAATTTAGTGTAGATGGAGCATACCGTATCAGGAGGATATATTTTTTCTAGTCTGGTCATCTCCTCTAACTCCTTGAGCTCCTTCTCTGCATAGTTGGCCCGTGACCGCAGCACACAGGGAGGTGTTTTCCGAGAACCTACTGGAAATCAAGACCATTAGAAAATCATTTCGAATGAAAATAAACTAAAAGGATTTCATCAAAACTATTTTTAGAGACAAGGCCCTTATGTATTGTTTGTTTATTATCTAAAATGTATACGTTACTAACTATGTTTAAGAAAAATTTAATTCACTAATTTTACTTTGGTTTCTGGACTCACAAAAATATTAAGTGATGAAGTGTTACGCCCGATTAAACATTACAGGTTCAAAGCTTTCGGTACAAACAATTGTGTAAATTAGACTTTTTTATAATTACACTCTTAAGGCAATAAATTATTAAAAGAAAAACAGAAATATATCTGTATTATGTTTTCAAATGAAAATAAAAGTGAATTTAATTTTAAAAATATTAACATTGCATTTAATTCAATTTAGATATTTTTTGTATTGTTATATATATTTATATGAAAAAAAACTTTTTTTTACCATTTCCCCTCCATTTTATAAATCCTTATTACATTAATATTTAATATTATTATTTTATCTTTTTGAAAGTAAATTATACATATATATATATATATATATCTCCTATATATATATATATCTCCTATATATATATATATATATATATATATATATATATATATATATATATATCTCCTATATATATATATATATATATCTCCTATATATATATATATATCTCCTATATATATATATATATATATATATCTCCTATATATATATATATATATCTCCTATATATATATATATATATATCTCCTATATATATATATATATATATATATATATCTCCTATATATATATATATATATATATATATATATCTCCTATATATATATATATATATATATATTCCCGAATACTTAACTTAACTAAATAATTAAAATTTATCAGGTTTTTTAACGTTTCACATGTTTGCCACAAATAACTAAAAACTTGTTGGTACTTTCAGTGATTTTAATTATTTTAACTTTGATATAAGCCTGGATACCACATATGAATTATTTAGTTAAACAGTCAGGGATCATACTGATATTCTCTTCTCTAAGTTGGGTATCGAATTACTGGGTGACAGGATGCAGGAGCAAATGAATAACACAAAGAACTTGTTTTCGAAGCACAATTCACGTTTATTTTAAATACAGACTTGATTTCTACGCCCGACCAGGCGCCAATTAATTGAAAACTGCAGAACACTGTCATATGCCGCGCCGCCAATGATCGCGGCAAAAAAGAAAATTAATGATGACAGTTGCACCCACATGAAATGGAGCAACTGTCATAACAAATAAAATGGGGCCTGCGTAATATTCTATAATTAAAATTAGCATTGTTAGATGTGCATGTCAAGCGAGCGAACAAAATTAAAAGACAAAAGATTATTTTCCGAGGCTTTACGGCAAAAAGAGCTATATCAAGCTGATATCAATACAATTTAAAAAAATATATAAAACCATAAACAATACATAACCATAAAATATATATAATCGCATCGGAAACAACAGGGTCAGATCCTCTCTGACCTTATCTATCTATACCTGTATATCTATATCTGTACCTTTATATATCGTAAAATAATTAAAGAAAAAAAAAGTTGAACAAAAACTTACCAAAGCACTTATGTTCAGGAGAGCACAGAGAAAGATTTTCATCGGGGGTGTCATCTGAAAATAAATCATGTGAGAGTCAGAAGTGAGGGTTTGGCCTTCTCTTTGAAGGTCATAGCTAGTGCTTCAGTTTGTAAACATTCATTCATATAATATGTGAATTTAACACACTGATAAAACTTAATATATACAATACTAATATAATAAGGATTTTGATATTTTACCTAGCCAACACCTGGCAGCATATTGGATACACATTTGTATCATATGATAAGTTATTTATTCATAGACAATATATTTCAAATTATTGCTCTTAGGAATCCAACTAGACGCAGGAATATGCATCGTGGTGTGTTCAAGCTCCCATAGTACTTTGAATCGAGAATCGCAATCTTTTATGCTTAAGTATTCAGTAAGATATTCAGTGGGGGTTAGAATAAATATAGGATTGGACTATAATAAGCAGTATTTGTTGCTCATATATCCCCGAATTTTGAACATTATCTCACCTAAACAAATAACATCACTGTCCAGCTCAGACTTCACACTATTAGGAGTGGTGTAGCCGGCTATGGATGAGCTTTCACAGTTGCTCGTCAAAGTCTCTTCTCCGTCGGACACCGTTGACAAGCGTTGCATTGCGTTGAAGTTTGATTGATTTCTGAAATGAAAAATGTATTCATATGTATAACACGGAGATCGGTTTCATGCACACTATAAACTTCCTCCATCCACGATTTCACGGTTATTTCTGTATTTAACAGTTGCCTGAGATGATTCATGTTCAAACAAGCTAACAAAACAATATCCATTTTAAAATGGAATGGTAAGAATAGAAATAATTTGAAAGTATTTCAGGTTTTAGTATTCAAAATCCATCAGTTCTCGAGATATCATAGAGCCCTTTCATACAGAATGTATCAAAAAAATACTTTCTTTCAAATTTTTTCTCTGTGATTTCTTCCGATGTTTTAATAATTATTTTTCTATTCAGGATCAAGACAAAACCAACTAATCAAAGATCATTAAAATCAGTCCAGCAGTTCTCGAGTTGAATGATGAAACTATCAAAACTTTCTTTTATATATATATAGATTACTTAGCATTCACTTCAGGTTGATGGTGTTTCAGCTTTTCGTACATGGTGACTGTTTGCAACGTCTCCTTAGGGAGATGAAACGTTTTTTGTGATGTGTACGTAGCTAGTTTAACATGACACTCCAGCCGTGTATCTATATTGTACCTGGTCCAAGCAGTCAGCTCTGTGGACTGGGTGTTCTCCAGGATGGGGGCGAGCGTGCGGCGAAGCGCGCACCAGGCGCGGCGGCGAAGCGCCATCGCGCGCTGACTCGACTCCGCGCTCCCGTGCCCCATCAGGATGTTGGCGCGCAGGATGGCTATCTGCTCCAGCAGATGCTTATTATCCACCTAAAATAAAACACACCGACACACGTGACTTATGACCTTAGTCCAGGGAAACCTAATATAAACATGTCAACGATTGTGAAAAAAAAACTGACCCCTTCCTTATCTAGTTATGTTAAATGTGGCTTAATTCCAGTGATAAAATGAAAACTAATTTTTTAATATGCTACGGTAGCTTGGTAAATAAATAAAGAACTAAAGCTGCCTTTTCTTCAAGCCTCTGTTACAGCTTTTGCGGTGGCAGTTTGTGACTTCCATATGCGCCAATTAGACTTTCTAAATTCAGTTAAAAAAAAAATTGTTAGCCTTACATACGGTCAGTCATGTTTTAGGTTTTTTACTAAGGAACAAAAATTAAATAAACAAAGTAAACATTTACTGGAATTCATGAACAAGTGTCTATACTGAAAATTAAATTCTAAAATTTAAGTTCAATGGGGAGCGCAAATGATGGACAAATCCACATTGACAGCAGTACAGAACTAACAATAGCTTAATTACTTACTAATTATATAAAATAAAAAAACAACCCCATTTAACGGGTCTCCTCGATGCTCCTTGTTTTTTGGATATTTGATTTGAAATCATTCGGGAAGTTTTTCATTTGCCTTTAGCATTGATAATGATTGCTTACCTCTAAATGATTTTTCTGCTTCAGCTGCTCCTCTAGGGTCGCCATCTTCTTGGCCATGATCTTGAGCTGTGTGGCATCGTTCTGTACCTCGTTCACCGTGGGTTTGTTCTTGACGGCCTTCGCACTCATTGCAAACCTGACGAATCATCACACCATGAGGGTGAGTAACATAACATGGAGATACAATCATACCTAAAACTGTAATCAGCAAAGCGCTTTGTCATTTTAACACAAACATACAATTTATTTTACATTTTTTTTTCCAATTGAATATTAAGTCAGATTTTAAAGAAATATTTCATTAAAATAACCCTTTACGTGCGAGGTGCAGATATATCCGCACCAACTTGCACTACTCTTAAGTGCAAGTTGAAAAACTTATTTCACATGTAAAGGGTTAACTAATATTTATTTTTATTTAAGGTGGTTTTCATAAAACAAAACTGATTTAAAAATGTTATTTGTAAGGAAAAAATAAGTCAAATTAAATTATAAATTAATATTTTGTAGGATATCATACAACACTGTTTGAAGTCATCGAAAGTCTTTCTGAAAGATTTTTTAATCAATTTTTGAGAAAATTATTTAGACTGTAATATATTTTCTACTAAACAAATATACACTTGGGCCTTGTATAACACGGTTTTATACAACACGGCTAGATACAACACGGTTGTATAAATTGTGGCATATTTTTATACAACACACTTAATATAACACGGTTTCAAAAAAAAAAAAACATGTTTAATTTGTACGTCCATGTTTGATGCCTGCATGATCGGCAGTCAAATCCCAAAAATATGGAGAAAGTCCAAGGTCATAGCCATTTTAAAGCCGGGGAAAAACCCAAATGATGCTAAAAGCTACCGTCCAATATCTTTACTATGCCATATATTTAAAATCTTCGAACGGATACTACTCAACCGACTCACCCCCTTTATCGAACCTAAAATAATACCCAAGCAGGCGGGCTTCTGACCCGGAAAGACATGCACTGGGCAAGTACTAAACCTGACCCAACATATCGAAAACGGGTTCGAACTAAGGAAAGTGACCGGAGTGGTATTCGTTGACCTAACCGCTGCATATGATACAGTGTCGCACAACACACTCCTCAGTAAATTTTACAGAATGACAGGTGACTTCTCGCTAGTGCAGATGATCGCGGCTATGCTGCATAACAGGAGATTCGCTGTGGATTTTCAAGGGAAAACCAGCCGATGGCGTAACCAAAAGAACGGCTTACCACAAGGCAGTGTACTTGCTCCCATACTATTAAATATATACACAAACGACCAGCCCACCCCTAAAGATACAGAGTCTTTCATATATGCCGATGACTTAGGTTTGGCAGCGCAAGCGGTAACGTTAGAAGAAGTTGAGGACATCCTAAGCCAGGGACTACACGAGATGTCCCATTACTACACAAACAATCATCTCAAACCCAACCCATCAAAGACACAAGTCTGCTGTTTCCACCTTAGAAGCAGGGAAGCTAACAGAAAGCTTCGTGTTTTGATTCTCACTACATAATATAAAAATTCGAGCAAAAATTGCGTCAGCTGATATAGAATCTGCTATAAAATTTGTTACAGAATTCGCAGATATTATAAAAAATAAGGGCTACACACCAGACCAGGTATTCAATGCGGACGAAATGGGATTCTATTGGAAGAAGATGCCGCAACGAACCTAGATATCAAAAAATGAAAAACACTAAAGGATTCAAGGTGGCGAAAGAAAGAATATCTTTACAATTATGTTCCATGATCATTAACATCAGATGACATTGATCAAGGCGAAAATTTAACACTTCCACAAGCTTGGAAAAAAAATCTATTTGAAATTGTGCCGAAATTGTTTCTGCATCTGCTAAAGAAATAAAACAATCCACTTTAAATTCTTGTTGGAAAAAACTATGGCCAGAAGTAGTGTCTGGAAAAAATATTTTACCACCAATAGAAGATGAATACCAAAGGACAATAAAAAATTGTCGTGGTATTGGTGGAGAAGGTTTTAATGACATGAATATTCATGACATCCAAGAAATATTGGAGGATCGTACGTTGAACGAAGAAGAATTAGTCTAAATGTTAGATGAACCCACCACAATTAACGACTCAGAAAGCTGTTGCAGCGAAGCAGCTACATGTTTCACATTGAAAACGATAAATGACGGTTTGGAATTGACTATAAAATTAGAATTTTTTTTTATTGAAAAGGATCCTATAATGGAAAAAAGTTCGAAATTTAAGAAGGAATTGCAACAGATTTTGGAACCTTATAAAAAAATACGTAAGGATTTACATGCTAAAAGCAGACAATCGCTTATTACCGAATTTTTGAAGGCTAAAACCACAAGAAATCCAGAGTCCTCCGATGATGAAAACGTACAACCGATTTCGAAAAAGAGTAAAACATATAGAATTATAAGTGATAGTGATGATGAATGAATGCCATATTATGTTATTAAAGTTTTTTTCATGAATATGTAAATGTATATTTGTTTATTTAAAAAAATAAAGTATGTATTTATATAAATTATCTTTTTTTTTGGAAGCAACCCCTAATATTGTCTGAACTTCAAGCCTTGCATAACACGGATTTGTATTACACGGTGTTTTTGTGGAACCATATAACCGCGTTATACGAGGCCCAAGTGTATAAGATATTGCTTATAGTTTTTGGCAGGAATCTAAAATATTTTATATTCTGTTGCATAGTAAGTTAATTTTGAACATTAAAACAGCAGAATTGAGCTGTGATATGAGGCTTCAAATACCATGTAAAACTCATGACCGCTACAGACGTCATATTCAGTGAACGGTTTAAAACACATGAATAGGTTTAAAGGTTGCAGTTAAACATGAAGCTTACGAGAGTGTGGAGATGGTCTCCTCAAGCGTTGCCGGTGTCACCGCACAGATGATGGCAGTCTTGGCGTTTCCTCCGAGAGAGTTCGACAGCATGCGGGTGAGCTTGCTGTCACGAAAACTTATGAATCTGAAAAACGCAAACGTAAAAATAACAATATTACAAACAACAGAATGATAGGCCATCACCACTATGGATCTGATATAAAATAGACCAAAACCAGCCCAGCTTTATATGAAATAATGTCTATACTTTTTGTTTTGTTAGGTTGGTAAACTCTCTTGTGGCATCTTCTTCTCATTATGTAATAAGTTCTTTGGTCTTGAATGAAATATTTTTTTATGTTCCTCATAAATACTTGAACTAGAAAATCAAAATTCTTTTAACCCATCACCATCATCAACTTGATCCCATTTTACAGTACATTGCAATACTTAGGTAATACACATTATATATTGTCAGCTGATTCTTGTACTGTCAAAATTGATAAATATAGAGCGGAATTAATCAAATAGTATTCCCTACTTTAACTTTGAATTTATAATTTTTGCACTTAAACATAACCCAATTGGATGGATATAATACAGACGCTGTAATAGAAACAATTTGTTTTGATTGAATACGGCTATAAGTTATTGGATTATACACACGACAATTGGAGCTCCCCTTTAACCCTTAATTAGTCGCACAAAGAAAATTACACAACTGCTCGCATGGGGTCACAGGTGACCCCAAATTGTATGATTTTTTATTATTATTTATGAAATATATAAGTTAATAAAACTTGTTTATTATTAAAGTGCTTTATTAATACTTTTATATTTAAAAGAAATAACACTAACTTAATATCTAATTAAACAAATACAAGCTAAATTAAAATAATTATCACAAACTTACAATTTATACTTATACTTAGATTAAGTTAAAAGTTTACAATATTATAATTAATTAAATATACATATACTATACATAAAAATCTTTAAACTATGTATAGTGTATGTATATTTAATTAATTATAATAAATCTATAAAAATCTATAAAAAAAAAAGTAGATTAGAATATTGAAATAATAAAATAATATTCTAATAAATAATTTTTAAAAATCCATAGTTTACAATATTTTTACGAACTCTCCAATTCACTTTTATCACATCGTTGACAATATATTTGACAGTGATCATTGCACACCAACTTTGCACATTTTGTTGGTACTTTTGGATGGCTTTTTCTTGGGCAGTTGTTGCAACGCCCACGTTTTGCAGATGTTGATGGGTCGGAGTTTTCCAACTCATGCACTTCCAAAAGCCGTTTTTTTACAATCTTAGGAGTTGCATTGACTTCCATTCGTCGTTTTTGGTGATTATGAACAAGTTCAACAGACAATTGCCACAAAAAAATACGCCTCACGTGAGTACGTGATTTGTTGGTATTTGCTCCATGTACAACGAGTGCATTTATGCCTGAAACATTGATAAGGTGAAAAAAAAAATGGCTAACGGCCATCATTTGGTTCGCCTTGCTACACTGTATGTACCACACAGGTGAACATTGGTGTCCACTCCTCTTTTGGTGCTGTTGTAATATATAATTATTTCAGGTTTTAGCTGGTCACTTGAAGATAAAGCCTGAAATAATTCGTATTATCTCGTCTAACTCCCACTCACAATCTGACTCTCCAACTTGTTCTTTATCGGAAGCTTCCACCAACCATTGCGCAATTTTCTGTTCTCTTCTATCCATGACTAATTCTGAAAAAAGACTTACAGTACTTTTTTGAATAATTTAGTTTTATCAAGCTGTAAAAAACAGATTTATAAAATAAATTTATACACTGGAATACAATAATACAAATTGAATTAATAATTCACAAAAAGAAACATAAAATCAACAATTCACCTCTTTCAAAAAAGTAACGTAATTAGTCGCATGGGGTCACCGATCAAGAGCGCAGAGGCACGTCCATCCACTTCCACGACTTGCTGACTACTGGCATACAAACTTCGACGCAGATTATGAAGCTAGCGAGGGCGCAGGCATTTCGAGAAGCGGCAAGTGCTTCATTTTTGAATACGAACTTGCTTTGACCCCATGCGACTAATTAAGAGTTAATACAAATCATTCTAAGTTTACTATCTTTGCAGTCTAATGTTTTATTAAAATAATTATATTTTTCTTTTATTCTAATGTTTTTGCTTTTTACTCTTATTTTATTACTATTTCCTTGTATATGTATACATCTTTTTATATATACATGTTATCATTTTGTAAAAGGTTTTTAATACCTACCATTTATATTTTAAGCAATTAAATAAGTTCATTGCAACCACTCACTGAACTGTTAAAACATGCATGCAATATTAACACATTGTTTGCGGGAGACGCTTAAAGGCGTCTTTTCCATACTGTTGGTAGAGAGCGGGAGACGCTTAAAAGCGTTTTTTGTATTTGTATACTGTTGGTAGAGCGGGAGACGCCCTAAAGCGTTGACACTTAGAGTAACAACATATTACGAGAAACGTGTGATTCTTGGTTACTCTGTGAACTAAAAATTAGGCGCCAGCTCCTTTGAGACGTGTAATATCTCATATAAGGTACCTAAACCAATAAGGTACCTAAACCCAGCAATTCGTGGAATTAGGGTCGGGTGGCCGACTGAAGCTGTAAGATAAACATTTTGTTTCATGGTCATCGGCAGATAATACACCAGTACTGGAAGAGTTTTTAGGTAGCCCAGGTATAAATACCGATAATGCTCCGAATAGTGTAACGGAAGCAACAAATTTATTCATAGGAGAGGATTTTTTTACATTCCTTGTACAAGAATCAAACAGATATTATTATCAAAATATGCACAAATTTAAAATATACAAGAAATCTCTCAAATGGAAAGACATTACAATACAAGACATGAAGAAATTTTTGGGACTTATTATTCTTATGGGACAAGTCCGTAAGGACGGTCCACAAAGTGCGTAGTGAAACCCGGTATATGTGTAAATTCTGTGCTGTACCATTACATAAAGGGAACTGTTTCCAACGATATCATACTTTTAAACAATATAAGTGTTTATTGTTTTGTATTTTACAAAATATATATTATGTTGACCGTGCATAAAATGACTAAATCGACAATACGACAAAAGTGCAGTTTTTTCCAATGTTTTATATTTAACCTTGAATATTATATTTTTTTATCCAAAAATATAAACATCTGTGACCGCATAATAATAGAAAATTTCATTTAAGGTAAAGTACTCAATTTTTTATTTAAATATGATCAATAGTTCAGAAGTTATAGCTGTTTTACGTGAAACGTAATTTGGCGCGCGAATCTGACAAAATTGCCCCCTTTACGGGGTGGATTAATAAAAAAACCCCCCGCAAACAATGTGTTAAGGTGATGAGAAAATGTATAAAGTTTAAGTTGTTATCCGAGTTATCGTTCAACCGTCCAAAGTAACATTGAAGCTTTACCTGTTGGGGTCGTTTTGCGCCTCTGTTAGCTGCCGGATGACTGAACTGAGTGTGGTGAGCGACTTGTTGATATGCCCCGCCTCGCACAGGCGCTGCTTGGTGGCTCCAGTTTGAGCCGCCCTCTCTGACCCGGCCAGGTCCACCAGGTTGAGCTGCGACACGTTCACACTCTCCTCTTCCTCTGAGCCGGCCGACACATGCTTTCTCGACTCAATGATCTGAAAGTATCACCCGTTGGGATAACATACTTGATTATTTCACGCAAAGCCTAATTTACACAACGATTCTATTCGTACTTGATATTGGTTAGTCAATCTGTTGTAATTGATTATAAGCTGACCTGGCGAACTTAGTACCACCTCATAATCAATAAATGTTTAAAGAAATAATTAATAGAGGTAGCATTGTTTGCAAAATGATTACGTATACAACGCTATCTACCGGAAACAGCATAAATCCAGAAAGTTGTTTTATATAAAATGAACAAAATAAATATACCTTTATATATTTTTTCGTGTTTTTTTAAATGTTTTAATAGTTATTTTTCTATTTGGGATCAAACAACAAATCCAACAAAACTAAGATCATGAAATTAGATTCGGGAATTCTTGAGTTATTAATGGGTATAAATTAACACGACTTTCTTCTTCTAGAATCTAGATTTAACGCGAAGTCTAATTTACAGAATGATTCTAATTGTACTTGATATTGGTTAGTCAATCTGTTTTGTAAGTTTTACCGTTAGGTCATATGCTCAATAGAACAGATATAGAAGCAGTGATATAGTATTTATAAAAAACAAATATAATTTCTTGTCGTGCGACAAGTCTTAAAAGGTCAAAAACGTCCAAATTGATGTTAAACCAAAATATGAATACAATAATTTAATCGGTACTCAACTATTTGAAATATTGTGTGGGATCTGCTGCTCCTCTCGTTCATTTGTGTTTCTCCAACACTTCTATTTCTGTCGCCCTAAGAAATAACAACAAACATATTTTTATTTTATACATAATTATGAAGATAAACAACTCATCAATATGAAAAGTAAAATAATTTAAAGAAAAAATATACTCCATTGCTTTATATAATAATATTTATCACATATCTATTTTATATTAAATTGAATAACATTGGAACACGATAATAAATATATCTATAATAAATTTTATAGTTTTTAAAACTTATTTCTTGATATACAGCAAAAAAAAAAGGTTTTCAATGCAGCCCTTAAGTTACTACTAGAAATATTATCTTAATAAAACTATAAGCATATTAATAATGGCAGAATCCAGAGAGAGTGATTGTGTTTAGAGTGCAACTGGACTATTAATCACGGAGGTATTTCCAATGGCTCAAAACATTTACAAGGCTCACAATGACAAACACCTTCCTTAGCATCGAGAAAAAGAGATTGACATGGACTTACCTTTCGCATCACTTCTAGAACCTTTTCTGAATTGGGGGTAACTTCTTCTTTACATTTGGTGGTCACATTCCCACCATAACTTTCATGTATTTTCATATCTGTGTTTGAAACGTCGAGCAAATCTCTAATCTTTTCATTGTAAATTTCTATATAAGATACCCTGAAAACAGAACAAACATTAACAATTAAAAAATTATGTAATAAGTGTACAAACAAACATTTTTTATTATTTTTTTTAAATAATATTTTTTTTTATTAAAATAATATTTAAAAGATTGACAAAATATAATTAAATATTAAATATTTATAAATTGTATTATAATTTCAATCAAAACCAAAAAAGAATGTATAAATTTCAAAATACCGAGCAAAAATAGTTCACATGAAAATAATCCGTCAGTTAGACTTTTATGGCATACAATGGATTAACCTCATCTCTTTACCACAGAGAAAATTTCGTTTGGAGTTTGAAATACAGTATATTTAAACAGTGTTATTATTTAACATGTAAAATATATTTTAGTTGGGTATTTGTACACACGGACAAACAATATGTAATACAAAAACGATTTTGTACATATTTTTAATGTATAATCCACATGTATTGTATAAGCCAAAAATTTGCACAAATTTGGGTGTAAATGGATAACGTAATAATATGCATCTATTTATAAATAATTGTAAATAAGGGTATTGAAGTTAGTTGATCTATCTGAATATAATGGCTTTTATATTCTTTATCCCGGTGTGCTTTGTTTAAATTTGAAATATTGATATTGTTTTATTTACACATGTGGTGCCCCAAATTGCCAATGAATATTTAAAGAAGTCATAATATTGTACAGCCAAATGATGAAATTGTTTTAAATTAAGAATTCACTAACAACATAAATAAAAACACTATATGCAACACAAATGGAAAGTTACATTTAACCCAGTGCATTATTCAAATATTATTTATTTTGTATTGTAACAGATTGAATTATATTTGTACAAACAAATTGTACCGTTTTTCTATTATGATTATCAAACACAAAAATATACATACAAAGTACTAATAAAACACTTAAAATATGCAGTCATTGTTTTAGAATGAGTTATTTATCAAAATATTAATAAAGAAAACATTAAATATTATTGTATATATTTGGTGTTTTGAATGATAAACAGGTGGTTCTCGACTTACGACGGTTCTACTTACGACGATTCGCACTTACGACCAAAAATTTGAAAAAAAGAAAAAAAAATTACGACCTAAAAAATTGTATTGCTAGCTACAGCAGCCGATTACAAGGCTGCTGAAGATTTTATCCATACATTTGACGCAATGATTAGGAAAGAAGGATACATCAAGGAACAATTTTTTAATGTTGACGAAATCGGGCTCTATTTGAAGAAAATGCCTCAGAGTACCTACATCAATAAGGAAGAAAAAAGTATGCCAGGCTTCAAGGCATTTAAGGATCGCTTTACACTTTTATTGGGTGGCAATATTGCTGGATATAAATTGAAACCATTAATGATTTATCACTCTAAAAATCCGAGAGCCCTCAAAAGAATCAATATCGATATGTTACCACTATATTACCGTTCAAACAAAAAAGCGTGGATGACACAATTTATTTTTGAAGACTGGTTTTTGAATTTATTTATTCCAGAAGTAAAACAATATTGTAATCAAAAAGGAATTCCATTCGATATACTTTTAATACTAGACAATGCACCATGACATCCACCACATATTGGAAATTTATATCCTAACGTTAAAATCGTGTATTTACCCCCTAATACCACCAGTATTTTGCAACCCATGGACCAGGGAGCTATTGCCACATTTAAAGCCTATTATTTAAAAACTACATTTGCCCAAGTAATAGTAGCGCTTAATGAAGGAAAAACGTTTAAAGAGTTTTGGAAGAATTTTAATATTCACCAAGCAATTAAAAATATTGATGTAAATATTTTAGATATTAATGAAGTAAATATTTTATTTTGTATTAATAAATAAGTATAAATATAACAATAAACAATATATAAATAAATACACATGTTTTATTTTAATATGTAATTATGTACATATGTACATATTTGTATGAAATTCGACTTACGACTAATTCGAATTACGACCAAAGTCCAGGAACGTATCTCGGTCCTAAGTCGAGGACAACCTGTATTATTTAAATTTATTTATGCACAAAGTTTTATTACAATTAGAGGAAAACTCAAATCACTAATATAAAGGACAAAAAAATGGTATTATAAAGAAATACCTTTTTATTTTTACTTGTTTTGTAATTTATTATTATGTAATGTAGTCACTGACCAAAAATTAAATTAGTTACTAAATAGTTACAAAAGTTAAGTTAGTTATATGCCTTTAAATAAGATATATATAATCTAACTATATCTATGTAATGATTTTATAATATATTTTTTTTAAGAGAAAAATCATAAATTTATCATATACAGGTTGTCCTCGACTTACGACCGAGATACGTTCATGGACTTTGGTCGTAATTCGAATTTCATACAAAATATGTATGTACTTACGTATTAAAATAAAACCTGTGTATTTATTTACATATTTTTTTATTGTTATATTTATATTTATTTTTTACGCACATACCGCGATCTACTGATCGTAATGTAATTTTTTTGGTCGTAAGTGCGAATTGTTGTAAGTAGAACCGTCGAAAGTCGAGAACTACCTGTATATATAAATAAAGACTAACATCCAATTTTTTTTTTATGTTTAATCATTTTGGTCCTATTATATAGTTGACTTGGGGTTCCTATAGTTCTGCAATACATGTGGAATATCTGCCACTAATAAGGAGTGTGCTGTATTAGAGAGGTAAAGTCACAATATAAATTATGATGTAGAACTCACCTGATGAGGAAGTCTCGGTCAACCTTTTCCTCGATAGTGCTAAAGATATTGTTGACGGCCAGCGGGATCACTCCATGTGAAGCGGCGTGACCCATCATGGTGTAGGTCTTGCCCGAGGAAGTCTGGCCGTAGGCGAAGATGGTCCCATTGATTCCTTCCACCGCCGCCTCCACGATGGGTCGCACCGCTTTGTCATACATATCCTGCGTCAGGCTCTCCGCGTCAAATAAGTTATCTAAAATTCCAAAAAATATTTGATTTATCATTATTATTATTAGACATGTAGTTAAACATACATTCAATGTGGTATGTATAGCCGTGGGAAGGATGTGCAGTGGTTGCTTAGCGCTTCTTGATGAGATTCAGATTTATGTATTAGGAAACAGAGTTCGCCTGTGGCGTTAAACTGGAGAAGCCGTACTTCCTCAGTCAATATATGTCAAGCATGTAGAGATGCTCAGAAAGGGATCCACGAATTGATGAAAATGTCCAAGAAAGATCAACTGATAATGCTCAGAAGAGCAGTGTTCATGATTGTATCGATAAATTAGTGAATGGACTGAATGTCTGTGTTCAATAGTCTGGAGATCAAATGTAAGTATGCCCTTGTTATTTAGATCCTTTGCTCTTCTTTGAATGGAATTGATCAGGTCTAGCAAGTAATTTGACTCTCTGAAATGATACCACTTCACAGTAATGTATCAAGCATTATAAAATCAATAATATGTTATAAATGATACTAGTGTTTTTTTATTACGGTTCCACATTATCATATTTAAAATTTATCTGTTAAAAATGATATTTTTCACTTTCATAATACTAATTGTTTGAGTAAGGTTAAGTTCAGTTTATTAAAGCAGCACAGCGACTGGTTTTATCAAAATATTTGATTATGTTAAATAGTTATCTCATCAGTAGGTACATTTAAGTAAGATTATGTTAACATTCACACTTATATCCTCTAACATTTGTTGTTGAAAAACAATATTCTTTAGGGCTTAATAAATGTCACAAATATTGAAAGCTTATCAATTATTTGGCCGGATGTGTTTTGTCCAGAATAAGGTGACTCTAAACACAAAAAACGCCATGGTTACCTGAAGATAGAATATCGAAGCGACGTAGCAAATGATGTAGTTAGGTTAGAGATAAATGACATGTTTATTTATATGAAACATAATTTGACGGTCCAATAAAAAAAAAACAAACAAATTTTTGTGTCTTCCACCAGTGAAATTTGAGAAGATATACTGTTAACCTATATTAAATAAGCGTTAAACATGAAAGGCGTTGGTCGCCCTTCAATTTTTCATTAGTAAAATAGGTATCTATTGGAAGAAGCTTGATGTGACAATGAGACCACTAAAAAGCCCGTTGTTTTGATGATGATAGGGTAAATTGAGTCTTTTACGGGTGAACTTCTGTCGGTTGCACTGATTTTCATCTCGACTCAGATCAACTCCGCATTCTGAAACTACCGAATACATTGACTGTCAACGGCCTTCCAAAATGACACTTGAAGAATGCATTCATGTATTTATTTGTAATTGGTATATAAGATTACACAAATACGTACCGAAGGTGTACGAAGAGTTTCCCTCCCTGCCGGTCTCCTCGATTGCATAAATGGTGTTCCCGGAGACGCGCCACAGTGGCTTGAGGTTGTCATTTATCTCGCGCTTTATCAGCGGCCTCACCTTGATGACCACTTTGATGTTGTCGGCCATCGCGGGGCTGTCGCGGGACTAGAGCGGCATTAGCGACAAATAATATACAATAATTTCAGCGAGTGACATTCGCCAGAAAACATAGCCTACCCACCGCGGACAAAAACCGACACAGAGCAATTCAAATTCAAGCGTACTGCGTACTCTCGAACAATTTATGGCTGACGAGTTAACTTATTCTCATGAATAATTAAGATAATAACAGAAAAAAACACCAAATATTCGTACAAAATATTTATAAAGTTTTATTTAAAATGAGTTTAACATTGAATACATCACAATTTATCAATAAATTTCCTCGATTGATCACAAGTTAAAAAATAAATTGTTTCTGAGAAAAAGTAAGCAATTATAGTTTCACATTTAGTAAAAACTATTTTTGTGTTCACTTGTTTTTGTCTAAATGAGAATGAAAATCATTTTCACACCAATTTTTTTTTTCCAAAAAAGTTCTTTAAAAGATTGGATTTTTAGTTTGATAAATGAACTTGCATTTTATAAATATAAAATAAGAAAAAAATCATCTTAAATTGAATTGCATTTGAAACCAGCACTGCAATAAATGAATCCGGATACCATTAAAAATATTTTCATCCGATTAAAATATATGAAAAAAGCACCTAATTATTAATTATTCGGCTCGGATAATGAAATTTTACTTGCATGATGAAAATGATTACCCATAATTTAATTTATGAAACACTAAACATAATATGTTATACACTAAATATAATATATACAAGGTCTTAAAATGATTAGAAAAATTGCTCTATTAAATATTATTTTGTGAATGACTGTAATCTTAAAAATAAATCGAAGTGCTTTTACAGGTACAGATATTATAATGATTTATTAAAGGTGACCAGAAAAACGAACTAGTCTACTGAATAACACAACAGCAACCTAAAAACCGTTGCGTTGGATGTCACCATTTGTACCGATTCAAATACCTAGGATAGTCTATGACAGTATTAAAATTTGACAGCTTAATGTGAGGTTATGTCCATTGTTTGAACGCGTGGTGTACGGATGTCAAGCGGGTTGTTGGGTTTGACTGATCATTTATTGATTTATCAATAATTTCTCATAATAAACCAAAATGCAGCATGACGATGTAAGATTAATTCATAATGCGTGTGATTAGTATAGTTTTTCCGAGATATATTTGATTAATGTATTGATATTTCTTTAATGTTTTTACTTGTTCTCACTGTTTTGCAATGTATTTTAGGTTGTTTGGAGCATTATCAACAATACATTTTGCTCTCACAAAGTGAAGTAAGTATTGAAATTGAATAAATTTTATATTTATGAACAATTTCTGAATGTCGATAGTAATATCGTTTTTGTTTTCAGCACTAAGACACAAAAGTTTTGCCGCAATGAATACAGTCTCACAGGTCTCTGTAACCGCGCGTCCTGCCCGTTGGCCAACAGCAAATATGCCACGGTTCGCGAGGAGAAAGGAATTATCTACTTGTTCATGAAAACAGCCGAAAGGTAACATAACCTTACTTTTGACACTGTACTTAAAAAAGTTGATTTGATTACTTAGACCGTTAAGAACAAGTATCACTTCACTTTAGTTTATCAAGCGTTTGAACCTTATCTTTACATGACAATTAAAATTACGATATAAATGAAGGATTATAGACCCGAGTATCATTTTTCATTGCTAGATTCACCATTTCACAAGTTAAATGTCATTTTTCATAGAGTCGCATTTTTGCGGTTGGAAATTCAATTCAGTTTCAATCATTATTTTTAGTGCAATGGTCAGAATTTATATTACATTTGTCAGAATTTATATTGCATTTGTCAGAATTTATATTACATCTGTCAGAATTTATATTACATTTGTAAGAATTTATATTAAATGATCAGACTGTATCGGTTAGAATTACAGAGGGCAGAATAAATAATTTATGGTCAGAATTTACTTAAAATAGTCATAATTCAAATGACATTGGTACTATTTTATATTATTTTGTCAATCTAACTTAACCCGACCTGATTCTGGCAGTATAATAATATATTCACACCGTTAATATTTTTATTCCGACCAAAGAAATATTAAAATTTTAAACATTCTTTGCCTATTTCATATTTTCTGTCACACAGATTATAATATATATTTTTAAAAACATAAGATTTATTTATGTACTTTATGCTTATTGAGTTAACTGATGTTATAATTATAATTTTAGATCTATGTTTCCTGGGAAGTCATGGGAGAAAGTTAAATTATCCCGTAACTTTGAAAAAGCCATCCACCAAATAAATGAAAACCTTTTATTCTGGCCAGGTTTCATAAAATCAAAATGTAAGCAGAGACTTGTCAAAATAACACAATACCTTATACGAATGAGGAAATTAACATTGAGAAGAGTGTAAGTGAACTGATTTATTATGTTTTTTTAAATATGTGTATTATTGTTATAAATAAGACAATTACAAATAATTTATGAGTGCTGTGAATCTTGTTGATTATTTTTAATAGTCCCTGCAGAACCATGTGCTATAGCTCACTAGTGAAGTGCGAAGGATTTCAGGTGTACCAATAGAAGATAAATAAAAAACAAGAAAAAGTACTTCTTTTTGGTTACCAGATAAAAAATAATTAAATCTTTTTTTTTTGAGAAAACTTAGAGAATCTTGGACTTTCCTCTTTATACTGGACCATTTGCAGTTGTGCATTGAAAGAGAACTTCATTGTTTTTCATTTATGTTGTTTTGTTAATTTAGATTATTTTTTAATAATTTACCAGAAATATGTTAATATTATTTTTATTGTTGTGTCTTATGGTAATCCTTCTATAGTAATTGATTTTATTTTGCAGCAAGATGATTATTCCTATTCAGCGTAAAGTAGAAAGGAGAGAGCGTCGCAGGGAAGAGAAGGCTCTTGTGGCGGCAAGAATTGATAACGCCATTGAAAAGCAATTGTTAGACAGATTAAAGAAAGGGACCGTGAGTTGAAAATGATCTATATTTTTAGTTTTTTCACTGAAAAAATTGGTTATATGGTAGTCGAGTAAACTTATTATTAAATGACTATTTAACTTGACTTTTTCCATAACACTGGAGGGCAGAGAAGATTCTTTGGTTGAAGATTGTGGTCTTTTCAGGACAGTTGTTCAGGAAAAATATAAAACATATAATAATGTATAAAATATGTACTTAAAATCTGTATTATTATTTTTAATTTCATAATGTCACATTTTTTTGCAGTATAATGATATATACAACTTCCCGCAAATGGCATTTGACAGCGCCCTGCAAGCGGAAGAGGTTTCTGGTGAAAGTGAGGACGATGATGAGGAATCTGATAAGGATGAGGAGATGGAGTTGGAGCCGGAACTGGAGAAAGAATTGAAACGCAACAGAACCACTGATGAATATGTTGAGGCTGGCAGTGATATGGAATCAGACGAGGTACGAAAACAGATTTAAATTTAATTAAACTTTATAAAAAACCTTTGCAACATCGATAGACGACCATATTAATGCTTTGGCTTTCTTACTGTATATCTGAATTATGTTACTATATATATATTTGTTTATTTAGTACTATGTATTACTTACTTCATATTTTGTATAGAATTTACTTACTCTTAGGGTTTATGCAAGTGGCCGATTTGTTTGTAGCCAGGAGTCTGTACGGGCGACATGCACAGATACAAGAAAGATCAAGTGACCTAGGAACATATTTAAATGAGCGCTTCCACATGAGTATCAACATCTGAGCTGACTGTGTCAAAATGGCTCAAACATTTGATACTGGAAATACATATCATTTTAAATTAAATCCTGTAAAGTCATTTGGGAGTGTTCTAGAAGTGAATTTGCTGATCGATAAAAAAAAAACACCAAAAATTGATGACATTAAAATATTAATCAACAATTCTTGATGGAATTGCAAAATAAACTACATCAAGTTAGAATTCTATACCTGTAATAATGTTGTGTTTTTACCTTGTAAAATTAGTATTAGCAGTTAATTTGACTCATCAAGTTTTTCGTAGAATAGTCTAAAAGGCAGTTGTTATTATCCTAGATAAAAATAATTGCATATTACCAAGACAAGCTAGTGTTAGAAGTCGTTGGCTTGTCTGCCGACTAGTCGTCAGTGCGTAAGAGGCCATAAAGAAATAATCATTTTAAGATTTATTTGATAGAAAATTCCTAGTGGAATACCATAATTGAATGGATTCAAATGAACAAATATTTATTATGTTTTCACATATATTGTCATGATTTTTATGTTAAAAGTAGTTTTGCAACAATTTAATTATAAATGTTTTTTTATCAATTTATAGGACAGCGATTCAGGAAAGAAAGAATCAGCAGAAGTTGAAAGTGACTTTGAATCTGAAACCTCCGACATTGAGGTAATTATTTTGGTTTACTTAAAAAAAACTGTAAATTAATTGACTGTTTAACGTCTTTAAACGTCCAGTGGTTTCCTTACGTGATAGCAGATTTGCTATACAGGAAGTGCTTATGGTTCATTTCACAATCGGATTAAATTAATTTGTAATAATAGTATTAAAGTAAGTTCATGGAAAAATCAATTGTGCGATGAAACATTACAAACATTGGCCTGCTAGGGCATTGAACGATGCAAATTTTCGGTCCCGTATGGGACCACTGGGCGTTTAAAGGTGTTGGTAGCATTCAATTTGGAACTCATTTTGAATATCAAGTAGTTTTTTTTTTACCTTTTTTCAAGATGAATCATATTACTTGTTTTTTAATCTTTGTAAATTAGTTATGTGAACACACTTTATTAATCATAGTAAGGCAGAAGAAAACCATGAAAAATAGTACTCTGTATATTAAAAATATAAATCTAAAATATTTCTAACAATATTTAGCAATATTGTAAAATTGTAAATACTGATAATTTGTGATAAAAAATCATGCATATAATTTTTCTTTTAAAGGAAACTGGAACACTGATGGAAACCATGAAGGGCAAAGGAAAGAAGCTGAGGAAACCAAGAGTAGAAATTGAATACGAAACAGAACCCACAGCCTCAAGAAGCAGAGTCAGGAATTAAATTTTGTCCAATACTTGCATTATATAATATTTATAATTGTTGGTTTCAACTTTAGAAACAAATGACATCAAATTTGATTATCAAACAAAAAATGTTCTAATTTGGTGTCTAATGAGAATTCTTTGTTAAAACGTATACGTAAAGTAATGTATTATAAATATATATTATTTTATTAAATAATAAAAGACTAATCAATTTGTTTTTATTTATAATATTCCCAAATTCTCTATGCTTTGTTTTTTTTAATTATGCTGTTAAAATTACTTAAAATACTTCTTATTCTACTTAGTTTTTCTTCATTTTCATTTCATCATCTTCACAGATTTGAGGCAACTCTCAGCATGCGTGGGCTTAAGTAAAATCAGTGATAGTTGTTCTAAGTTAATGGATGTGCTGTGGCATCCAGAGAATATGTCCCGGCAAAATTTTCTGATTTCTCTTGCTGACTATCATAGTATGGAAAGCTGCTATGTCCGCTCCTTCATCATCATCAGCCTGTATCCGTCCACTGTTGAACGTAAGCCTCACGCATGAGTCTCCATCCTCTTCGATCCCCCGCCTTCTGCATCCATGTCATCGAGCCTGCCGTCAACGAATCCGCTTCGAGTGAGGCCACCGAAAAGGACTCCTCGGAAGATACTATCGAAGGAGCCCCTGCTGTTTCGAGCAAGGCTCCCAAGGACTCCCGTTCTAAGCCAGGATGAATCATCGTTCGAGGAACTGGAGGACCTGAGTGCTTTCTCCGTGGATGTCCTCTCCCTCCCCCGAGCAATCTTTCCGGGGAAGTTCACCGCTCTAAGTTGAGTCGCGCCTCTCCTGATGGGGAAAGGCAACAACATTCAGCACGTCTGGTGATCCGTGATTCTGCAGCTCTTTCAAAGAAGGTTACTGGAGTGAAGATGACGTATCTTCACGCCAAGGGCCTTCACCCAGATACATCGGCTGAAGACTTGCAGAGCTTCTTGGCAGCGACCGCTGAATTCAATCCTTCTTGGATGACCATCAGGAGGATTGTCAGAAGGGGGAAGCTGTCAACTTCTTTCAAAGTTGGGGTCATCGCGACTTCGCTGGAGTCTCTCATGGAGCCTGAAGTGTGGCCTGAAAAGACCATCGTTCAACCCTGGATACGTGTAAGACGAAAGAATCGCAGTGAACAGTAATTGAAACCAACTTGAGTGAAGATATTGACATATTTAGTGTAATATTGATTTAGATTCAGTGCTGGTGTTTATGGAGGCGAAATGTTACAAGTTTGATTTTGTGACAATAATGCCTTGTTAATTAGAAGTCAATCATGATATACTTATGACAGGGTTTTTGTTGTTACAAGTCAAACTGTTTATCTTGAGTCTCCTGACGCTAGTTCTGAGTGTGAGATCAGTGATACTAAATGTGTCAATAAATTTACATCGCCACACTTATGTTACCTATTGTATTTTTATTTTGTTATTATTGTACTTCAGAAATGCATTGAGTTGATAAAATTTGTAATGTTTCTGCAAGGAAAAAAATAAATAAAATTGAAAAAAATTGAAAAATCTTGCAGGGGGTCGGGCAATGGTTTGCTTGCCAGTTCTTGTGCGCCACTTTAATACTTTTCTTCCCCACTGACCGTCGTCTCTATGACAGATCAGATTCGTCTGCTCCTTACCAAGTCCTTTACAAAATAAACCATTTTACATACTGTAAATATTCTACTACGAGTATTCAAGCATCTGTTATCGAAACTTCGTATACTGTTGCGTTGGCCATTTGTTAGATGTCGGGATTTAAAGCTTTCGAAAATAATGTATTCAATACAAACTGTGTATAATCAGCAATTTTGTTTTAGGCCACCCAAAACCAAGAGTTTTTGCTACATGTTATTGCTATGATAATCATCATAATGAACATATCATTCATTATTATCCATAAGTATTGTATATTATTCAATAGTTTAAGCACACTGTCTAGGAATACTAAGAGGAAGTCAATGCAGGTACTCATACTCGCCGCAGAATATTTTTTTTTGAGCCAATTTCCTATTTGAAATTTTTAACCTCTCATTTCGCAGTAAATGAACTACCAGCTGATTCTAGGAATCAAAATTATTTCATATAAATACTATTGATGCCGTTCTGATTCATAAATAAAACATATAATTTAATGTAATTATGGTACGGTTATAGTCATTATTTTAGAGATAATTTATTTTAGGCCGAGATATTTTTATCTGGATTTTAAAGTAAATATTATCATAAAATGCGAATAAGCTGAAACGCTTACGTGATACCATGCAATAAAAGCTATTTTTTGGCATGGAATATAATAGAGTCGTACATTTTTGCGATTGCATGCCATTTTTGGTCAACATGAGCCTACCGGCAAACTGCATTTTAATGATTGACAGTTTAGGTGAGACCTCAGAAGTTGTATATAATAACGATAACATGAAACAATTTGCTCTAAATAGCGTACTATCAAGGCTACCCCGTTTTCATTATATATAAAATAGTCGGCGTTTTACGTTGACAGAAATAAACCATGAAAAATAGACCATCTTTTTTGTAGTACGTAGTGAGTTTTTGAGCCTTTGTTAGACGAAGTTAAATATATACCTTTACGTTGGTATACATTAAGAAAAATAATACATTCGCGCATTTTAAATTTGATTTATTTACATAAAAAATAATGAATGAGTAGGCATGTGGGTGTGCTTAGTTAATGTGCTGCTGTTTGCCGTTCATATCTTACGGGATATTAGCTTTATTAACTCATGTCAAATATTCTTTAAAAGACGGATAATTGCGGGTAAAATAAACATAAATATAATGACATCATCAGGTAAAGTCCAAATTTAAACAATGCAATAATATTATAAACAGTTTGATCGTCTTTTATAGATGCATTATTACAGTTACATTATTTTCTAAACAGGCTAAGATCCATCTTCAGAATATACGGTTTTAATAAAGTTGATAGTTTTAGTTGGTGAAGGAATTATGCGCGCGCAATATTTCCGTTGCCGCGGAAAACGTTCCTCAACAACCACTTGTTGTAACGAGGCTGAACAAGCCGAAAAGCTTCTGCGTTCAGTGCCTTGAAAACTTTATAGTGGAACGGTTGAAATGATTGGCTTTTTACGCATTCTTTACGTCAGACGCGAAGTAACAAAACACACAAAATTTCATACACGATTCACAGAACGTTGAAACATTCGCGATACGTTTTACTAAAATAGCTTTCGGATGCCGAGTCGATATTGGTTTAACTATTGATACTACTTAATATTTGTAACGTAAATTAAGATCTTATTTATAAATTATTTCATGTTAATTAATTTATTCATGATACATTAATTGTGTATAACGACTTACGTATGTAATCGGATTGAGTTGAATCTATGTGGCGGTAAATACACACACGTATTCAAATTTTGAATTCCATGTGAAGAAAGTTGGTAAAACTGCAGTTTATTTTTATTATTAGGATTTTTTTATATTATGATAGATAAACAAAATTGGTTATGACAATAAATATGTAGTTGAGAAGTTAGCAACTTGCGTTTCGATACTTTTTTATTATATATACACCAACAACATTAACACATTACACTCCCGTATGGCTAGATATTTATGTTGTAACAATAGGCCAATCGCCAATAAAATAATTACTTTTTGAATAAGTTGTTTTACTAGTACATTCTTGGCTACGTGATAGTTTAACAACAATAGGTAACAAACTATAAATATTTATTTATTTATTTACCTTGTTTTCAGGTAACAAACTGTTGATAGTGTCCCATTAAAGAGATGAAAAGAATTCAAGTAAAATTTAATCATTGTGAAGTAAAACTAAATATTTGTTTATTCTTTAAATTTAATTAGATTATGATTACGAATCTTGACCACAATTGACGCTAGTAACCTTTGTTTTATTAATCAAACAAAGTTTTTTACTATTTCGGAAAAATGGAGGTTAGTTTTTGATTGTCATGTAGCCGAGGATGTAAAACCACTTCACAAAAATATATAAATGTAGAAAACTTAGTTTGACTTTGGGCTGTTGTGATTTTTGAATGGCTTATAATAGCTATTAATCATAAATTTATGACATTGATGTGTATTATTTTTATTTTCTAAGTTAACATATACAGATTTTTAATGTTGCTGTTACTCTACGAGTATAAAACATTATTTACGATATGCGAAGCAAAACAAAATGGATCTTTTAGAACCGATCCTAGAGGTTTCAGCGATATTTACTGTTTGTCTCGCGTGACGCTGCCACAGTCTGCCGAGAATCATGGAGATGACTTCCAACGACACGAACCAGCTCTGGGTGCATCTGTCTGGGTTGGCGGACGGAAATGTCTTCGCCATCTATCCCAAAATCCTGGAGGAGATTTTCCTGCAGGAAGAGCAGAACCGCGAAGAAGAGCGGCGAGACCTGGAGACCACCACTCTGCCCAGCGATATGGAGTGGAGGCTCAAGGCTTACTTCCGTCTAGTCGAGAAGCAACGCCTTATGGATGGGTATGAAATTACTAAGCTAATACAATAAAAAACTGCTAACGTCTAATCTGCAACAGACGGTCACTTATTTTTTTTTTCGTCACTATTATGTATACACCTTCTGAACTTTCTTTGTTAATCCTTCTTGCACCTACGAGTATGTATCACTATCAAACCCGTGGAATATTTTTGAGCACCTTTTATTTCATCAAAACTGCAATCTAAACTTGTAAAATATTTATTATTCTTAAATCCTCAACGTTGAAGACTATGGCGGCTGACGGAGCTTTGTGGCGATAGTTCGTGAATGCCATATGCTCCAGTTAGTTAACGGATATGTTAGGATGATAAATCCCACATACACACAACCACTACATACCATTTAAATTCGTAGCATTTGGACGACCGACGAATGAACGTCATAGAGTTGAATTGAGGGCCTAAACCCACTGCTGATACTCCTTGTACGTGTGTTATTTTATTATACTCGTATATAAAAAGAGAATTTAAATTTGGTAAAAAAAAATCTGGTGGACTAATATATAATATTAGAATAATGCACTGACATGACATTTTCATTATGTTTTTGAAGCTTCGAGCAGTAGTCGTAACATCAATTTAATCTGTAAAACCCTAGTTTGTACATTCACTTATTCAATAATGTTATTTATTGCCAATTTTCCGTTGTTTAAATGTCAGATTGGTGAAAACCATAATAGAACAAGTAAAATATTTCAAGTATTATTATAATTTACGTCGAGCTATTTTTACTTAGATAAACAAAATCATTGTTTCTTGTGCACATTATCAGCCTTCAACAAGTTACTGAAAAAAAAAGTATTATAAAAAGATAAATATGTTTTTATTATATGCAAAACCATGGTTCTATGTATTCATAAATAAATGACTAAATGAAATGCAGGTAAAAATATCATGAATTGAACATTCAATGTGAATGCTAAGAATATACAGGTATATAAAAAACTAGTTAGTTTAACGTTAAAAAAAGGTTTTTGGAAAATATCATAATTTTTCTCGTAAATTACCCTAAGCACATTTAAGAGGTAGTAAAAAATATTAATTGCGAAATCTAAAATTCAAAAAACCATTTGTTTCTAAAATTGTAAACTAAACGAGGGATTGTTTCGCATGTTTTTTGGTAGTCGTCTTAGTTGAAAATTAATCTATTAAAATAAAAGTTTATTAAACAATAAACGTAAACACAACAAAGGAAATTTCACGAAATTAATCAATTAGTTAATCACGTTTAAAAGGTGGGCAAAGCTCGGTAGTATAAAGTATGTTGGCGCACAGATAAGTATGAAACTTTCCAACATGATTTTCGGAAACTTTCCTTTGTAACTAACGTTTAAAAGTTATTTTCAGATGTTATAAATAACTAATTTAGTATCTGGTAACGAAGTTTGAATAATTAAGGGGGGTATTAATCGTCGCACGATACCAGATTTTATGCCATTAGTTAAATCAACAATTCCTTCCTTCCGTTCCTTCGTGATTTTAAGGAAACCAATAAAATATTATTATTTATTTTATTACAAAGACGTTGACTAAAAAATATAATAACAATTGGGTTGAATATGAAAAACGCGATCATCATGATACATGAACTAATTTTTAGCATTTAGAAGCTACAGTTGAGCATGGAGCATTGTTTTAACGCAATATTAATCATATATCTAAAAAATCATTGTTTTATTTTATTCATAACTATAAAGCATAAACATGTCATTATAATACGATTCGTTAACGATGAAGTTGCCAGTGCTGATCGGAAAGATTGAAATGAATATCGCAGGTATTTAATTGTAAATTTTAGTAATACTTTTCCAAAGATGCAAGCAAGAAATTAAACTATTATTTAACGTATACAAAAACAAACGAAGTCCTAAATTTTCTATTTTAAATGCCTGAAGTTTTCTTAAACTTAATTTCTTGCGCCGGGTAGCACCGGCATTTCAAATGATCCAATAAGAATGCAGTAATATTAGTGGAAAGAAGTATTTATGACAATATAATGTTATTTAAATATTTAAATGAAACCATGGTCTCATTTTTGTGAATAGATGTTGATTTTTTTATCTTTTAACTAATATGTTTTAAATTAGTGTCTTAATCAATTGTCAAATTCATTAAAATTTGTATTTTGGTTTGTAGTTTGTATGGGGTTATTAACAACGTATTATTTTTAATAAAAGTAGCAGCCATTTTTTAAAAATGTTGTAAGCATCAAAAATAAAAATGCAGCTATTTTTTATCGGATTTAAAAGTGCGTGCCGAGCATGGTGTTCTGTTCACACCGTGCGTGTATTGCCACCATTAAAAACCCACTCGAAATCTCCAAAATACCCCGAACAAAGAAAAACTTAGTACAAACTTTTCATCGAGTATATTAAACCGTTTGTGAACAACATGCCGAAGTTGAAAGGCACATCATGTCGTCTGCGCACGCATGCCAACATGCCAATTTTTCATATTTTCGAATGTAGCGTTTTTATTGACATCGAATGTGATTGGGCAGAGATTTTCTCTGTCTTATGAGCGCAATAAAAATAACTACGTTGTAAATTCAGAAGGAAAAGTTGCCAGAGGGGAATAATAAAAATAAAATATTTATTATATGCCTTTCACCTTTTCACATCTCCGCCTTTGATATACATCATTGAAGGGCCCTAACGTGTTTTGCTATTTTTTAGAAAAAGGGTTATAAATTATTATTTAAGGATTTATCACATTATTTTTATTGAGTTATATCTAATAAAACTTATATTAATAAATACCTAATAGTCATTATACTTAAAAAAATGCTTAAATAATTTATCAAGTTTTCTTTAGTGAACTAGTTCGATTTCTGAATCTACAATATAGCATCTTCGAGCAAAAACTGCTATATTGAATGGTCGTCATAATTTTTAAAGTACTCGTAACAACTAGTAAATAATGCATTTTGTTGCAATATAAAGATTACATTTAACTATAATGTACTATACTTTGTGACTCTCTCGCTTCATTAAGACCTCTGTTACTTTATCACACAATATTGTTGCTCGTTTACGAAACTAAATCAAATATCTATAAATGGTATAATACAAATATTATTATTATAGATAAAGTAAAATAGTATCCATAAATTATTTGAGCTGTCACAAATTCCTTGCAAAACGCTATTACTAAAAGCTGGTTATAAATGAAATTATTTTTGATTCACGACAGTACATTACACGATAAACGTTTTCCATTTAACTAACGGTTGTTCAATTTGAATAAGCTTTTATAACCAGGTCTCGCAACAAAACAGTCTAATTAATTTCGAAACGCCATTTCGCTAAGATTGCCATGCTTACTGTTTCGTTAAAGGGACCACGAAAATGATCAAAAAACGATTCATTATCACGAGTGCGTATTTATATGAAAAGCTCACGAAAAACTGAAAAGTGGGTTCCTCTAGGAAAAACGCAATGATGTCAAACGCTAACAATGTTGCTCGCGAATTCGTGCGGATAATTGGCGAACGGAGTAGATACGAGCATCAATAATATCTGATCTATGCCCCTGACCTTCATGAGCATGAGGAAACGCATGAGCATGGAGTAATAGCTACTTAAAATATGGATTTGTCTATCCGCCCTCGAAAGTTTGAACCCGTAACATATTTGTATTAAGAAACATTGTATGTTTCTTTATCGTTTTGCGCAAATAAGCAACTCGAATAGATGCTGTTACTATGTGAATCGATTGATACATCTATAAAATAAATTTTTAGGTCTTCGGCAATACATCAAATCTACTAACAGCTTTATAAGTGAAAAAATAATTTTTTTACTTCTTTATAACTATCGCATCTTACAACTTAATAATTCGAAAGATCAAAACAGCCTCTTACCTTTCAATTACCACTTTAAAATGAACCTAACTTGCGTATTTACTAGCTTACAACTGCCCCGCATTAAGCAACACAGTTCTTTTTGCAAAATTTTCACATAAGCACTGATTTAATTAAGTTACTAGTTAAGCTGCGTCATTTGTGTGTTTTGGATATGATTATATATATCTTCTTCTTCTTCTTCTTCGTGTCAGCGACGTCAAATTATTCCTTCCCAATATCTGGCAACTTCGATAGCTCGTGTGTTGCCCAGCATTAGGTCCTGAGATGTGCAACTTGTTGGGCACATGGAGCAGCATCGTAGGTGTGAGGCGATCTGCAGGTCTCCACAGTCGCACAATAGTGTCTCTCCCTGCCGAAGCATTCCCCACCGCTCGAGGATGTCCTTTGTTCTACTAACTCCGGTTCTTAATCTGTTTAGGGATTTCCAGGTCCGCCAGTCAAGGCTCTTGCCAGTTGGGAGGCCTTCCTTTGGAGTAATGAAATCCTCTGGTGCGATTTGTTGCCTGAGTTAGAGTCTCTCATTTTCAGGGCCGGATGTGAGAGGTTGTGTGGATTTCAGAAAGCTGCTTCGAGACTTCAATCTTGGTGTTGGGGGTATCTGATTATACAAGCAGTGGGTAATATTATATATATATATATATATGTGCTTGGAAATGGTTCTACGCGTCTGGTGGTGATTATACTCATAAGAAGCATAATAAAGTTAAGCATGTGTGAAAATAAGATTGAAAATTGGGCGTTAGGGTGCCTATATTTATAGAGTCAACCTTTTTTAATTAATCTAATCAGATTGGAACGATTTGATACAAAATAATGATATGAGCATGTAAAGATACATCTTTTATATTATATTAAGAATTTATCATTTGTAATGTGATCTATCCAGAAAATTCCCAATATTTTTCTGTAGCACCATACCAGTTATCTAAATTAACATATTATTTAGTTAGGTAAACAACAATAGGTTTGAAGAGATACCTAAAAAATAGTATAAAATCTAAATGTAAACAGCTAAAAACATATTTGAAAATCGCCTAGGTAACCGTAGTTGTTTGAGACAAAAATGTGAAATTAATGGTTTGTCAAATTTTTAAACATTAAATTCTTTGTGATTTACATTGCAGTGTAAAGTTAAAACGTGTCAATGGGTATAAATATTCAATTCAGTTTCACTTATACAAAATTTTCTTTACAATTATAACTTTGAATATATTGCAATAATGACGTTTTTTGATATTGATTACAGTCTTAAAAGATACTTCAGGTCAGCAATAACATATTATTTCACTAATCGATAAGTTTAAATATATATTTTATACGTTATTGTTTTAAGTAAATAAGGTTCAAAGCACTTCAGATGTGAATACGAACAAATTTAAGTTATGAGCATGCGCCCCATCCAAACTATTTTTTTACAAATTTGAATTGTACGCATGCGCATTGCTTCCGTTTGATGAAATTTGGATGTGCGCATGAGAAAATTAAGACTCGGAATTTCGTATTTTGAGGACCTTTCGTACGTTTCTGTATATGTATTTGCATAACTCAAATTAATATGAAAATGTACCCAACATGCAGCTTGCCTATGAGTTGTAGATGCTACGGACATTTGTATATTGATCTCCTTGAAAAGATTTGCACTTGGGAGTACTGTGAAAGTACCGATAAATATTTGATGGAATGTTTGATTTTATTGGCTGATAAAGTGTATGGCTTTAGTCCTATAGCGATACCGTATGAACATGAAATGATTAGGGTTTTAGCGCTTGGTGCGTGAGAAATAACGATCACCCTGATGCTAGCCGGCACTAATAACGGGGAAATATGAAGTCACTATTGGGAAACTTATCCGTCTATATTGCCTTTAATGAGGAAGTTCTTACCTAGACGGCTTAATAAAAACAACAATATTACTGGTAAATAATGTTAAGTTTCTGAAGATTTGATCGTTATGTAAAATTTACTTTTAAATTAAAATTAAATTTATTTTTATATTTCTAGAGTATTTCTTCTTTCCATAAAAAAATATATTATATTATTCCTTTAATATCCATCTTTAAATTCCCCACCATTTTTATTCATCATCATCATCATCAGCCTGTATTCGTCCACTGTTGAACGTAAGCCTCCCGCATGAGTCTCCATCCTCCGCCTTCCGCATCCAGGTCACTCCCACTATTCTTCTTATATCGTCAGACCATCTTGCAGGGGGTCGGCCAATGCTTAGTTTGCCAGTTCTTGGGCGCCATTCCAATACTTTTCTTCCCCATCGATCGTCGTCTCTTCGACAGATATGTCCTGCCCATTGCCACTTGAGTGTGCCTAATCGTTGGGAAGCATCCACTGCTTGAGTTCTTCTGCGGATATCCTCATTTCGGATTCTATCTTTTAGCGACACTCCAGGCATGGATCTCTCCTGGTAAGACTTGCTGTTAGATTCCACGTCTCTGCGCCATTTGAATTAATTATGAAATTATTTATATATTATTTTTAATTAATTATCGAAAAAATCGCAATTTTATATAATTAACAAAAAAGTAATAATCTTATGCTGTAGTGGATCTTTTTTCTCCTAGCTAGGAGCGATTATGGAATGTCGATGTTTGACATGTAAATGCAGTTGACATCTAAATGAAGAGATAATCATTTACTTAAGGTAACCAAATTTAACACCCATTTGCATTGATTTTTCCTGAGGTTTGAGGAGAGTCGAAGGCTTCTTCGTTTTAACCATTCTAGTAAGGAAATTAGCTATTATAAGTTGGCTATATTAAAAAATGTGTCTGTGTGTGGGTCTTAAGTTGGTTACCTTAAGCCAAGGAATGACTGCATATATGTGTGAGTACGCTAAATGTATTTGTTTTTCGTGTTTGATGTGTTTGATGTATTTCAGCGCTACTGTGGAGACTCCTGCGCAAGAGAAGCTTCGTGCTCCTCGTCGCTGGTCGCGCCCTGACAGCGCTTGTGACCCCTGGGCGGCCCTAGCGGCGCTAGCTGTTGGGGGCACCTCGCGTGGGGTTCAAGGGGCAAAGTCTCGGCGCTCCCAGGGGCCACCCTGGGGCGCTAGGGAACTCGCCAAGGCGGCGAGGCTCCTCGAACATCCACCCTTGCCCGTCACCTTCGAAGACGATCAGGAAATGCGAAGAGTATACTCGCTGATCTACGACGTGTTCCGATGTAAGTAATTAAAGCTTATATGAAAAATCACTTTTATTATCTTTCTCGTGTGTTTGTGCAGTACAAATTTTGCAATATTTATTTTATAATATGGACCGCTATAGACGTCATACGTAGCGAATAGGTTAACGTCTCATTGAGATGAGATGTTAACCTATTAACAAACGTTAAAAATAGCTGTTGTTCAACGGATGGTGATAGTGATGCAGAAACCTCATATGTGGATTTTATTGTCGCTTATTAGTATGTTACATATACGTACGGTTAAGCGCTGCGTGTGGAGTTTTAATCCGATAACGTCATAGAATACAGCCCGAATTTCACGAATCATCCATTTATTCAGGAATTCAACATGAATGGGTGGTGTTAACGAGACAATTTTCTTTTACCATCAATATTAATGAATAAGCTTTTGCTGGCATTTTACTGGTAGGGGATCATATTCACACCAACTGGAGGTATTTTATAGACCTTAGAAATTGTTTTTTTAAATCTCCATCAGAGATTGAACCCACGTTCTTTGGTTTGGTAAACAAACGCTTTTACCACTAACCTCTCCTCCCCGGTGATGTCTATCGACTACACATTACTTGTAATAACTTAAATATCTCTGTAAATATAATACATATAAGGTTGAGATTTTAAGTATTCCTCCTTAATACATTTACGTATTGAAATAAAATATTTATAATAATAGGCACTTAATCGGGAAAAATATTTTTCTAAAATCCGAATAAATTCACCACTACACTCAAGACGCGTCAACTGTCATGTATTCATTCGACCTGTCGGAAGTCATACAAAAGTGTGTGCAAAAATAAAATTAAAAAATACCCAGATACCTATATCTATACTCCTCACTCTCGCTGACGTACTAATATGAGTGAGCGAGACGGGAAACCTCAGTTGGTCGAAGCATTCGGAATGATTTCAATTTATTTTTGCTTATCGATATGTCGACAGGCTAAGTATGTTAATACATGCGCCAAGGTGCGTCTGGCCGTTTGAGGTCTTCGTCTGATGTTTTTAATGTTTTTAGATATTAAATGACAATTATTACTGCTTATTGACATCAACTATTATAAAATTAAGCGATTTCTTTGAATGTTTTCATTTTTTCGAATTTCTACTGATTTTATTCACTTTAAATCAGAATGTGTAACGAGTACACACCATCGGAACGCGCGGAAGTTTTTAACATAGTAAGGCGAGGGTTAATCCGGCATATTGGATGACAATGCAATAACAACTCTCAAGCTGATATAGAATACTACAAGTTAATTAATAATTAAAAACAGACAAAATAAAAACATCTCACTCGGAAATAAAAAATGCGTAAAATATGTATTCGCTTCTATCGTCACAATTTTTTTCATAAGTTTAGCTCGGGACCGTTCAGTAAATGGTGGATTTAACTATATTCGCTCTCAAAAATTACAATTACAATGAACTACAATCATCTCACTTACGCGAATGTTTAAAATTATAATGTTTTGATGACTTAATCTAATCCAATTTATAATCACGTGTTGCCTGGTGCACGAGAATCGAGAACTCTCGACTGTTATGTGAACCAAAAGTACTTTCGCTACGTGCGGCCTTCAAGATAACTAGAACATACACATTGAGAAGTTATTTTTGATGCATTGGGCCTTATTCGGCCTTTGCATGGTGCATTTACGAGCTACCGAAATTGAAATTGCTATAGCGCATTCAAATGCAATCTTATAATAATCCAAAGTCAAATCACTTTCAAGACATCACGCGAAATATAGGAAGTTATTTCCCTGGTTATGTGGGCAAGTTGAAGAGCACTTACAAGTTGTGGCGCAAACCAATATTGAATCAAATTAAACTTTTATAATACTAAGCGATAGTGAAAGATCAAATCTTCTTGGGTGAGCTTTAATCACACAGATTTTACATTTTTATCTGACGTTTGTAGCTAACTTTATTTATGTATGCAACTTTTGATAGATATTGGTATTAAACAAGATGCATTATAATGTAATCACATTATATAAATAAGATAAATACATTAAAATTTTTTTATCAATTGTTGTCTATTGCAGATAAATGTTTTCCTTTAAATTTGAATTTTGCAAAATGTGTATCTTAATTAACGTATTTTTGCCACACTTTTTTGCTGGTATAAACATACAAAAGATTATGGAGAGATTTCATTTGTAGGTTATAACATTTATACGGCGCTAGTAATTTTTGAAAATTGCTAAGCATTTTATGTGTGAGTTCTTCGGCGAAATTAGCCAACGTTATTAGAGAACAACATAGCATTCACACATTGGTTATAAATGGCAGTGACTTTTTCGAAATTTTCATCACCACTAAATTTTTATTTAACTTATTCTACTTGTATCTAACTACTGTTGGGTGAAGGTCTCCTTCATTGTTTATCAATTTCGAATCCAACACTCTTGATACTTCGTAAATAAATCCATTCCGGGAGTATTATCAATATCGTCTTCCCATCTCACCGGGTGCCGGCCTACGATTATGTGTCCTGTTCTTGCTCGCCACTCCATTATTTATCTCCTCACCTGCAAATTTTTTCATCTGAATATCGCCATTTTATTTGCTGAACTAAATACACAATACTGGCAATTCTTGTCTTCCTCTGAATCTCTACATTCCTGATTCGGTCACTAATATACTCATGCCTAATTATAGAGTTCTGCATTGCTCTCTGCGTCATCAATTCAATTTTAAATTACATAGATTATGTGTAGGATTATTTTTTTGCTGTCAGAAATCTTTTTCATACTAACAGGTGGTATTTAAATAAATTATTACAGTGTGAAAGTTGTACGAAACTGTTTTTATTTTCCTTACTAACATTATAACCAATAAATTGTATTTTTAGAAGTATGAATTGTGCTATGAAAGTAGCTCGATACGAGATGTTGCTGTTGGTCTTGTATGGCCGGGAGTAGTGTTTTGTTAGCTTTATGCCGCCTTGGGTATTCATAAGTGATTTGCTTGGATGGTGTGGGTAATGCGTTGGTAATTGAAGCGATCGTGTTCATTGTGTGGACGGCTGAAGCTCGCTGGTTGCCGCACATCGTTTAGCGACAAACTGCCTAAAGTATAATTGGTATAGCGTAGGTTATCATTTGTCCTACACAATGTCATATGGCTCACAATATGCGCAACACAAAAATCTTATTATAGTTACGAATTTTGTTAGTTTTACTTATTTATTACAATTTGCCATATCTGTTTTATTTTGGCCGAATAAAATATCTAGAACTTGAAGTTCTCTATTCGGAACTAGCGTTTAAAGTTTTGAAGTATTTTTGTTCAGTCTTCTTCTTCGTAGTATCGATCCGTTTTATTGGTTTGCAGCAACGAAATCTTGCAACTCGATCTACACTTTTCTCGATCCTCTGCAATCCTCTTTAGTTTAGCATAATAGCTAAAAATTATGTCCTCGAGCACTTGCTGCAAATACTCCCGTCTAAGGCACCCTCTGCAGTTTATACCCTCAACCATCCGTTCCACAATGTCGTGAAGAAGACCATCGTGGAGCATGATGTGACGGATCCATCGGTTTCGCCTCTCTGAGATGGTTCTTACTAGGTGCCTATCTTCCTTGATTATGCTGAGAACCTCATTGTTCGTGACGTGGTCTCTCCAGAAAATTCCGAGAATTCTTCTGTATGACCACATCTCAAAGGCCTCTAGTATTTTTTTATCACTTTCAGATAAGCACCATGTCTCACAGCCTTGCATCAAGATGCTCCAAACAAATGTTTTATTTGTTCAGTAGCTCTTCTTTAATTGTGAGCTTCTTCCGAGTCACTTATGACGGAGTGTTGTGACACCTATGGTTTCGAATGAGTATATGAATCTAAAATAAAGCAAAAATACAACTTCTGTCCCTTTAATGCCATATTCGTTCCTGATTATGAACACTGGCAGTTCTTCTATCTATGTCTAAAACGTTATTTGAACATAACTAATTTGTATAAAACATCCAAAAGTCTTTTAAGTATTAATTGTCAAATTATAATCAAATTCTCTATCTTGTTTTCGAATTTGTCGATTCATACAGTCAGGTACGATACAGGGTATTGACTATCACAATATTTTGCCGCTCTATGTGAATTGAAGAGATCAAGGTCTAAAACAACAGGTATCTAGGAATTTGCGATGTATGAAAATTAATTTATTAATATTAATTTTATAAAATACAGAATGCTTACTCATATTGTACACTAAGATATAAAAAGAGATATGTTGTCAAATAAATCAGTACAAATTCAACTCCGGTCTTTGAACTTATCCTCAGTGCAGGAACCTTGGTATTCCAGCGTCACCATTTAGCTGACGCTGTAATTTCGGGATCGCAATCTCGGTTCCGGAACAATCTATGTACTTTAAAACTCACCAAATGTGTTTTGTTCTCAAGCGGTGAATTCTACTCCTCATTTATTTCTTGAATATATCTATAAAATCAATAACGATTATTAGCAAATAAGTTCTAAATAAGGTATTAACATATATGGATTTTTTAAATTTTTTATTAGAATATTATTAAATTATTTCAATATTCTAATCTACTTTTATAGATCATTTACTATATTACAATATTCTTATTTATATATATATATATATACAAAAATAAAAATATACATACTTTGAATATATACTATAGCGACATCTATCATACGATGATAAAAATGACATAAATACTAGTTTCAACGTGAGTCGATCCAGGCATAGTAATAGCCGAGTCGGCTGAGCGGTATGAATACCTGGGCATATTGGTTGGTTTCCAAGGTCCGCGGTTCGCATCCCGCTTCTGTCGTTATTTTTGTGTTTGGATTGACGCGTTGAAAAAATAATTTTATGTATAGTATATGTATATTTAATTATAAGGTATTAACAGTTTTTTTTAAAGATATGTGTTGTTTTTTTGAGTTTTTTTTATCATAAAAAAGAACCTTTAAAATCCACTTGTGGCTTGTAATGTGCTTAGTACTGGTACGCCATTGACTATAAATAATGCTTGATTTAAGTACGCAGCATTGCTTTCCGATGCTTCGTTTAAGTACTCATCCTGGCATTCAAAATTCTTACGTGTTGTCACTGAATAGGAAAACAGCCTGTTGTTAGCCGAGAAGTTGTATGCTCGTCGGAGACAATGTAATATTATATAAGTTATTTCGTCGAGACTTCGTTAAGCGTTTCGGCTTGTCGATCTCCCCCCTCCCTCACTCGCGCGCGTGTCACGTGACTCGTGATTTTGACAGTTGGCGTCAACTCCAAAAATGAATCAGACAAGAGACACTCTGTGACAGCGCGACAAGTTTTACATCCCTTCTTTACGGCATCGTCGGCTCCGCCACCGCCAGTGATCGTTACTCTGAACTAAACTAAAACCGTCGTCCGCCCATCAAATAAAAAAAACTTTCACCGAATTTTATTGCTCTCATAAAACTCGTAAATCTGCTCGCTGAGCATTTGCATGCCTTGTTCTATCCGGCCGCTCTTCTATCCAAGAATCGTTTAGGATAAAGTTTTTGCCTGTATGTTAAAAAGTTATATTGTGTGACCTTAATGCTAGAGATTTATGTCTATTCACCGGAACGATGCGATTTGAGGTTTTGCGGGTGCGATATTGTATTTTGTTTGCATATTAGAACTGAAATCATTGATGGCGCGACGAATTCATCCAACAATAATTAACCTAGCTAAAAGTTTACTAAATGGCACAGAAACTTTTTACTACAAAACTAAAAGCGCTATTTAGTAATAAAGCTTACATCACAAACAATTTAAGCTAAACTTTTGCATTGTGTTGTTGCTTAATGTATATATTCGTATAAAAATAATGCGTATTTTTTATTGTTATAAAATATGAATATCTTTATGTTTTTTTTTAATCAGACAATGCGAAGATAACTTTTGAAATTTCTACGAATTTTAATAATTAAAAGTTTTGCGTTCTTTTGGAATGTGCACAGAATTTAGCCGCTGTAAATGTATTAGGAATACTTTCAGAAGTAATAATTTATTCGTAAATTTCTCACGTGTAGGGAATGAAATATTTTATGGAGTAGGTAAATGGCGTGATACTGAGGGAGGCGCCCGGGCTGCTGCTAGTCTCTACGCTTATTATATCTGCTGCTTTTCTATACATTACACTCACACTAGAAGTCCGAATTTCGGGATATTTGATTATCCAAACACGTTGCCAACTTGCTTGGATGAAAGTTTAGACAAATTAGTTTAAATTGCAAATTGGTTATGTAATATGTAGTACAAGCATGCATGAATTAAATGTAAGCCTGTTTACAAGTACGAATGTCTCTTTTTTTACTGTTGAATAAACGCACTCGTAATAGTGTTATATATTTAATGTAAATATACGATGAAGATTGCCAATGGAAAGTTTCGGTCATCCAACAGATTCTGCACTATTCAATCGGGTCGAATTGTTTATAAGTTTGTGGGGATTGCGAGTCCTTTATATTTATTTAAATACAATTACTAAAATTTGTCTGAATTTGTATTAAAAAACCACTATGTATCGGTCAAGTAACGGACATCGGAGTAAATAATTTATAGTCAGAACTTATAAAATGGTTATATTTTTATTAATATTTCGTTATGATACACAAAAGTCAATCTAAAAATAATAATTTTATATTATGACAATCAATAAATTATGTTATTTTTTTATTTCGATAAAGTATTTTATTTTACTCTTAGCAAAAGTTTGTTTATATTCTGATTGAATAAAACAATGTGCATTAATGTCATTACTGGCAGTTTTATGTGACATATTTACTCGAATCACTTGATTATTTAATATTAGATACGATACTTAGATTGATGTCGATAAACGTAATAAAATTACTGTAAGGTCTTACAATGCTATACTAGCAGAGATTTCATAGAGATAACGGTACAATTTCACAAGAGCAACAAATGTATGTACACACGTATTAATATCTACAGTAACATTGTAATATGTCTATCGACCAGGCACGACGATTGGGGTGTGAGCCAATTTGCCTGTCGGTCAGGCGCGCGTCGGGTTGGCGGTTGCGGGATTCAATTAATGGCGCATCGATAGTTTGCTCTCCTCGGACGTGCGAGGTCGCTAGCTCTATGGATTGATTGGGATCACTTACGAAACGTGCACCAGTTGGAATGCATTTATGTTCGACAGTATCGTGAGGAACCTCCTGTGAACAAAACCAGAACGTCAAGCAAGTTCTTACTTCGAGTCAATCATGACCAATGTAGTGGTACCTTGCATCTAAAACATAGGGCGTCCTCTTTAAAGTTTAAAGCAAGTTGTTTTTAACTAGTGTAGAATTACAAAATCTATATTATCTAGCACGTTCTTCATATACAAACAGCTGCCTTTGGATAGGAGCCTTAAGTTACCTGTTGGATTAAATAGATTTAATTAAAAATGGCCTGTATTTTTTTGTTCAGTAACTAATTCAAGGTTTTAGTTGTTAGTTAAATCAATTGGCAGTAAATAAGTTAATCGGCATTATACTATATTGCAGGAAATTACATTTAATGTTCCCTCCCGGTTCACTAGAGGTAGTAACCTGCTACAAGTAAGGACATCCAAAACCAACTACGGTTTATATACTCCTCCTTCTTCGTAGTATCAATCCGGTGGATTGGCTTGCAGCAACAGAATCTTGCATCTCGATCTCCATTCCTCTCGGTCCTCCGCAACCCTTTTCAGCTCAGCATAAGCGCTACAGTTCATGTCCTCGAATACTTGCTGCAAATACTCCCGTCTAGGGCGCCGTTCTGCAGTAATGTTCGAACATTCCAGGTGGCATATCTTGTTGGCTGAAGGTTTTTCTTATTTGTCTTGGTTGTTTTGTCTCGAGCAGTCCCCACCCGGAGATCCGATTGGGGGACTATTTTATCTCCGAAAAATTTTACTTGAGATGCAATCATTTTTTTGCTGATACGTGGTATGTCTTGAAGACCTTTAATGTGGTATTTTCCCCTTTATTTCCACATCCTAATGCCGTTGACCATAAAGGTTCATCCGCATTAGGAGGGCATTTACTGCCTCCAGGACAATAGAGTGCCCCAACCAGCTTGACCTGATGACTCCTATGTTGAGAATATGTAGACTGGTCAACTCCTCTAGTGACTTGGACTTTTTCAGGCAGGACCTTCCGGCATTTCGCAGATCCCTCTACTGATGTGCGAGATGTCTGTTTGATTTACTCATGTTCATGTTTTGGCCAAATGTATTGTCTTAGCTTAAATATTTATTCTGTTTTACCATTTTCTTTATTGTATTTTCTAATTTAAAACCGTATGTATTGGCCTAGGCCGTTATTAAAATAAAATAAAAATAAATAAATAAAACTAGAATACTAAATAAATTGGTAGTATTCACTGTTAGTATGAATGTGGTCAGTTATAATATTGAAATAGCAGTAATATATTCAACATTGGTAAAATTTAAAGTAAAATGAATGAATAATTAACCAATAAAATAGAAACTTAACCTAAACGATTATTAATTACCTTTCATTAATTATTTCCTGCCAATTTATTATTTTCTACTGCCGATTGAGATATTTTTTACTTACATTTTTAGGTATTTATTATTGACCGTTAACTAAATAATTACTGCCCATTAATTGAATTAAGTACTGCCAAAATAATAGTTGCCTTAAAAAATATGCAGTGCATCTGATAAAAAATCTAACATTTGAACTCTAATCCACAACAACAAACAATCAGTTGTTTTTTTTTATTTACTTTTATTTTATTTACTTTTATCTTACATTTTACTTTTTATTGCTATTATCATGGATACAGCTCTTCTGAATATTAGAATGCAATCTCCTCACGGAATTTTTGTACAAACACTACACACTCTTTCTACATGCATCGTTCAGTTGTCTTATTTGAACGCTATAGAGCTCAACAGGGAGTCTTTTCAGGGGAAAATTACTTATTTTTTTTACCACAAAGGCTCATTTCCACTTTTGTTATTCTCCAGATGTCGTAAGTCCATTTAAGATGGGTTGACATATATTTTAGGTGCCACTCCAACATTCTTCTTCATTAAAAAAGGCGCTTAGGCAATTGAGATTCTAATCCTATTATTTTCACTTGCATTGTAATATAATAATAAAGATATCCCGCAAAAATATGGCTTTTATGATCAATTTTTATGCTGACCGAAACAAAAGAGCAAAAAATTAAATGGCAATATTTCAAATAACAAAACGTTTAATTACTTTGTAATAGTATTTTTAAATGATAATTAACTCGATTTTTTGAATTGCTAGGAATAAAAGGTAGATAGTTAACAGCTTTAAGAATCAATTAAGGAAAAATCATCCGGTTGACATTGGAAAAAAAAGTATCGAATCTTAACTTACAATATACAATGACGTAAGTAAATAACGAAGTAAATACGACTGTTAAGCTGTAACGGTTGTAAGCATATCTTAAAAAATGCATAACGATGCATTGTCACAGACATAATGTCGATTTTTTAAATTTAAGCTTGATGGGATGACGGGAAATGTGTTTTTTTTTGGAATTTTAGGTTCCAAAAGTTAGGTATCGTAAGGTAAGAAAGTGAGGTATAAGTTAGGTAAGAAAATCGGCTTTGAAGTTAAAACAAAGTACATTCAAAACACAACAAATGTACTCGTATTTAAAATCGTATTATTTATAAATGTATATCTTTAATTACACAATAAACGCTTCATTTTCGAAATACGAAATCACAATGGTTATTTGCATGGAATATTATAGATTTCTAGGAATTGTTTTGACGCTACTGAATATAATCAAATCAATCACTTTCTTATCGTTTGATATATTTTATTCCATTTATTTGAAATTGAATATTCTTACTGTAATCTGTATTTTACGGGGAAATTTTTAATCGAATAAATAAATATAAGATAACATTGTTTTATCAAACGTCATCTTCTCTTTGGATGTTTTCAATTCCTATTGTTTTAAAAACAAGCATTCGTACTCTCCGTATTTCATATATAATAGTAAGAGATTTTTTTTACCAAACGTATGAATATTTATTACCTAAAAAAAAACGAGAACAACAAAAAATCGCTGGCGCAAATCGAGTGATATTACCGGATGCTCGAACATTTATTATTCACGAATGGAAACTTTGAACGTTGTCGAGGGCTCAAGACCGGTCGAGTTGGCGCGGCATGATAAATCCTCGAGGAGAGCACGCGGAATGAGGATAAATACCCGGGGACACGGAACGAGGCGTCTCATTTCAGGTCAAACATCCGCCGATACACGTGTACCTGGCCGCCATCTTTTTTTTAAACTGTAGAACGTCAAATTTTCAATGTTGCCATTATTCAAACTGTTTGTTTTGATGTGTGTGGGTAGGTAAGCATCGGGTAAACGATGTTATTTTTTTATGAAACACGAATATAATTTTACAAGAGTCGATGATTACTTAATTATTGATATTTTTATTTATGAAATCACGTCCAGAGCACAACCGGTCGAGACCATTGCACTCTATGAAGTTCACCCATGGTGGCTGGACGCTGCATGCGGGAAACGTGTGTTATGCTTGTGTTTGTGTATGCGTCTTGGAGATAGTGTATATTTATCTGTTTCTTAAAGAGATCCAGATTGTAGGAAGGAGGAAACCTCAGATGCTGGAAGAGCATTTCAAAGCTTACCGGTGGAATTTAGGATGAAACTTTAGACACTGTCAGATCTTGGTCGATATTCATTAACCGTGTATGGATGTTCGATGTCGGTTGTGGGTGGGTGCAGGAGGAATTAGTTCTTTAAGTTCGGAAGAGAAGCGACCGTGGTAATGACAGTATAAGAGACTAAGTGAACCATTCTTACGCCTGTGTTCCATTGATTGCAGGTTACACGTCAGAGTGTTATTGTGTATCAAACGAATACCCCTTCTTCTTTGAACTGATTCAATCAAATTTAGAATGATATTAAGTATATCATGGAGGATGCTGGGCTGAAACATTCAACAAAAAATCAACTACAAATACAATGTGATATCAAATTTTATGTTTGAATAACATAAATAAGTTAACGTCTAATAAAATATAAAAACGTGTGATTTTAAACATTATATGTGTAAATATTAAACATTCCTTATTGATGATTGATTTGATTAATACAGCATAAGAAACTTTTACGAGCAGGTACTCGTATTACTATATTTAAGACATAAAAAATAGTGTTTAACGTACGTAAATTATGAAATTGTAGTGGAAAACTTAACAAGAGAAAAAAATGCACAGGACGTTTAATGGAATTGGTGCATATATAGTATTGGTAATGTAAATTGTATTTTAGGTGCGAGTTGTATTTCACATTTTTTTTAAAATTTTAACGTTACGTCTACTTTCATAGGTATACTTTGTTATTACAATAAACATTTTGTAACTGCCCTACTTTATAACTTCTTTAACATGCAATTATCTCACTTTCTTGTATTCCATCTTGCATTTATGCTACCTAGCAACCACTTCGCCTTGAAGTTTCCCCTTATTTGCAAATTGTAACTACACAACATGTAAGTACACCAGCTTACAATAACCTCACTTTGTATCTGCAAATCGTTCATAATTACTCAAATTCATAGGATAGTATCTCTGGCTATTGTATGCATTAAAAATATTGAATGCAAGTTGCAACATTTTCTTCTTTTAATATCACATGCTAAATATGTACAAATAATTTATTTTGTACATGTTTTGCTTGTACATCTATCCATGTAATTATAAAGTGTTCATTAAAATTATAAATACTAAATGTTTTAATATATTGTTATTATACAAGGTCAGACCATAGCCATAATACTACGAACCTCATAGGCTTAAAATACTATGTACGTTGAATTTTCTAATTACTTTTGAATTAAATAAATAAAAATAACGCCACCTTTTAATACATGCTTTTACAACTAGCTTACATTGTATCTTTTCTATCTAGCAATTATTCAATGTGCAATTGCTTATTTCATAACAACAAAATATTAAATGCGAAAAATTGTGATTTTAAATTATACTACTCGTATTTGGATTTCATGCGCATTTTCAAATTCAAATATTCGATTCGTACTTTCTTTTTGACACACCGAGTATTTTACGACAATATTGGATTTACATGATACAATATGAATAATACAAAAAAAAACCGTAAGCTCGGTACCGCGACAATACAGTACGAGAGATGGAACGTGGAAAAATGAGATAGGCGACGTATCCTCCGTCACAGATATTTCGCGAATTTTGACAAAAAGGGTAGGAAATATTTGCGGTTGCCCGTGGCTCAAAAGATGCTATCGACGGAGCTCTCGGAACCCGGTGTGTTGTATGTGGCCCAATAAAATAAATTATCATATCTTTAGGGTGGTACACTGCTTTCTATTGAAAATTCGCAAGATACACGAAATTTAATATATTCATTCTTTTTTCGATTTTGTTCGTTTTTTTCAATGCTGTCTGCGATGGCAAATGTGGACGGCCATTTGTGAAGGGAATGTTGTTACCATGTTCTTTTTATGGGCACTTGAAAAACAGACGTACTGAAGTATGCTTTGATGAAATATTTTATCATGTTTATCTTACGAAGAAGTAATAAATTATAGGTCTCGAATGTTTTAAAAAAATGTATTTACATTCATAAATTGAATGTTCTTTTATCAAATATAATTTGTTCAATATGGAAGATAAAAAATTTAATGTACGAACGTAAATTTTCTTTTAAAAGAAATATTCAAGATTTGAATGTGATTATTGTACCTCTGAAGAATAAACATGACATAATCAAATAAACCTTAGTATAATTCACTAGTACCGTCCAAGGTACAAGTATATATAATATATTATATTACAGAAAGTATTTAACTGTATATTTTTCAGAGAATAAAAGTAAAGTATTTATTACGTGCGATTTCTTCAGAATAATATTTTGTGTATGTGTTTTTAATTTTATTTTTGAGTTTAACCGTTTTCTTTTTCAGCTTCCGTTTTTAACATCGCTAATTTTTTGGCTGTCTATGATAATCCAAATCTTTTTAAAAAAAAACACTTTATTAAATTAACTGGTCTGCTAATATTTAACTGTCCGCTTTTATTCTGAAATTTAAACAAAATCTGCGAGTCAATGCTTTTAAAGAGGTTTAAATTAAAATAATGCATATTACCTGACATTGTGGCTTTTGGGTTTAGCCATGTGTGGCGAATTTCTTCTATCCGATAATTTGACCGCCATTGCAGGGGTCTTCTTCAGGGTTGATGACTTTGGCCGTGAAAACCTAAGAAGTTATTTGCATATTACCTAGTTATGTAACGTATGATCACCACAAATTGCTGCCTTATATATAAATACAGCTTTCAGGGCAGAAAATTGAGGAATTGAAGAGGCGGCAGCTATTATATCAGAAGCATATTTTTGAGTGTGACAATCGTATTTTTTAATGGTCACCTGACACTGCCGAGCAGAACCATTTGGTCTTAAAAAGCGGTTCAACCCATCGAAGTTTACTTTGATACTCGTTTTGTTATTTGTTATGATTAAATTCCAATATTTCACGTTGTGTTTGAGCTCGGTTGTACGGTGTCTGTTTGTGTTTGAAGGCAGTTTATCGGCCCAGAAGTGGGACAAGGCAGATATTTCACATATTGACAATAACTGATCGGGATTGCGTGCCAGTGCGAAGATCACCACGCCATATGCCAATTCAGGTCGCTGCAGGGAGACCACAAAACAATGCAACCAACACAAACAATAACGTATTTACGTTTTGTTATTTTTGATCATTTATCTTTTGAATTTACTTGTCTGCAAGTAAGCTCTTGTATTCATATAACAATAACGTAATGACTGGTTCAGCAGCGGACGATTAGCCTACTTTAAAGTATCCATTTTATATATGAATACGGATGCAGTGTAGTTCCAAAAGTGGTGTATTTTGTTCAGCTTGTCGGCTAAATGTTGCACTATGTATGGTAATTGTGACGATGTAAAGACAAAAAGCGGCAATCAATTGGTTGACAGGCATTTGGTCAAATGGACATCTGGTAGAACAGACATTTGGCCGTATAAAGATTTTTCTGAACACAAATTTAAACGAACGAATTATTAATATTGTATTATGGTACTAACACTTATTGATGGCTTCTCTTTAACGGGGTTTGAAAGTAAATTCCTACGTATAATATTATGGGTATAATGGTTTTAGTTTGTGGCAGTCTTTCATACTACAGTCAGTCAAGAGTCAAAGGTGCACCTGGCAAAGACATACGAGTATACCTCGAATGCCGCAAAAGAGCATAAACTTGTTGTTTTTTTTAAGTTCCTGGGCTCACGTCATCTTGGAAGGCAGAAAAAAATTATACCCAAAATGTACTCGATATTTATGGCAGCAGTTTGTGACGACCATTTGCAATATTGCTTCAAATTCAGTGCTGGTGTCAATGGATGCAAAATGTTGGACGTTTGATTTTGTGACAATAATGCCGTGTTATTTGTGTGTCAACCAATATATATGATATACTTATGACAGGTTTTTTGTTGTTACAAGTCGAACTATTTACGTCGAGTCTCCTGACGCTAGTTCTGAGTGTGAGGTCATTGACACTAAATGTGTCAATGCATATACATCGCCACACTTATGTTACTTATGTTAGTATGTACTTTAATGACGAATAGAAATGTAATATATTTTGTAATGTTTAAAATTTAATGAAAAAAAAAATGCGTATGTAAAGGGAGCGGATACGAAAATAGTGATGATTAACAAATTTTTGATACAGGTATACAAAAAGTATAATCTTATCTCTTTTTTCTAAATGTGACTGCTATTGTATTCATAACTAGTTTAATAACGCTTTCACTAGTTCTACTGATTGTTAGTGAGGATGTTTTCTGTTATTTTTTACACTACAGTAGTCCAAAAAACTGATTGATCTAATCCACTGATCTTCTATATATATATAATCGTGTCGGAAACAACAGGGTCAGATCCTGTCTACCCAGAAGTGGGCGACGTCGATGGCGTTACTTCTGGCCATCATCAGGTCTTCCTGGGTGCAGCTATTCGGGCACAGCGCACACTCCAGAAGGTTTAACAGGGTCTGTTCCACGCCGCAGTCACATTCAGTCGGTCCGCTGTAAAATTGCCAGGCTTTCATTTGTGTCCTATCCTGCATACTCCGGTCCGAAGTCTGTTAAGGGACCTCGATATATTCCAATTCAGGTATCAATACTGATCTTCTAAGTGATTTATACATTGCAAATATCATAATTTATTTTAATGATTTGGATTTCATTTAAATATTGTTCAAGAATAGTTGGTCTCGTTGTTGTTGAGTGGATTGCAAGTATGTGGTTGAGCCTCCGCGACCCCAGGCGAGCACGTGAGTCCCGGCTCTGCACGGGAAGGCTTTGCATGCCGCCTGAAAATTACAGCGCCTCGCTGACACCGACACTTTAGCTTTATCGCAGCTGAAAATAAACGACACCCACTCAGTTGGAAATGTCAAGTTGATGCATTTGCTTACTCAAGACGAATGTGTCTGGAGTTTTTGAGTAGCACACAAAATAATGATTTAAGAATTTAAAGTTATTTTCACACTTTGCTTCTAACCATTGGATGTGCACGATAAACGAGCGAATGAAAGCTTTGCTTTAAATGGAAGGTTGTACGAGAATTAAGAAAAATTTCGCAAGAACAAAAATAAGTACTAAAAGTGATATTTATAAAACACATAATGTTATTGGCGACGATTAAAATGATTTTTAAAACGTTTAAAATCAAAACACAAAATGATTTTAATGTTAGAATTTCGGCCACGTAAGGCCACCGAAAATAAATGAGTATGAAAAACATGATACATGTAAATATGTCATAAAACTTTGCAAACATTTTACAGTATATATTTTATTATTCTCTAGTACACATTTGATATAAAGAATATTATATTGAGTAAATTAAATAAATACTCGTATACATTTACATTAATTAAAGATATGCATTATGTCGAAATGTTACATTTATCACTTGATAATGACTTCAAATTTTTTTTTTTTTATAAACTACAGGATTGAATGCACATTAACGACACATATAATAACAAAATAACGTCTTCTCTAAATATTTTCGTTGTATATTTTTGAATAGAGCCTAGTTACATTCTTGTTATACCCTTATACTTTAAATTTTAACTTTTTAAATGAAAATAATTGTCTCTCAAGAAATTCTTTATGAAATAAATAAATGTTGAAAGAAATCTGGTTATATTTCAAAATTGACCTACTTCCCATATAACATACATGCATAACATCGCACGGAGTTTTGAAATGTATTTATGTCGGTTTCCCTTCTGTAAAGCACTGGTCCGGAATAATTTCTAAGTAAATATATATTCAGATTAATTATACGTGTACTTTTCATATAAACAATCGCATAAGGCACTCAACGGAACTGCACCGGGCTATTTGACAGAACAGACACCTTGCAGCTGACGGAAGATAGTTCTAGCTCAGTCTTTGGCAATCGTGTTTTCAGCTCCGCGGCACCAATGGCCTGGAACTCGCTACCGAAAAGCATAAGAGAGCTTAAAGTGGAGGCATCCTTCAGAAGCAGACTCAAGACCCACCTTTTTACTCAGAGAGGCAAAGAAGCAAATACTAATATAATAAAATAATAAATCTAATATTGGTCAAGTAGCTTATGACATCAATTATTTTCTATTAACCTTCTTCGTGTATGTCACAAACAGTCAGTCAAATGAACAGCATTGGGTGTAACTAATTCTGAAGACTTTTTCTAATTCAGTTCGATCCAGCCCATTGTCTTTCTTTTCCACCTGCTTAGTGTATACGGTGTCAGAAACATCAGATCAATCTTGAAATGGTGCTCCTTGTACGCATCTTTTTCGTAAATAAACCAATGTTCTTGAACAAGTTGTTAACATTGAAGTATGTTGCTACCATAAAAAATCCTAATATTCAAATCTTGCGTGAATTTTCTTATGATCATTAAATTTATTTAAGTAATGATTAGAAAAGTCATCCTGTGAATACAACTAACAGTGGATTGAATAAAATATTTAATTTTCCAATGTTTGTTCAATTAAAATAAAATAAAAACGTTGGCGGGTCAACACTTTACACACATTGATGATCCGTAATATAAATAATAAGAACTTTGTGTTAAACCAGCGTGTTTACATTAAAAAAAAAACTAATATTTGCAATCAAAAGTATGTATGTATTCATAAAATGTGTAATGTTCAGCTTTTGGTTGATGGTTGTATTCGAACTTTCGCTCTGGAAAAGTCATAAAAGAAAATGGTTTTGCAAGATAAAAATAAAAGCTGGCTTATTAACCCATAAGAAATTAAGGGCTGATATATTCCGACGGCTTTTATCTATTATGAAAGGTGCTGTTCGTGATACTCCGCCGCGAGAACTGTGAAACTACAACCGTAGAATTGGGAATATGTCTGTATTTTCAAGTAAAAACGTGTAAAAAATATGCTACAGATGTGACTGATTTCATCGGTATATTTGGTGTATATTACAATCCTAAAAGTAGAGTAATAATATAAATCAGTCGCTATGACAGCTTAAAATATTTCAGTACAACTTTGTATGGCCGGGATATTTATAAAATACTGTATTTTCTTATAAATATCAAATTATCTTGGTAAAAAACATTACATAAAACTAAAATCAATGAAAAATAAATACATATTTGTAAAATTTGACGGCAAACGACGTTTATCTAAAGGTTGTGGAGATCAGGTGGTTTGTATTATACATTATAGATTATTGTTTTATATTATACTAAGCTTGCTTGAAGGGACGTGTCAATAAATTTTTTTTGGCCTCCTAAATCTTAAAAACTTCAATAGTCGTATAATCAACTCTCAACAAGTTTTTACTACCGTTATAAAATAAACATTGTTCTTTACTAATATATAAACATATTTATATATTTCTTATATCCTCCGCTATAATTCAACTTAATGTGAGGATGATTAAAGTTAAAATATATATTTTCGTGATACTTCTAAATCTATAACAGTCCAGTGGTATTTGAAATGCATCTCAGAAAGAAGTTCTAGTAGCATCCTTCGCCGCGAGGTCACTTTATTAATTAGTAAGAAAACGCGATGCATTTCGCGACGTAAACGTCTCCACGTAGTATTATCGTTTGTCAAAATGTATTATTTGAATTAATAATTTAATTTCGTGTTTTGTTTTGTTTGATTTCCCAGATAAAGGTGTTCTCGAGGAGGCCCTGAACGAGGCCCGCTTCTACGCAGCTTTTCCGCAGGTAAGAACACACGAGTCAGGCCTGGTTGAGGCCTTGGGCTACGCTTGACGAGGGGCCTTAATTAGATATTCACCCCTTTGGCATTCGTAATTATCCATCCAGGGCCTCTACTCCTCACTCAAAAATCTTCCACTCAGTGGCGTAAGTAGAAAAAAACATAAGGGAGGGGTCGTCCACTTAGGCCACTGGTCGGCAGGAGCGGTTGTTTGTGTAGACATCTTTATATACTGTCCATATGTTAGTTATACATATGCGACTCTCTGGTACCACTGTTATTCTGTTCCTACGAACGTTTAACTTGACGGAGTTTCGGCTGTTCAGTGATCATTGTTTTTGATTTTATTTTTTGACGGAATGTACAATTATAGATTAAGAAAAAAAAAATCATGTCGAAAAATACATTGAGTTTAATTAATTGTAAAAAAATTAGCAGCATATATGATCGTATGCATATAATTAAATTGTGTCGCAATATTTTGTACACGACATTTCAGTTTATTTTTAAAAATATATCCACAGATCTTTAATCGATTCTCGAACCTTCTCCAAATTACTAATATTGACTACATTATATAGTCCTTTTATAACTGTAGTAAAGGGTTTTAAAAATGGCATCTTTAGTCCTTGTTTTCCGTTAAGTAATTACTCTCTAGTTTGAGCACATTCAACAAAATGAGGATAATATCAATGAAGCTTCCTTTAAGAGATAATATATTTCATTCAGTTGCACGAGACTCTATAAAGTGGAGACAAAATCAATACTTTCAAGAAAGCTAGGTTAATAAGCCTTTGTGTTCTGTATAAAACAAGTATATGTATAATCTAACTACATTTCTATGCCTCAATATTTTAGGATGATTTCGTCACTTGTATTTGAGGGCTAAATAAATTTTTCTTTGTTGTTTGTTGATTGCTTAGAGGGGCGAAAGATTCTGTAATCACCCCGGGCGGCACGAACCCTCGCTCCGCCTCTGTTTTCTACTCAAAAAGCCTCCGCACAAACATTTGTAGCGAGAAGGAAACACTTAGCGGATCAAACGGAACATTGTTATATTGTTACAGCGGTGTGTTTTGTTGTTAATAATGTGATATAATAACAATAGTGTACGAACATTGTTACAACTACTGCTTGATATTAATTAACAGTGTAAATGATTGGAAATAGAGAAACACAAGTGATAACTTACGAATTGCTTATACATAGCTTTATATAATGTGTTAATAACTATATTACAAATATGTGTCGGTAAGGTTACATGCATATTCTTAATTAAACTTATGTTTGGTGTTTACGTCACAATTGAATTTATTCATATTTGTTTTAATTAAGTCGCTTTTTCGTCTGTCTATATTGTTCTGTAAAATTAATACAAGTAATTTACTAAAAATACAGTAAAAATACATAAAATTTTGATGTTATTAAAATAGGATCACGTTGAAACATTAACTAAACAAATAATCATTTTTCAAACTAAATAAAAAGCGTAAAATATTTTTTCTTTAGAGATTTCCTTTCCATACTTATGTCCTGAAAAATTGTAATTGTAAATTTTTAGTAGCCATGACAATTCTTAATATAATACGTAAAACTAAAATAAATAACCTTTAGTGCTATAATTATGAGTGTATAGAGAAGTAATTGCTGAGAAAAATCATATAATAGTTCATACCATTTGCATACGCCCCACGTTATAGGTTAAGCGGTTATCAGTTAACAAATTAATTACATTAATAAAATAGCACACCTTTTATGAAATAAATTGTTTAACATACAGTTTTATTTCAAATGACGTAAGAAGCTTTGTCAAACGTTTGTATGGAATCTATTTTGCAGTTTTATTGCGCAGAATAAGGTGCAGAATGCAATGTATTTGTCACGTGACATGATTTTGCATTTTTCCTGAGTTTTCCGCACTCTTCCGAGTTGACTGAACAAGAGAGCTTTGGAGTCGTTTTTCTTCAGTGTTTATCAAAACACAGTTCGCGTACTCCGATGGTGGTCCGTAAATTTTTAAATATATATATATATATATAAACTTTGATTTGTCGGGCATCATTTGATCTCCTTAATATCAACAAACACCCAAATGTGCCTCGGATACTACAGCTGTTTTGTGTTCTATCAAGTTTTAGTCATCATAATGGGTCAAGTTCCTCCACACAGTCTGTAAATGTGTTTATATATTATTTCTCATGAGAATTTCCGTACAGTGGCTTCAAATGTTTAGAGGAGACTCCCACTGGACATATCATTTGCTAAGTGATCGTAATCTGAATAAGCGCATCAAAGAGTCTTCATTGTCCTCCGGTGTGATGCAGTTGTGAAGAGGGTTATGTACAGTGTGAAAATATGTATGAGCAGAATGTATCACAAACTTACAATAACAAATATAAAGTGTAAAGAAAAATGCTAACCGTTTTCTTTGAAAATAGTTTAACATTATTACGGAATCGTTATTTCTCTGTTTTATAAATTTTTTGTTAAAATAATTATTCTGTTTGAATATATTGTGAATTAAATATTTTATTAGTGATGTGAAAATAATTGTATTGAAGAGATTTATAGAACTACTTTGGAAAAAAGATGGCAGTTTTAAGCAACTGCTTTATGATCTTCTGGTTTAAACGAATCGTTAAAGATTAATTTTATTTTGATTGTCGCACTTTTAAATTGAAAAACTCCGGTTTCGCTAATACCTGACGGTTGACATTTTGTTTGAACGGTGGTTTGGAAGCAAGCCGCGGGAAAATAATAATTACATGCAAAGTGATCTCTATTTTAAAACGATATAGTTTGACGGGGCACGCGATTGCAGCGACAGTCGGCAGCTCCGAGTACTTAATAACCATTGCCGTTATCACGGGACGGGCCAAATTGCATTGTCACCGTTTATAATGCCGAGAAATTGCACTGTTAGGGATGATAAATGTATTTTTACGTGTATCGTTTGAAGGATTCGAATTAATTTAAGTAGGTCTTTGAGTAGGCATCACAAAAACATTATTAGTCACTTAAAAGATTTTTTATTGGACATATCTTTTAAATGAGAATTTAACAACAGCATGTATATTATCACATACAAAAGTCATCTAATGGATTTGTCTTTTATACAGGGTTTATACAGAAGGATACCGACATACGGTGATGATGAGAAATTTCATGTTTGGATTCTATGTAGTTTTTTTTAATTTTCTTATTATGGTCACTGATCCACAGATCGCGGTTGAAGCATACTTCATTTTTATTTTTTATTGTCTGATCAACGAGTATTTATACATTATATTGCACTGAACCTCACAAAAAAGGAAACTATTTTCATGTAAATTCATGGCGTAAGATTGGTTCACTTAGTCATTTCTACCGTTATTACCACGGTCGCTGCTCTTCGGAACTTAAAGAACTTATTCCTCCTGCATCCATCCACAAATGACAAACTCGTCTTAAACTTGCCGAACATCCATACATGGTTAATGTGTGTCGACCAAGAACTGGCAGTTTCCAAAGTTCCTTCCTTAATGCCACCGGTAAGCCTTGGAATGCGCTTCTAGCGTCTGTGTTTCCTTCTTCCTACAATCTGGATCTTTTCAAGAAACAGATAAATATACACTTGCAATCTCCCCAACCCACAAACAAACACGAGCACAACACACGTTTCCCGCATGCAGCGTCCAGCCTCCCTGGCTGAGCGTCATAGAGTAATCTGGTCTTGACCGGCTGTGCTCTCCTGCATGCAATTACATAAAAAAAATGTGCGTGATGAGAGAAAATACATGATTATTGCAATTCATAAGAGATATTTTAAAAGTGTATTACGATGCCATAGGCTGCTGTGTTGGAAATAAAACGTTTCTTTTCTTAAAGATATGAGTATATAAATGTGGTTAATCCAAAGGTACTACTTTGCTTCAACTTAAATCTAAGTTATGTCTTTATACGATTCTTTAGATTATTGATTTAAGAAAGTGGACAGTTTTTTTTTTTCATTTTCTACATACAAAAATACATTTTTTTTACTTATATAGTTCAGTAATTTAAGACGACTTATTATAATATTTATTATGCTAGATAATCGAAAAATATTTTGACCGTTTTCAGTTGTTGTAAAACAAACCTTACAAATCTTCATGTTGTCAAAAAGACTCAACGATGTTGAAATTTATGAATAATATTTGAAACCTAATCGATAGTGGTTATTACGGTTGGCCTGAGGATTTTTGCATGTCGAAACAATCATGGATCTTGGGATTATCTTAAGGCGTGTCTTGGTTTAATTAAAATGGCGAACTATTTCACTGTCAATCCAAAGAAGAAGTATTCGTGAAAATGAATTAATTATTAATTAAATCCAGGACCGCACTTGCCAGGAAACATTTTATTTATATTATATCTAAAGGTTATAATAAATATGAACATAGAGTTGATCCGATTATCGAGTATCGATTAGCAAAAAAGAATGTTTTGAAAATTTGATATATTATTACCCCAGAAAAAGATAGTTTGCAACTCTTTAAATTTGAACATTTAGTTGACATCAGATAGGATGAAATATCAGGTACCTGACAGGTTTTTGTATGATTTGATTTTGGAGTATGTTATGTAAAAGAGAAAGTAATATTCCTAGTATAAAATTTCGTTAAATGATTTTTACAGTATCATCTTATAAATAACATTTATTCATTCATTTTTCCATGTCCGATCCCTTAACTGGAGCATATGGACATCACTAGCCACCGCCACAAAGCTCTGTCACCCGCCTTGGTCCTTGCCTCGTTCCATGTCAGCTCCGCCTCTCGCAGCTCTCCCGAGTAAATTCTATATGTAGTTCCCGATGGCATACTAGGACGGTGAGAGCCCGGGGCTCGCAGAAAAGGCTGCCGTAATTTAGTATATAAAATACATTTTACAATTATTACAACTTATGATATTAAGATACGATGACATATACTATTATTAAAGGTCTTTTTGATATATTTTTTTATAACTTTAATACTCTCTTTAATTTGTAATGAGACTATAAAAATGCTTTATTTTTGATAAATCAGATATAAGACATGAAATGTTAGGTTCTCTTTCAAAAGAAAGCTCCATCAAAATCCTTGGAGTATCAATCTCGAATAATGTCAAATTTTACGAGTCAATTAAGTATAAAGCCGGTCTCGCTTCCAAAAAACTAGGTGTATTATATAGATCACGTCGGTATTTCAAGGATAAACAACTTCTTCTTCTATATAAAGGACAAATCCGACCTATCCTTGAATACGGCAGGTAACTATTGGATTGGAGCCCCAAAATACCTTTTAAACTTAATTGACTCAGTTCAAAGAAGAGCAGTTAGTTTGATAAACAATGACACTCTAACGTCTAACCTGCAATCAATGGAACACAGGCGTAAGGTTGGTTCACTTAGTTTTTTCTACCGTTATTATCACGGTCGCTGCTCTTAGGAACTTAAATAACTAAGTCGTCCTGCGCCTACCTACAACCGACAAACTCGTCTTACACTTGCCGAACATCAAGAACTGGCAGTTTCCAAAGTTCCTTCCTTAATGCCACCGGTAAGCTTTGGAATGCTCTTTCAGCGTCTGTGTTTTCTTCTTCCTACAATCTGGATCTCTTCAAGAAAAAGAAAAATATAAAATTGCAATCTCCCCAACCCACTCACAAACACGAACACAACACACGTTTCCCGCTTGCAGCGTCCAGACTCCCTGGCTGAGCGACGTAGAGTGCATTGGTGTTGACCAGCTGTGCTCTCTTCTCCTGCATGCGATTACATAAAAAAAACCTCATTCGGCCCTGTCTACCGAGCTCCCCGTGGTACCTTGTTATTATTACATCACGGGCGGAATGCCACCGTGTCGAATTCTACATAAATAAAATCACAGCTCACGGAAACTTCGACAAAATTTAATGTCAAAGTTTGTCGGTAATAATTTACAATGATGTTATCTTTTAATGACTTCCGTGGCTGTGGCCCGCCAGCCGCGGCGTACGGTTATTAGAAGGAAATTTCGGGATTTGACAGCGCCCGCTGGCAAATGATAATTATGCTTGCCGAATACAACCCTGGGCGAAAAAAAAACGAATTGCAACATTTAGAACACATTTGAACTAAACTAAACTCATTAGCTTGCCGCGTCTTATTACTTACATAAAATTTTAGTTGAAATTTCAAGAAAACAATTAATAAATAATGTACATACCTTTGTTGCTGTTGTACACTTTTAGAATTTAATAAGACTTTTAGAAAATTGCGATACTTATCTTTGTAACTGAATGTTGAGTCTTTTATGAGGTTTTATGGAATCATTTGATAATATTAAACCGCGAAAATAAAATTATTTTCAATACAAACATTCAATTATTTGATGTAAGCGTCGATGATAAAAACTAAAATGTTTTTAAGGAATTTTAATGGTTATTTTAGAATTATCGTAGCTATGTTACGCTCGTAAAAGATTGTTGCTGTTAAATTCAAAATCAAAATCAGTTGTCTTCTATTTTCTTGTTTTCTTATGTGTAACTAAGGGCAATCTAAAATTTAACCATTTCGCATCTGTTGTCGGCATATGTCGTCAAAGATTCCACGACACTTTCACATCGGTTGACGTGATATATCGTTTTGCTACTTTCAGTATTCATTGTGACATCTACGGTAGGAAATTGGAAGTGCAGTCATTCCCTTTATCAACCTACATGTATTCTTTAAAGGAATCTGTAAAGCATTTAAATAAATATCGTTAGGTTTCGTCACAGGAGCGATTTTTCTGTAAGCCACATGTGATAATGCCACCTCATGTATGGAGTTACATAATGAACGTTTGTTAAATATAATAGTTTTTTATGCATCATCTGATAGCAAAAGGATAGAAAAACCAATGTGATATATGAAAATCGGTCAGATAAGTACATTTATGCTTCAAATACTAGTTTTAAGCAAAAAAAATGGTTTGAAAAATCAGCGCCGTATTAACAGTATAATTTGTATTCCACCGAGCCGTAACAAAAGGGTTAAGAATGTTTGTTTGGGGAGCATTATTGCGATTTGAAAAACTAAATATTAAATATTAAGACATTAAAAAAAAACGTATTTTGTGTTGATTTGTGTGATTGTATTCAATTTTGAATATATATAATACAAAATATGAAAAATTAAAAGAGTCATGAATAATTTATTCGTAAAAGAATTTGCTCGAGATATGAATTTTAAATTGTCATTTTGTCTACGGTACAGGCCCAACAATACGCCTATTTATATTCGCAAAAATGTTTGGATGACTCGACAGAACCGGCGGGCATGTTTAAAACCTTAAATATTATTAGACGAGTCACACACGACATGGCCCAACCGATATCTCCGCTGTACACATTACGATGCCTACATCAAGAGGAAAGGAATGGCGCCCCCCGTCTTTGGCCGCCCGCCCTTGACATTTGCCCGTAAACATCGAAGACTCCCGACATTTTTTTTTGTATTTCACGTTTCTGATAATCGCGGGACGGGAGGCGATGCGATCGCTTTCCGTATCCGCGATTGGGAATTTAAATAAAAATTCAATATTCCGAATTTTATTGCGTTCGGCTGTAAGGCTTTATTGGTCAAGGTTCTACGCGATGGCATTTTTATCCGCCGTTAGTCATATGCCGCATCTACTTTGGTTTACCGGCTGAATCCTAGGCCCGGAGACTCTCAATTTTTAAAGCTCTTACTAAATAATGTGATAAATACAATGGTTTATATATTTATTTTTTGGATGTGTTTCGTTGTGACAGCGCCATCAAACAAAACCAACAAAGAAATTTGCATCATTGGCATATATATAATTTTAAATTGCAGTTATGCAAATACTGCATAATCTATTTAGTAAAGTGTAGTGATAGAAAAGAATTTGTAATAAACAAAATTTAATCTTATTGTGCCATAGTGGCTTTGGGAACATCGACTTCTAGCTGTTTTTGCTTTATTTCGATGCGTCTGTCTAAGTGTTTTCTTCCTTCGAGGTTCACATGACGTGCTATCTGAGAAAATCTATTTTCTGTTATATTTTGTGACAAGCCCAAGGAAAAGGGAAAGATTGGTTAACTCCCATGATTCACGTCAAAAATAGGACCCGGATTTGAGGCCTGGGGGTCTGGCGTTGGGATTTTAGGCCCCGCAATAGTTGTTTTTTGTTCTCAATATAAGGGACGAAAATTTTTGTGAAAACTTAAAATTTGAGAAGGCAATTGAGCGGCGTTTTTTTTTGAACGGGCCTATAAGGAGTATTTATTTAATTCATTCAATATAAGAGGCTCACATTACATGTTCGTTGTAGTAAAGACTTCTTAATCTCACTCAGCTCACGATGTATTCCGCATTACACATGCTCTGGATTTTGATGTTATGCATCGACTTTATCCGATTGTTTACCGAATTTCCCACAGGTTGATGTTTGCTGGCTTGAGACATTGTCGTATCTGCTGCTTTTTCGATGTTTGCAAATCTTATTTCCCCGTCGCATGATAAGTGTGTGTTCCGCTTGGTTCAGTGGGCGCTGCAAGTCAATTCTGTATCGGTTGCCTGAGGTTATTCTTTCTTACGTAATAAAATACTTTTGATGGAATTAATAAGGATCCACGTTATCGCAGTAAAAGTATTGGGCCGGGCTGGGGATAGATACGCGGCGAATACTCGAAGTGTTCCGACTAGGGACTCCAAATTTACATCCGTTTAAAAAAATTGACCACCATACTCTACACAAGAATAAGTTTTTTTTGTTCTTTTTTATATATACTATAACAAGTATATAATAAGTGATAAAAAAAGACTAGAGGCCTTTGAGATGTGGTCATACAGAAGAATTCTCGGAATTTTCCTGGAGATACCACGTCACGAACAATGAGGTTCTCAGCATAATCAAGGAGGATAGGCACTTAGTAAGAACCGTCTCAGAGAGGCGAGCCCGATGGATTGGTCACATAATGCGCCATGATGGTCTTCTTCATGACATTGTGGAAGGAATGGTTGAGAGTAGAAACTGTAGAGGGTGCCCTAGGTGAGAGTATTTGCAGCATGTGTTCGAGGACATGAGTTGTAGCTCTTATGCTGAGCTGAAAAGGACTGCAGAGGATCGAGAGGAGTGGAGATCGAGATGCAAGATTTTGTTACTGCAAACCAATCCACTGGATTGCTACTACGAAGAAAGACTATAACACTTTTGATGTTTTATTTAACAAGTGATTCGGTGTTTTTCTGTGAGTATGGAGTTAGGAGTGACCTGGATGGGGACGGCGGAAGATCGAGGAGGATAGAGACTCATGCGGGAGGCTTACGTTCAACAGTAGACGGATACAGGCTAAAGATGATGATGATAATAACGGATATAAAAGCGAACATGATATTTTTTTATGTTCGATATCTCATAGTACCATTAAAACCCAGTCCAGTTACACAACATGTGTGTAACTGACAGGCCGAACGTTAAAGGCAGGTCACACAACATGTGTGCGATCGTTCCGCCAACGTTTAGTGGCCGACTATTTACAGCTTGTATTATGTTTTTTCAGACGTTAGTGGCCGATCAAACAACATATGTGTTGTTTTTACTTTCGACCATATTTCAATATCATTCATAATTCAAGCACATGATGATAAAAAATTTAAAGGAGCATTTTTTGTAGAAAAATAAAAATAATGTGAGATTAGACTATCTCGCTTGTTATAATTATTTTTAAATTTGGAAAACGTTGATTATTTTTGTCGATCAATATTTCGATTGTGTGCATTTAAATTTTATATGTTTGTTAGCAAAATAAGTATTTTCCAAAATATAAACTGTTTTTTTTTTAATATTTTATTTTATATTCCAATGCAATATATTTTTGGTTAGAATTAGTTCACGATATACTCTGATGCTTTGTCCGATATTCCTGATGACACCGAGGAGATCGAAGATAGCGACGATGATGGGGGATGGATATGAAAAAAATAAATAAATATATGCAATTTTTTTTGGAAGCAACGTTTTTTTAAAAAACAGTCGGCCTCCGGCGTAAGTTTAATCGCGTAACGCGCGAACTGGATAGTGTTAATTAATAACTAAATTTGGACATAATTATTGCATGGTTCGATGTAGTTCAATGAACAATACGTAAGTTAATGTGTATATGTGAATGCTGAAAGATAATCATTAATTTTTATATCTACTCCGAAATCATAGCTTACGACAACCATAATTACCAAAAAAAAAAAAAATGCCTGCCTCCAGACCGATTCCCAATACTTAAGCTGTGCAAAACGCATTTAATGCAATATTCTTCTAAATACGTTTATATTTCAGTCAAAAGATTTCTAGGGTAACTTATTTTTTTATATATCCATTTATTTTATTACCTAGCCTTCCGCGAAGAAATCAGGAAATATTAGAGTAAAATTTTATTTGATTTGACACTCTGATTAAAATTCAGGTACTCATCTAAAATGAAGTACTCAGTGAATAATGGAATACCGGCAAAACGGTCCGATAAGTTACCGTCAGTGCGACCCTAGCTTTACTTAAATCCATTACAATAATGCGAATTTCTCCTAAAAATATGAATACATTTTTTATTCTAAAGCATCATTAAAGAGCATGATTTTATATAAGACATATTATTCCATCCTTCGTGCGTTCACCTCATCGAACTGGTATTTACTTCGTTCATTTTGGGAGAGGGAGAGAAACCACTATAGGTTCTTCACAATACCTTTGTTCATTTTATCAGTATCAGTTTATTTTTGTAGAGAATGCTTATTCCTTGTTTGTTCACCATTGAATATAAGTTTGATCAAAAGAGTTATTAAATAAATGAAAAAAAAATAGCTTTGTATTAAAATAAATAACGACCACGATTTGTTAATACTATAATGGTTTCACATTGCGTTTTTTCAGGCGTTAGCACGCACAAATTTGGCGTGGTTATTGCTGTTAGACCAACAAAGAAGGCGGTGGGCAAAAAGAGTCATAGAAAAAGATCCAATGGCAGAAGCTCAATTGAACCAGAGAGAATATGGCAGAACAAGAAGAAAATCTTCCAGGGATTCATCAAGAAAATCAAGGGACTCTTCAACAGATTCAAAAAAAGGGAGTAAGATGTCAAGAGAATCTTCTGTAGACAGCAAAGATAGAGTTTCGCGTGTAAAGGCTAAAGTGCGCGTAGTTAGGGAATTATCAGCAGATGCTAAGGAAGCCATCAGACAAGCTAGAGAGTCAAAAAGCGATGTTAAAAAAATCAAATCAAATGCATTAAAAGATCAATCAATAATCCAAGAGAACCGTATTGCAGAATGCCAAATGCAAAGCACTATACACGACTTGTCTATTATGTTGAAAGAAGTCGGAGAAAAAGATTCAGCGGAGTCTAAAATTGACGAGAGGGATGAGACGAACGATGATGAGAGCAGTAATAGAACTACCGATGATGAGAAAACTGTCAGCAAGCGAAACAGTATAGCCAAGTACTTAGAGTCGGCAAACAGTACTATGAGCACACTGTCAAGAAACGACATGCGCAATATCATGGAGAAGGTCGCTGGGGAGATTGGACACATAGTGAGGCTGTTTGATGAGACTCTGTGGGAGCATCGAGTCAGGATTGCGGCGGCTATTGCGAAAATACGCATCAGAAACAGAGCATTGTCGTGAGTATAAGAATATTTTATGCAACTAAATTACTATTGAAGAAACATACTTTGTAAAAATATATTGAATATTTTTTTTTCGTGTAATTCTTTGTTTCCGTAGATTATCTGATTTACTGCCTCAACACTTACGCGATGATAGAGTGTCAGCATCATTGGAAAGAGACATTCTAACAGGCTGGGTCAACGTATTTAAGTCCAGGTATGAACATCAATATAACGTAACTATGAAGTGCATTTTTTCTATAAAGTTTATTTTAGTCTAATGTCGTGGTTGGAGAAATGTACTCTGAACTCCTTTTTTATAAAAAAAAACCTTGGTTTAGAATATTGTAAAATAAACAACTTTCGTACATGAATTTAACAAAACCTATCAATAATATTGATCGTTTTAGATTTATCTTGAGTGTACTTTTTACGTTTATTGTCAATAAAGGAAAATAAATAAAATCTGAGGAGCTACGAGTATCATGTTAATCTTCATACCGATTACTTTGATGTATTTTAAAATAAAGTAAATAATAAATGTGGTGTTTTGCTATGTTATATGTTGATATGAGGAAATATATCTTCTTTTGTTTTCTGAAAAATTGTACACGCTAAAGCATATGAGCAGCTTCATAACCGTGTAAATAGGAATATATGCGTATAAATTTTATGATTTGATTATTAACGGGTTGTTTTCTGCTTAAAATTTACTTGGAATCGTAACAGGAGCATCTCTGAGCTGGTGCAGAAGCTGAGTGAGATGGGTTTCAGTTACTCTGGCTCCCGTCTGCTGGACCTGGACCAGTTTCGCTTCGACAGGCTGTGTCCCAAATTCATCTCGCTGAGACCAGCCGCGAGAGCAGCTTTTAACAGGAGCCCTCTCATGACCGAAAATATCATTGTACTTCAGGTGAAAATTCATGTTGATTCATTAAAGCGTTAATATTGATGACAGAACATATAATACAAGTGGTATGATTCGAAATGTAGTAGTCAGAATGAGAGGTGGATACAATATGGAACACATATACCGAGTTCTTTTTTACGGCACTTTATTACGCGATTTTGGTACATTTACTTTTTTACGCTATTTACTTATTAAAGAGTTATTATGATTGTTGGAAGCGATTCATTAAATTAAATAAAATTGTTTTGTACGCGCCACTTTCTGGAACCAATTATCGCGTTAAAAAAATGGCGTGTACTGTTGAAAATATAAAAAATAGAATAGTACCATAGTGGCGTAGTTGGTAAGTGGATAGTTGCATGTTATTTTTTAATTGGAGTAGTTCCATTGTGGATAAACGTCAAAGTAGGAAAGAATTTGGATTAGATACAAGTAGTAGCAACAATAAGGAGTAGCAGCAAGATAGGCTAGATGAAACTTGATATAAGTTAAATGTGGAGTAACTGAAAGGTATTAAATTGCTGTTGTTTCAAGGTGAAGAAGTTGCAAGATGGACAATTATCGAGGTGAAGTACAGTTACAACTAAACTCAAATGTAAGACGGAGTAGAAGTAACGTAAGATTGTTGCAATTTGAAGTAGTTTTAAGTTGCAGACTCAAGGTGGATGAGTCCAAGGTGAGATGGTTACAAAGTGGAATGATTGCATTGTATGGCTAGTTGCACGTTGAAAAAGCTGCAAGGTAAGAGTCAGTTACAAGATGGATAGATGCAAACACGGCTTTTGATAGAGACATTCAAGCACTGATAATTTTTCTAGGAACGTGAGTTTTGCTTAGGCGCCGCAGCATTGTGCCGCGCGTTAAGAACCGCCCAACTGCGCGGAGACGTCATACAGACCCACGGAACATCTCCTAGAGCAGCCGCCTACTTGGCCGCCCAATTGCAGGACCGAGGCGTTGGGGCGGGGAGGTTGCTCGTCTTCGGAGCAGGAGAGAGGTAAGACACCTAATATTAATGTTTTTTTGAAAGCTCTTACATAAGAGAACATTCGGTAGAGACCAGTGGGCTCTATGATCCTTAGTCAGGAAAACTGGACGCAGAAAAAATTGCAAATGTATATTGTTTTGTTGCTTAAAGAGATCCAGATTGTATGAAAGAGGAAACTCAGATATTGTAAGTGTATTCCGAAGCTTAAAGGTGGCTAAGTGGAATGTATTTTAAAACCTGCAATATTCACATTATATATCAGCGAAAAAAAAATGTATATGAAAGTTTAGCCGTGTGTGGCAAATTAATCCTTTCCAATATATCGACCGCCATTGCAGGGGTCTTCTTCAGGGTTGATGTCTGTGTGGTGATGATTGTGTTGTTGGACATTTTTATGCCCCAGAGGCCGGCAACACGGTGACGCAATAATACTACGAATGAATCTCCGTAAACATGTCAGATGCGCTACAGAATCTATAGAAATGCTTAAGTTGGCGATATTCACTATTATACGCAATATTAAGCTTCTCCCATCGTCGTGTGGATTGTTCTCTGAGTTCTGAAATGTGGTGTTGATGTGACTTAATGCAGGAAAGCCGAGTACGAGAGCTTCCTGAGGCTTCTGGGAGCTACAAACGTGCGAGTGTTTGCTGAGGGCGTTGGAGAAGCAGCTGGTGGACTGTGGGCGGGAGCAGTAGCCGCCTTGGCTGCGCCTCCCAACTCGTACTCTGCTGTAGCAGACCCCATAGATCTGGTCTGCAGTCGCGGTGGAGACCTGGGCATGCTGGAGGTAACGCACTGATACCTGGTTATATAATATGTGAAGTATTTACGGCGGCAGAACACGTACCTGTTTCTTCAAGTTCCCAAATGTGCTTCTCCAGAGACATCGATCAAAATAATTTCATACCTTGTTTTAATATGGATCACATTGAGTGCTGTTTCACTTGATGGAAGACGCGAAATTGCTGTTTTTCATGAAGTGAAACATCGCACAATGTGATCCATATTAAAACAAGGTATTGAATTCTTATCTATTGAATACTAAAATGGTTCTCAAAGTTTTAAAAATATACATAACATGGTATAAATTGAATTGTTAAAAATACGCAGTTTGTTCTCGCGTGGATCGAGTAGGGATGTATAGAAACCATATGCATACTTTATAATGTTGCAACAATGATGAAGGGAAAATTGTGAACTTGATTTGGAGTGTTTTGTGAGTGGTACAGTAGAGCAGTTATATACAGTGGTCTAAAAAAGACATTTAACGACAATTATTTAGTAGAATATTAAAAAAATAATACAAAAGTTTTTGAACGTATAAAAATGCATACTTTACTATGTATCATGCAATTATGTAGCTTGTTAATATATTAAAATATTATGAGAAAATATTGATTTTGATTTTACGAAACAAATTTATTTAGATCTTTTCAAAAAAGTGCTTGTTTGGATGCCCGTTATATCACTCAAACGACGTAATTAGTGTTACAATGGACAGTAAGTAATGTGTGACACGAATGCTTATGAGATATAATCGTATATGTATTGAGAATGATTATAAGATATTATTAACTTCTTATATATCCAGCGTTTACCATTTAAAAATATGTATTTAAACTATGAATTTATATGTTTTAGGTCTTGACTGAATCCGACATCAGTTTGGATGGCAGAAATAGAGTTATGAAAATACTAGACGAGCAAAAGAAGACGCTAAGGTTGTGCATGTCAAAGCCTCAGGTGAGTGTTCACATGATTTAAATCATAATTTTAAATATTAATTTGACACCACTCACTTCATACTTAGTGTATCAGTGAACAAAAGAGAGCATTATCAATGGAGGTTTCCGAGCAACTACTAAAAAATCAGTTCAACAGGTTGAGGGCCATTGAGTCCGTGGAGGTCTAAAGTGAGGACCTTAGACCTCCTGCATGTATTCCTATAAAAAAACATATTTTTGATTGAAGTATTTAAGATTTTTATTAAACGAAAATGTTCCTTAATGTATGTACTTCTATTTCTCATTATTTCGATTTTTTCGATGGATAATTCTTGGTGGAATTCCATAATATCAGTTATAAATAAAATAATTTTTAGACTTTATCCCAAAATATATTTTTAGACGACATGTTTCGGCCACGTCAAAAAATATATTGTGGGATAAATTCTAAAAATTATTTTATTTATATCTGATAGTTATATTTTTGTTTTATTCTCTAATATGGTATTGCTTTCAAAGTATCTTTTAGTGATGTTTTTAGGATAGTTATAATATTTTGGTGCTCATAACGGTCTGTATCCATAGTTTTGGATTTAGCGTTATGTTGTTCATTCTATGGTTTCTTCAGATACAGATGGTGATGTATGAGACCCATAGCGCTCTTGCTGCTGAGAATGAAGCGATGGTGAGAAGAGCCGTGGCGGAGGCCAATCGTGCGGCTCGTGAGCTACATGCCCAGAGACGCCAGAAAGCTAGGGATGCTGCGCCGCGGGCACCCAAGTGTGCTAAGCAGAACACTCCAGTGGTAACCATTTTATTTTGTTAACGTTTGCAGAAGAATACTCATAGTTAGTACAGAGGATATCTCATCGTTCGATTCTATGATGTGAGCCATATTTGACATAGAATAGCCAAAACACTATGTGGATTATCGTTGTGACCCGTACTATATAGTAGATGAGACCAAACTATGGTAATATATGTTATCCTATATACAGCACGTGTGAACTATAGTTCACATTACTTTTGATAGAACTATTTGGAATATTCCAAATATCGGCATATATGGATGCATTTTTAAACTTTAAGCTTGTGGCAGATTCCAAAGCAACTAGTAATATAATAAATATTCATGTACAGAGGCTTAATAAAACTAAAATAATATGACTGGAACAACATTGATTTCAGTATATTTGGTATATTAAAAATATTTCAATACCAAATGTTATTCAGCTTAAAACGAAGAAAAAATGATTTTAATAAGATCGAATAATATTGAATTTCAAATATTGGCAAATTGAATAAAGGCTATCTTTTAATATAAAGCATGTCTCACACAAAATATTACTGATAAGTTCATCAAATAAATAAACAGAAGTACCTGTTTGATTGTAATATTTGTATATTTTAATAAAAGAATATTCATAATTATAAATCTGTTGGTGGTAAAAGTAATGATTTTTTAAATATTTTTTTTAGGCGGATGGTTCAGACTCGAATGAAGACCCTGAAGGAACTGATGATGATGCCCCTGCGGCTGAAACAATGCGAAGTGCTCGCGAGCAGCCCTACAGTGCTAGAGGAGAACCAAGACCATCGAGTACCACGAGAGACCAAGTGTCCAAAAATGAGGCTAAATATGACAAAGAAAACATTGGAAATGAAACTGTTTCTTCACGACCTCACAGTGCAAAAGGAGCACGTTCGTTGTGGAAGACGAGAGCGCTCAATGGACATGCTAAAATTATGAAAAATAGTCATAGTGTTGAAGATACAATTAAAGCAAGTGAAACAAGTTTAGAAAAGACTGATGCTGCCGAAACTAAAGATGCTAGTGTTGGAAATTCTTTGAGTATCAAAGAGGTTCTTAATGGTGTGAAGGAAGTCGCTACAGAAGTTGCCAATGGAGTTGCTAATGATAAGGGTGTTTCAAAAGGGAAGAATGATTCTGGTGCAGTGAAGACTGGCGTTTTGCCTCGTGGAGTAGTTCCACCAGGTCCTGGAGCAGTTGCAGCAATACTTCCCAGTGCACCTGCGCCCATAGATCCTGACACCGAGTTTGCAGATATCAAGGTGAGCTATTTCTATATGATGGAAAAAGAGAACAATCACAAAAATGAGACAATTGAGGATCCCAACACTATGCTTGGAGACACATTAAAATTGGGAGCTCCCGATTAAAACGGGATGCTTGATTTATTATGCTGGAAACTTATGAGTACATTCAGCAGTGAATCAATAAGGAAGATAATGATAGTGATTCTAAGTAAATCATGTTACTGTTTGACAATTTTTCTTTGTTGTAGTTAAATCTTTAGTACTTAAAATGGTTTCGGATATTTTAAATCATTGATTAAAAGAATATATTTTTAGATTAGAAAAATTAAATCAATGTTGTAAACGTAATTTTAGATTAACTCTTCATTCATAATAACATTTTAGTAAGCACAAATATCATTAAAATTGTTGTATGAAAGTAAATAGCTTTGCCAACGTTGTTACCTATTGAGAGCATATATCCACCACAATGCCACATCAAAGAATTTTAACAGTCATCAGAAAGGCTTCCTATACAATATTTCACCGAGTGAGTTTTTATGCGATGTTTTGCAATTCCAGGTTCCCGATTGTGATTTGTTTGAGGAATACAGCCCCCCGCCACTTGAAGGATTTGGAACTGGAGATAAGGAAGGATGCTTCTTAGCCTTGATACAGAGGAAAGTATGTAGTCAAATATATACATGAATTTTGTAACATGACTTACGTCTGATAGGTTTGGATTTGTTAAATATGCTGCGGTATATTTCGGGATTTGTTAAATACGCTCCTATAGAAGAAATCTATCGATATGATTAGTAGATTTGAGACGAAACGTATGGCATACAAACACGCAATCATATGATCCACTAGTGAGCAGATTTGTAAGAAGAAGTAAGTTAAAAGCAAAAAAATATTATTAGATTTTTTTTTTATTAAGGAAACCGTTGATTAAATTCTGATATTAGCTTGATATAGCTCTTTTAGGCCTCGAAAAACGTTCTTTTGTCTCTTATTTTTGTTTGCTCGCCTGACATGCACATCTAATAATGTAAATTTTAATTATATAACGGCTTTTGAATACAAATGAATTTTATTTGTTATGACAGTTGCTCCATTCCATGTTGGTGCAACTGTAATCTTTAATATGCTTTTTTGCCGCGATTGTTGACGGCGCTGGACGTCACAGGTTCCGGCAGTGGTCAGATAACTTTTCGACCGGTATGGCGAACGCCATACCGGTCGGATGAAAAATCAAGTCTTTAATAAAAATAAACGCGAATTATGTTTAAAAAACAAGTTCTTTGTGTTTTTAATCTGCTACTGCATCCTGCCACCCAGTAATTCGACACCCAACTTAGAGAGGAGGATGTCAATTGTAGTATTCTAAAATAAGAGAACGACACGTGCTTAAAAAATGTTTTTTCCAATGCATTTATTTTAAGTTTTATACAAAGCTTGACCTACTTAAAAATGCTTCGTTACAAAAATTGAAACGTATAAATTAAAAATGGTACATATTTTTAAAATATATAAAAAAATATGTATACATAATATGTAGCACAGAAATAAATAAGAAATGATGTAAAAATAAATATTTTTAGCAGTATTACTTAAAGAAGAATAGGATGTCAATAAAACGAAATGTATCCAAAATGTATAAATCAAGATGAAACGTGTTCTTACACTTAAGTTTTTCGGTCTTTGTTTTTACTTTGTGTTTCCGTTATTTTTTAAGCGTGAAAATTTCATTAGGTTAAGAGCCCGCAGTGAATATGTGAAGTATTAAGAGTGATTGATATTATTTGACGGCCCCCGTGTCTATTGTTTATATGGGTCCCGTGGAGTGGCTGATAAGGTTCCCCGTCGCACGCGACGCGCCTGAAGTATCTACAAATCACAAGTGTCAAAATCAAATTGACGGATGGGATAAGTTTACTTCCGGCAACACGTCGGGGAAAAACAGATCAATAGTCGCGCTGGGGCTCATCACGTATTCATACGTATATAGGAGGCAGGATACAGCGGGGTATATACTCCAAGCGTACTGTAGAGCGCACTCTTTTTATACGAGTATTATACAAATAAGCTTTTTACTTGGTTGTGGCATATGATCATCATAATATTTTCTGTATTATGATTTATGAAGTACATATTCCATGATCTGACAGTTGAAATACTTGGATGTTTCGCATGAAAGATCTAGTTATAAATTTTGAAATATTTCTATGGTTCAGTATTTTATTTCCCGTCAAGTGCTTATAAGTATTTTAACAATATGAAAAATCCATAGATGTTAATTTGTCTGTTTAGGCAAATAAAAGACCTTATATTCCGATAAGGTCAATAATTATTATTATTCAAGTATCTTTAATTACATATTTATTTAAGTTTACAAATATACTCGTATGTACTTTTTTCTTTTGTGGGCGGTGCGTGAAAGTTGAGTTTATGTTTAATGGCGTCAACAAATAACCCATAAGCGGTGTTAAGTCTAGAACTTTTTTTTCGATCGTTCGAATTATCCTTGTGGACAATATAAAAAAAGGAATAATCACTAGTACTATACCTACTGTTCTATATATATGAATCTAAAGACAATATGTTTTTCGTTAGATTCATGAGAATGAGTTTATATAGGGTCCGCCATCTAACGTTTTTTTTTAACTAGTGCTTATTTCGTGAATGGTAACACTTAGCTCATGTTTCATTTGAAAGATAATTAGTTTTATCCTTCCGCTAAACGAATATGGTTGTGTATTCGCTTGAACAACGCTGGAAATTATTGCGACATTACTTTGAAAATCATGGTAATGTTGCAGAATGTGTGCAAAAATTGCGTACGGATTTTGGAAGAAGAGAATCACCATCAGCTCCGTATGTTTGTTATCTTGTGAAAAAAGTGAAAGAAACTGGCATCTTCATCGATAAACCAAAGCGTGAAAAGCCAAAAACAGTGCGTACACCCGAGAATATTGCTGCTGTGGAAGAAAGTGTGCGTGAAGCGCCATCAATGGCGCTTCCATGCGGCGCGGCCATGTTGAACGAATTTTTGTTCATAAAAATTGAAGAGGAGGATATTGGCAATATTTGGTTTTAACAGGACGGCGCTACGTGTCACACAGCCGAAGCTACACTCGATGTTTTGCGCCCTGTTTTAAAAAAAAAAAAGTTATTTGGCGGACCCTTTACTTAACAGAAATTGCCTCGAAATCTCAAGATTTGATTTACGATCACCAACCTTATATTTCCTATCTACATATTTTTTACTAACGTATTTTATTTTTATTATCTAGTTAAGAGTATATAATATTATCATATAAACATTGTAAGTATACAAGCGCTTATATATTTAGTAGCCTTATAAAATTAAATTTTATCGATGTCATATCTAAGCCCGATTTAGTATTGTAGTTGTGTTAAAATCTTCTTAAAGGACTGTTATTCACTCCTCTTTACAAGCAGTCATTTAAAAACAGTGTTTTCATTAACGTAACTCTTTGATAACCTTAAAATTTATGATGAAAGCTGTTGTGACAAGTCCCCATGCTTGTTGTTTTTGATAACTCTTGAACACTGTTCAAAACGTTATTTTGAACATAATTATTTTGTAATAAGCCCCCAAAAGTCCTTAAAGTAATTATTATAATCAAAGTCTCTATCTTTGATGGAATCTATCGATTCATACAGTCGAGTACGACACAGGGCATTGACCATCACAATATTTTGCCACTCTATGTAAATTGAAGGGATAAAGGTCCAAAACAACAGGTATCGAGGAATTTGCGGTGTGTGTAATGTATTAATTTTATAAATGCTTACTCAAGCTGTAGACTAAGATATAAAAAGCGGTATATTATCAAATAAATTAGTGTCAATTCAACTCTTGTCATTGGATTTATTTTCAGTGCCGGAACCTTGGTATTCCGGCATCACCATTAATGCTGATGCCGTCATTTCTGGACCGCGACCTCGGTTCCGGAACATTGCATAGACATTGTAAATAATGTGTTTGGAACATGTACTATTTCCAGGAGTTGATCAGAATGAATGCCAAGTACATGATAAAGGTGGCTGAGCAGCGAGGCTTATTCGGCAGCAGTACTCCAGCGCCTAAGAGAATCCAACACAAACCGAAACCTCCACCAAAGGCGCGTGCTCCCAAAAGACGACTATCAGTATCTCAGGTAAATATAAGCTAATCATTCAATAACGTGAACTCGTATTTTGTTATAGAACATTATATATTTTTAAGCTACATTCGACGCTGCTATATATAATCGTGTCGGAAAGATCCTGTCTGCCCAGAAGTCTTCCTGGGTGCAGCTACTCGGACACAGCGCACACTCCAGAAGTTGTGACAGGGTCTGCTCCACGCCGCAGTCACATTTAATCGGTCCGCTGTACAACTGCCAGGATTTCATTTGTGTCGTCGTCTTGCATACACCGGTCCGAAGTCTGTGAAGGGCCTTATATTCCATATATTCTACCCCTGGTCGTGTCCACGGACTAGGTCCTTTTTCGGGGCAATCTAAGTTGGACGCTGCTACAAGGAGCACATGACCGAAATTAGATTAAAAATGATGTTAAAGAATCGTAAATAATTACTTATTTAAAAAGGTAATAAATTTTGAGCAGATGTTGTAATTAGCATACAATTACCTTTTAAATACAGCCATGCATGCCATCGGCTTAATTAATATTAATCTACGCGGGCTTGTAATAAAACTCTATTTGATTATTTATTATAAATAATATCATCGTTTTCCGTGCGGACTGGTAGAACAGTAATTCATCACGTGCCGTTGAATCGCGAAGAATGTACTGAGAGACAAATGACCCGCCGGGCGTGTTCCACCCGGGGCGGGTCCGGACACGCGACCCGGAGTACAGGCTTTTGGAGTACCTTCCTATGATTTGCTATTAATGAACACTTGTGTATCCATTAGGCTCGCATTCACGATCAAACCTTGTGCTTGATATTTTTTTATTTATTGTATATGTATGGATGTATATGTAATTGGCAGGCGGTGTCTGTTCATATTGTATTATTGGCTTGAAAAGTTAATTAAAACTGTATACCATATTTGCACTACAATTAATTTAAAACGATTATTGATTAACTGTATTTTTTTTAAATGAATGCTCAAAAACAACAATAACTCTATTTGTTATATTACTCTCATTTTTATGGCTAAAAGTTTAAGTGCGTAACGAAAAATATTTTTATAAAATATTATTTTATTTTAATGTCGTAAAAGTAACAATATTTTTAACATTTTTTAAATATTTTTCTTATTACTTTTGAATAAGGAGTAGTCAGAAAGCATAAATACAATATATTTACATAAACATTAAGACTTCTTCTTCTTCTTTAGTTTCGCCATTCCCCATCATCTGGGGTCGGCCCTCCTTGTGAACATTCGCCTTGTCTGTCTGTCCTGCGTTGCATTCTCGATCAAGCCCAAAGTTTTCAGATCCTTGTCTACAGTTGCTGTCCAGGCTGCCTGTGGTCTTCCAGGTCTTCTCGTGCATGATTAATTTTATTTTTGGCGGTTTTTTTTTTACTGCCGGTTGCCACCTGGCGCAAAGTTAGTAGCTTTCTTGAAAAGCTAGAGAGCTGCTGTTGACCGCCAATTCAGTCCATCCGTCACCATCTCAGCTATGAGGTCCTGCCCACCACATAAACCCATCATAGCCTCGCCTCCGAATGTGTCGGAGAAGCCTATGAATGGTTTTACACTGGGAGCCTCTACTTTAAAATGTGTTGAAGAAGCCTCCCAGTGTGGGTTATACATAAACATTTAGACTGTGTTTAATTAATATTTGTTATACAACGGCCATACCATGCTAAAAGCACCGATCATATTCGATCACTGATGTTAAGGAGCGTTGGCCGCGTAGAGTGTTGAATGAGTGACCGCCTAGGAACATGAAGTGTTGTTGCTTGGGTGTAATCGTCCCTTAGGACCAAATACTATAAGCATCAGAGGCATTTAGTCATTCATTTGAAATCTTTAAAAAAAATTGATTTTCAAAAACTCCTGCACTCTCGCCCTGGAGGCCGTCAAAATTGTGAGAATTGTGTGCTTAGCATATTTTTTGCTGCATAGATGACTTAGAATAAGATAATATTGGTAGCAGACAGAACAGTGTGATGCAGTTTTGTAGTGATAATATTATTCTTTAATTAGAAAGCGAATACAGAATAATAAAAAGATTTTTGGTGAAGTTCTAGTAACTTTGGCAACAGTCAGTGAACCCACTCGTCGTTTTCTTGATCCGTCAGCAATTTCTCGGGTTCCATTCTGCGTGGTAGTATTTTGGAGGATTAGACTGCGGATGTCGTGCTCGGAAGTCATTAGTCGTGACGGGTTGCGTGCAGGAGCACCACACCGCGGCTGTCGAGGCCGCACCAGCAGTCCAGCTGCTACCCCTGCTCTGCGTCCATCCTCAAGGATGCGAAACTGTGTTAGATTCAGGTATTGGAACCACTCTATCGGATAATGCGTTAAGATCGAAATCATTCCCAACCATATTGTGACTTTAACTTCTGTATATAGACAGTCAGATGAAAAGCAAGTCAGTCGTGTGGCTTTCTTGATTGTGTGTATTTTTACATTTAAGCTATCATAATGGTATATTTTTAGAGTAAGCTGTTGGTTACTTAATTTTTCCCGTGTGTTCCACTTCTTAAAGTATTTTGTTTCTGAAGAATTGGAGACTTTTTGTTGACGTATTTCAGGACTTTTTTGATTATTGGATGCTCTAAAATAGATAGGTTTGTACGTTTTTCGGTCCGCAAGATCTAAAATAATTTTCTCGGCTTGATTTGAATTGAATTGAATTAACAACTGTAATAAACACATGCTTTTTAGTAAAGGGTAATTGTGCTATTAAGTGGTACTATTTTAAACAAAAGATAAGACTGATTGAATAATAAAAATAAAAATATACATACTTTGAATAAATACTATAGCGACATCTATCATACGATGATAACAATGACATAAATACTAGTTTCAACGTGAGTCGGTCCAGGCATAGTAATAGCCGAGTCGGCTGAGCGGTATGAATACCTGGGCATAGTTGGTTTCCAAGGTCCGCGGTTCGCATCCCGCTTCTGCCGTTATTTTTGTGTTTGGATTGATGCGTTGAAAAAAGAATTTTATGTATAGTATATGTATATTTAATTATTAAAAGATAAGTGTTTGATACCTTATTAACATGGATCACACTGAACACTGTTTCACTTGCTGGAAGACTGCAGTTTTGCGATCTATGAAGGTTTCATCAGTTCCAACGTGTACAAACGTACTGCCGTGTAAATGAATATTTACTTATAAAAGTAGAGTTTCACTAGAATGTATGTAGATGGATGGCTAGAGCTTCTGAGTAGGGGTTGAGGTACACTCTTATTTGAAAATGATCTATGTTTGTATTGAATAAGTAACTGCAATAGCCTTAAGGACGTTGTATTCTCAGTACCTATAACAGGTTGTACTCTGAACGCCTATAAAAAGGAAGACTAGTAGTAGGGCAGGAGGTAGTCGAGTGGACTAGGGTAGTGAACAAGAGCAATGGTTAGTTCCAAGGCTCGCAGTTTTGCATCCCGCTTCTGCCGATATTTTTTCTGAATGAATTGATGCGTATAAAGAATTTGATGTATATTATTTGTATATTTAATTACTAAGTTATAGATTTATCATTGTTTTGAACGAAGTAGTGAGGTATTAGTCGTTCAAAGGCGATATGTACGATTTGAATGAGCGTTATAATTGACTGACACGATCATCTCAGATGGAGCGTATCGCCGCGCCGACGCACGCTTGGGTCGCGCGCGTGGGCGCGTGCTGCGCGTGCCTGGCCGGCGAGGCCAGCAACAGCGCGGCGGCGTGCCTGCCGTGCTCGGCGTGCTCGCGCAGGCACGCGCCCCCAGCCGCGCCCGAGCCGCGCGCCCGCGCCTGGTGGCGCCTGGCCGCGCGCGCCGCGCTCGCCGCGCTCGCGCAACTCGAGCCGAGCACGAAGCCGCTGCGGCTGCCGCGCGCGCGCCTGGCACTGACTCTGCGCGTGCAGCACGTGCAGCTCTCGGCCACGTGACGCACGCACAACATCATTAAATTATACTTTTATAAAATATTGAGTTTTACTTGACAGCCTTCCATGTACCTTTCCTCGTCTCCTTAACCAAGAATTATTGTAACTATTCATAGATTATGATGCACAATAAATCTATGATGTAAATACACAATTAAATACACATACATTTCATTGCAGCGACTTGGCTCTCGTCGTCTTGGAAAAAGGTTGGAGACTATACATTTAATGTATCGAACACAACTTTTGATTTATGTAGCGGATATGCAAAATAAATATATAGCGAAATTTCATATTCTTTTTTTATATTTATATTAAATTCTAAAGAATCTTTTAGTTTATATCTGATATTACAAGCTAGGCCCACCTTCTGTTGGATGGATACTTGTTATTATATATTTGGTACACAATTGCCGGGGGATATAGCTCCATGGTCAAAGCGTTTGCTTTGCAAGCCAAAGTTCATGGGTTCGATCCGCGACGGCGATTAAAAAAAAAGTTTTTTAATCGATTTCTGAGCTCTAAAAAACCCCCGGTTGGTGTGAATTTGATCCCTCACCCGTAAAATGCCGGTCATACCATATTAATTAAAATCGGTGGTAGACGAAGGTCGTCCCGTGAAGGCCACCCATTCATAGTAAATTCCTGTAATAATAAAGATGATGCGTGAATATCGGGCTGTAGTCTATGACATTCGCGGATCAACACTCCACATGCAGCGCTTAGACATATACACCATGGTAAGCGTCATAGAGTTCCACAGATGAGACTTCAGAATTACTATCACCGTCTGTCGGTATTTTCCTGTATGTGCTTACATAAAAACAATTATATGAAACGGTAGCTTACAATGTTTTTTTCCTCACTCACCCTATAACCACTTTTCAGAAGAACATAATAATTACAAAAATACGCCATTTATTCCCGGGTACTTTCAAATTCACACCATGAAAGGGATTCCTTGCCGGCTTGGAACTACAGATATATAACAGAGAACAAGAGAGACGTATAAGAAAACTTTGAAAAAACTTGAAATAAGTGTGATGACTGATGAGTAGCATAAAAATGAGTTCCAAATATAAAAAAAAAATCTTGAACATTTCATTTAAGGAAGCAAGCCGAATCAACAAAATCGAGTCAAAAAAGAAGGCTACACCGAGAACATCCAAAAAAGACACGCCACGTCTTGTACAAAATGAGAAGGTGCAACGTAATGCCACAGACCAGATTGAAGACAGGTCGATTTTGGCGAAAAGTGCCACGTTTGCTAAGCTGGTGAAGAAGAAAATGAAAGTCAAGTCTAAATTGGCAAAACGTAAATATGAACCACTGGATCATCAAGATTGGCTGGAAGACCTGAACTTAGCGGTACGTAATGATTACATAGTAAATACATCCAGTAACAGTCTACAATGCAAAAAAAGTAAAAAGTTTAGGTCTTAGTAACAAAACAGAAAATTTAAAAGACACATCAGATAGATCATGGTACTCGTAGAAGACGTACTGCAGATTTTTTAAGACCAACGTAATATTTGGGTGAAAACTAGTAGGGTTATGGCTTAGAGGCAGCTGAAAAGATATTTATGTAAAACGAAAAGGAAATAGAAAGGTTATCTAAACATGTATCTATAAAGATATAATTAAATAAACTAGTTTTTGGACATGGAGTGGGCTTAGTTATGCTAATATTTTAAGCAGTAAGCTATGAAGGCGTTCATGATATTAAAGGGTTTTTTCAAAAAAAAAAATCGACAACCAAATTGAGTAGATAAATAAATTCTTAATGAACTAACATTCTTCTCTCTAAAAAGGTTGTTATTCAGTCGCGTGGTGGCATGATGAGGAGCAGATGAACAACACACAAACTTTTTTTTCAGAAGCACATATATATTCACGGCAATCTTTACAAACTTCCGGCCCAGGTGGAATAAAATGCCAGGCCATCCATAATACGACCTTCTGACGGTCGGCAAACCACAGACTAAGCCCCGCGCCGTGATCGGTCACACCCAGCTCCGCATGTGGCGATCTCTTATACCTAACGTCACTCCCGTGACCGGACTGTCTAAAATGCCAATATGGCGACACATACATGTACGACAAGCGAACAGAAATAAGAGACGAATGATTGTATATCTAGGCTTTCGGTACCAGTCAGCAAAGGCTATATCATGCTGATGTCAGAACATAGCAGAGTTGAGTTAGTTACACAAATTAGTGCAGCAGGGCAATTGTGGCAATTCATTGCTGAATTACATTGTTCAATGAGCTATGAGTATACTGAACTGAAGCTTAATAAATATTTCGTAATTCTCTTTACATGTAAAATAGTATTGTAGCATTGTAGTTTATCGATCACCTGGTAAAGGATCAACATGTTTTCAGGGTTTCTTCGAATGTCCGCTAAAAATCAATCCTGAATGTAAGACTAACTGCAAGCTGTGTACTGCCCGGCAGGAACTGCTCCATCTTCCAGAAATGCCGTGCGCACATAAAATGCTTTCACTACCTGGCAGTGTAGAACCTTCATCAAATACCACGAAAATTCAAATTTGGCGCCTAGGTGACCCAACAGCATAAGCTTTGCGCTATGTGAAAACGGCTCAAATTTATCTTTCTGCCTAACAACTAAAATTTCATTTTTTTTTGTTGATGCTTTAATTTAACATCATCATCTTATGTTTTATTATAAACAACTGCACATTAAAGCACTCGAAGATGCGCAGTTTTAGGCAATTTCATGGTTCAATATATTAGTTTCTTACATTTTTTTCTAGTCATATTATAAGAAATGTATGATATACTCATATATATAGATAAATATAGATTATTTATGATCTATCCAGTATAAAGTTATAAATAAAGAACATGCAATATTGTTGATATATAAGCCCATGTAAATAAAATGTTTATTTTTTGAGTTTTGACTTATATACTCGTATGAGTAAATCAATTATGTGACTATTACGAGTAAAGAATCAATGAGAATTTTACGCTCTTCTTGACATTAAAAAACAATCTGAAATATGAAGAAATGTTCATCTTAATTTTTAAAGCGCCGCGCTATAAATATTTAAAAAATACAGAATATTAATCGATTAAGAAAATATTTAAAATAATACTGTTTAGTAATCATTATAATAATTCATTCAAATGAAAAATCTCGTAAAATATTTTGTTGTTTCACGTAGAGGTAAACACATTTTTAATTTATCAAATAAACAAACCGTTTTCTGCGATGAAATTTCTTTTTTCACCGCTAGGCGCTTGATAAAAATGATAAAAAAGGGAATGAGTTTTTTTTTATTTAAAAAAAAAATCTTAATTTCTTAACGTCAAATATTACTAACAAATATAAAAACGAGAATTTATGCGTAGACGGTATTACAAATAATGAATTTTTTGTGTGTATTAAAATTATTGTTGACGAAATTGATTTTAGTTTGATGAAAAAAAGACAGATGGCAAAAAATACGTTGCTGGAAAATTGTGAAAGGAAAAGTTCAAGGTCGTTTTCACTTATTAATATTTCACTAGGGGTGTTTTTTTATTAGTACCAGGCCGAGTAAGTAGATGAATAAAAACATAGTTTCGTCAGGTCACGAAAGGAAAATACCTTTTCACAATAAAAGCGATTTATGCATTACACCTAAGACTTCATTGTTATGGTATTATGATTATTATAAAAATATTATAACACTGAGATGTGAAGCACTGTGGATTACTAAACGCGGTATAAAGTAATCGTCTTTCAAGATTTTTTAATAATTTTACCATTTATATGAGTGAATACGCAAAGAAAACCAGTAATACAAATAGTAACATATTTTATAATTATTTTCCAAAGAAACAGATTTAATTTTATTATAAAAAGTATGGGTGATTTTAAATAATATTAATGAATACAAGTAATGTGAATGATTTTAATTTTATTAATAAATAAACGAAATTCTGCTTGTAAGGCTTTTTATTTACTTATCTGAAAGTGATAAAAAAGACTAGAGGCCTTTAAGATGTGGTCGTACAGAAGAATTCTCGGAATTTCCTGGAGAGACCACGTCACGAACAATGAGGTTCTTAGGATAATCAAGGAAGGTAAGCACCTTATATGAACCATCTCAGAGAGGCGAGCCCGATGGATCGGTCACATCATGCGCCACGATGGTCTTTTTCACGACATTGTGGAGGGGATGGTTGAGGGTAGAAACTGCAGAGAGCGCCTTAGACGGGAGTATTTGCAGCAAGTGTTCGAGGACATGTTGTAGCTCTTGAGCTGAAGAGGGTTGCGGAGAAACGAGAGGAATGGAGATTGAGATGCAAGATTTTGTTACTGCAAACCAATTTACCGGATTAACCCTCGCCTTACTATGTTAAAAATATGCCGCGTTCCGGTGATGTGTAATCGTTACACATTCTGATTTAAAGTGAATAAAGTGAGTAGAAATTCGAAAAAATGAAAATATTCAAAGATACCGCTTAATTTTATAATAGTTGATGTCAATAAGCAGTAATAATTTACATTTAATAGCTGAAAACATGAAAAACATCAGACGAAGACCTCAAACGGCCAGACGCACCTTGGCGCGTGAACTTCCGAGAGCTACTTACATTAATTAGCCTGTCGACATATCGATGAGCCTGCGCGCATCGAAATCATTTTGAAGTAGTCGACGCAACTGAGGTTTCCCGTCTCGCTGACTCATATTAGTACGTTAGCGAGAGTGAGGAGTATAGATGCCTACGTATCTGGGTATTTTTTAATTTTATTTTCGCACACGCTTCCGACAGGTCGAATAAATTCATGACAGCTGACGCGTCTTGATTTTAGTGGTGAATTTATTCCGGATTTTGGAAAAATATTTCCTGCTCCCGATGAGTGACTATTATTAAAAACATTTTATTTTTTTCAATACGTAAATGTATTAAGGAGGAATACCTAAAATCTGAACCCTGTATGTATTATATTTACAGAGATATAGTGTAGTCGATACACATCACCGGGGAGGAAAGGTTAATACTACGAATAAAGAAGGCTTTTTACTATAATATTGTTTTATAAAACTTTAGACAATAGTTTATTAATTTAATTTTAATCTGCCATTTACATTTTTAAATTGAAACTGTTCTTTCAAGTCTTCTTTAAATAAATCAAATTGTGAAAATAGCTAAAGGCGACAAGAGTTTATTTAAATGGAAAACACAGGCATTGTGTAGTTTGACTTTGGTAATCCGATCGGAGGTTTTGTTTTCGGCGTCGAAAGGCCTCGTTTTGTTTCAATTCCAAGTTGTTTGAAATGGATCGTTGAGGATTAATCAGCGATGGAGGGAGAGATGGGATTAATGGAGGGGAGTTATCGCTTCATCCTTGGGCAGGACGAAAAAAGGGAATGGTCGAAAGTTGAGGAATTAAAAAACAAAAACATTGGAGGTATCACTTACAACATAATTGGAAATGATTAATACTGAAAAAGGGTCTAAACTCTAAAACAGACTTTTTCACACTGTTTCCTAAAAAGTTAATGCAAGTTGATATAATCAATGTATTTTATTATTTAAAAATTATCAAAGTGTTGTGGTTGTAAATAATATTATTAAAAATCTAACCTAACCTAATCCAACACAAACATTTGTTTTTTTTTGTGAATGTGATCATCTTAGGGATGAGGTTGGGTTAGGTTAGTTTTGTTTTGGTTAGATTTAATCAATTCGCATACTTTATTAAGCGAAATCTTCCACAGAATTGTAATTTCAACATCTTCGGTGAAAAGCCTTAAAGGTATTGTAGCTTATGGATTTTTCAGTGTTTGGCGAATTTTGCTGTACTAATATTTCGACGGTCGTGGAGGTACGTTGAACTGACAGCTGAACTACTTCAAGATATCAAATCGTCACAAAGTCTTCAACTCTGAAGTTAACCCCTTGCAATGGTGGTCGAAATGTCGGTACAGAGAAATTTTCCACACACGGCTAAACTCAAAAACCACAATACTTATTCAATGAGTTTTACAATGTATACATATATTGCAATACAATTTTAACGCTTATATTTATGTAAATATGTTGAATTTTTTATAATTTTCAATGATTCACATATTTGCCCCAAATAACTAATAACTTGAACCTACTTTTAGCGATCTTAAGTGTTTTAATTTTTATATTAGTAAGTCCGAATCAAAGTAAATATAATTTATTCAAGCAAATAACTTCTTAGGTTTTCACAGCCAGATTTTATATTGTGGCTTTTGGGTTTAGCCGTGTGTGGCGAATTACTATTTTCCAATATTTCGACCGCCATTGCAGGGGTATTTTTCAGATTTGATGCCTAATGGCCGTCGAAATATTGGAAAATAGTAATTCGCCACACACGGCTAAACCCAAAAGCCACAATATCATAATTTATTCAGTTAATAAAAGTCTTTCTTGAATACAGAAAACGATCATATAAAGTTTTTAGAAGATTGAATGATTAGCTCGATGCTACTGAGGCCTGGATCATTTAGTCTTACAAGGTGATTAAACCCAAAATAACAACACATAAGAGACAGTTTTATGAAAAATCATCGCAAAACTATTAGATAAATCGTCGTATAAATAAAAAGGCGTGCATTATATAAGGATAACCTCTTTATAATCTTTATCACTTTTTTTAAACGTTTTTTTTATTCAAAATAAAATATTAACGTGTAGCCAGAAATTCTAAAGGACGTTGATCTAAAAGTACCGAGAAAAATGTTTTATAATCTCAAGTATTAAATATTTACTACGAAATTTCGCTAAGGATACAATGATGTAATGTCCGCCATCAAACAAATGACGAGAACCGTAATTTTTCGCGAGAAAGCCTAGCTCGGATTTTGTAATGAATTCAAAGAAAAATCGTTGTCAAATTATAGCCCGAGGAAATAATCTCGGGCAACAATTCAGTGGTTCCCACGCGAGACCGCGTCTATGTGACACTCGCCCACCGAGCAATGTGGAACGTATCTTTTTATTTTTACTGAAGCAACAGGACGTCTTTATGTTTACTGTAAGCTCGAGTCATTTACATCGTACCGAGTTTCAAAGGTGAAATTTCACAGAGCGTTATATTTGCTGAAGCGGCGAATCCAACCAGCAAACTGAAGTGCAACTTTTTCAGCAAATAGTGTATTAAGTATATATTTGATTAAATAATCATTTAACTAATATTATTATTATTTTAAATTAAAAATACTTTCTCGTTTTTCTATTTTTTGCTGATTGATTTTACCTAACCTACCTTAACATTTTGATGAGCCAAAGACCTTAAAAATGAACCATATTTTATAACTGAATGAAAAATTAACATAAAAAGCAGGATTTTACCGGCAGGTATAGCTCGATGGTCAAAACGTTTGCTTTGAAAGCCAAAGGTCATGGATCTTAGAAAGCTGCTTTGCGACTTCAGTCTGGGTGTTGGGGATATTTGATAATACAAGCAGTGGGACGGTTGATTGCTTGGTAGGTTTTAATGTTTAAATAGCTGTTAAAAATTTGCCATCCCCTAATTTTCATGCCGAGGTTCGGATGGGCTAGCAGGCGTGGTTCAAAAGTCCCAGTGATTCTATTTAATCAGTAATATAAACTAATGATTATTTAAGATTAACTAATTGATATATAATCAAATATAATTTATTGGTCAATTTAATTTTTTCCTTTATTTTACGCCTTGAATGTTGGCAATTTTTTCATCATCATCTAAACGAGAACACAAACTGTTTTTGTTGTTTTTTTCGCACAGTGGTTAAGTGTAGTTTTAAGAAGATGTACCATACGTACCAAGTAAAATAATGAATCACGTGAAAGTTATTAAATATATATGAAAAGCGAGACTTATAAGCACCTCTTATTCTTACCGAAACAAAATTTTAATGTAAAAGAACATGAAGTTCAGTTTATTTTCGAGACGAAACGAGGTGGGTTTATTATAAAATTTTCTCCGAGAATATGAACTCAAATAATATTCATTTCCATTTGTGAGTCAAACATCATTAATATATTCAAACTGTGTGGGTGCCAGAGTTACGTAGGAAATGTGTGGTGTTTTTTTTATGTAAGAAATAACGATTTATTTGACTTTGATGAACAATCATTAAGAATATACCTTTAAAAATATGCATCCCTGAGGGTTAAATTGTTTTATATCATCCTTTTTGGCGATCACACACTGGATTGTGATAATTTAACCCATAAACAATAAGTTAGTGATCTTACCTTGTATTCGATAACCCTTCAATACAAACTGGACTCTTAACATAAGCAGGCGGCGCAGGGTTGACCCAGTCCAAGTTGTTCCATCGATCAGCCAATTTCGTTCCTTTGATGTATATCAAATTTGCTTTACAAAAACGGCTATAAATACGACGGGTTATTAACGCGACGCCTCGCTGAGGAGTTCTAGAGCTGTGATTGTCAACCAATGCACTGCGGAACACTGATGCTTCGCGACGATGTCCTATATTCTACGTAAAGCGTCTTGTCGAACGTTAACTGAAATTAATCGAAACATTTCAAATTACATTACATTTGATCAATTATTCTAAAATGAAAAAATCCGTTATTTATGAGTACGAATTTTTATGTCATATTAATAAATATTTATAAAAAACATAGAATCAGATATATATTATAGACCAAGGACAATGTTTTATAAAGCCTTATTTAGCTTATTAAAGCAGACAGGCTTTTCTTTCTTAGCCATATCATACCATATCATATTCGATCAGTATTTGGAGCATATGGACACCGCAAATTGCGGTTTTTACAGTTCTGTAAGCTCAGATTGTCTATACCTTCTGCCTGAACACCTGTATATACGGAGGTCCGCATGGGAATAAAGATGGTTCTCGAGATCTTTCAGGGCAAGAGCCCGCCAACTTATATAGACAGCGGCTCTACAGCCAGAGAAATATTTGAGTGTTCAATGATAAGGGTTTTTTAAAGTGTTTAGATCGGATAATCAGACCGACACTCCCGAGGCCTGGATATTTTTTGTCCTTAAAGTGTGGCTAAACCCTACCGAGGCCTTAAAAAGTGCTTAGCATTAATTAAATAAATAAAAAAAAAAACATGTTCTAATGGCATTTGAACCGACAGCGTCTGAATGACAAACAAACGCTCTTACCAATGGACAATGTTGTCCGGCTTTTTTTTATTAAGAACGATGTAAATGCGGTGAAGTTATAGTTTATCAACGAGACAATGTGTATTAGAAATATACAATGTTATTTTCTAATGGAATATAAAAAGAGCGTATAATACTATTTATCAATTGCTTAAATTTCTGGGAAGTAATTTTAAGTCATGTTTATTTTGGTGTTCAGCGTACTGCTTTTATGAGAAATCTTTCGATGCCCTAACCCTTTCATTACGGCTCGATTCGAATCCAAATTATACTCTCAATTATAAAACTAGTATTTGAAGCATAATTATACTTATCTGGTCTATTTTCATATTTCACATTGATTATTGTATCCTTTAGCTATCAGATGATGCATAAAAAACTATTCTAAGAAAGTAGCAAAACGATATATACGTCAACCGATGTCAACGATCGGTGAATCTTATGACGGCATATGCCGACAACCAATGCGCAATCATAAGTATGATACTTTTTACGGAAAAGATTGAAAGCACCACCGATTGAAACTAGTGAGCTATATGACGCTCAGCCAGGAAGGCTGAATGCTGGATGAAGGAAATATGTGTTTTGTTATATGTGTGCGCATGAGGAGATTTCAAGTGTATATTGATCGATATCTCGAAAAGATCCAGATTCTATGAAGGACGAAACAGATAAGCTGAAAGAGCATTCCAAAACTACCTATGGCATTTATAAAGGAGTTATGTATTAATGGTTTAATATGAAAACGATCTTACAATTCTCTTCATTGGTACTCTCATGAAAAATAGACTTTCTGGCTTTTTAAAACTATTTACTTGGATTGAAAATCATATGCGGGATTTGATGTAGTAGTTTCATACTGTATTACTTATCTAACAATGTAGTCGTTGTCTCTACTCAAAACTTTGAGAAAGGGTTAAAAAGGTTAAGAATATCTGTTCTAGAAACTTTGGGGTTGGGTATAAAGATTTCATTTCTTCAGGGTTATTATTCATCAAACCTTGCGAAGGCTTCGGGTGTATAATGTTATTCATCAGCTGTTGAGGCGGGTATTGGGTATTAGAGGCTTTGATGTCGGCATCGCTGATTACGTGGTGAAAGGCCAAGATTAAACATTTTTAATAGGCCTTTAAGCGAGTGTCTGTTTACACGAGCTTAGCGATTAAGTAATTAATTATTCCTTCGCAAAAAGCAAATATAATTAATTTATTAATTTGTGTAAAATAATATTGAAAAAAAATGTTCATCTTGTAATAAGCGCCAGACAAATATTAGCACAACAATTTACCAGACATTCACGTTGAATCTTTTGGAAGCATGTCCAGGCACATGTTATGTAATGTTACGTGTAATAGATCGTGAAATTGTAGATACATGTAATGCATTATGTCTTAGTTTTTAAAGATGCAGTGCTCCGTTTGGGGAAAATGTATCAAATAATATTTTGAATTCAAATTTATGTCATTCAAGATGTTGCGTATACACAATTTACGTAACTATTAGTTTAAATATTGTATTAATTTGGAGCGGTATTAAGAAAAAGTAATCTTTGTTTTGTGGATGATCCTAGAATCCAATGCTAAGTAGATCAACAACTCGCATTTCTTACCTAAAATCACGTACTAGTGGTATTTTACTGTATGTGATTATTTGAAACCGTTTTTTTGTACCTTACTAACCGATAATAATTTAGCCTAGTTTTCACATGCATCCACGATGAACAACTTTATATCGCATAAATGGAGACCACGGTTTCATACTCGCCAAGACCTCACAAGTCCTTCATTTGCGAATGATAACTGATGACGTTCCCAGTGAGTTGGAGCTTCAGTCTATATTTTTAGATTAACATTTGCTAAACAAAGTTAGCACATTGCTGTATTTTATATTTCAGTCAAAGAGTTTTTATTATTATTTTCATTCTGCTTACATTTTAATGTGTTGTCTAGACATGTTCTGATACTTAATGCCTTATTAAATGTGATAATACATATGAAAATCGTGAAAAATATTCTAGAACTGATTTATTTATAATTCACCTGTACTTGAGCGACGACCGTTTTGAATTTTATAATGTACGCGTATACCTATAGTATGAAAAGTATTTGCGAATCACCACAGACATGTACGCTAACATTAAGTATAGAATATCTAATTTAAATTTTTGCACCGATCTTGGAGTTTTGTTGTTTATATATAAAAAATAATTTGAGGCAGTAGTTATGTTAGAAGTTTATTTTAAGGGTGTAATCTGATGCCTTGTGACATCCTATCGAGAGTGTTTTTTTTTTTATTATTATTATGTAAACACGAACAGGAGAATACTGTGAGGTGAAGGAGAAATTTGAACTGTAGATACTCGTCATATAAAGCATGTCATTGTAAGAATGATAAACTGCATATGTGAAATATTAATTTTCCGACTTTGTAGACGTTTTGAATATACGCAGCATTCATTATTACGATTAATAACAGTAAATGTATGAATTTCACAAAACAACACTAATTATATAGTGCACAGCTTATTGATTTGTAATTACTAATCCAAGCAACCGAATGTACGAGTATTATTATCGATCATTAAAAAAATCTTGTACTTGGTTAGCATGGTATTAAATTAATTTCTAATTAAACAAGAGATATCACTCCACACGTATTATAACAGGTGTCAATAAAATAATACGAATCAAATGAATTCGTGAATATTTTTTTTACAATACAACAATATATATTTTAAATATACAGTACAATATTCCTATATTATATATTCCTATACTGTATTCCTAATAAACAAGTTCTTTATCAGGGACCAAAGCGTGTTGCTTAAGAATGCATCTCATGCAATTACTGAAGTTAAGCAATACTGGACGTGGAACTCAACTAATCATCTAACCTCTAGTATTCATTAACAAAAGTAAAAATATATCTCAAATAACAGCTTGTAAAGTCTTGAACTATCATATCGGAATCTGTCTGCTACCATTTATGTACCTATGTGGTGGTCTGATTGCAGAGATAACTCAAAACAACACATTTTTAATGATAACTGAGTATTTTCTTACTATAAAAATGATACAGCTAAGAAATGTACATCGATACGAGAGGAAAATAAAGTTTAAAAGTTGTGCATTATTTTCGTGTACAAAGTGGTATATACTCGCACTTGCAGTGAGGCTTTACCTGAAATGCGGTAATCGGTTAGGTGTCTATTGCTGTGGTAACGCTCCCCACATCGCCATAACTTTGGCTGAATTGAGCTATTCGGGTTATCACTTGTAACCACTCGCCCATCACGCTGCACGTGCGCCGCTAACTTCATTATGATCGTGTGTAATAGTTCTCAGAGTTTGGCTCCGCGAAAAAGCCATCGAGCATTTACTATGCCCATGAGCAAAAAGCCGAGGTAAATCAGAACGAGTTTTCTTCGCTTTTCACACGCCACGGGAAACCATTACTGGCGAAGTCGGAACGCGACGGGGAAATTACTAAGAAAACTGTGGCACAACAACCCCGGCGATAGCATCGAAGAAAAGTGCTGAAAATATCGCGATACTTAGCGAGGTTCGAGACCCAATGACTGGGAAAGTGAATACAATTGAAGTACGTTTCTTTTCTGAATATTAAATACTAAGTTTGCGTTGTTTTTAACCGTCAAAGTGCAGTTGTGAGCGGTGTTCGTGAGTGCGAGCTGTTGGTCAACGTTTAATTATAAGTAAATTTTCTTGGAAGCATTGCAACACTAGTGAAAAATATTTTCACGTTGTAGGTTGATTCTTTAATTTAGTCACGCTTGTTTTTAATAATGATGATGGTGAGAAATGTATTTTTGAATACTCAAACTGCATATTATTTATAGACTTGTTAAATAATTATTATATACCTTTATACAAATAAACAGAGAATACAATATTTCTTAATATATCATTCATCAATACAAGAGGAAAATAAAGATCGAAAAATAAAATTCGAATTACAAGTCAGTATATATATGTCTTGATCATTATAGAAATGAAAGAAATCGAAAGTTAGCGTCGTGTTTATAGTGAACAAGACAAAATTTACGAGGACTATCTTCCGTTTGAATTTTCATATAAATCGTTTTTTTTCATATATTTATTTCGTACGAGTAAATGAATTAGTAAAAGATGGTTATAAAAGTTTGTAAGCTTTTATATATTTTTGTTTAAATTGACGGATGAGCACCATCTGGAAATTTTTTGCAAAAATTAATTTTTGCAAGGTATTTTTGAACAAAACCTGTCGCCGTTTTTAGTTTCATTAAAAAATAAACATTTTATAATATATTACCATAATATATTAAATTTATGAATATTTTGTTGTATACGAGCATTAAAATACATTTTTTTAGTATTGAGTATTTTATAAAGAGACGATATATACATATATGTTAATGATAAACGAATTGTTCACGTACCTTACTGTAAGCAATCGATTTTCACGTGCGTTTACTTTGGAAGATAGATAATTTAATGTGATAAAGTGAATTATTATGCTGATAAAAAACAATTAACCGCAAGAAGACGTGTACGTAGTTCACGACAGTAACTACAATTTATGGATTATTATTTTAAAGTTAAGTGTGTTGGTTTCAACAACCTTAGAACTACAAAATATCTCAAAACAACATGAAGGATTGTTTGCAGACTCAATGTTATTAATGTGAGATTAATGTGTCTGGCTTTTGAGTATCTTGCCTTATATTTAACCTCAATTTAAGATGGGTACAATTATTTAAGCTTTCAATGAAAATATATAAACTAAAAGGAGTGAGTGGCTAATAAAAAGCATTTAAAGATTAGGTTTTACAGCTTCTTACCAAGCTCTTGATACATTTATTACCATAAGATATATTAAAACGTTCTACAAATATGTTTTTAATTTAAAATCTTGAATTTGATTTACACATTATTTTTTATCTTTGAAACACAGACGTAAATTGGTTATTTTAGTATTTTCTAGGTTATTACCATGGCTGTTGATTTTCTAAACTCAAAGAATAAATTCCTGCTGCACTCATATACAACCGAGATACTTGTTTTACACTAGCTGAATTTCTATAAATCGGTTGATGTATGTCGACACAAATACTCTCTTTTCAAAATTCCTTCATAAATTTTGAAATGCTTCAAGTATCTGTGTTGCCTCCTTCATAAAATCCGTTTATTTCATGAAACAGATCAATATGCATACACTTGCAATATCTCCAACCCGTTTGTGTACGGTTGGCTTGTGCCAACAAATATTTTCCACATTCAACGTCCAGATTAGCTAAGCGTCATAAAGCCGATTTGTTTTTTTTAATCAGTTGTGCACTCCTGCTAGTGTTTTCGTAATATTTTTTTTTACTGCTATTAAATATGAAAAATTTAACTGAAAAATTATCAGTATATCTCGATACATCTTTCAGTCAAACGTCATATTATAATATTTAATCGAAAAGCAATTAATTTCGTTGCCAAATATATTTGCAGGCCTCTTGTGTATTTGGTTTACGAGTACGTCGCATGTCATTTGTATAATTTGAAGGGCTTATACTTCACACTGGTTTATAATCCTTTGAAGAAGCTTACACATTGAATTGAGTAAAAATTAAGACTTCTCACATTCGAAATACTATATATTCAAATAATGCAAAAAACTAAAAACAGATTATTATAAATAATCGAAATTCAATGAAGATAAATAAAATTGCCATTTGTACGTCATTGAATAACTCGACTATCATTGAAAATTACTGCTTTCTACACGTTAGACAATGTTTTAATATTTTCTTACGGTAAGAGATTCACATATGTATATAAACTATTAAAAATGTGCTAAAAACACTAACACAGGATTGTTACCTCAGGAATATTTGAATAGTGTATAACGAATGAAAAAATTAGATATTATAAGTAACATAACTTGACAATCTACCGCTTTAATTAGCAAAGTCAAAAATATTCAACATCAAATAGGTACACGAAAATATTCAACTATAACAGACTTATAAGTGCGGTGATTCGTTTCACGAATAAGAGCGGTGGAACTTCAAACGTCCAAATATTATGGCAGAAGGTGACAACATAGCAAAATAAATAAATTGATATATGATTTAAATAAGTAAAATATATCATGAAAACAATATCAATACAAAATAATAAAGATAATTATTTTCGCTGAATATTCCATCCCTCTGAAAAAAAACAAATCATCTTATCTACCAAGGTATGCAATAAATAAATCGTTTTTTTTTACTTTGAACCCTTTAAAAGGCGCGGGATAAGTTATATGTCCGCCTTAAGTTTTCCAATTGTGTTTCAGATAACGCCTGCGCGTCCAGGAATGCCACCGATTACACCGGTAACTGTGCAATAAATATTATATATGATACAATAAAGGCCTCGCCAGTTCTGCAAACTACCAATTGTACTTCAGCGCTAGAGCCTTTCACATAAAATATCGCCCCTATCCTTGGTTAACAGACAAATATCTCAGAGAATGAGTTAATACTCACGAGGCTTACTGAAGGCTCCAACGGAAGGCTTCTTGCTTCACAGAACACTGACGCAGCGATATTGCTTTTATCATTTTCGAATAAGATATGAAATAGAATGACTTTTTTTATGCCATCATAATTTCCGCGAAATATACAATTTAAATATAATATTAATACACGTGATCCATATTAAATTGTATCCCACGTGATCTGCCACCTGGTACCGTTTAATATGACGAACAATCGTTCCCAATGAATGCTTCTACAATTTGTGTTTTAAATGTTTACTTTCAAAAGTCTTCAATCTCTTGTTTTGTATAACTTTTTGTATCACTCTTGTAGTAAAATTTTGTAATAAAAGTCCATACCGATTGAAATATAAATTGTTTTAAATAAGGTACTAAACTTAATGTTAAATTAATCATATTTTCTATTAGTGAATATCTTTATTATATACCTTTCTTGTTAAGTCCTTAGGTACTCGCCATGGATGCCATATGCAGAGATATCTTAGGACAAAGTATGTAAAATAGCATCTAAAAGACAATATGTGGTGAAAACTTGTAGTGATAATATGCCTCTGAAATGAAATAATTAATGAGTAAATAATTATAATCCATTTTTGGAATCACTTGATTAATTTGATGAATGTAATACAAAAGAATGTATTTAGGCATATTAATTCCCATATATCTATAATTGATGTTATAAAGTTTATATTTTTAAATATTTTTATTGACGTCAGGCCTAACGCTTTTACTCGTATTATCGAAACGCTAAAATATCAATAATAATGTTTAAAAATCATTTTTATTTTCATTTAATAATAAACTAAACAGTTCATTTTTTACTTTCGTCAAAGGAAAATAATAATGTTGTTAAAGTATTTTTTCTTAATAAATAAATATCAGGGCGCCGTGGATCTGAGAACTCTTGAATAATATAGTGTTCTGTTGATTTAGGTTGTCTTAGAAATATAAAGAAGTAGTTTTCCATTGCCTTCTGTTTTAAATAAATATAAAGAACGGAAATACCGAGAATAAAAAAGCATTTTTGGAAAATATAAACATAAAATTAATGATATGATAATAGTTATAACGAATTTGAGTCGCGTATTTATCTTATGAATATTTGAAAATACTTGAAGGTTAAGAAATCGAAAATATCAAATAAAAAACGTATGATTAAAAGTAAACATTTTTGTTTTGAAATGGTTTGTCATATTTACTCTTCTGAAATTATAAAATGAATTACTTTATTTTGGAATACTTTAAGTGGCTAATTAACTTTTTGACAGTTCGTCATTTATCACAAAGTTTAATGGGTTTTATTGTCTTAAATAGTATGTGTAACTGAATGCAGCTTACTTTGTGTATTGTGAGTACTATATGTTGTAATATTTAAGAAGCTGTCATTGAGGTGCAACAAAAATAATTAGTCTCTCTCTAATAAATACGACATAAATATTATTTATAATGTAAGCATTAACCGTGAGATTCATTTAAAATATTAAATACTTTCTACCTTGCTTTAACGTGGATTAAACACAGCAATATGTATTAATTTACTGGAATACCGCAGTTTTGCTTTCAATGAAAACTTCATCAATTTACAACGTGAATAATCGAAGTAATGTAGCTGAAAGAGAATGTGCAATATTTCAGTAAGTGAATAAATTGTGCTTAGTGTGATCCGTGCTGAAACGACGGAGGTAATATTATTATCAGTATAATAATGAGTTCAAAATGTGTATACAAGTTAACATCTACTAACAACCACAAAAAAAATGTTATACAAATATTATTACTGCAAGAAGAAGAAAACCAAATACTCTTTTCTATATTTTATATAAAAACTGTCAACTATCTATTTTATTCTATCTCCAACAATCTTGCGAACGAAATAAAATAAATGTCTCGTAAAAACAGTAATCAATAATAGCTGTTTTATAAATAAAAACTGTCAACTGTCTATTTTATTCTATCTCCAACAATATTGTATGAAATTTAACAAAAAACAGTATTGTACAAAATATTTAACTTAATGTCATTAAATTATTAAATTAATATTTTTTAACAGTACTTCAATGATTATTGAAAACGTTTTAAATTTTAAAATGACCAGAAATTTCTGGTAGATTTTTGTATCTGATTTAAAATCGACACGCGCGTAAAAAATGGGCGAAATTTCCTTGCTGCGTAGAAAAATTGAAAGCCAGCACATTTTCTTCCGCCTATCTCTTGTAGGGTCGAGGGCGGTTAGGCTGGTTTCACAGCTTAGCCACACTTAGCCGTATGTCCGCCTACCTTACGTTTACCGCCTACTGAAGATTCATATCCGCTACAAACAGCCCATACTTTATAAGATTATAGAAATAAAACAAAATTTAAATAGCTCAAATTGACATTTTACATCAAATAAAAAATAATAATGTGCCTTAACCGTTGATTGAATGGTGAAAGTTATAGCTTAAGAATAAGTCTATGTATAGTAATTTTATTTCGATTAATATTTTTCAGTAAGTATTATTATTAAGTGATCATCATCAGAATGTGGTAAGCTACTAAAACATTTACACTAAACTAAATTTTAAATTTATTTTTAAAACTGACCACATTCATACTGACATAGTGAATACTGCCATTATTTTGTCTTTTTCCGATTATTTTTATTTACTGCCAATTGATTTAACTTACTGCCAAAACCATTAATTAGTTACTGAACAAAGAAATACAGGCCCATATAAATTAACAAAAAACATCAACTTTTAAGACATTTCTCTCTGTTCTTTTAAGTGAAATCATATAATTTATAGACAAGATAGATGTTAAGGATTGTAATTTGCATGAGAATGCGCTTCAAATATAAAACAAACATTGCAGAAAATTTGTCATTGATTAATTAAGTTTTCGTTTTCGCGTAAGTATTTGAATCAAACGTATCTGATCTTGCAGTAAGTATCGATAACTTTATACCGAGCATCGCTTTCAAGTAGTGAGTAGTCTGTCTCAGGCCCTCCCGCCCCTCTTCAGCAACCCCCACCCCCGCCTCACCCAGCCTTATCTCTCCTCCCGCTACGTGCCCGAGGCATTTTCCTTTTCCCAAGATAAATAGAACGTTTCCTCCAGTTTTATCTTGAAATACATTCTATTACAGATACGTGGATTAATGAATTTGAAAAAAAAATGATTCGCTGTTTTTTTGCGCATCGCGAAACATCGTGAATTATTAGTTTATGAAAGATAACGTTGTTTATGTTGACCATCGTTATTTGATTAAAAAAATGAAACATGGTTTAGGTGAGCCAAATGTTTTACTTTTTTCACAGCCATTTGTAAATTGTGCATCTATCAAAGTATATATTAATGAAAAAATATAAATATTTTATTTCTAAAATATTAATATAATCAGAGTAATAAAATGCAGTCTTTTAAAGTGAAAACAAAAATGTCGCTTATTTGTTCAGTGACAATAGTGTATGGTAAGACGGAAGAATTGCAGTGAACAGTGATTGAAACCAACTTGAGTGAAGATATTTACATATTTAGTGTAATATTGCTTCAGATTCAGTGCTGGTGTGGACGGATACGAAATGTTGGTCGTTTGATGTTTTGAGAATAATGCCGTGTTTTTGTGTGTCAACCATGATATACTTATGACATGGTTTTTGTTGTCACAAATCCTAACTATTTGCGCTGCGTATTCAGACACGTGTTCTGAGTGTGAGGTCATCGACACTAAATGTGTCAATACATGTACATCATCACACTTACATTAGTACTTCAATAACGAATTAAAATTGTAATATATTTTGTAATGTCATTTAAGGAAAATAAATAAAAAAATTGTAAGCACGGTTCTAGTTGGATTACCGAAGTAATGCTTTAGAGTACCAATAAACTGCCTACTGCTAACGGCGTGTCAATTAGGTTGAGCCGCTCCTTAAGACCATATATTTCAAGCCTCAGGAGCATCGGACTAATCATTCGATATCCTTAAAAAGTTCACGCAAAAATATTCCTCAGATACTACTGTGGCTGTCTCATCCAGTCCTCGATCTTCTACCCTGGAGGTTGTCAGAAACGATATAAATTTCCAGGTGGACTTTATAGTGCAGAGATATCTTGGGACCGAGGCATTTACAATGTCAACCGATAGAACAGAATGGCGGTAATTTGTGGTAAATATATGTTCCAGATACGGAACGGATATGAGAAGATAAATTTGTTAGTATAATTAAAAATACATGTTTGTAATTTTTATAAGAATCCAAAATAATTTACTCTGGATATTACAAATTAAATGCATTGTAAATATCAACGGAACTGAAACTATTTGATGTATTATTATGCGTATCGTTATTTACTGGAAACCATTATTTAATAAAACTAATAGATGTTAAATTGAATATTACTGATTAATTATTAATTTTTAATTTGTCATTATTTTTATGTTACGTGTAATGGCCAAAAAAATTGTATCACAACATCAACGCTTAATTTAGATTTTTTTGAGAAGATACCCTGGAACATTATTTTCGAAATGAAAAGCTTCGCACAAAATAGCGATTTTAAATTGGTATATTACTTTTCGCCCGGAGCATAATTCAATCGCCAGCTTCAAACTATATCGCAAACAATTGCTTAACAAACTTTTCCATCGAAGTTTCCTTTCATCCGGATAAGAGCACTTCGCTGAGCTCGATAAAACTTCGCCAAATTAAGCTTACACTGGGTATTAATACCCTTACACATTATGCAGGTATCCGAAGGGTAATTTTCTTTCGATTTTCAGCGATGATTGCCTAATGACCACCGTATTAAAGCCGGAGAAAAAAGTTATTCAATTTAGCGGTTATTTTTTCACTTTGCTAACCTTCGTTTCGACAAGTCGACACCACGTACTTTAAGCTTTAACGTAATAGTTATCAAGAAGTTATTAATAGCATTTTGTTAACGTTTGGTTTACATTATAAATTCATTGGTCTAGGCAACTTTTCGTGGATTTAAGATGTATAAAAAACGATAAAACACGGTAAGTATCAAAAAGGGTAAGAACTGTTTAAATATACATTTAGGAGCACATTTTATCAACATAATATATATTTATTACATTTAAAAATATATTAATAATATTAAAATGAAGTATATTTTAAAGATACGAAAGATAAGACACAAAAAGCACTAGAAGTAAACATAAATTCTGCAAAATTATACATATATGTTTTAAAAATAATATTTTGTTTTTTATTGAAAATGAAAATGCAATACTATAAATTACTGACTTTAATAGAAGAAAAGTTTGAAGTTCTTAGTGTCAATTTTAGGTGGCCATATACTCCAAAATGGATGTCGATATGGTTTTTATTTGATAAAAAATTAACATTAATATGCTTATATATAATTGGTATTCCGAAAGGCATTCAGAAATAACTTATCTGCTTGTACTTAATGGTGGGAATGAGAGTTTTATTTAAAAACACTGTATTTTCCAAAACTCATAATACCCACAAACTAGCTGGAGATAATAAAAAATAAAAAATAAAAATATCTTCATATAGATTCATAACTGAGAAATGTATTCACAATTCATATCTTTGAACTCCTTCGTTTGTATGTATATACAATAAAGGATGTGGATAAATTGAATCGAAAGTCAGAGAATGCTTGAATGTGCCACATGACCAATGATATTTGTTGTAAACTAATAATCAGGTTGTATTTTTACATCTAATTTTCCCAATCTTTGTTTTTACAATATAATAATCAGTATGATTTTGAAACGCGAATAAAAACATAACATAAAAACTAATATGACTAATAATATAGATAAGTAAATTATACTCATCATCACCCTGTTCATTTACGTGAGCACGTAAGTGCAATACACACAAGCACGAGTATATTATGGTAATTCATAAATTCATTTGAATTTTCTTGGCAGACCGAGAAACATTATCATTTTCCGTACTAAATTAGTTTAACTTTGGTTATGTTGGAAACCTCTTTATTATTATTATCAAAGAATTATTTAAATGTATGACTTATATGATCTTATTTTACTATCAGTAGTTACATTAAGATTATAACGGACGTCTCAACAAAACAGCACAATTTTAATAATAATTTGATTAAAACAACTAAAATTATTTAAATCAAATAATTATCACAATCTTCATATATTTGCCTTATAAGTATTTGCAGTGCGGAGTCTTTTTCACTCTTTCACATGCACTTTGACTAAAATATTCCTTACTTATCAATTTTAAAGAAATGTCAAATAAAAAGTAATTCAATTAAGTATACGATTATGTAATCAGTCTAACAAGCGGTGGACTAAGAGTTTAAGCCTCCTTATTCATCAAGATCAGTTGTAACTTTTGGACCGAAAAACGTCGCGGAAGTAAATGATGCGCTCCAATCACTTAAGTACGTGATTATGTTGATCGAGTAATAGTATAATTAACCCCCGTTTGTACCAACGAGTGGACGTCTGGGTGTATGAAGAGGGGTGACGTAGGACGCTCTTTGAGAATCCTCCCCTCGCGCCTTGTCGTCTCTAGTTAAGCGTTTGATTAAAGCAAATTCCTTGGCGTGAGGTTCCCTTGCATTTTGTCACTGCTGATAATGAAGATTAACCCAGAGGAATGGTGTCACACAAGTATTTGACGCAAAACCGAGCCAACTTGCCTCGGGCGAAATACGCGGTTTATCTTAATAACGAAATTGTTTGAGCAAAAAAATAAATAACACAAGAGCAGTAACATATACATTTAAAAAAATAATTAATACAATACCATTAGTCTATTACGTGACATGGTTTAATATGCAATATGAAAGACAGTAAAAAAGCGAGAGGCTTACATTCTACTGTGGATAGAAACAGGCTGGTGATGATAATATGGACATAGGTTTGTACTCAAATGTAGATAATATATTAAATATTTTTCATACTAACAATAAAATGACTATGAATTTATATGAGTTTTTTGTAAACGTGAGCTGTGTATAGAATATAACTAATCACAGTGTGGCAGTTTCTTTTTTTACAAAATTGACGAAAGAAATGTTATAAATATGATATTTGATATAGATATGTATGTGTGTGTCAATTTATTACAAGAGTTGTTGATCGTTTTTATTAATTTTTTTATAGAGATTTAATTTTTGATGATACTTTTTAGAAATCTACTTTTTATTCATACGAGTATTTTGATATGAATGAAAAGTTGATTTTGAATGAATTTTTGTATGAAGTATAACTAAACAACAAATGGGTGTATCTTCAATTAAATTGAACAAAATTGTATATACTCGTATTAAGATAGACATTATCTACAATAAACTTAATATTGAGTCAAGATATTAATTAATGTATTGTGATCAAATTTGACTCAAAAGAAAGTATTTCGGTCAATATTTACGGAGTTACAAATTTAATAATTATCGCGTCTATCATAAATTTAAAAAATATGTATTTTAAATTAATAATTTATTATTTGTCATTGCCATGTTCTTCAATTATTTGATGGTTACTGAAGTAGATGCTTATTTTTCATCAAGCTTCAGTCGCGAGTCGTCCTGAAAGAACTGCATACTTCATAAGTTGTAAGACCTTCACTATGGTAAGCTATATTCAGTCTGTTATTTAGCCGTTTGATTTGATCTAATGATGGTCTGGTAGCTTTATGCTACTGGGGATAAAAATGACAAGTATTAAATCATGATTTACTGATTTCATGCAAAATGTGAGTGCATTTTGTGGTCTGGTAATCTCGTTTGATCATTTCCCTTGCGCGTGCTTACGGTCTCACATCTTTCAGTTTACTCGCGGGTTGTGGTGTCCTTTTAGCGTGGCTGTCAATCGTTAGTGTTACCACTAACTACACATTAACAAATTAAAGAATTTGGGCGAGCATTTGATTTATAAATATTTGTGGTCAGGTGTAGCTCACCTACAATAATTTGTTTTCCAATATGTCAGCACATTAACAATGATGTTCGCGCAATCAGAGACCGCACGTGTGTGGCCAACCGCCGAGATAATGAGCTAAATGGAAGCGGTATCGGACTGGACCAGTGCTGCCAGGCCTCATACAACAATGGAAAAATTGTTTGACAAGAACCGCAGCCAATTTATAGATTACCACCGTTATTTGAATTTAAAAAGAATGCGAAAATAGTAAACTAGAAAAACATTTTTTTAAGTATGAGTAGATGGTTCTATGGAGAAATATATAACCTCTTCAGTAATAACAATCGTCCAAGAACTGATATATTTTTATCAAAAAACATGATAAATAGGTTTTGACACTCATGTTTTAGCTGCTTTGTGGTGAGATCATCAACGACGCTTAAATAAAAATATTTTTGAACCGATTTATAAGTTTAGTTTGCAAATATATAAAGATTTTCATATTTGCTCCATGCAGTATATGGTAGCTTCAATTTCCACCACATAATTGTTATAAGTGACATTATCTAAGCCTATGTTTCAAGTAATTTCTACAGATAGACGTCCATCTGGAAACATATAAAGTTACCGATGGAATCTAAAGTGAGAGTCTAGGGATTTATTGGTGCAACACTGTGGTATTCGGTGCATATTTAATTATTTTGTTAACAGATTTAAAAAAAATTGTATCTAATGATAATTCGGATGCTGAAACGAGTCTTGGACTTTTAAATTTTAAGAATCGGTGCAACATAAGAACCTTCATTTAATGTACAATTAATGCTGCATGATTAAAACTGGTGGTTCACGAAAGATATACCGTAAATACAACCCATTCGCAGATATGGCTAATACATGAATGCTTAGCAGTGGTCTAATAACTGGACGATATGGAAAATTGTCTAATATGTTAAATATTTAAATATTTTGTACGTTTTTTATCTACAGTTATACCGTCAATGAAGGCTTCATCAGTTCTCAAGTATAAATGCATGCTGAAGTGTACAAGGGTTGGGCCAGAGAGTAGGAAGGGTGATGGGTAGAGTTTAAGGTATGAAATAGTATTCACGAAACAAGGTACGAAATGTGTAACTTTTAAATATTGAAATGGGCATAAAAATGAATGCTAAAAATATATATAACATGTCTAGTAGAGTAGAGCATTATGGAAAGAACATGTTTAAAGGCTGTCGGGTGCTTAAACTTCGAATTGAATACATATAATGTAATTACAGGAACACCGAGAAGTACGTACAGTATTTGAAAAGACGCTCTAACCTAATGACTAGATATTCTTATTGTGTTGTATTATAGTATGGTTGGGAGCATTGGTCTTAACTAGTTAGCGCATTGTTCGCAACCTCATGATTATTGTAATGGTGTTCTACGCCCATTGTCGCCATCATGGACCGGTGGCTATTGTCACAGTAACGTGGGCGATGACCTGCAATCAACAGACACGAGACTATAACTATGATAAATGTGAGTATCTCAAACAGATCTATCATCAATGCAAGACGTTTAAAAATATAATAATTTTATATACAATATATATATAATCGTGTCGGAAACAACAGGGTCAGATCCTGTCTGCCCAGAAGTGGGCGACGTCGATGGCGTTACTTCTGGCCATCATCAGGTCTTCCTGGGTGCAGCCACTCGGGCACAGCGCACACTCCAGAAGGTGTGACAGGGTCTGCTCCACGCCGCAGTCACATTCAGTCGGTCCGCTGTAAAACTGCCAGGCCCTCATTTGTGTCCTCGTCTTGCATACTCCGGTCCAAAGTCTGTTAAGGGACCTCCATATATTCCACCCTTGGTCATGTCCAGGGGCTAGGTCCTCATATATACAATTATCAAATGATACGATACATGTTAAGGAAAAACTAAATCGTTAAAATTAAATCGTGTTGAGTTTTTGACTTATCTCTAAAGATGTTTTATTCTTTTGATTGATTTGTTATCGTTTATTGTGATGAATTTTTATCATGTATTTATCATGAAAATATACTTGTAATATATTTTATTCCAGTAAGTAGAAGTCATAAAGCGATATGTTTTTTTCAAGCAAGAGCAATAACATTATCAATCTTTATTGAATGACTGCTCCCAATATAGATTTATAAATATTGAGTACGGTTTCGAATATGCAAACATTTTTCAAGAGTATTTACATATAAAATTTAGGCTTCGATATTAAGTTTTTTTTCTTTAAGCAAAATATCAAAAATTACCATCGTATTATATATTTATAAGTCTGTTTTTTCTAAATTATTCTGAAAATTACTATAAAAATCACTCACCATTTAATAAAAAAATGAATGATAAAAATATAAATTATAGAAACTAATAGGTAATAAGCATTTTTATATATTTTTGTTATTTATGTAGAAAAATTGTAATAAGTAAAACCTTTATTAATTTATATTTTATCGTAAAAAATGTTATTGTTTTTGTTACTTTCAAAATATTAATTTTTAGTTTTGAAAATTAAATAATTTTTTTGATATCCGATCAAAATTATTGCTAAAAAGTACAGTGATTTCAAAGCCTTAACATCCAAGTCAAACATCTACAAAATGGCTTACATACATTTCTTGTAAAAGGAGATGAAGCAATTTTATTATGAACAGATAGAACGCAATCTTTATGCCATTCAAGGCCTAGTCGGAGAGTCTAAACTCATCCCTCTGTGGAGATTGGAGAGCATAATTGAAAAAAGAGATGAATACGTAAGCTTTATTTGATTGAATTTCTAAATAGAGTCTGGAGCATTCTGATCTCATTGTGTTCAAAAACTCATTTCATCCCTTAATGATCAATCCTGGAAGTTAGTGATGATCGATAAAGGAAGTTTATGAAGAAAATAGCAATGTCGTAACGTAGTAATGTGGTCAGTGAAACGTCTTAGCATACTACTGTAGCACAGCATCTGACTAGTACAGTATCATTGAGTGTGAGTGCAAAACGGAAATGAGTAATAAAAAAGGAATCTATCAATTACCCATTCAGTTAAATATCCATTTAGCCAAATGTCCCGGTCAATCGAACGTTCTTTCTGCTATTGGCCAAATGTGTTCTGTCCAAAGTACTTCGGTCAAATTGATTTTGACGAATTTTCTTAGAACCGAGTTTGATTAGTAAATTTTACAATAATTTAATTTTTTTCACATTTCTGAAAAACCTCATATCTCCATTGTTCACAGACGTATGTTTGATAATACATATCTTGTATTTATAAATGTTAAGAGTAACATAAAAATGAAATGATTTAAATATTTTTATTACGCTACTTGTCTTTCCAATTTTCAAAATGATGTTATATTGTTGAAGCAGAGTATAATGGAATGTGAAGCAAATTAATTAAAAAAAAACATAATAAATTCTTAGAAATACTCGATTTCCACGTACAAGTTTATTGCACAATGTCAAGGAAAACCAAAAACATTTAAAATTGGAACAGAATTTTAAATTAAAATAATATTTTCTGTTCTTCCAAGTTATTTAAATTCGGTCCAAACGAGGCTTGCTTCTGAAAGATTTTTAATGGATTTTCACTGAATTTGCACCAAAGTGAAATATATTTTTTACTGAGAATAAAACATCTCAAAGCGATTAAGAAGAAAACTTTACAGACTAGGTATTCAAATTTGTTCTAGATAAAAAAGTGTATCTTTAATCAGCTAATTATTGTGTTAGATGGACTGAAAATGTTTTTAAGAAAGTTTGTAAGCAATGTTTATAAAGATGAAATTAAAATAACCTACAATTATTTATTGAAGAGGTTTCTTACAGAATACTGAATATAACTATTTTTTCATATAATAAACAAAAATACACCAATTCAAATAAAAAAACAACACAGCTTATTGGTCAAAGATTTTAATTTAAAAGTTAGACATTAAATAAGTTTTGCTATTATTTTTAATAAAATAACTAAAGCAATACTATACCTGTGTAAACACAATTTTTCGTCAATATTTATGGCTTGTTCAAATACTAAAATTTTAAATTAAATAATAACGAAAATATTCAAATATCAGTTTATATATGTATCCTTAGATGCCAGTTTTCATATTTTATTTAGCTGAAATCCAGGAATTTTTATTTTATCGACATAATGAATTAAAAAAGAAAAATACTTTATTAGAAATGTTTGCCATTGAGCAATTTTAAATGATATACAGAAAATCACTGACATATTGAAAACTTGATTACTTCAATTTTTCTAAAACGTTACATGAACAATCTACAAAAAGCACGTTAAAAATGGCAAAAAATGAGCATTTTAATCGAAATACACTTGAAGTACAAATTTATTAAAAAATGAATGTTGAGACAGTTTCAGTTGAAATTCGGCAATTTCAGCGAAGCTGTGTTGTAATATTTCGACTCTCAAAGTTCAGACGTAAATTTTATTATTTTGTTAAATCAACCACAAAACGTTTTTATCGTCCAAGCACCAGAGTTACGTTTTAAATAAAATACGCACGTGATTCATGGAAGAAGGTCAATTATATTAACGTTATTAAGTTACATTTGAAATGAAATTAAAAGTGCCCTCTTGCCAGCACAGAGAAGAAAAAAATACATTTGCATTATACTTTATAATTGTATTATATCCGCACAAAACATCATAGAAATGTTGACTTTTCGCACTTAAAATTTAGATGCTAACAAATATTATTAAATTATTACAATAATTTTTCTATACAAATTCAAAGAACTACAAATTACCCTAGAAATAGTCTTAATATTTTTTTTGTATAATATTGATTAAAACATTTATTCACTTATTATCTTGGTGAATTCACCAGTCTTAGAAATTACGATTTTCTAATGTGCGAGTACCCGTACAAAGCGTCTAAAGGGTTCATAGTGTTACGTAAACTTAATTTGGATGACAAACTTTCATTAATTATTGTAGATACGCCTAATTAACCGCAGACTTGTTAATGAATTATTTGAACTCACCTGCCCGGATCGCAACAATGACTTTGTTTACCTTAAATTAAACTTTGTTTAATTCAATACTGTTACATTATACTACTTAGTACCACCATACAACTTGCAAAATTTAGTTTCGAAGACAAATACAAGATGGAAATCTTAAAGGTAAAACAGACTGACAGATTAAATAGATGGGTTATTTGATGCGAGTTGGATATTTAATATTGAATAATATATTTGCTTAGAAAACTTAGATGAATGAAAACACTCAGCTTACCTGAAAAATAAATAATGGATCTATGTGAAATGTGTATTGTATTTCATGAGGCAAGTTTAATACAGATAAAGGTGGAAACAAAGGTGGCAGTGGAGGTCAAGGTCAAAAAGACTGAAAAAAGTATTTGGAAGCCGTCGTTATGTAATAGATATTAGTGCTCGTAATAACAGTTATTATGAAACTTTTAATCAAGATTTAAAAAGATTGAAGAGTTTTTATTCATGACATTTATATTATTTTTATTTTCATAAATTATTTTTGAAGTTAAAGTTATCAAGGCACGTTAGAGATAATGGTGGTGAAATGATTGCTATAATTAACAGTCTATGCGCATGTTTATTTTATAAAACTAAAAACATATCAAATAAATCACAGAATAGCCTTTAAAACTATGATACTTTCGAAAAATATATATTTGTTTATAACTATTAAAAATATAAGTTTTTTTTTTATAAATCATCGACACGTCACGTTATTTTATCCAGGCATATGGACACCGAAGTCACAATCAAGAACCTCTACTTGATTCCAGAAACATTTTTCCAAATAAAAGTTCAAGTAATACGTTTTGTAGTAGACGGTCTTTCTAGATGGCAAGGACTGGACTTTACCCGCCTCACACCCGCATCATACCGGAGGATAGTTAAGTCTCCTTGATGACGCGCTCATTAAGATTATGATCAGTTAGCAACTGATAAGTCCAGTGGGAGACCCTCTGAATAATTGTGGCCACCGAGCAGAAGTGCTAAAAGACAGAACCCGTGAAAAAGATTAGAATCGCATTCGTGGATTGTAAAGAGATGGAGATGGAAGATAGATTTTCTCACCGAAAATACGAGCAAAGATTGTAAGTGGGTGGATTTTTTTTAGTGGCCACAGGGTAGGTTAGGAGCGTCTATTAAATCACTCAAATAAAAAAAAACACATACAATATGTTTTGACAGTGGGTTTAAATATACTTTTTAATTTCTGAGATTATGGTGGCCGTTTGCTCTAACTAAAGTTGATGCTGGAGAATAAAAACATTAGTTTTTTTTTCTTTAAGTAATTTATATACAAATGTAAAATAATGTTTTATTTTAGGACGAAGCGCAAAAGAAAGGATTAATTTTAATTTAAAAAAATACTTTTATAAATCTTTTGTGCAATTATTTTAATCGTCATGTTTAATTAATTTGACGTGTATTTATGTCAGAAAATTGGCAATTATACTCCGTTATTTGAGCTCGACTCGCGAACGACATAATTTGACAAAGGTACAAAAGCAAACTTGCGCCGCAAATTAAATAATTAATTAAAATTGCCATCTGTTTGACCCAGATGGAACAAATGGAATTAGTTTGCTGTAATTGATTAATAATAAGAGGTGTCGTGATGTGTTGCCAGGTCACGGCGAATTCCAGGCCGCCTCATACATTCATCCCAGGAACATATCCTTCATTTCATTACATTCTCCAAACACCAAGAATAGGGCTGAGATCACACAGAATGATTAAAGAATACAACTTAAATCGGCTCAAAGGATCATTTAGTATAATGTACAAGTATCATATATATACAGTAAAAGAAAAGTAGTAGAATTTAAGTGCATCTAAGAAAAATTATGAACATATAGAGTGTGAGATGGAAATAGAGTTTAATAATTCATATACATAAAAAATAATCATGTATGATATTTCTTTTGAATTGAAATCAGCATGATATAGCCCTTGCTGACTGGTACCGAAAACCTCAATATAAAATCTTTTGTCTCTTAAATCTGCTCGCTTGTCGTACATGTATGTGTCACCATATTGGCATTTTGGACTAGTTACGTTACCAACACACATCATATTGTATTGTTGCCCGGCCTCAATGATGTGGTCCGGGCCAGAAGTTGTAAAGGGATCGGAAATATTATGTGTAGTATGTCGCAGAATTTTTTTTTTTTTCAAAGATTATAATATGTTATTACTTAAATATACATATACTAAACATAAAATTCTTTTTCAACGCGTCAATCCAAGCATAAAATAACGGTATGGATGCGAACCGCGGACTTTGAAACCAACAATGCCCAGGTATTCGCTCGGCGGATCGCGCCATTGCTATGCCCAGACCGACCTGCGATGAAACTAGTATTTATATCATTGTTATTATCGTGCTTAGTATCTCGTAGAGTCTTTTTTATTATATATATACAAAATAATATTCTAATAAAAATAAAAAAAATAATTATAATATGTTTTTGATGCTTCCAGATATTGTCGACGTGATGCACAAAAATCAATCAAATAAAATTAAGATTAGAGTATAAAAAGCATATAAACATGCTCTGTGGAAGAACGGCGTGACGGTCAGCCCTGGTATGAACTTCATGACCAGGGCTGGCGCCTCAGGTCAGAGGAATTATAAAACAATGACGAGCGGCACAAAGGCCGGGCGGCCGCCGGTCGGGGGCGCCAAAGTTCGCATTGTTGGGCATTCACGGCACGCGCCCGGCAACTTGCAGGATGGAGAAAACCACGCCTAATGAGTGAGCAATGAGACGAGTTATGACTCTGAAGGCGCTCCTTACAAACGTTACCAGCCGGAATAACTTTCCACCACGTGGGCACAGTAAATGAATGTATTATGACGCTCTGCATTAACTGAGTGATACGATCATTCCACTGTTTTGATTACGAAGTGTGTTTAAGCCTTTCGCGTCGGTTGTTGGCAAATGCCGTCATAAGATTCCCCGACCGTTGACATCGGTTGACGTGATTATCCTTTTGCTACTTTCTTAGAAAAGTTTTTTATGCATCATCTGATGACTAAAGGATACAACAACCAATGTGATATATGAAAATAGACCAGATAAGTACATTTATGCTTTAAGCATTAATTTTATAATTGACAGTATAATTTGTATTCAAACTGAGCCGTAATGAAAGGGTTAAGGTTAACATTGCTAAATGTAATTTGTTGATATCTTTTGAGCGTTGAATTGTTATTGTTCGATTCAGCTTTAACCCTCGCCTTACTATGTTAAAAACTTCCGCGCGTTCCGATGGTGTGTACTCGTTACAAATTCTGAAAAGTAATAAAATGGATTTAAAGTATTTTTATAATTAAAATTAAATAGTTGCTTGCATCTAGCAAACAAATTTAATGTTTTACGTGTTAAAAATACAGAAGAAAGATTATTGAGATTATTTGTTTATCTTTTTTAAATTAACAGGTCGAATGTGACAGTTGACTTTGAAAAAGAATTTATTTCTTAGAATAATATAATTAAATTAAAAATGTTTTTTTCAATACGTTAATAAATGAAGAAATAATCTGAAATTTATATATCTGAAAAATCGAGTAATGGGCGCTCACGGAAAAATTGGCACGCACATATAGCTATAGTCGGAACAAATTTAATGTTTTACATGAAGGGATAGTATGTTTATCTTTTTTTAAAAGAACCCTGCAAGATGAACTGATGACATTATAAATAAAAGTTAGAAGATGCTGTTTGCGAAAAGCGCAGAATTAAAAGGAATATAGATTCACGTGAGAAGCCTATGTTGAACAGAGGACGGACTTATACTCGATTTAATGAAACGATATTATTTTTATCTTCAAATAAATGAATAAGGTAGTAACTTAAAAATAGTTTTTTTAAATATCTAAATTCGATAATTATACAATTCATAAATGCTTTTATTTACAAAAATGTTATCTTAAAGAAAAGTAAATTGTAAATTCTGTAATATACCGTAAATAATGTATTCTAAGTCATCTGCTATGCATAACATTTAAATAAATAGCTCCAGGCTACGAGCTACAAATAAGGTTAAACGGTCAGGGCGTGTCAATATTCTCGGTATTATTTTTTTTGAATTATGGCGGCTTACAAAAACACTTTATATAAACTGCCGTCAAACAATAAATAAAAAAACCCCAAAATATTTTGCGAAAACAAATAAGTTAGAGTGGAAATCCTTGACCGGCCTTCCAGGGGATTTTCTTATTTCTCATTTTTGTATCACAAGAGTGCAAAGCCATATATTTAGGTGGGTCAAATGGAACTCGTTTCCATAAAAGATACACAATTTCATCTCATCCTTCTTTTCATATGCAAAAAATTCTTTCTGCGAGATTTTGTTACGCTTCAGGCGCCACGAGCCATCAGCTGAAGGCATCGACAACAAGGTGGAGAATTGATTTTTTTGGACTATCGTACTTTAGAGTTTAGATAAAGAAAAATGAAAGTCATGAATGTAGATACATATCATGTGTCTTGTGAGGTGATTGGAATGATATCAGTAAATTCTATGAGTGTTATTACGTTTTTCTAACTGAGGTCTTTGAAATCATCAAAAAACTCAACATAGAATTCTGAAAAACCGTATACGGTTTCACTTGTCAGAGAATTTTATTTTTTTAGTTATATACTACAAAGTTTACAAGTGATAAACGTGAAAATTCATACAAAACATCATCTTATATAAAATTTCTCTCATCAACAAATTGAAGAAAAATAAACAACAGAATCTGGGAATCAAACCATGAAGATATTCAACCATGTTCATTTGATTATCCAAAGCTGACCACTATGCTATTTTCTCCATCTATGGAGTCAAGAGATAAGCATATGTTGTATTATTTAATATGTAATATATTATAAATATATTGCGCTTATTTTAAGCTGAGAAAGTATCACTTTATGTTGGCAATCTACGAGTATTTATTTAGTGTTCCTTCTGGACACATCTCAACTGAAAAATGTAAGGAAAAAAAAACATCTTACCATTTAAATTTTTCATACTAATTCACCCTTACTTGCTCCGTTGACATATTTATGTATGATGAGGAACCGATGAATTCCTCAAGTACAAGTGCCTTTTACAATATATTGGATGAATGGGGATGACGTACAAGTTTAAAACATTAATATACAACAATAATCACTAAACTTCTGCGTGACCTTTTTCACGGTGCACTTCAACAATAAAATTACTTAATATTTGAAAGTTAAGTAAGACCAAGTGCGCAGTACAAGAATAAACTTCGTTGCATTTAATAACGACAATACCTAACAAGTGATTTGGCTTACCGTCAATCTACATAAAACCAACTATACATATTTTATACCTATTTGTAATGTCTATGGAACTGAACCTTTATGTTGGCTAAGCTGGCTAACTGTCTGTAAAGTGTATTAGCAAGTGTCGTTGTAGAAAACATAACCTTCAATGAACAACTTCATCATTTTATCTTACCTTATCAAATATATGAACGGCGTGGACTTCAGTATTTAGAAAGTGATTTTACAACGTTAAAGTTAATGTTAACCACTAAAATTTCCAGTAGTGAAGTGACAAATAGTGGATTGCGGTGTAATAAAAACCAGACGACTGCGGTAAGTTCTTAGTAAAACTGTATAAAAATAACGGCAAACAAAATTTCTTATTATAAATTTATTTCACAGAACAAATGTTCCAATAAAAAACGGTATAACTGTAGAAATTGACATACATATTAACATCCTCCTCTCTCTCAAAAAGAGTTTTAATACGTCGCGTGAGGGCAGGGTGAGGAGCAGGTCAGCAAACAAACACTCTTTTTTAAAAGCATATTGATTATATTTACGTTAAAACATTACAAGGTTCCGGCCAAGCGGAAACATGCCGCTGGTCGTAACGCAACCTTGTCTCGCTAAAGGGTGGGGACCGACTACCGATCTCCGCGCTCGGTCTCGGCTTTCGACCGTGCCAAGATGTTTATAACTAATACACCCATTAGCGGACCCGTCCAAAATGACAGCATGGCGCACAAAAATGCACGACAAGCGACCAGGAATAAGAGACGAAATATTGTAAATCGAGGTTTTCGGTAACAGTCAGCAATGACCACATCATGCTGATGTGGTCATTGCATGAGCAATATGTAAACTTAGAATAAATACTAATTGAACGATTGTTGTTCTATTAAGGATATTGTATTATAAGTCAAAATTTTCCGGGTGAATTGTCTAAAATCAAATTTAACATACATATATATTAAGTAAACTGTGGTTTCATACGTTTCAATTTGGATTTTATATTTTTAATTTCAACTGTACTTGCAACTTGGCTTCTGTCAATAAAAAATAAATAAATTTGATTCGATATAAGATTACTGAAAACATTAAATTAGACTTAATATTTTATTATCGTTATTAGTTTTGGAAAACAAAGGATACAATTTGATTTAAAAAATCATTAATTGCTTCTTAGAAGTGATTTAAAAATTCGTTCACCGATTAAAACTTGTATTTCTAAGCCCTTTTTGGATTACCGAATTTCCCTGAAACGTTAAACTCCTCATTTGACTACTAAATGGAAACAATTATTTTCCATTCATACGGCGTCACGTCTGTCGAAAGCTTTCCAATTGGGTTGGGTCCATTTAGCAAAAGGTTTCAACACGATATTGTCAAAGCTTTTACCTTGATCAACCGAAACTGACAAACTATTTGACATAGATACTCGTATTATGATGATATAAATATGTGTATCGAATTTAATTTAGATTATTTGTACCAGCAAAAAATAAATCAGTTTTAACCATTCAAAAGACTATGACGTCGAAAAATGTTAATCGAACTCTGTTTGCATAAAGGATATTTAGTGGTTGTGTGATTTATAAAAAATAATGGTCCGCGAAAAGAAAGACACAAGTAAATATAATATTCTAAGATTAACCTATAGTGTGAATAAAGTATATTGGAGGTATGATGGCTCAACTTTGTAAGGAACGACTATTTGAGAGCGTGAAAAAGATAGCTTTCCATACTACATTAGGCCAAAAGACGAAAGTGGAACTGGTTGGGGCGTAAATTTTAAATCCAGCAAGCGAATATACAATATAGCTGTCTTTTCTTCAAGTTTAATGCTCGCTATCTTAGAAGGCTGTCAGGAAATATACAAAAAAGTACTTAGTGGAGCTGCAGGAGGTAGAACTGATATGGGATGAGGCGAGGACCATGGTAACTGAAAGATTTGTTGTGGCAGTTCGTAACGTCCATATGCTCCAGTTAGGGGGAACGGACATGGTAATTATGTTGAAGAAAGAGCTAGAAATTTTTTATGAATCACCGTAGCTGTAGCTAAATTAACCCACTAAAATATGAGTACTGTTGAGAAATTATATTATACTTGAGCATAAAATTTTCATGTTTTATTAGTGAAATTTTCACTATAACAACATCAAATGTAAAATTGGTATTGGACGATATTTTTTACATGCCTGGGGAAAGGTTTTCGATCTCCAAGGCGGGTTTGGGACCATTTAGCGAAGGGTTCCAACACGTTACTCTCTAAGGCGATCCTTCGATAGGCCGCGACCGACTGCCATGGAACACGATGAAACCCGTAAAGATCAAAGGAGCCCGATAGCTTAATTCTTCTTGTTATTGGGACATAAATAAGGTGTATTTTAAAAGTAGATTGCAGAGCGTGGCGTATGCTCGCGCAAGAGCGAGGCATGTTTTTAGTAAAAATGACATAATTTATGGAGATAAGTTTTTCATTTCAAATTAAAACGCCGATTTTCCGAAGAATATGATGCATTATAAAAATATGTAAAATAAATATAATTAAAGAAAAAGTTGTGTTGAAACTCATTTAAAAATTGCAATGTTATTATATTTTAAAAAGATAAGTCGATAATTATTATATTATTTATTTTATTATGGATAGTTACCGGGTAAAATATTTTAATTTGTGTGGGTATTAAAAATTGCTTTATATTATTTTAAATTATTTTTTCAGTTCTCGCTATCCATGCTTTGTGACAAGACTCTTTACCCGAAGGTACACCAAGAACAATCAATGTTTTCCAACAACCTTTAAGGTAGATCAGAAACGAGAGTAAACCAGAAGATTTACTCTCGTTTCTAGTATCTACTGTAGTATTTGAAACATATTTTGGGTGATTTGATTATCGGATGAAATTGAACGAGTATTCCGACTCAAAACAACCAACGATGCGTTAAAACAACGGCAGCGATAACCCATATAAAAAATGATTTCATCCGCATCCAATGTTGTTTATAATTGGTGATTTAACAAGAACCGTGCTCACAATGTGCTCTTGTGTTATAGTGTAATATGAATTATTTATTATTTGTTAATAACGAAGAAAATTATTTTAAAGTATTAATTTATAAAACCATACAGCTTACAATAATTTAGTGTAAAATACTGATCATGTCTTACTATGAAAAATAATTACGATTTATCATAACTCGTTCCAAAATCTTTATGATAACATTTATATCCTAGGATTTGGTTTGCTCCAATTCGTTCGAATGGTCCAGCGATCGCTTGGATGAAAATAAAAATAAGTGTTTTCCTAGCCCGTACGATGAAATATGAAAAAGGTTATAGTTAGTGTTGGATCGACCAGGTACTACTCTATTCTGATCGGTTAAACTGGACATCAACAGATAAAGCCTACGGACAAAGGAACTGGGGGAGAAAGTTAGTGAAGGGTAAAGGAGATGAAGGGTAAGGGGAAAGAAAGCCTCGAATCACGACGAGCCAAATCATCTTCAGCGAAATGTTCCTTATACCCGATAATGATTGTAATAAGAAACAATTGTTGGGAGGGACTATTTTGTTTGGTACAAGCCAAACCAGAAGTCGCTTTACCGATTGTGAAAATAAACACTTCATTATTTGAGTTGAGTTTCAGAGAAAAGATATTACTTCTAAGCAAGAAAGTCTTAGGAAATTTATTTACGGATATTGCGCACTTGAGAAAATAATTTTAAATAAGGCAGTTTTTTTTTCGATGTAAGTTCTATAGCTGAGCATTAAGCCTCTGAAATTGTTAATTCTATCACCTGTATCATTTAACTTAGTACCAAGTCAGGTCTGCATCCGGAGCTCCACCTGGAGCACCGTATGTATCTAACGGCTCAAGGTATACACCTATCTGAGGCAAGTTGTCGTTTGCTAATCAATACTTTAAAGGAGATTTTATGATTAGTCTGATGCTCTTAATGTGTGGGCTATTTAATACTGTGGGGCGGCTCAAGAAAACAAGCAACAATATACTTAGAAGATCACCGTTCAAATACGTTCCAAGCAAAGATGATCTAATAATTTTTGTTACCATAGTTTGTTGCCATAATCGCTGGTCGAAAGATGATTGGGGATTATTTAATTTAAGAAATATCATTAATTTTTTATATACATTATTTAATTTATTTATTTTTATCTTACTAGACATTGTGTAAGTGCATTAGTAGTAAATTAGTAGTGATATTTACATAATGAGATCAAATTTCGCTTAAAAAGGTACAAACTATTCAATATAAATGAGGGTAATTACTTTTTTCACCGAGACATTTTCTTTTTCACTTTTCTTATAGAGTTATTTTTTTTAATGTCTAATTAAAATAAAATGTAATTAAAATTTATGTTTATATACTTATCAATTGTTGTCAAAGTGAAACCTTATAGAATGTTAATAATATCGTGATATTAAAACATGAGATAAAGATTTATTTTTGAAGTGAATATTTTTTTTCCAGTTATACGAATCCATGATGACATATTGTTTATTTGAATTTTTTTTTGATTCAATTGAAACATTAAATGAGAATTTCAACCTTTTTTTTCATAAAGAAAATGTTAAGCCCAATTCATATAAAAATAGAGATCTTCTTCGTAGTATCAATCCGGTGGATTGGTTTGTAGCAACAAAATGTTGTTTCTCGATCTCCACTCCTCTCGCTCCTCCGCAACCCTTTTCAGCTCAGCATAAGAGCTACAACTCATGTCCTCAAACACTTGCTGCAAATACTCCCGTCTAGAGCTCCGTCTACAGTTTCTAACCTCAACTATCCCCTCCATAATGTCGTGAAGAAGACCATCGTGGCGCATGATGTGACCGATCGCCTCTCTGAGATGGTTCTTACTAGGTGCCTATCTTCCTTGATTATCCTGAGAACCTCATTGTTTGTGACGTGGTCTCTCCAGGAAATTCCGAGAATTCTTCTGTATGACCACATCTCAAAGGCAATAGAGTTAGAAAGCCTTAATTTTTAAACTTAAATTTAGTAATATTGCTTACACATCTATGTTTATCTCTATTTATCAGATCAAAATAATAAAAAACCCTCCATCAACCATTCCTAATGAGACAAGTATTTGTCGGTGCTTAAGAAAGCGGATAAAATTTATCATGAAATTTCTTTAATAACATCTTTATTGCGTATATAGTTTGATAAATTGCATTTCAGTTTTTCAGGACGCAACATTTTCAGCTTTCAGCGTAATTTGGTACATCCTGTACGCGATACAATCCCGTGCCGAGTCGCCAAGATGGGACGTCGGGAGAAATTGCCCCCATAAAATAAAGCAGGATGAATGATAGCCGTTGGTTGAGCTTCGTTTTGTATAATGCTTGATAATATTATGGACTCCCATTTTGTTTTCGTCTCTCTTTGCCGAATAAAAGGGCGAATAATGTTTGATCTGAATACATAATACGTGACCATTTAAATGGAATTGACAAACCAAGATATCTGCGGCCGCAAATGAACTATACGGCAAACTTTCACGAAGAAACCATAAAGTATTTATTTATTGTAAAATGTCACATCATCAACATTGTTCTATGTTTACTTACTACTTAGATTGGTCTCAAAAAATGATTTATTAACATTATTAATTAAATATACATATACTATACATAAAATTCTTTTTTCAACGCGTCAATCCAAGCACAAAAATAACGGCAGAAGCGGAATGCGAAGCGCGGACCTTGGAAACCAACTATGCCCAGGTATTCATATCGCTCAGCCAACTGGGCCATTGCTATGCCTAGACCGACTCGCGTTGAAACTAGTATTTATATCATTGTTATCATCGTACGATAGATGTCGCTATAGTATATATTCAAAGTATGTATATTTTTATTTTATTATTCAATCAGTCATCATTTATTCACAAGCTTAATATTATTACTTTCCGACAGTCTATTTCTTTTAGTAAGTACCACTCGGGTCTCGAACCAAACTATAGACTGAATGGATGAGAAACGACTACTTATAGTTCCGACTCGGACTTTATAACAAATCATTTACCTGTGTTACTGATGAATAATTTTACCTTCTTGATATTGTCTCAAGGATACATTATTATATGATTTTTTTTTTAATTTTTATTATTTTATTATTATTATATTGTATAGTATATGTATATTTAATTAATAATAATATTGTAATATAGTCAATGATCTATAAAAGTAAGTAATAAAATAATATTCTAATAAAAATTAAAAAAAATAAAATCATATAGATTTATTAACACTTTATATTGGAGATTAAAAGCAATTAGTATTACACATCTTTGAAAAATCAGTTTAAAATATTACGTAAAAAACTAAGTTTTAAAAAAAAACATATATATATTTTACATAAATAACTATGCAGATATTCAGCTACAAACAACCACCAAAATCATCTTACAATTGCCGAATAACCTGTACATGGTTAATCTGTGTCGACAAAAACCGTCAGTTTCCAAAGTTTCTTCTCAAATGCAAACGGCAAGCTCAGGAATGCTCTTGTAGCATCTGTGTTTCCTCCTTCAAATAATCTGATCTATTCAATTATCATGTTATAAAAACGAGTATTGCAATCTCCCTTACTCATACACAAACAAAAACACAATACACGTTTTCTGCATGCAGCGTCCAACCACTCTGGCAGAACATCATAAAGTGAACTTTTCTCGAATATTTACGTTCTCCTGCATGCAATTATTAATAAAAAAGAACTTTAGGATGGAATCAGTTGGCCATTCGAGGATACGGACAGACAAACAGACAGACAGACAAGAAGACTGAAAGCTTATAATAAAAAGCATCCAACATGTTGAAAAAAATAATAATTTAAAAATGCTTTTAAATTCGCACATCCGCGTCAAACCGTCTTTTTATGCTGTTGAAAAATTTCTGGTTCGAGAACAAAGCCAGTAGGGAGCTATTCGCATAATCTGACCGTTGCGCTTTAGCCGGATGTATGTCCAAGTGCATAAATCACGAGGTCAGTGGAAGTTCAGAAAACCAGCGGCTCGACTCCTGGGTGGCGACTTCAGAGACGACCAGGGAGCCAGGTATCACCGAACCTTAAGATCGATGATGAAAGAATATAAAACATGCCTTAAGAATGATTTTTTTTTAGAAAATTCAACAGTTAACAATTGCTTTCTTTAATTGATTAGATAACCATTTTTATTTGAGATTCTTGGCGAAATATTTTTAATTTAAACATTTTTTTTTACTTATTTAGTATAAGTCTATGGAAATGCAGGAAAGGTAGAATACAGTAAAAGTGTGTGAACGTGACCATAATTTAATTGATTTTGATAGACCAGGTGTCTGCAAAAATAAACTGTCGCACTAACTAGAATAAAAAAGATAAAGCATGAGGAACATAAAAAATATGGTTATTTATATTGTGAAGATTTTCTTGACATATCAATTTGATTAGTAATAAACAATTTAATTGCTGGTAAAAAATAGTGTCTCTTGATTCATAATTTTGAAAAAACTTTTGTGTAAATTATATGAGATTAGAAAAAATTAGGGCTTGAGCCGCCTCTTAGGATAAAATGGTTTAAATGTCAAAAGTGACAGGATTATCAATAGATTTTTTGAAAACTTTTGATTAACAAAATACCTAAAATATGCCTTGTATACTGCCAATGAAATAGCTGTAGTCTCTTCGAATGCACGAATTTCTGCCCTGAAAATCGCCGGAAACTATTAATGTAAATGTCTTGGGTTAGGATATAGACAATAGTAATTGAATGAACTGAGTAGCGAAAATTTGTAATGACAATATGCTTCAGATATGGAGAAAAAACAAAAAAAAGTTAATTATTTTAAAGAAATACAACAATTCTTTGGTACGTTTTTCGGTTATAAAATTTGAATTGAATAAATATTATTTAATAATTTAATGTTATGACCGAGAATAGTTTGAATATGAGCTTACAATTTATTATTCCAGACTCATCTTCTTTATATATGGTATCTCTGTTTCTATGAGGTCAGTATGGTAAGGTTGCATTCGATGGCATAATAAATGGTCAGCTTGGCGGGCTGAGCATGATTGTCCATATCCAGGAACTGTAGCAGCGCAAACTGGACGGCGGGAAGACGATCCATCAAGCGCACGGAGAATGCCAACGTTGAACTGAATTATATTGCATTGAAAAGAGCTGACTTATATTTTATTATGACGTGGGACTCGCATAAAATATGGAATTTATATTTCATAGTGAAATATACAAAAATAACATTACTTTGAATATGCCTTTAAAGTAAAGCCATGCAGATCTTCAGTAAGTTAAAAAGTATATTACGTATTATTTTACATAACGAAATTCAATACTGATAATAATGACGTTTTGTAACATTAAATCATCAACATTTACAAAGCCATTTTAAGTGTAGTACATTTAGAAGTGCTCTTAAAAAACGCAGGTACTGATCAACGTGGCCTAAAAAGACACCAAAGAAAAAGTACTTAAAAATATTTATGAAACATTAGTAATTATAAAATTTAGTAAATTTTGTCAATAATCATCATAAATTCTTAATAAATTACTACTATTTTGTCGATTTTCTTCCAGTTTCAATAACACTAGTAAGTATGCTTGCAAATATTTGTGAAAACTTCTTCAAAAATATTGTTCGTAAGTTTTGAAATGTTCTCTTTAGAACCTGTACAATCTTATACATATCGGAATTTTTTATTTACTTGTATCAGTATCCTCTAAACAAGTAATTTCACCAATCCTTAATCAAACATCATGCATTTTTTGTATCCAGATTTTCTAAATGCCTATCTTTGTAGTTCTTTTTTCTTCGAAGTATCAATCTGGTGTTTTGGTTTGCAGCAACAAAATCTTGCATCTCGATCTCCACTTTTCTCGATTTTCTGCAATCCGCTTTAGCTTAGCATAAGAGCTACAACTCATGTCCTCGAACACTTGCTGCAAATATCTAGGGCGCCCTCTGCAGTTCCTACCCTCAACCATCCCTTCCATAATGTCGTGAAGAAGACCATCGTGGCGCATGTTGTGACTGATCCATCGGGCTCGCCTCTCTTAGATGGTTCTTATTAGGTGCCTATCTTACTTAATTATGTTTTCAGATCTTATTTACAAAAAAATAAACACTTGTAAATCTTGTATTCGTCTTGCTTCTCTTGTTTATTTCTTAATAATCATAATCGACCTGTATCCATTCACAGCTAAAGGTAGAATTCTTGCATAAGATTACACCCTTTTCGATCGTCTATTTCCCACACATGCCGAGTAAAGAAATGAAAACATTCTCTTCTGGTTGGGGTCACTTTGCTCGCACGTATCTCCGCCCATTCATCACACTGGTGTAGCTTTAGGCTTCATGAGCAGGTATTGATTCGGCGTTAGCCCGGCATGAGCGCCGACCCTTCTCCGGGAAATGCGCGGCGTGAAAAGCGCGAAAAATCAAATGTAATTACAATGCATGCTACGCGTCCTGAAAAATGATTCCGGAAAATTTCGCAGAAGGTTTTTTTCATTACGTAAGCCGTTCGTGAGTTAGATTCAGCTTTGAGATATAAGTCTGTGGTTGAAAAAATGTTTCGTCGCTTTCGAAAAAGGATAAAAAATGAAAAAAAGTATTTGTATGATTTGTATTAAAATAACAGTATTATTGATCATAAAATGTATTTATTTGTCGTAAGTACTGACTGGAAGTAGTCTTGGTGCAATAGAACAAGTCATAATTATATTAAAGTTGAGTTTAAACTAGTCAATAAATGAAGCCACCTCATAGGCATAAGAACACATTTAAAAGATATACAATTTTATAAAAAAATATATAAGCATGTATAAATTAAACCGCAACACAAAGATGTAAAGAAAAATCTGTAGTTTCTATGATGCTTGCATTTTTAAGATGGCTAGATGTTATAAAAGGAGTGTTTATACGTCATTATCGTTGCACTACTGCCTTATTGACGCAACATTCATTGATGGAGGCTGTTTATTCATTAAAAGATGAACTATTAATAAGTGGTGTTAACGAAATGACTTTTGTCTGTGACTGCGATATCGACAATCGTCATATTTTTGTTGTTGTGAGTATTTATATAAGTATTAAAAAACTTTTAATTATGAACAAAATATTTACTTTTAAATTATAATATGCAAAAAGAGTAAAAGATGTATTATGCAGATTTTTTTTTATCGAAGTTGTTCTAATAATCGATGCCTTAATAGTAACCTCACTGGTACTAAAATTTACTAACAAAATGTTTTCCATTGTTTTTGATCCCAGTTGATGATTGTGGAGCTTCAAGCACTCAATTTGGTACAACGGCAATGGCGCTCCTAAATGGCCTACCAGCACACTTCGATCCTTTTATTACATCCTTTTCCTCTTTTATCGATGTTATTGTTCTCCTGGATCTTTAGATCTTTGACACGTGTCATATTCTTCTTCTTTTATGTTATTTTTATCTTTTATTATCTTTTGTATGTATTGTATATTTTATGCTCTGTTTCGTATTATTTTGTAAACTTTTTTCTTGGAACTTTTGTTCTGTGTAATAAATAAATAAGCGAAAATGATAAAATACATGCTTTGATTTGTTTATTCTTATCCCCTGCTTATTTACGTAAAGCAAAGTAAAGAAGAGAATTTCGAAGCATAAGAAAAACAGAAGAAAAAATTCTACAAATGAAACAATAATCATAATCAAGCACAAACTCAACACAACAAAATACACAAATCATATCTTATGAAAAAAAAATCGAAAAAAAAAAAACATAAGTGAAAAAAATGCCAATTAAATCAAGAATAAAAAACAGAGAAACGGAGGAAAACAGCGTTTGATGATAAAAAAACAACCTTTTGCTAAGCGATGGGTTGGATGTTTATGACTTTTTGGCTTCCCTCGCGCGGTCAGTTCGCCAGTCGTCCACGTCACGTCTCGCGTCACTCAGCCACCTCAGTCCGCACGCGATCGAATTATTTTATAGTGGAGTCGACTAATGTTTTACTGAAAATCACGTAGTCGCCTGAAGCTGAAAGGAATGCGATGTACGGAGAAGCTGAAAAAACTTTCAATGCAAAATAACTATTTATTTTTATTTTTAATTTGGATTTGCATGTGAATGATTTACAAATCTTAACGTATAACCTATTTTGTATGAGTTTTCGTAAAAAATTGAGTCTTGCAATTTAACATTTACTATATATCATTACTATTACTGCAGTATTGTAAGAATATATATTATTCTCGATCAGATAATAATTATAAATAAAAGTAGTGAGAACATGTTTTTTAAAAAAAAACATTAACACTCACAGGATAGCATCAGTAGAATGTTATGGTCATCTACGAAATTCGTGTCGTTCAATCAAGAGAACTGAACTGAGTGCCGAAATAATGTGTTGTGCTTATCTGTAAAAATATATTGAGAATATGTAAAGTGTTAATTAATTAACTTCTTAATGAGATTTAGATTGTATGAGACAAAAAAAATAGATGCTGATAGGGCACTCTAAAGTAGTGTTAATAATGATACGTTGTAATTATTTCCGTATTTCATAAATTGAAGATCAAATGTTAAGGTATCATTATTTATCGGAAATATAGTACTTTACTTTGAATAGATCGTATTAAACAGGTGATTTAGGGTTTCGATCTAAAAATAGTTACTGCGTCCGAGAACTTGAATTTGAGCTTTGTATAGAGTAAAAGTTGCGTGTCAGTAAAAAATCGTATTTTGAAATTTATTAGTTTCACCAGAGTTTTCAAAGATTGGTTACTCCTATATGCGTCAATTGGTCTGTGTATGATGTAGCGCTGCCACTTGAGCACTACAATATTTTATTACGGCAAATGACTGACGATAACTCGGAAAAATACCCGAATACGGGTACCCTCCATAGCCCGAGCATGCTACAGCCAAGTATAACGTGGATGGTACTAAACACAAGGAATGTAAGTGAAAAAACACAAATATAATTTCTGTTTTCTAGATAACACAAACGTGGTAGGTTGAGGCACCAACAAAGTAAACAATACATTAAATATAATAAAAAGAACTGAAATCATTTAATCATATTAATATATTTAAATGTGTTGCAAATTTGATAGTAAATTGCATTGTTTTGTCTTATGTTATAGAAGATTTTTATTTTTGGTTAACTGTTTCTTAAAACCAATTGAAGTGTCAAACAGTTTTCGTAACCACTCAATTTTCTTAGAAAACGAAATTTAACAATTAACCAAAATGCTTTAGATACTACACAGGTTATCTTTTCAAACCTTTTAGGATTATTTCTAAAAAGCCGTATACACACAATACACTTGACGAAGCTTCGAGTACAGTATGATAATAAACAAAGCAATGGTCAAGGCAACAATTAAAAGATAACATATGTTCTACCTAGAAACAGATAACTATGAAAAATAATTATCATAATGTTACTGAAAAGTATCAAGATTTGAAAACAAACTGAAATGAGAGTTGATATTACATAGTGTTAATTAATATCATAAGTAAAATAATGTTTTTTGTTGTAATTATTTTGATTTCTTTTGTATGTTTTTACTCTCAAATCAGAGCATATAACCAAAACAGCCACTAAATTATAAAATATCTTGTAAATCACCTCCAGATTTTAATTAACAAGCTAAAAATATAAAACATCCGTATGTAGCATGTATTTGTCAAGTCTTTAGTAATGTTTACAAATATTTGAAATGTCACTTGTCTACTTGTTCTTGAGTACCCTCTATATAAAATAAGCGATTACGGTTCGCGTCGTGTAAGTGCATTAGATTTATGAGAGTAATAAAGTCTAGAAGAATAATATGTCAAGACTTGAGCGAAATTCTCTGCACGACAGCTTTTTTCGACTGAAGCAATTGCTACAAAAATAAGTGAATTAAATGTGATTACTTGCTTGCCGTAAATAAACGGGCAATATTTTGAAACAAACATTGTTTTCAGTGAGATTTTATGAAGTAAAGTATTTTTCACGTATATTTATTTATGAAACAAGTATATATCGAATGAAAAACACGAAAAACAACAAATTCTCTAATAAATACAGTGCAAAAATAAATCTGTATTATTTAAAAGAAACATGTTTACTTTATAAAATATATGATAGTGTAGTGAAAAATGTTTATAGTTGAAAATATTATTTTACATCTTGAAATAAAATTATTAACTTCTTAGATTTTCACGGCCAGATTTGGCTTTTGGGTCTAGCCACGTGTGGCGAATTATATTATTCCAATATTTCAACCGCCATTGCAGGGGCCTTCTTCAGGAACCACACAATCATCTACCCTGAAGAAGACCCATGCAATGACTGTCAAAATATAGGAAAGAGATAATTTGTCATACACGGCTAAACTCAAAACCCACAATACCAATAATATTGTGGTTTTCAATTCGTAAAAATTAAAAATTTACTGCATGCATTGTGATATTATATAAATAATAATATAATTTTATTTAAAGTATATATATGAGTATATATATATGACAATATATGATATATATACGAGAAACGGGCCTAGTGCGACTTCTTTCAGACCTGATAACAACTATAGAAAAGGGAAATATCGCAATGATGACTCTTCTAGACATGAGTGCAGCGTTCGACACTGTAGACCATGCTATCCTTCTAAGGAAACTAAGAATACATTACGGTATATCTGGAAAGGCCCTAGACTGGTTTCAGTCATACCTAGAAAACCGTAAGCAAACCATCTGTCTACAGAATAAAATGTCGAGACCATCTACTCTATCATGTGGTGTCCCACAAGGCTCAGTTCTCGGCCCATTATTCTTTATTCTATACACCAAAGAAATTGAGGAGATTGCTGAGAGATGGGAAATAAAAGTACATTGCTACGCAGATGACTGCCAGCTCTACTCTTCTTGTAGACCCGAGGAAATTGGCAACATGAAAGAAAGGATGGTCGGCTGTATAGAGGAGATCGGACAGTGGATGTCAGCAAATAGGCTCGCTCTTAATCCGGAAAAGACGGAAATACTCTTTATGGCCACAGCTCGAAGACAACATCTATTGGACTTACCACCCTTGGCCATTTGTGGTAATGATGTCATCCCTTCTACAAGCGTCAAGCTGCTGGGAGTAGAAATTGACCAGTTCCTCAACCTTAGCGGTAATATCACAAAAACAGTAAAATATCGTTTCTTTAACCTGCGGCAGATACGGTCGGTAAAAAGATGCTTACCCAGAGACGCTACAAAGAGTTTGGTAAATGCATTTATAGTCTCCGAAATGGACTACTGCAACGCACTGCACGCAGGACAGCCAGCCAAACAACTAAAGCGATTACAGTCGTTACAAAACGCAGCGGCACGACTAGTCTACAACGCGCCCAAATTCTGTCACATTACTCCAATACTACACCGAATGCACCACTGGTTGAGAGTTTCGGCTAGAATCCAGTATAAATTATGCCTCTTAGCTTACAAGGCACTCAACGGAACTGCACCGGGCTATCTGACAGAACTTATCAAGCCTTCAGAAATAAGCGCGCGTGGAGAGACACTCAGATCGGCTAGAGCAAATAGAAGCACCCTGCAGCTGACGAGAGGTAGTCCTAGCACGGTCTTTGGCAATCGGGCTTTCAGCCACGCTGCACCAATGGCCTGGAACTCACTACCGGAAAGCATAAGAGAGCTTAAAGCGGAGGCATCCTTCAGAAGCAGACTCAAGACCCACCTTTTTACTCAGAGAGGCAAAGAAGCGCTTTTGGAATGATCATTCGGTCATAAAAGAGCGCTATACAAATACTAATATAATAATAATAATATGATTTTCATAATTCTTCTGTTATTTTTCATATGTATTGATTGTGTTATTTTCAAGACCAAGACTTTTTCCAGCGTGTAATCTGAAAGATGGGAGTAGGTCGTAGCTGCCGATGGGCAGTATTTTGAATGATCTGAGTCTGATAGTCTTCTCAAAATAAACTGTTGATTTTTATAAAAAAAAAAACAATTTTTCAATGCATACTCCTTATATTTAAATTTCATAAAAAGATTCTTACGCTTAAAGAATATGACAAAGTCAAACATAATAATGGACGAAAATGTTTCCTAATGTGTTATAATTAGTCCAGTTAAGTTTGTTTTTTATTTATCTTATTTTGTGAAACAATGCGAGAGGGCATTAAATTACTCGAGTTTAAAAACCGCGACATGCATATTCTAAATAAGCTTTGCAATTCCAGCGCTCCATAATGCAAAGCAATGAAAGAACAACCTCATGTTCAAAAGCAAATTCAGCTCTCGAACAATGGCATAACCTGAAAACAATGCGACCTGGCCGGGAAACGGCTTAATAAAAGTAAAAATAATAGAAAGAAAGAAAGATAAAGTGCCGTGAAAGGCTTTAGCGGAATGGAGATAGAGTACAATGGAGCAAAGCGGGTGGAGGATGAAGGCTGCAGCGCATCCACAACTGAGGTCCTCTAAATCCGTTTAAGCAAGTAATAATTGAAAAATTTTGAAACTGAAAAGACTTTCGCCGCTTCGTGTTTCACCAATTTGTGAGATGCGATCCCCTGTAAGCTGTATTGAAAAATATATCCATGGAAGACGGACTGCAATATTGCATTGCATTAGAAAGAAAAACAAATGTAAGGCAAAACTATTGGTTAGTACTTCTAATCTCTAGACGATTTTTTGTACAGTTTTTTCATCTTTTTATGTAAGCGACGTCAAATTAATCCATGTTTTCGGCAACATCTATTGCCCAGCGTCTGTTGATCAATATAAGGTCCTATGAGGAGCAGCTAGTTAGTCATGGTAGGATCCTAGATGTGATGCGGTCTGGGTTTCCGCAGTCACACAGCAGTGACTCTCCCTATTACAGCACTCCATATTCGCGTTCTTTCAATTTTGGACCACAATTTTTAATACAGTGTAAAAGGTTAAGTCGCTTTGCTCAATAATGTCAAGATCATTTTGTTTGGCGAACAATTTGTAGTGGTCAATCGCAATTATAAAATACTTAAATAATGGTTATAATGAAAGCCTGGTTATTACCGCTTTCATTACGGCTCGGTTTGAATACAAAAATTTACTCTCAATTATAAAACTAGTATTTGAAGCAGAAATATACTTACGTGGTCTATTTTCCACATCATATTTGTTCTGATGATCAGATGATGCATAAAAAACTATTCTAAGAAATTGGCAAAACGATATATCACGCTAACCGATGTCAACGGTCGGGGAATCTTATGACGGCATATGACGACAACCGATGCAAAAGGGCTAAAATAATGTCATCAATCAAATACCCTATGAAATCTCCAAACGAGTTTGATGTTATTACACTGCATAAATTAATATTTTGAATGTCATAAATTTCGAACAACTTCAACTGTATTTGACAATATTATGTGTCCTTTTGCAAAAATGATGCAAAATGAAAAATGGATGAATATTTTATAAATATATATTGCAATATTTTAATGAACAAATAGGAGAAATGAATGTAGCAAAAAAACCATTTGGAACAAATTGCCTTTTTAAATTTATCATTTGTTGAAGGAAATAATATTTTACATATCGGTAATCGATTGTCAGCAAAACAAAGTTGGCCAATAAATTGCCTTGCGAAATTTATTGCACTTCTGACGTTTTATTTCCGAAAAAGCCGATGGAATAAACTTGTAATATTTTCCATCAAATGTATTGTCTCCCGACAACAATTTATTAATGAAATTAAACATTCAGTGTGGGAAAATTAAGTAAGTGTGTTTTGTTGGATTTTACTAGGTTGATTGAATCTCTACTTTATTATTAAACATAGTTTTAAGCTGTACATTTAAGCGAAAAACTCGACATACATTAATGTATCAGCAGACAACTTAAAAAAAATAAGTTTATAAAAAATAACCTTACCCTAGAGAAAAAATGCTTCACAATCTTCAAATGTTGAGTCTTAAAGTATTTAAATTAAATAATTGATATAAAGTATGTTTGTATTGAAAAAATATTATTATTTTCTAAAAGTCCTATTTGTGATTAAGTAGCAAAGAATTGTATACCTTGTTTTAACCTTAATTCGTTAGAACTGATGAAATTTTTATAGATCACGAAGCTAAAGTCTTCCATCAAATGAAACAGTGCTTAGTGTTATTCAGGTTGAAAAAAGGATGAAATTCGTATTTATTTAGTATAAAAATGGATCTCAAAGTAAATGCTAAAAAAATATACAAAGCTCTATAGTATTTCTGAAATCTAGCCTGCAAAATACATACTCGTATTTTATTGTTTTTTTAGAAATATATTCGTTTTTAGAATTGAAATTACTCATCCATAGATTGCTTGTCAAAGCACTTTAATTAAAATAAGCGGTAAAAAAAAAACATCCCGTTAACAACGGCCATTCATTACGAGTCCCCGTGAAATTGGACGATACATGAATGCCGGGTTGTATAATCTATGATGTTGGCAAATCAACACTTCATACACAGCGCTCAGCCATTCATATAAATCACCGTCTGTAAGTATTTTTCTATAAGGATTACATATAAAACAATAAACACAAAAGTCTATGTACGAGCAGTTGATTAGTTGCATGTTGGAGACTTCATTTCCTCTGTTCTCGTCCACTCGCCGCTTGACTCTCAGAGCCGGTACATCACTAGTGAGAGCTACATCACGCTTATTGGAAAAACGCTTTGTTTTTTACTGATACGTTTATAAATATTGCGCTTTAGGTGTTGTGTCAGTGAATGCCAATATGCTACAGATACGTGTACTGGGCGTCGCTTCGTCTAAAGAGACGGACTTGATTGTTTCATCACATCAAATAATATAGGGTCCGCCATCTAACGTTTTTTTTCAACTAGTGCTTATTTCGTGAATGGTAACACTTAACTCATGTCTGATTCGACAGATAACTAGTGTTATCTTTCCGCTGAACGAATATGGTTGTGTATACGCTTGAACAATGCTGGAAAATATTGCGACATTTCTTTGAAAATCATGCCATTTTTCTTCGAAAATGAGCAAGGAGTGGCCGTTACAGTCAATGGCGATCGTTATCGGGCAATTTTTGTTCACAAAAATTGAAGAGGAGGATAATGGCAACATTTGGTTTCAACAGGACGGAGCTACGTGCCACACAGCCGAAGCTACACTCGATGTTTTGCGCCCCATTTTCAAAAAAAAAAAGTTATTTGGCGGACCTGTTACTTAAGCATTTACAATTAATAATCTTAAAAGATAACCACACGGCTCAAATCAAGAAGATGTTTCCAACAGTTGACAACGGAAATAGTGATACCTGAGGCAACCCTGCGGCTGAACATGTGGAGAATCGCAACTGAGGAAAATACTTGGATTGCCTCGAAAGAGGACCTAGCCCCTGGACACCAGGGGTGGAATATTTGGAGGTCCCTTAACAGACTTCAGACCGGAGTATGCAAGAAGAGGACACAAAAATAAAAGCCTGACAGTTTTACAGTTGACCAACTGAATGTGATTGCGGCGTGGAGCAGACGCTGTCACACCTTCTCGAGTGTGCACCGTGCCCGAGTAGCTGCACCCAGAAAGACCTGATGATGACCGGGAGTAATGCCATCGACGTCGCCCACTTCTGGGCAGTCAGGATCAAATATAATAAACTTATTTTACTAATACTTCCACATACACTTTCTGAAGAATATATACAATGAAGTCACGAGAATTGCCGTGGTTAATTTATGTCATATGCTATGGTTCTGCTCTCATATCAAGTAATTTTTGCGTCTTAAGCACCATCATGTTCACCTAATGTATAGATCCTGACAAAATTGTAAGAGCTTGGGAAATTTGAAAAAATCTGTAATAATTAGGTCATCTTTATCTCTTGACCCTCTGTATTATACAGGGCTTAGTATTTGCGTCCTTACATGTAATTACTCACTTAATAAAACGTACCCAATATGTTACGCAAAAACTTGTCCTTGAAAGTTATTCTTCACTTGAATTGATTTTTTATAAGATGATAAGATTCACAGCTGTATAGAAACATAAAATTTATGGAGCTACTATATGGGCTGTACTTTGTATTGATCTTGTATAGCTGCAAGTTTCAGATATTGCGCAAGGAGTTTAAACTTGCTCCAGCATTTCCATGATGAGACGTGAGCTCTTTTTAAAGACCACTGCTCTCAGCGATCTGTGCTTCAATTAAGGTAGCTATATGCTCTCTTGTGGTATCCGGAAAACCACTAACAGCTAAGTACACCTTCGTAATTTGATTGACTGTATGATGGTATGTTTTTGTGTCCTCACTATTTTCATACGTCCTAATGTTTTTTCATAAAGTAAAATTTTCACTGCATAATATTTATGCAGACATTTCTCCTTAATACCCATTGCACGATTTTTTGGTAAACTTTTTTTTTGATTTAATTTATAAAACCTATTTGTAAAACGAGTTATAAATTCATAAATGTAGGTGAATTATATATTGATAAGTTTAAACCAATATTACTATATATTTATTGCAAAATATATATTTTTCCAATGCATCCAATGAATTTAGATTTTTGACGTAAAATTAATTGTATTTCCCTTAGCTGACTCTGGTGAAATACATACAAAATGAACACAAACACACAAACACACGCATTCCATATACGCATTGCACCGACGTTCGTGCGAGTGAGTAACTTTGTGTTTTCAGAATTTGAAAAAAGTTGATTACAGTATCGCCTACAAAAAAGCTCGCTGGAAGTAAATGGAGCTTTGTATTACGAAGTCAAGGTTTTGACGTGTTTACTCAACGTACGATACTAATAATGTGACTGTATATGTCAAGGGTTATGAAAGTGGTAGCTCGTGTGACTGTAATTCGAGCTATATTGGGTTTGACAAAAGGTATAGAATGGCAATAAAAATAATGATATTCTGATTTGGAACATATGGCCTTGATGCCAGTGGACATGTTTATTTGTAAAATTAGTTAATAAATATACACATAAAATTATACATCAAATTTTAAACGCATCGATTCATTCAGAAAAAATATCGGCAGACGTGGGATTCGAACCACGAGCCTTGTAACCTTTGCTCCGTTCTACGCACCACGCATTCCGCTCGACTATTTCTCTGCCCGAATAGGTACGCAAAAGATGTTGTATTCATACCATTGTTACCGTCGTATAACGATAGATGTCTCTATAGTATATATGTAGAGTATGTATATTATTATTTTTTATTATTATTCAATCAGTGAAAGTATAACCGAGTCGATGTACTTCAATTTCAATTCTGGTTGCACAGCGGTTAACACACCACTCCTCCTACAGAATACACCAGTAAAAGAGGTTGATACTTTTAAATATCTCGGCTTTGTGATATCCTTGCCAAAACTGAATCTGACGTGGAGCATAGAATAAACACAGGATGGCTGAAATGGAGGTCTCTCTCTGGGGTTTTGTGTGATAGCAAGATTCCAGTTAGGATCAAAGGTAAAATCTACAAAACTGCTGTAAGGCCAGCTATGCTCTACGGATCGGAGTGTTGGACCCCGCTGAAACGTGACTTGGATAGGATTTATGTGGCAGAGATGAAGATGCTGAGGTGGGCGGGCGGTGGGACTGGAGTGGACTGAGTTCGAAATGAGCATATTCGGGGTTCATTTCGGGTGGCCCCCATACCTGAAAAGATAAGGGAAAACCGCCTAAGATGGTATGGGAATGTGACACGGAGAGATGAGGACCACATGGTGAAGAGAGCCCTCAACACACCCACGCTGAAAAGAAGACCTGGAAGACCGCAGGCAACCTGGACTGCAACTGTAAACAAGGATCTGAAAACCCTAGGTTTGACCGAGAATGCGACGCAAGACAGACAGACATGGCGAACGTGCACAAAGAGAGCTGACCCCAGATGATGAGAAATGGCTAGGATAAAGAAGAATTATTCAATCAATCAACATTTATTCACAAGATTTTATATATTATTACTTTCCGACATTTATTTGTAAAATGTTTGCTTACCATACGAAAAATCGAAAATTTAAAACTCAAGAAATATTTACCGAAAAAATGTTTTCAATTAACTTAAAACCTCATTTAATACTCCCGGATAGTGTGAATTCGATCACACGATCATAAAATGCAGTCATAGTCTATTAAAATTTGATCAATACCTTATCCTTTGAAGTTAATTCATCAAATGAAGTCATCAAAATGAAAAATATAATAAAACTTGACTTAGGATTGTATTGTGAGATTTTGATGTGGTAGGTCTTAATAAATATTTTTAAGGCTAATAAATCATATTAAATCAACAAATGAATTTTGAAATAATTACATTGACATCTATTAAATAAAATAAAAATTAAATTGGTTCTTTGCCCTATGGCAGTTTTCTTCTATTCGTGTATATATAAAAATCTACATTAGTGTGCGATATGACTGTTTACCTTGTACTGCGCGATTGCACACTCACACACTCACACAAAATAATCTTTTCGTTAATTTTCTAGTTAAATTCTTTTGTAGCATTATATTGTATCAATTTAATATATTTTTGAAAATTAAAATTTTAATTTATATTTTTGTCATTATTACAAAAAGTAGATTAAGATTACTAAATCTTTATAAGATGTAAAGTAGTTTTGCGATGTGGATCACCATGTAATTTGTTATTAAAATTATATCATAACTAACATAATATCTATAAATAACTGTCTGTACGTCAAAATGCAAAAAATAAATATATTTTATTATATTATATCCATAGTAACATCCTCCTCTCTAAAAAGATGGTTATTCAGTCGTGTGGTGGCAGGATGAGGAGCAGATCAACAACACAAATACTTTTTCTGAAGCACATTAACATGTTTATTTCGATAACTTTACAAACATCTGGCCCGGACTCACTCAGTATTCAGGCTGGGCCAACCTCAATCGGACTCTCGTTACGGTCGGCGGACAACTGACTGCACGCGCTCGTAATGGGCTGTCGCCCAGCGCCCCAAGCGGCGATCTACCGAATCAATGGCGCACCAATTACACTAGTCATATACATAACGAACGTCACACCCGCGACCGGACTTGTCCAAAATGCCAATATGGCGACACATACATGTACGACAAGCGAACAGAAATAAGAGACGAAAGATTGTAAATCGAGGTTTTCGGTACCAGTCAGCAAGGGCTATATCATGCTGATATAAATAGTTTAACATACACAAATTCTACCAAATATATTTTAAAATTCTTAGTTGAAGATAACAAATATGTTATTCTACAAATTAAGTAATCGATATATTATTAATAATTGATTTAGTACAAAGAAACCTCATAAATTGAGGGCATAAACAATAAATTTAAGGTAATAAGGCTTTTTTTACTCTGATTTAGTATTTAATATTTCAAAGACCCTCCTTGTCCTTTACAATTATTTATGTGATAAAAATATTAATACATGTGTTTGATAAATGAATTGTATGATAAATAAATTACATTGTGCTGATTAATTTAATGTCATAACGACGCGTTCCTGAACATTTTAAGTCTGGAAAGTCTGAAAATTACACTGTAAAATATAAGTGAAAGGAATGCACAACGGGAGAATGTCAATTTGTTAGATTACCCCAAAGAAGTAAGAATGTATTTTACAATTATTTACCAAAAAGACATGCTGACTTGTATATTGTTTAGTTTATTGTAAACAGTGATACTATTAATCATATACATTTTTAAGCTACAATGTATTATCTTCCATATTATTTTCTACACCTTTAACTGTCAACGTTACATAATGAAGGTCTGTCACAACATGATCTATGCTAAAACAAAGTAAAAAATCATTATTTATTTTACATTATTAAAAAAAACATAATTACTGGTGTGATTGATAATTGGTATATATATAATCGTGTCGGAAACAACAGGGTCAGAGAAGGAGTGGGGAGCAAAGAAGGAACCTCCGCATGGTGCCCCCTGGAAACGGTTATTTATAATACCAGCCAATCCTTCTACTATGGAAACTGATACTTGGTTAATACGTAGAAAAGAAATATATTTTAACAATATTATCAACTGAAATAATATTATTTAGTTTCAGAAAACTTTCATCGAAGACTTAAACAAACAAGCGAATTTTCAATTATTTGGATGTGAATATTAGAAGTGCCATTAATATATTATCGGTTGCAGGGGACAGGTGATAACCGAAACAAGATTACTTGAAAAAGCGATCGCCAAAGTTTTCCCTTTTCATTCGCGCCTTCGGAGCTTACAACTTTTCACTCAGGCTGTATGCACAAAACCAGGAACAACACAACGGAAAGCTCAACCACCTTTTGTTGGCCAGAAAATTTAAACAATAATTTATGCAAGTTGGAAAACTGGGCCACCTAAGACTACTTACCACACAGTGGAAACTCCTGCCAAATTAGCTATACACTCGAGATTCAGGATATCGTAGGTTTCAAGAGACATCTTTGAGCTTCTATGACGTCTTATAAATTACGAATATATTTTAATGTATTAATTCCACTAAAGTTCAATGCTCGGGGAAAGTTTGATAATTTATGTTTCAATTAGAATTTTTGATGGTTTTTGTTATTGTATATTAAATATTAAAATGGCAACCTTGCATTTGATTATAAAACTCATTAATGTTATAAAACTTTAAGCAAAGTTTTCACCCATAAATTATAATGGTGATATTATTGAAATTATAATAACAGTAAAAAATGTAGAATACGACATTGTACCAAATAAACAAAAGAAACTTTGTGTTTCAGTACTCTACGACTAGTCTAATACTAAATAACTACCTAGGTGTTCACGGTTACATATATCTTGAATCTCGATCTTCACTCCTATTAATCCTCTGCAACCCTTTTCAGCTCAAGTCAAAAACTACATTCAAATACATCCTTGAGATAACATATATTTCATCATAACAACGGAAAATTGAATCGTTATAATTACAAACACTCAACCTAAGATATTTTAATGTGTTATAAGTTTTTAACATCTCATGTTTACGTTTTAATTATGTAATATTTTGCTTGCGTAATTTATAAAACGCAAATGAAGCTTTCGGACTTACATATTTAAATGAAATAATATTAGTAAATTACTTGGATTATAAAATGAAGTAATAATTTAGCACGTTCTATGTTTAATATACTATACATCTATTTCAAACGGTATCAGGAGAAAATAATTTATAGATGCTAAAACATCTCCAATGTTACAAGATACTTAAATAAGATACTCTATTTCTTTGCTTTGCGTTTGCGTTTATTTAAAGAGAAGAGACTTAATTAAGAGAAACTGATTTAAAATGTGAAGCACGCTCTTCTGATTTGTATTTCAATAGACTCCTGTAGCGATTGGATAACTTGTAAAATACGAACAAATAAAAAAGTACTTTTTAGGTATAATTTCATAAGTAAAATCATATAACAAATAATTTTAAATATTATTTTAATATTTCAATCATCGTATTAGATTAAATACTAGGCATTTTCACTTAGTCTCTACTTTCTATATTTTAAAGTTTTATATGATGATTTAGTGCTTTCTTTCGAGACGTTTACGAGGGATAATTATTATATATTTTACGGTATGTGTGACACATATACTTAAGATTGTCTACAATATTATGAATATTAACTTTTGCATGCACGCTGCATCAATTAAGAAGGTTGTACATTATATTTATTACTTTAAAATATGGTAACGCCATGCTAATACTTTGCTTTCAAGTGTTGACATAGTGTGTGAAGACACCTTTTGTCCAGGTTTAGGTGCCAATGGAAATAAATACATCAATATAATACAACTAATAACTGAATAAATAATATATATATATTTTATGTAAACGCGTGCAGGAGAGCACACCCGGTTAAGAACAGTGCACTCTATGACGCTCAGCCAGGGAGGCTGGACGCTGCATGCGGGAAACGTGTGTTGTGTTCGTGTGTGGGTTGGAGAGATTGCAAGTGTATATGTATATCTGTTTCTTGAAGAGATCCAGATTGTAGGAAGGAGGAAACACAGACGCTGGAAGAGCATTCCATAGCTTACCGGTGGCATTAAGGAAAGAGCTTTGGAAGCTGCCAGTTCTTGGTTGACATATATTAACCGTGTATGGATGTTCAACAAATGTAAGACAAGTTTGTCGGTTGTGGGTGGGTGCAGGAGGAATTAGTTCTTTATGTTCCGAAGAGCAGCGACCGTGGTAATTACGGTTGAAAAGACTAAGCGAACCAATCTTACGCCTGTGTTCCATTGATTGCAGGTTAGACGTAAGAGTATCATTGTTTATCAAACGAATTGCTCTTCTTTGAACTGAGTCAATTAAGTTTAGAAGGTATTTTGGGGCTCCAATCCAAAGGTGACTGCCGTATTCAAGGATAGGTCGGATTTGTCCTTTATATAGAAGATGAAGTTGTTTATCGTTGAAATACCGACGTGATAGATCACGTCGATATTTATATAATAATACACCTAGTTTTTTGGAAGCGACACCGGCTTTATACTTAGTTGACTCGTAATATTTGACATTATTCGAGATTTCTGTTCATAATGGGAAGCAAAATTATAATATATGAAGACTCTATTGCGTCTCTGAGCTCTTAAAAATATTATTACTCAAAGAAAAATGATAAATTTCTACTCAACTGCCGATGATGTATTTTTTTACGTCTTGTCGCTGATAATAATACTTACAATTTTGTTGAAACACGTACATTACGTTAATTTTATTTTGTTAATAAATTTTCATGGCTCTTTTAAAAGTAAAGAATATTGAAAAATAATCTTTTATACATAACTTATATTATAAATAGGTGAGATTATAATTACAACGTAGATGTTCCTTTTGTATCGTACTGAATAGTTGTTTTTAATAGTTTTTTATTTGCTGTGCAAGAGCTCCTCTACTTTGCTTGTTACAGAAGAAAACAGTCCTGTAAGCTCCGGGAGACCTTTCAAAAACCGTATTTAAACAAACAGTGGAGACTTCCCAGCAGAATGATGAAAGAAGTTGACGAGAAGGTAAAGCATTCGACTGTCATGCATTAGCTACAAGTTCATAACTGTTTTTTTAACATATGTATTGACATCCTACTTTCTTCAAGTTAGTTATTGAATTGCGTGGTGCCAGGATCAGGAGCAGATTAACAACACTAATACTTTTTCTGAAGCACATTGGCATATATATTTCGATAACTTTACAATCTTCTGGCCCGGACCTAGTCACAGCATTCAGGCCGGGCCAACGACAATGTGACCTCGCCGCTGTCGGCACACAGCTGACTGCGCACCAGGCGCCGTGTTCGGTGACACCCAGCACCGCAAGTGGCGATATATGTTAATAGTCCTCCTAACGGCATTACAAAATGACAACACATGCGTGTCCTATGAGCGAACAAAAATAAGAAACGAAAGATTGTATATCGAGGTTTTCGGCACCAGTCAGAAAGGGCTATATCATGCTGATGTCAGTATTAATTCAAATGTATGCTACAAATATTATTGATTATCCACAGTTGTAAAAATACACTTCTCTCATCTAAATAAATGTTTCTCAATTTTTATTTATTTAAAAAAACCTTGAACATCTTTCAATAGCACCTTACTTTTGAGATAGCAAGCATTATTTAGAGTTATTTTAAATGTCTAAAGATGAATGGCGACTAGTTTACAAATATTTATATAATACACACTCCTAAGTGGTGTGAGACTGAATTTTTTACTTGTTAAATGATTTTATAGCATATTAATCAAACCATTATCAAGAATGAAATAAAAACATTACTGCAAACAAAGTGATTGTAATAACCTGCAACGTTTTCAGTCGCTGGATTATAAAGATTGGCTGAAATAGTTTCGCTTCCATGAGACACTGTGCAGAGTTTTTTTTTCATAAGATCTGTAGTCGATAAACACAAGATTAAGTGATGGATAGTGCTGCGAAAGAAAAGGTCACTGAGATCTCTAAAATGAGAAGTATGTATGATATACATCAATGATCCAACCAATGATATATGGAGGTCCCTTAACAGACATCGGACCGGAGTATGCGAGACGAAGACACAAATGAAAGTTTAGCAGTTTTACAGCGGACCGACTGAATGTGACTGCGGGGTGGAGCATACCCTGTCATACCTTTTGCAGTGTGTGCTGTGTCCGAGTACCTCCACCCAGGATGACCTGATGATGGGTGAGAGGAACGCCATCGACGTCGCCCACTTCTGGGCAGACTGGATCTGACCTTGTTGTTTCCGACATGATTTTATAATGATCCATATACTGTCTTTATCTAACATTTTTTTATCAGGCAACATTCAGGCCATACTTGTATGTTGCCAAATATTGGCTAAAAACTATTTCATGAAGACGTAAAGACCAAAAAAAACTTTTAAATTATGATACGAGAATGCCAAGCGTAAAATTTTGATGTTGAAAGAACCAATGATTTATCTTAAAAATTACAGTTATATTCTTTTCATCTCTGCTTGGCAGTGTTTTTCTGTATGTGCTTACATAAAAAATCCAGTCGGGGGCTTTCCGCCAGAATGCCTTACTCGCTATTTTAGGTTTTCCGAGGGGGCGGGACAAACTACAAGTTCTGATGCCGGTGAGACAGTGTCGGTGTCGGTCATTAAAAAGGCATCAAAAACAAATTAAAACAAAGAACGTGAACATTCAAAGGCTTTCAAAGATTCTCGCCCGCTTATGTTGCGTCAGACAAGATTAAAAATATACTAGGTCCAGCATATACAGCATGCAATAACATATTATAGCGTGTTATATGTAGTGTGGTCTATAGACCGTGAGTGCTAAAAATATATTTTTAGCATTCACCTTGGGATTCATTTCAATATTAAATATATAAATATTTCATACGTTGCTTTAACATGGATCACAGTAGAGCACTGTTTTATCACTTGCTGGAAGACTGCATTGAATGTAGTATTAGTGTACTGTTGTACAAGTATGTATTCTCATACACGTTGGATGTGTTGAAGCCTTCATCAATGGCAAAAATGCAGTCTTCTAGCAAGTGATTAAACAGTGCTCAGTGTGATCCATGTTAAGAAAAGGTGGAAAATATTTGTCTATTCAAATTTCTTCGAGAGAATTCTTTATTCAGCTGAAACACTCATATTAAAGATTTTGTGTTGTGACATGTTAGATATGTAGCTATTTTTTTCCACAGTGTTCTAGAGAAATTGATGTAACTATTTAAATAATTCACTTTTTTCTTAAGATGTAGAGGAGGTTGGAAGTTGCCAGTCAGGAAATGTATAAATTATACTCAGAAGGTCTGCGCAGTGCACTCCGGGTTCTATATAACAATGCCTTCCAAATGTTGTTGGGTCTGCCGCGATACTGCAGAGCCTCAGGCATGTTGACGGAGGCGCGAGTGGATGGCTTCCATCCCATAATAAGGAATCGTTGCGCTACTCTGTGGATGCGCGTTCGCGGCAGTCCCATCGCAATGGTCGCTGTGTGGGCGGATGGGTGGCACTCACGGTTGAAGGGGCACTGGATGCGCCTTCACGTGGCCATCCAGAGGGAGTCCGGTGCTCCACTCACTGAGTAGTACAATAATAATAATGTGGTGTATGTGTACATGCCGATTTATATTTTCTTTCTATTTTGTTTAATTTAAATTTTGATTTTTTCTCTATTTGCTTAGACCTATTGTATGTAAATTTTTTTGATTATGGCACTAGAGGCTATTTTTATATTATTGTTAATAAATTAATAAAATAAATACAATATTTATGCCAAAAAATAAATTATATTCAACGTATATACTCGTAAAAACGTATATTTAAACATATCATGCATTAATTATAATCTAAAAAAAGGCAAAACAGTTATACATAAGTAATTAAATACATAAAATTCTTTCTACGTATCAATTCATTCAGAAAAAATATCAGCAGAAGCGGGATGCGAATCTGCGAGCCTTGGAACCAACCGTTGCTCTTGTTCATTACCCCCCTAATCCACTCGACTATCTCCTGCCCGAACTGACGCACCGAATAAGTTGTATTTATACCATTGTTACCATCATATAACGATAAATGTCTCTATAGTATATATTCACAGTGTGTATATATATTTTTTTTATTATTCAATCAGTCAACATTTATTCACAGATTTTTTTAATATTATTACTTTCCGACAGACAATTAATTTAATTACTAATAATATTGTAATATAGTCAATGATCTATAAAAGAAGATTAGATCACTGAACAAACAAAATCATGTTCTAATAAATATTTGAATGCATGTAATACACCTATATAGCAAACGGAATGAATGAATTATTTTTTTTATTGTAAATCATACAAGCTTTAGAGGCTTTTTTTTCAGTGAATAGGTGCACTTTTAATGAATGAATACACAGAGGTGTGGTGTGAAATATTTTTTGTTGCTGTTAATTTACGTCCTCGGCGCTAGATGTCCCTGGAGATTTTCGCGGGTTGGGTTTAAATATTTTGTGTTGTTTGCCAAAGAGCGAGGGCTCTAATGAAACAAAAAAAGACAATGCCACGGACGTTTGCATGAATAAAAAATAAGTTTAGAATGTACCCACACAAAATAAGGAGTAAAGAAATATACAACTGAAATAATGCCAATGTGAAATGTAACACACATATATGTTGTACTAAAAAAGAATTTAAAGGATACGTTTTCATAAAAATGTTAAAGTTTAGAATTTTTCACATAAACTAGTATGATATAATGAGTAAAATTATACTAATTGTAAAAAAATATATGCAGTTTCACCAAATCGTCAGTAGTTAATCTTAACGTTATATTTTTAGAGCTTTAATATATATATTTAGACTAATGATTCGATCATTAAATTTCAAAAGAAATATGTTTTTTTTATGTAAGCACATAAAGAAGAATACCGACAGATGGTGATAGTAATTATGAAGTCTCATCTGTGGAATTCTATGACACTTACCATGCTGCATATGTCTAAGCGCTGCATGTGGAGTGTTGATCCGCCAACGTCATAGACTACAGCCCGAGTTTCACGCATCATCCTTATTATTACAGGAATTTACTATAAATGGGTCCTCTTTACGGGACGACTTTCGTCTACAACAGTTTTGATTGATATGATATGACTGGCATTTTACGAATGAGGAATCAAATTCACACCACCCGGGGGTATTTTAGAGCTGAGAAATCGATTAAAAAACTTTTTTTTTAATCTCCATCAGGGATCGAACCCACGACCTTTGGCTTGCAAAGCAAACAGATTGAGCTATATCAGACGGCCTTTGACCATTGAGCTATACCCGCCGGCAAATGAAAAGATGTTAATGAATAAAAAACATGAATAAAAAACAATAAATATACAACGACTAAAATTCATTCAGAATCACAGCAAAACATAATATCGACGTTTTTCTTATTAAATAACTGGAGAAAAATAAACACTTGTAAATGGTTGTAATATGTATTTACATAGGACTAACAAAAAGTTGTTTCCCTGCAGTTTATTGTTGCTGAATTTGTTTTTCTGTAAGAATAAAATTATACACAGTAAAATTAATATTATCGATGGTCATCATACACAGTATTTATCGACTATCTATTATTTTTTGTTAGTTTTTTTTTGTGTTTGTAAGTTTGTTGGGATAGATTAGGAAACTTCATTAAATAATATAAAATGAAATAGGATCAATTTCACCTAATGTTCTGACCAATAATTATTTACTATGATTTTAATATTTAGGCCGATACATTATGATCATTCAATGCATATTCAGACCCAAAATATTATAAAATTCAGATCGAAAAAATATGAACTTATTATTATGTCCTAACTTGACGTTAAAGATAACAGTTTTGTGTATGATATTTAACATAAAGTGTCTATAAAATTGTATTTGTTTAGAAAAAATACGATTATTTTGTATTGATAAACCATAAAAAGCATCATTCGCATTTCCCAACGATTAAGCTCATCAGTGTCAAATGGTTAACTTCGGAAAAGAGAAGTTAGGAAATTTAATAATGATGCTGTAATGCACCGGAGATTTTACAAAATATATGTAATAGGTTCTCTAGCTGCAGTAACAGTGATAGTAAAAAAGTTGTTCATAACCTTTATGGAAAAACATTTTTTTTTCAGTGGAAAATCAGTGGAAAAAGGTGGAATTTGGTAGTTAAATTTTGTAAATATCCCAGAAAAAAATATGATAGGAGAATAAATGTAATGGAGTTGGCACGATACCTTTTTATAATACAGTCGATTTATAGACAAAGAAGGAACTTGCAGACATATGTTTTATAGATAATGCAGAACACCATAAGTGACAATTATTTTTTCTTCAGACCGTCGAACTCAGCTAAATTATGAACTGTTTGGAAACAACTATTTATTATTTAGCTATTTGATTTTAAACTAGTTATTTATTTGTATGGCATTAAACCATATTAAATTCTTAAATTTCACTACTGATAACATTTTAGAGAAAGTATTTGTTATATAATTGTATGTGTAACAATTTATTTATACAAGTCTCAATACAAGTCAATTGATACATGTTTTCAATGTCTTTTTGATGTAATAGAGAATATTATAAAAAATATTATTCTTTAAATTTAAGGCTCAATACATACAATGAAAAACATTTGTTGTTGTAAAATAACGTGTATGAGGTATTATTTTTATTTTATATTTGTATGAAATCTAGCTCCGTTGTGAGTTGCGACCCACTACATTATAATCCCTGGCAGCCCTCCCCTGGGCCGCGACCCATCGGTTGGAATCCACCTTTACAGACTGCGTATACTCTTACAATACATAAAAATAAAAGCTCGTAGAAAATAGGCCATATTGTTTGTGCCAGATAGTAAAAGAAACGGATTATATGCGTGAAAAGATAATGGAACGAAAACCTTTCAAAGTATCAGATTACTTTTGAAGTGTTCGAAAAACAAAAGCCGGCGCTTACGAAAAAACTTCGTTTAGTTTGATAATGGCGCGAATCAGAAAAAAGACCCTTATAAGCGATTTGATAATGAGCCTTCAAATAAAAAAATAAAAAAATACACAAAACTTGCTCATTGTAACATCCAGACTATTAAATTTTATGATTGGTTGTTTTTTCAAGATGGCGTTTTTTTCTATTATTTAAGAGAAAAATGCAATAAAGATTTACAATGAAGGCGACATTTGATATCGATAGTTAGATATGAAAATGTAAGATTTTTTCATTCAAGCCCCGTATGTAATTTTACTTACGATGGAAATGTGAAATTTAAGTAGATATTTTAAAAACAAACATTGAATTTAATCTGGCCAATGGACAATGCATGTAAAATAATATTTAAGTACGTATTCAAAATTATTTAAGTTGAAGCATTTTACTTTATTTTTTTCACTGAAGATTGTCTCAATATAGTGCTTCAAAATTTTGGAAAATTAATTTTAAATATTAAGTTTTATTTAACAAATATTTAAGGACTCTGACCTTAAATTTCTTAAATAGACATTGTCAATAGTATCTTAGGGACATGAAACACATTTATTCAATAAATAAATGTAAGATAAAACATTTTTACAATTTATTTTAATCAAAATTAGTTATAATTATGCACTTTCTTAAAAAAACCTTAAATTTATTGATTCAAGGAGTTTCTATTTTATTTATTGTTTGAAAATATTATGATTCAATTTTTTATATTTTATTTACAAATTCATATTTTAGAAGAGAATCACGATAGGTACAAAGTAAAAACAAATGTTATAAAAATTACCAAGTAATCCATTGTTTACTTATATTATTATCTTTTGTGAATTAGTAATTTATGGCTCGTTTCAGAGTTAAATAGCTGCCATAAAGTTCGATAAACTATAGCAAAATATACTTGATATATTTTCAACTTATAAGATTTTAAAGAAATGACAACTGCTGTAGGTTAAAAATGCTCTAAATTTTATTTTACATTGCAGTGTAAAATATGATTGCACTTTCTGTTAGAGAAAATAAGAAAAATATCTGTGAAGTTTTTTTAATTGAAAGCATCTTGAAAATAAATAAAATCACCTAGTTGTAGTTACAAGAGTAGATAGCATTAAGAATCTATTTATTTCCTTCATTGAAAGTAAATAATTCGATCCCTTTGCTTCGTCCATTTTTTAAGCTTTACTGAAAGCTTCCATTTGTACCTCACTCAGAAAGTTGCTTCTTTGAGTTGTGTTCAGTTTTCTTCAGAAAACTTCAGAAGTAATTACTGTAACTTATCTTCTTACATTGATCACAATATTTGTTTCTATGAAAAATAATTTTCTTTCAATAAATGCACACAATCAGACTAGTTGGATAATAGTCTGGCCTCCTTGAATAACTTAATGAATATGTACTCATCACATCAGCTTATGAAAAATTTATATATTTTTTCAATGTTTTCAGCAATCATTTTGATATCCACTGTAAATTATAAATATATATTTCTTTACCTTGTTTTTACATGAATCACGTAAGATAAGTTCTCTATTAGGAGACTGCAGTTTCGACTCGTAAGAAATAACTCTTACGAGTTAGTCGAAACTGTAGTCTCCTAATAGATGACTTTTCTTACGTGACACAAATTTATCGGTTAAAAATAATTTATTTATCTTAACATATTTTTTATGTAAGCTTACTGTTAAATGACGTGATCTTTGAACATGTATTTTATTTGATGCAACATTAATATAATGTAATCGTTTTCTTATGAGTTTTATTAGGTTTTTAAATTTTCATCAGTGATTATTTATATGAGGGTGATAAGGATACGAAATATTTAATATTATTGTTTTTAAAAATATACCCGATTTTTATTTAAGTATCAATGGACAAAACTAAAAATATGAAAATTAATCTCAATATCAATGCCAAAATCATCATTGAACGTACGTTTTATTAATTGACATTCTATCAACATGACACACCCTTCACAATTCATCAAAGAGAAAAATGGTTTACCATACGCGAAATTCGAACCTAAATAAATAAAAACATTGTGAATAAACACTGGATTCAACTTCTCTGTAAATAAGAAATTTATTTGCAATGTTGATGAGAATAATTAAAATTAAAAATATTTTATTTTAATGATAATTACGTAACTATATATATTAAGTATGTTACGTACTTTTATTTTCTGCAGACTGGATTTATATGTATGTTATTTATAAGTTTATACTAATTTTTATTTAAAAAATAACCAACTGAAAATATTCAGTTTGTTTTCAAATTTATTTTTATGTGATTGTACATGTTTTGAACCCAATCAGGTTCTTCCTAAGCTTAGGATTGTTTTTTTAATTAAACTAATTGTTAAATTATATTTATGCAGTTTCACCAAGTATTGTCAATCAATAACCTTAACGGTACGTCTTTTAAACATATGAAAATATTTTTTAAACGAACATATGTTGCTTTACAATTTCTTAAAAAAATAGATTTTTATTTTAGTTTTGTGGATTTAATTTCAAAAAATAATTTATCTTTAAAAGTATTGATAGCACCATCATCGTCATCCGCCTGTGTCCATCCACTGTTGAACGTAGGCCTCCCGCATGAGTCTCCATCCTCTTCGATCCTCCGCCTTCCGCATCCAGGTCACTCCCGCTATTCTTCCTATATCGTCAGTCCATCTTGTAGGGGGTCGGTTAATGCTTCGTTTGCCAGTTCTTGGGAGCCATTTCAATACTTTTCTTATCCATCGACCATCGTCTCTTCGACAGATACATCCTGCCCATTGCCACTTGAGTGTGCCTATTCGTTGGGTAGCATCCACTACTTGAGTTCTTCTGCGTATTTCCTCGTTTCGGATTCTATCTTTTAGCGACACTCCGAGCATGGATCTCTCCATAGCACGCTGGGTGACTTTTATTTTATGGGTAAGACTTGCTGTCAGATTCCACGTCTCTGCGCTATAAGTCAATACAGGGAGGATGCATTGGTTAAACGCCTTAGTTTTAAGACATTGCGGAATTTTCACTTTAAAAATGTACTTTAGTTTTCCAAATGCTGCCCATCCCAGTTGTATTCGCCTGTCAATATCTTTTGAGAAGTTACTTCGCCTTAGTTGTATTACTTGTCCCAGATAGGTACAGTCGTTTACCTTTATTAATGTTCCTAAAATGGAAATAGGGTCAAAGGTCTGGAAAATATGACTATTAATCATGACTTTTGTTTTATCCATGTTCATTTTCAGACCAATTTCGTTCGACGCTTCATTGAGGTCGTAGAGCATGTATTGAAGCTTGTTAGGTGATTCGGCTATTAGCACTATGTATTGATAGCATTTACTTTAAAATCCACATTTAACATTAACAAAGTATTTCTAATCTGGCTTTATTTACTCGTAATAGTACAGTTATATAATATTATTTACAATTGGAAATTTAACAAGGTGCATAACATACGATTGGCTAAATATAGTGATATTAATGTGAGCTCTTTATGTGATGTTTGGAGATATATGATTTTTGTGATCTATATGTGTATCTGGCTAAGCTATAGATTAGCTGGCACGTGGGATAAGCTTTCATGAGGGCAAACGATGGGTTCTTGAGAGAAGTTAAATGTCACTAAAGGATATTCGTATTAACACGAAACAAATTTGTAATATTGGAATATATGTTTACTGAATTATAGGTAATATATAAGTTTATTTGTATAAAATATAATCAGAGAAATTTTACAACTGTAATTAAAATCAAGATAAGATAGCAGTAAATATTCTAGCATACTACAATCAATGGAACACAGACGTAAGGTTGGTTCTCTTAGTCTTTTCTACCGTTATTACCACGGTCGCTGCTCTTCGGAACTTAAAGAACTAATTCCTCCTGCACCCACTCACAGCCGACAAACTCGTCTTACACTTGCCGAACATCCATACACGGTTAATATATGTCAACCAAGAACTGGCAGCTTCCAAAGTTCCTTCCTTAATGCCACCGCTAAACTATGGAATGCTCTTCCAGCGTCTGTGTTTCCTCCTTCCTACAATCTGGATCTCTTCAAGAAACAGATAAATATACACTTGCGATCTCCCCAACCCACACACAAACACGAACACAACACACGTTTCCCGCATGCAGCGTCCAGCCTCCCTGGCTGAGCGTCATAGAGTGCACTGGTCTTGACCGGTTGTGCTCTCCTGCATGCGTTTACATAAAAAAAAAAATACAGAAGACGTCAATATATATAATCGTGTCGGAAACAACAGGGTCAGATCCTGTCTGGCCAGAAGTGGGCGACGTCGATGGCGTTACTCCCGGTCATCATCAGGTCTTCCTGGGTGCAGCTACTCGGACACAGCGCACACTCCAGAAGGTGTGACAAGGTCTGCTCCACGCCGCAGTCACATTCAGTCGGTCCGCTGCATAACTGTCAGGGTTTCATTTGTTTCCTCGTCTTGCATACTCCGGTCCGAAGTCTGTTAAGGGACCTCCATATATTCCACCCCTGGTCGTGTCCAGGGACTAGGTCCTCTTTTGGGGCAATTCAAGTATTCCCCTCATTTGCGCTTGTTCACATGTTCAGCTGCAGGGTAGCCTCAGGTACCACTAGTTCGTTGTCAACTGTACTGTTGTCTACTACGGAAATAACAACATCGCAAAAATGCAGAAGATCTCAATAACGACAACATAATCAAATGTTCTTGAATAGTTGATCAATATTGAAAATTGACATGGATATATTTGAATTTACATGTTAAAAAATAATTAAATAAAAGAATATTAAATGAAACTTAATAGTTTTAATTTGTTGAGATACAATTAAATTTAATAAATGATTATAGTTAGTATTAGATATGGCAGGTAGATACACTTAACTTTATAAATTTGAAATATGTCTTAAAGATATTGTGAATAAAAATTACATTATAGAATTACGTAATGGGTATATATAGTAAATACAGTTTTTATCAATAGTTTATAAACGAAATAGTCAGTATGAACTATCAGTACATAAGTACAAAATCGTCAGCATGGTTAAATTTACTGGTAAGGTTAGGTTTAGTTACGTAAAATATATTATTTTATATTTAAAATAAAATAATATTTATTTAAACGATTTAAAAACAAATAAAAACGCTTACAATAAAGTTTTAAAATTGAATATTGAAAGTACTATTCGAAAACATGACTTGTTCTTGAATTTTTATTTTATTTTTTATACTAAATCTAAATATACTTGCTTTAAAAAATACTATATTAGGCCATGAAAATAATGCCAATTACCAAAGGAAAATAAGTATTTATATAATTTACATACCGGTACTTCAAGTAAAATAAAAGGATAATATTTTTATACTTCTCTGTTATATTATTGTAAATAAAAAATAAGATATTTCAGTATCGCAAAAAATGTACATGAAGTGCTCAGTATTGAGTGGGACGATAATACGGTTCTTCCATTTGAAGGGATGTAAGTAGAAGAAACCAGACCCCGGGAAGGAAAGTGACACCCTCCCAACAGCCGGAGTGTTGACACGGGCTGAAAGAAAACAATTGGGAAACACGATTCCTCCCAAAAAGCTCCTCGCATGAAAACACTTGTCGGGGAGCTTTATATATTTATTTCCCCGAAAATGCTTTCATATCGCTACCACGTGACTCACATCTGTTATGCTCACGCTTTAAATTAAAATATTTTTTTACGTTACTCGGGAGTGGCATAACAGGGTTTATTTTCGTTTTATTGTAAAAAATGTTATTGCTGTTGATGTACTTGTATTTAATTTTTACAGCTAAAAAATCTTTTCGCCCACTAACCAAGAGCCTTAGAATGTTGTATGGTGAGCATTTAGGTTGTGTTAAGTATAGTCCAGTTCTATACATATTGACATCTCTCGTCTTTTAAAAGAAGACGACAAGTCGCGGGTTCGTCACGTGGACGCGTGGAGGAAGGATGCAGGAGCAGACAAACAACAAAAAGAACTTGTTTTTAAAGCACAATTCTCATTTATTTTTTATAAAGACTTGATTTCCTCATCCGACTGGTATGGCGTTTCGCTGGCTGGAAGAGAGTTATGAAAATATCTATATGTAGACAAAATATCGCTTTTCGAGGCTTTTCGGCATCAGCCTAAAAGAGCTATATCAAGCTAATATCAATATATAACAATATATAACATATACTCGTTGGAGCTACTAGAGGCAGAACTGTCATGGGATGAGACAAAGATCATGGCGGTTGACAGAGCTTTGTGGTGGCATTTTGTGGATAACATATGCTCCAGTTAAGGGAGTGGACATGGTAATGATGATGATGATGAATTTTAGCTCAGTCAAACAGAAAAAAGTAGGTCAAAATAAATTTGATAGATTTTGTTACTTTGAGGAGTATAAACGGTTACACGCACGAATTCTCATACTAATGAACGGATAAAATAAAAAAAAGAAGTAGAAAAACAGTTTTTTGAAAAAAAAACAAAACATACAAACTAAATGTTTCGTTTCTTACTCTGGTGCATTTCATATTTCGATGTTTTTGTTACAAATATAATCATACGTATCCTAGTAACTTGTATAATAAAACATGTGATTATGGAAGAGAATAGTAATTCAAGTGCATGGCTATAAAATTTATGGCGTTTCTACCCCAGCGAGAAGAAAAACACAATAAAAAAGGGATCGTAAAACTATTCATAATATTATGTTTCCCTGACTCATACCGGCGCGCCAAACGTAGAGGAAGTAATTTGATTTCGGTTATATTTTTTATATTCAGCAAATATCTATGAATTCTAAAATTGTGTATAACGATTGCGTTATTATTTCCTTTGTCTACCTATTAAAAATTAATTTAATAATATGATATTTTAAGTAAATGATAGGTTTTAATTTTTTTTTCAGTTTGTATTTAACAAAAAGTTCTGATGTTAAGAATTTATATTTTTTTAACTTTAAATATTACGATAACCAAGAAGTAGCCCAGTGTGAAATTATTAAAAATTGATTCATTCTAGTATATGCTTAATTTAAGCTACTCGTAAATACGAACAGATACGTTACTAAATAACTTCTTAGTGTTTCAAGGCCAGCTTTGATATTGTGGCTTTTAGGTTTACTCGTGTGTGGTGAACTTACTTCAACCAATATTTCAACCGCCATTGCAGGAGTCATCTTTAGGATTTATGATTTATTTAGTTTTGAGTTCGTTTATTCAGATTATATTTTTTATACGAGCGTAATTGATTTATATTTTATTTTTTATTTGTTCTATAGGGTAGCTCAATCAAACCAACAAACCGCTTAGTTCTACAGTAAAGCAATTACCCATTTAAATCATAAGTACAATACTTATTGAATCTTTCTAAGCTTTGGCGATTGAATGATAATTTGTGCTTTCGACGGAGTAAGTTAGTTGATCATTATTTTCGTAAATTTACTGGTACGTGATTATGTGGTATGTAATTTACTTGTACATTTTGCCTGTACCATTTTGTTTCCAGGAAACAAATATACCATTTCATAGAATCAACCTATGCCCTCAACTTCTCGCGAACTTACAGTTTATGTTTACTCCGAGCACTGCGTAATAACTGTTCGCAGAAACAAAGTCAAACCTCGAGGCCATGGAAACTGAGGAATATCATATCGCCTGAACCTGATGATATGCCGGACCGAGGGATAACAATAAACATGCACCAGAAACACACGCAACTCGTATGAAACATAATATTATCGTAACGAATCTCTCTATTATCTAGTTCTCTTGTGTTTTGTTTGTGGGTGAACTTAGTAGGCTTCGAACAGTAGGCTGTAAATGAAAGGTTTCGCTGGAAAAAATCTAATGAAATATTATCATATTTATTCATTTATATTCATTTAATTTAAGCGGACACACAAAAAATAATAAATAAAGCTTCAGTTTAATTTTCATTATGATTTTAATTTTAACCATTTCGCATTGGTTGTCGATATATGTCATCCAAGATTCTCTTACCGTTGACATCGTAAGCCGTGATATATCGTTTTGTTACTTTCAGTACTTATTGTGACATCTACGGTAGGGAATTGGAACTGCAGTAATTCCCTTTATCAATTTTCATGTATTCTTTACAGGAATCTGTAAGGCATGTAAATAAATATCGTTAAGTTTCGTCGGAGGAGCGATTTTTCTGTAAACCACTTGTGGCAATGGCACCACATGTATATAATGAACGTTTGTTAAATATATATATTTTTTTCATAATCTGATAGCTAAAGAATACGAGAACCAATGTGATATATGAAAATAGGTCATATAAGTTTATTTATGCTTCAAATACTAGTTTTAAGCAAAAAAAAATGGTTTGAAAAATTCACGCCGTATTGACAGTATAATTTGTATTGTAATGAAAGGGTAAAAAGTGATTAAGCGATATACGAGTATGTGAAGTATCTATCTGTTTACATAAACTTCAGTCAAGATATCACATATTGTCCGTTTTTACATGACTTCCTGAGAGTAGTTACCGTCCACATATAAGTTATTCAACACCTTGACGTGATGACTTTAGTTCGTCACGAATTTTGGGCCAACAGATCATAACATAAAGTATTACAATAATTTTGATGATCTGGTCTAGGTTGAAATAAAAGACCGCTAAACCGAAACAGCGCTAAACGAAACAGCGTTAAGCGGGGTCTTACTGTATCTAGATAAATATGTATTCCGTACTAATTTGTATTAATATAACGTTCATATAATTTATGTCACGTGTTCAATTTACACAATTGTCCAACAAAATTTACACGCTTGACAAACAAGTACAATGGGAAAAGGTTAATTATCTCGCTCTGAAATATGGCAGGCCTTGCTGCAGGATTGATTTCAATTTATATGGCAAAGTTAATTACGCCAGCAAGTCATGCCTTGATCAAATGTTACCGCACCGCTTACTCTGTTGGATGAAGCCAGGCAGACGGTACAGAACTTTCACAGAGCATAGAGGATATGAGACGAGATGCCTAGAAGAACATGTGGTAAGAGATCTCAAAAATAATTTCATACACTTCATGTAAGCTTTAAAATAATGTCCTAATATCCTTTTATCAAAAGATAACCACACGGCTCAAATCAAAAAGAAGTTTACTACAGTCGACAACGGAACTGGTGATACCTGAGACCACCCTGCGACTGAACATGTGTAGAAGCGCAACTGAGGGAAATACTTGGATTACCCCGAAATAGGACTTAGCCCCTGGATACAAACAAGGGAGGAATATATGGAGGTTCCTTAACAGACTTTGCATCGGAGTATGCAAGAAAAATACACAAATGAAAACCTGTCAGTTTTACAGCGGAACAACTGAATGTGACTGCGGTGTGGAGCAGACCCTGTCACACCTTCTGGAGTGTGCGCTGTGTCCAAGTATCTGCACCCAGGAAGACCTGATGATGGCCGGGAGTAATGCCATCGACGTCGCCTACTTCTGGGAAGATAGGACCTGTTGTTTCGGACACGATTTTAAATATATATATCCTTTTATCCCTTAACTTTTAATTAATAGTTCTAGCTTCAGCAGCGTTGGAAAAACCATCCAACCTCTTTAAATCTTTGGATAAGCAAATCATCCAAAATTATACTTCGTATATTACGGCTGTTGTCGCATCAAGTCTTAGAGCTTATGACCTGAAGGTTGTTAGAAACAGTAAATGTTTACAGGTGGACCTTATGGTGAATATGCAGAGAAGTGAGTGGTGGCAATTTATGGTGACCATGTACTCCACATATGGGAAGAAGAATATCAGCTCAAGCCATAAATACATGAACATATTACTTTGTGAATCAATTTATGCAATACAAGTTAAGCGTTCTATCATTTCCTAAACTGTACTATCCGTAAATATTGTACAGTTTTTTTTTCTTAGCACATCTACGACATTGAACTTTGCTAAGCGCTATGACGTTTAAAAATTATATGATATTGTTCTCGTAAGTCCTTGTTCCTATTAGCTTAAATTGATGAGAAATTTGACATAGATTTGTATGTATGCTTAAATTGTATGTAATATGAAAAATAAACAAACAGTATATTTAAAGGATAATGCAGCCTTACATATTTGGCATTACAAGTTTTTTTGATATAATTATGCATAAAATTTAAATTAAAGAAAGTGTTTGTGCAAAGTAAAGAATCTAATGTGCTCCTTGGTGTCTTGTCGTCTTCTTAGCTTCCTCACCGCAGTCCGGAAGTGCTCGGAAATTGCAATGATCTAAGCTACAATAATTTCGAATCACTGAATTTGCATACTTGACGTGGATCGCGTCTACACTTCCGGCGCTAGCTCAGCTTCCGGCTGGGCGAGCCTCCCAACAATTAAATAAACTACACAAATAATTTATGCACTTCAGTCCCGTCGAGATTAATGTTGTGCACAAATACAGCCTCTTTCAAAATGCCTACAGGGTAACAAGTATAACCTCACGCTACTATTTTAGAAAACATTGTTGTATGCAAAATAATTTTATCTGCGTTTCGAAATGTATTTGTAATATCTATTTTATATATTCAAAATGTAGATGAGAGTTTTATTTTTCTTACCAACCGATTTCAGGTAAACGCTCAACAGCTATACGTCATTAATTAAATATACATATACTATACATAAAATTCTTTTTTCAATGCGTCAATCCAAGCACAAAAATAACGGCAGAAGCGGGATGCAAACCGCGGACCTTGGAAACCAACTATGCCCAGGTATTTATACCGCTCAGCCGACTTGGCTATTGCTATGCCTAGACCGACTGACGTTGAAACTAGTATTTATGTCATTGTTATCATCGTATGATAGATGTCGCTATAGTATATATTCAAAGTATGTTTATTTTTATTTTTATTATTCAATCAGTCATCATTTATTCACAAGCTTAATATTATTACTTTCCGAAGCGTTGGAAAAAAGAAAAAAAGAAAAAAGAATTTTATATATAGTATATGTATATTTAATGAATAAAAATCCAGCTATACGTCAGTTTGCACAAGCGCGATAAATCAGCAACCCTAATTTAATTGCAGCAGATATTTATAATCTACCAATTATATACTATACCAAGACGCTAGGACCATGGCGGTATAACTATAAACTTATAATGGTTGTTTGTGGCAATAATATGCTTTAAATAGGAAAATCATGTGGGAAAAGATAAATAAATCAACGTGACGTTGATTTATTTTGGGATTTAAAAAAAAAATGACAGAAGTTTGCACGGTAATACAAGTAACAAAAAATGAAATTTGAAGTATTTGCATAATGTGATTCTTGGAAACTTTTGCCCGTCTGTTGTGCAGATGATAAACATAAATTTTAATTGAAAATGCAAAGTATTTCTTATAAAATAACAAGCATCGCCGTATAATGCAACGAACCCAGCTCTTTGTCAACAGTTCAGTTAACAAACATAAGGAGGCGACTTTCCGCGGTTTTTCAACTTTCAGCGGCTCAGTTCATTATGAAAAGTTTCAGATGTTACTTGACGCGAGGTTCGCCCGTTCGGAGATCGCTTTTGAGTCTAGACACGAAGCGAAGTCAACGAACATAAGAGAAAGCTTATTACCATAAATATGGAAAATCTCCTAGCGGATTTCCATAACGAGTCCCGTCGTGAGAAGGCTCCGAAACTCTAAAATTCTCCCGGAACAAAAGTTAATAACGAAAAAATGTTTAATCTAACAGGTAAACTCATTAATAGAAAAACGTTAGGTATCAGAACGCAGAAACACGTCGAAGAATCCTTGAAGGTTAGAGACTATGAAGATTTTCAGCGTGGGCTAAAATCTGCGTCATATTAAAGGAAAAGAGATAGGAATTTGCGTTTAAAGTGAAACAGATACTAACGGCAATTTCTAAATCTCGCCTCAAGGTCTCCAGCCGTATTTTCGGGAAATTTTGTCATGGTTTATGATAATGTTATCCTGAAAATGGATATTTTTTAAATATTAAAAAAAATTTCAAAAGACAATGTGAAAGTATTTTTTGTGTATAATGTATTATTACACAACCTTCAAACACAAAAAACAGTTATTTGATCTCTACACAAACACGTTTTTTTATTTTTTATTTAATTGAAAATTGTTTTACTAAGTAATATGTAAATTATATTGAGGCTATAACCATTAATTTTAAGTAAGTATTTAGTGTTTTACTATGAAATAGAATCACTGAAAAAAATAGTTTAAACTTCTTTAATAGCCGTATCTAAAGTCTCGCTTTTAAATATCATCTTAACGATTATTTCAGTTTTTTAACGCTAGAAGAGGTTGAAGATAAAAAGCACCGGCTTTTTTATTACATTATATTCACTTGGACATTATTAAAAACAGTCTCAAGGCATTGCTGCACCGTTTGCAGTAAGTTATTCTAAATATATGGGAAATAGAAAAACACCCAAAAAAAGTTGAATAAGGAGAATAACCATCTCTTTTAGCATATTTTTTTTTAACAAAACTGCAATTATTTAAGAGGAATCACTACTCTCAGCATCTTGGGAAAAGTAATTTCATACATAAGCTTGGTGAGCATAAGACCCCCGTTTATGTGAACTATCAAATAATATTTCCCGGAGAACAAAGATTTTTGAATAATCAAGAATTATGGTATTTCAGTGAAACTAATTTAAAAATAATCAGGTGCTTTCTACAACGAAGCAAGAAATAAACATTGCGATGAAATTATTTATTTTATTTACCTTCATTTTAAAAGTTCAGCATAATGGTTACGGTAGTAAATAAATCATTTGACTAATGACTTAGTATTTTTTTTTTCAATATTTAATAGAATTGTATATCAAATAAAAAAATATTTAAATTTTCTATGGTTCTTTTAAAAATGGGTAGAAATTTTTATCATTTAACTCTTTTACCTATAGACATTTTTTTTCAACAAAACCGTGACGTCTCGCTTCTCGACCATTTTTTAGCGTTGGTTTTTCAACGCGACATTTACATCGCGCAATTTTAGAACAAAAAAAAAATGTTGACTTGGATATGCATTAAAAATGAAAGTTTGCTTCACGGGAGATGGTTTCAGGTTGTTTCAGGCCATTCACAGTGTATGATGGAACTGTCAACGGTTGGCTAGAACTACTGAAAAACTGCGATTATGGAGCACTGGAGTTTTTAACAACTTACTAGTACCACGGAGCCATCACATGAATTTTATTGCAAAATAGTTTATTTTTTTAGTTGAAGCTCACGCTTAAAAATAATTTGTGATATGAATTTTCAATTATAATTTATCTTTTTACAAAAAATAAATAATATTTCAAAGTATCATATTTATTCCTCATAAAAGTTATTATTAATGTCTGGTTTTAACAATATCACATTATGTATGTTTTCTCAAGGCTAGACATATAAAAACATTATTAATATAGTCCGAGGTGATTCACATTAAAGTAAATCGAAAAATATACTTTTTCATTTATATATTTACCATAAATGAATTTCAAAGCGAATAATTTTTTTATAAGTAAAATTTTAATTGAAAAGAAATTAAGGTATTCATTACCAAATACAACCATTCCAACAATAAACCAATATAAGAGAAAATGTTGTTTTTTGGATGGCATCATTATCATCATCACCATGTCCGCTCCTCTAACTGGGGCATATCGTTATAAATATCTGCAGCCACAAAGCACTGTCAGCCGCTATGGTCCACGCTTCATATCATGTAAGCTCTGCCTTACGTAGTTCCACCGAGTAAAGGAGCTTAAAAGAAAAGGGAATTTTATATGCTAGAGTAAAATAGAGACTACTGTATTTGTTTTATACATCTAGACTTTCACTGTTCTAATATATAGAATAACTATAGAACTACGTTAGGCAGAGGTGACAGTTTTTTTTGCTTCAAGCCTGTCCTGGATGGCTGTCTGGAACTAAATATATATTAAAATCGGCAACGGTATGGGAGGCAGAGCCAACATGAGATCAGAGGTAGTGGCTGACAGAGCTATGTGCGGCAGAATGGCGACCACATGCTTCGAAAAGTATACATGATGATGATGATGATGAAAAAACAAGTACCTCTCTTATGTATTTGCGTAATTTTCTTCAGTACCCAGTCAACTATTATAGTTTTTAATTAAAGAAATGTTACAATGAAGTAATTACGTATCATGAAAGTTCTAAATGAATTTTGTGTATTTTTGTCGGTAGTTATTCATTTAGTTCCACGAAGATGAATAGACAAATCTTGTCCGTTTCGCAATGTACTATAGATGTTTTGTATGCAAATGTTCTAAAAGAGCTTCGGTAGCAAAAGTCACAGTAGTGGATCCAGGTTCAGCTTTGCCCACGCCGGCGATGTTAAGCCTTTGCTTTCCATACCCGAGGATGAATAATGGAGCAGTTCTCGGTCCGACCACGCACGTGGGCGTGCGACGCGATATTATTGTAATAAGCGAAAAAGCGACGGAGTTTTCAAAAGGACTCGCAAATGCGCGCGACCCAACAACCTTCCTGAAAGCTGAAAGTTCACCCGTTTTGACCGATCGTTGTTATTGTAGTCATTTATGCTACATAATGAAACGTATTTTGTTCTGCACGCATATAAAAAAAATCGCATTTATTTTGTGTCTCACTGTGCTATGTTTTGACCTTAAAAAGTTTAGACCTGCTGTGTATGCAAATATTAAATATAAGTAATTATTTGATATTTATCTCAATAACCTCAATGCTGAAGTATGTCTAACTTTGAAATGATTAAGTCCCTTATTGAACAAAAACATATTTAGTATTTTTTTAAAGATGCATCACACTGAATACGACAAGTGATTTAATTGAGCGAAATAATTATATTTTTAGTGAATGCTAAATATACAAAATATGATCAAATAACTCATGCATTGCTCTGATTGCTGAAACTGAAGATGAACTCACAGAAGCGTTGACATCCATGGAAAATATATTTAATTCCAACTACAATATGAAGATAAACAGCACAAAAACCAAAGTCATGAGAGTAAGCCGCAATGAGCAGCAGAAAATTAACATATCAATGCTAGGAGTACCCCTAAAAGATGCAAAAGAATTTGTATACCTTGGAAGTACGATCACCTGGAATGGCAGAACAAAAAGAGAAGTCAACAGTCGAATACATCAAGCAAGGCTAGCTTTCAATAAAAAAGCCAAAATTCTTGAGTCAAAGAATATTTCTTTAGGGCTCCGCAAGCAACTTGCCAAAACACTTGTTTGGAGCATCTTAATGTACGGCTGTGAGACATGGTGCTTATCTGAAAGTGATAAAAAAGACTAGAGGCCTTTGAGATGTGGTCGTACAGAAGAATTCTCGGAATTTCCTGGAGAGACCACGTCACGAACAATGAGGTTCTCAGAATAATCAAGGAAGATAGGCAACTAATAAGAACCATCTCAGAGAGGCGAGCCCGATGGATTGGTCACATCATGCGCCACGATGGTCTTCTTCACGATATTGTGGAGGGGATGGTTGAGGGTAGAAACTGTAGAGGGCGCCCTAGACGGGAGTATTTGCAGCAAGTATTCGAGGACATGAATTGTAGTGCTTATGCTGAGCTGAAAAAGGTTGCGGAGGACCGAGAGGAATGGAGATCGAGATGCAAGATTCTGTTGCTGCAAACCAATCCACCGGATTGATACTACGAAGAAGAAACTCATGCATAAAGTCGCTTTTAAAAAGAAAATGTTGCAGGACACGAGAGTGCTGTACTAATCATGCTATTTTATTAATAGTGCTGGTTAATAAAAACAATAATAAGCCTCGGATATTATAATTATAATCTCTTCAAGTCTCCAGACTACAGTTGTGAAGGCTATTGGTAACTATACGAGTATATGTTCCCAGAAGGATCATCAAGTGTTGTCTATGAATTTTCTTAAGTCATTGATAAATACAGCTGACAGAACTATGTGATGGCAACTTAAAATAATTCAGATATAGAATATGGAAATAAATAATAAAATATTAATTTTTTTTAATTTTTATTAGAATATTATTTTATTATTTCAATATTCTAATCTACTTTTATAGATCATTGACTATATTACAATATTATCATTACTTAAATATACATATACTATACATAAAATTCTTTTTTCAACGCGTCAATCCAAGCACAAAAATAACGGCAGAAGCGGGATGCGAACCGCGGACCTTGGAATCCAACCATATGCCCAGGTGTTCATACCACTCGGCGAATCACGCCATTACTGTGCCCAGACTGACTGCGGTGAAACTAGTATTTATAGCATTGTTAGCATAGTACGACAGATGTCGCCATAGTATATATTCAAAGTATGTATATTTTTTTATTATTATTCTATCAGTCTTCATTTATTCACAAGCTTAATATTATTACTTTCCGGCAGTCTATTTATTTTAGTAAGTACCACTCGGGTCTCGAACCAAACTATAGACTGAATGGATGTGAAACGACTGGTATGAACACCTGGGCATATGGTTGGATTCCAAGGTCCGCGGTTCGCATCCCGCTTCTGCCGTTATTTTTGTGCTTGGATTGACGCGTTGAAAAAAGAATTTTATGTATAGTATATGTATATTTAAGTAATAATAATAAATATATTTTCATTATGAACTCATACAACCAAAATACATTAAAAATATACTTTTTAAATTTTAGAGTTACGACTGGACTTTAACCGCCTTACTCTTGTATCACATCGGATGACAATTTAGTCTCCTGTATCATGCACTCATTCAGATTATGTTTAGTTAGAAACTGATAAGTTCAGTAAGAGTTCCCTTTGAACAACTATGGCTTTTGTACAGAAGTGTATAAGAGAAATATCCCATGAAAGATTTATGAATAGCTGCCATAATTTAACACATTAAAATTCTTAATCAGACTAACCTTGAAAAAAATACGATATTTATTTAATTTGATTAGATATTGAGTAATTCCAAACACAAATATTTGTTCGAAACTCTTTCCACGATACTATCTTATTGATATCACTCTCGTAACTCACGATTAATGTCTTTGTCACGGTATGCGCAGTCCTCTACAAATCCATTTATTTTTTCCAGATAAGCATTGCTTTTGTCTTTGCGACTCGTGAAGTGGAGTTTGGAAGATTTCGACTAAGACTTGGAAGTGTCCCGTCAACTCTTGTTGGATGACAGAACTTTTCTAAAGCTTAACGCTTGTGATTCTTATTTCTCTGCAAGTTTTATCTCTGACCACACTCCAGTTCATACTGTCACCATAACTCATTTCATAGTTTGTTTGTAACATATTAAAAAAAGAAAAATCTGGACTCTTTATCTACTAACCATAAGCCTGTATATTATATGCTCAAATAAGTTTTATGTGATAAATACTCGGATAATAATAAATTTAAGTATCAATTGGTTGACATTGACCAGTTTATCTTTAATGGATAGTTTCATACAATTTTAATAATTATAGTAGTGATGCAACGACGTAACGAAGTAAAATATATTATTATTTTACTTGTACGTATATATTAACATCCTCCTCTCTTTAGAAAGTGTTATTACGTCGCGTGGGGGCAGGATGAGGAGCAGATTAATAACACAGACTTTTTCTGAAGCACATTGACTTATATTTACGATAAACTTAACAAAATTATGGCCCGGACTTAGTCATAACAATCCGTTCGGGCCAAAATACAGTAAGGTCTCGCCAACGTCGGCACACGACTGAGCGCACTCGTGATGGGCTGTCGCCCAGCGTAATAAGCGAAAAAGAATAAGCGTAGAACATGAAGACTGAAAATTCAAAAATATTGAGGAGTTATAAATATTTATTTATTTATTTACCTTGTTTTCACATGGATCACGTAACAAAAGTTCTCTATTAGGAGACTGCAGTTTCGACTAACTCGTAGTCTTTCTCAATCCTTCTCTAGTTAAGAGATAACTGAGCTGCGTTGTACTTTATAAGTGGTGTAACACCTTTTTGTAGGGGAGGGGTGGGGGTGTGTCTATCAGGAAAGGAGAGGGAGATAGGTAGTGTTGCAAGGATGAAGGAAGAGATAAATACATAAAAGTGGCTTAGGTATAAATTTATTTTTATTTTCTATTTTATTTTTTATTTATTTATTTATTTTTTAATTATTATTAATATTATTCTTATATGTCGTATATATAATTTTTAAACTTATTTATTTATTTAACGGAAACAATTTTAAAATTGGTGAATTACTTAAGGTATTTAGTTGGTTATTAATTATATCTTCTTTCTTATTAATGGCTTTATAAATTTCTAAGTATTCTAAATTATTTTCTATTATTAAATTATATTCTATATTAAAAGATTGAGAAAGACTACGAGTTAGTCGAAACTGCAGTCTCCTAATAGAGAACTTTTGTTACGTGATCCATGTGAAAACAAGGTAAATAAATAAATAAATATTTATAATTTATTATGGATCTCAAAGTGAATGCTCAAAACATTGAAAATATATTGAGGAGCTTAAAAACAACACCTCGATGACTTGTGCATAGAATCTTGGACGTATATTTTTTAAATCGACTTTATTTAAGTTTGATTTTCTTAGATATGTACAATGTTTTTCTTGTCATTTTGAATGATATTAATATTTTTAAGTGACTCGTATTTTTCCGGAAAAATAATTATTTTTATGGTCAGATATATAATAAAATTATTATTCTTTTGCATTATTTCACATGTTAAACATAGTTATATTAACTCAACTCAACCTAACCTAACATAACCTAAGCTTATCAAACGTTAACAAACCTTTTTTTACCAAACGTTTTTTTTATCTCTAATTAAGAAAAATAATTAAATTAAATTTTAACCAAAAATTGATTTAATTCTGATCATGTCTTCTGAAGCCTTTTGACGTTGTATTTTTTTTTCAATGTGAACTAGTACAATTTTGAATGTTGTTTTGTGTCTAGCTTAGTGTAAAAATACATGTAATCTGTTACAACATTTTTGTAAGACATATTTTAGTGAAATATGTACAGCGAGGAAAATAATATGAAACCACAGTTCAGTATGTATCCTTGGGACTCTTTTTCGCATCTACCAATAACATAAAATATCTATATTCATAAAGTCTTTGATAAATAGGACCGATATTACAGAATGAATTATTGATAGTACAAAATATATTAATTAATCATTTATGAAGATTAGTATTGAGCAAAGAAAAAATGTTTAAAATGTTCACTTATACATTGAATTTATTCTGTTTTCGCTACTCTCTTTAAATTAATATCGTCGGCTTTTTTAAGCTGAAATAATACATTACCTGTATTAAAGCCTCCCGTTTATAATACCGCCTGTTTTGCGGTAATCCTCATAGATAGATATGATAAAGTGCCGCTTATTTCAATAAATAATAAAGACGTGTTGTTTTGTTGGGCTTAGCTAGTTCCAGCAAACAAAAAACAAGAGCTGGAGCTGAGGCCGGATCGGCTAAGCCGGGACACAAAGTGTCTGTGTGATTATCTTCTATTTACATTCGGGATCAGGCTCGAATATGTCTCGAGAGGAACTTGTGAGAATAATAATATTCTTCAAAGCAAAAACAAGTCTATTTAACCGAAATGTGGCGCTATCGGCAAAGCGCTTCACTCTGTACATTAATACTCCCACTAAACATTTTTCCTACTCTAGAGATTTCACGTAACAGTTACATAATGTTTTTTTTCATCGTGTTGCTAGAGGCGCGACATTTAGTAACGCTTCACGATTTTATGTTTTAAATTATTATATATGTCGCGCATTTTTTTTTATTAGATGCTTAATATCTGGGACTAGTAGCTTTACTCGATCGAAACAAAGTACCGTCTATACAGCGCCTGTATTGTCTCCATTCTTCTTTACGATTGTGAATCTTGGCATCACACCATGAGCCAATGAAGTCGTATAATGGGTTTCGAGAGCAGATGAGGCGAAGACTATGGCGGCTGATAGAGCTTTGTGGCGGCAGTTCGTCGATGCCATATGTCCTAGTTAGGGGAGCGGAAATGGACAAAATTTGTAACTGCGTTGTTGACTAGTTTCAGACATTAAAAAAAAAACGAAAAAAACACTTTTAGCAGTTTACAAATGGACGGGTATCTCAAACACTGAATTAATGTGTTGACTTGTAATTTGGCACAGATGTCAGTGACAGTATTGCCAACATAAAGATAAATATTAATTCCAATCGCTTTACCCGCGAGAAAGCTAATTTAAAATTTCTCTGTATTTTTTGCTTAAAATGTTACAAACGTATAAGATACTTAGAGAGTAAGTAAAAAAAATGTATTGACAGAATTGTTTAATTTCAAAGACTAAAATTAGTTATTTCATTTATTTATTTTTAAAATTATCGTAAGTTACGACAAATTGCATTAAAGTAAAGTTTAGTTTTGTTAAACAGTGAGTAAATGAACATGTCGTAAGGTACTGATTGAATAAAAAAATGTCAAAATCAAAATAAGTAAATATATTTGTAAACGTTATGTATATGCCAATATCTCTGTTTGAATTTTATCTCATTAAACATATTTATATTTTGATGATGACTCCACAACATAAGTCAATAAATCGAGTTTATACAACAACAAAAATATTTAAAAAATTCACATCTATTAGATTGGATAACGAACGCGAGAAGATTTTATGTACAAGAAAGTAAATCTATAGAAAAAGCTGGGTATAAGACTGGAGAAAACGATTTATAATACATCAAGTCACACTAGCTTCATAGCCAGACAAATCTGGTCGCTAATCGTTCATCCAATCTCGAGTAGCGTCGTTGTCTTACCAAGATGCACTCTTCGAGAAAAACTCGTCTTCCTGCAGCATCCGCTCGGTAGTATCACTTCTTCTACGACTACTCAAACCCGGACGAAGTTCTAAGTGGTGATAACAATTTGAAAGTCGCCCGCTTTGATAACCGTGCAGGCCTCGGCAAGGAGAAGTTTACCGAGTGGAATATAAGTGCCCCCGGAGTTTGTTAGTCGCTTTCCTTGAAAACCCCTCGTCACGAGGCCTCCCTAAACCGCTAATTTGCTTAAGTATATAACTATTTCAACAGCAGCAACACGTTCCACGCGATGCTATATGGATTTGCATATTTGAGATCAAATTTCAGCCTGTAAAATAAAGTTTCATTATTTATAGATTATTCGAGAGAGAGAGACAGTTTAATATTTAAAAGAATGATTATTTATTAGTAATTTTTTAATGTTTGTGTTTTTTTTTTTTTTTTAATTTTTAGTTTGATTAGCAAGCGTTTTATCTCCTTGTCATACTCACTGTAATAACCGATTTATTCAACGATTTAAAGAAGTTGATTTTTTGTTGAAACAATAGGGTATTGTTGAAGCGTTTATTTATTAAAATACATTTACAAATAAACAGAAGAAAAATATATTTCTTTTATAGTTTGTTGTTTCAATTTGATCTCGAATGAAACGATTTTAAATTTAAATGTATTTAGAATTTGGGGAGAAAAAATATTACATATTTTTTTTAGTTTTGCTTAAAAAAGGTGAAATGAAATTCGATCTATACAAACTCCGATTAGCGTTTTCTTACACATGATAGTCCTACAGTTTTTAACATACAATTCTAATGTAATTAAAAAATATTTGAATATAATGTGATATTTGACAGTCAATATAGTGAGATTGAAAGGCTACGAGTTAGTCGAAACTGCAGTCTCCTCATATAGAACTTATCAACTTAACAATGCAAATAAATAAATATTTATAATAATATATTTATAATATTAAAATCCATACCGTTTTTGAGAATTTACTGTTTGATAAATGTAATTGTTTAAATTTCTTTTTAAAATAAATTCAATGTCTTGAAAAACAATGTTTATAAAAAGGTGACTAAATTCAAAGAACAAAATGCCAAGCATCGACGAATACTTAGTCATGAAAAATCTATTGTTACTTTAAAACAAATGATAATGTTTCTTTTGTTCAATGCAACAATTATTTGCGAATATAATCTCTTTACAATATTACTAAAAACAGTAATGAAATTTAACTTTCGTGTAATACTTTTAACTCGGTACTCGCAGTTATAAAGTTTTATGATCTGAAACGAGAACTGTGTGATAAAGGGCTCCTTTAGGAAGACGAGAATAATTCGAAAGCCATAAACAAGGATTAGACTGCGTCTCCCAGAGAACAATGCTCCCCGGCTTATATAATGGAAAACTTTAACTTTCTTTGGGTTAGACATCTGTTAATTTACTTTAAAATTGTATGAAACAATGAGTGGCGCGAACAGGCCGACTACAGCTAAGTACTTGTGCGTTAAGCTAAACAATGGCGGCCATTTAAAAATATACTTTGTGTCCTTCTACGGTCGTTGCCTCGTCACTTCATAAAGATTTATACCCTGAAAATTCAGGTTGTTAACGAAGTATTTTAATATTTTGAAAACTACAATTACCTTAAGTCATTTAAAAAAAAACGGTATAAAATGTCTGTAAAAAGCATTTTTTTTATCTAATTAAACATACGTTTACCTACCGCTTAGATTTGTTTGTTATTTTTATCTACTTATAAATATATAATTTTATCAATTCTTTGTAATGCATTTTTTGAAATTGAAGATAAATGCCAATATTTCAAGAAAAAGACATAAATACAAACAACTTTATAGGCAATATTATATTATGAAATTATTATTACTTTTTATGTTTTATTCCATTACAGCAGCCAAAAAAGCAGCATTAAAAGATATAACGTAATTATATTAGAAAAATATATTTTACTTATGAAACTTAAACAAGGAGATTGTAAAATTCTTTTTATTTGATTTATTGTTTTTATTACGTACACCAAAAACGTTAAAATTACTTCATGTATTAGAAGTTGTAAAACTAAATGCTTAAAGTACATCTGGATTCAGACGCTCTGTAAGCTGCTTTTAAGGCACATAGTTCTCTTGAACTTATTTATCTTGTCAATCCGACGAATAGCGATTAAAAACTTCAATGTGCAGAGCCATCTTGTTAAAGTTTACAGATCCATCCGAAGGTTTTCTTTTAAAGTTTTTTTCCGCAAGATTGGAGATAACCAAAAAATGCTTTCATCGGTATTCAAAATATTTTATATTATTTCAATGCATAAATATTCTTCTTCGTAGTATCAATCCGGTGGATTGGTTTGCAGCAACAGAATCTTGCATCTCGATATCCATTCCTCTCGGTCCTCCGCAACCCTTTTCAGCTCAGCATAAGCGCTACAATTCATGTCCTCGAATACTTGCTGCAAATACTCCCGTCTAGGGTGCCCTCTACAGTTTCTACCCTCAACCATCCCCTCCACAATATCGTGAAGGAGACCATCGTGGCGCATGATGTGACCAATCCATCGGGCTCGCCTCTCTGAGATGGTTCTTATTAGTTGCCTATCTTCCTTGATTATTCTGAGAACCTCATTGTTCGTGACGTGGTCTCTCCAGGAAATTCCGAGAACTCTTCTGTACGACCACATCTCAAAGGCCTCTAGTCTTTTTTTATCACTTTCAGATAAGCACCATGTCTCACAGCCGTACATTAAGATGCTCCAAACAAGTGTTTTGGCAAGTTGCTTGCGGAGCCCTAAAGAAATATTCTTTGACTCAAGAATTTTGGCTTTTTTATTGAAAGCTAGCCTTGCTTGATGTATTCGACTGTTGACTTCTCTTTTTGTTCTGCCATCCCAGGTGATTGTACTTCCAAGGTATACAAATTCTTTTGCATCTTTTAGGGGTACTCCCATAAATATTAGAAATTTATAAATCGGGTTAATTTTTTTCTTAAAACCAAATAGATTAGGCTTTAAAGGTGTTGAAATTATCAATTATTATATTCAATCACATTGAAATGGTGGTTATCAAATGCTCAAATATGATTTTAACACAACAATATCTATTTTTTTTACAGCTTTCTGAAGCACCGTTCTAAAGTTCGTAGCTTGCAAAGTATGTATTCTTAATCGCTTTATGCATCGAATATACTCGCAACAGAGCTCTGATTGCAGAGATAATTTGAGACGAAGGCAGCTTGATAAATAGTGACTGTTTTTTGATACAGTGTAAATATTTTATAACACAGTTCAAACTTAATATAATCTTCTTCTTCTTTAGCCTCGCCAATTCCCATCATCGGTGGTCGGCTCTCCTTGTGAATATTCGCCATGTCTGTCTGTCCTGTGTTGCAACTCTCGGTCAAGCCCAGAGTTTTCAGATCCTTGTCTACAGTAGCAGTCCAGGTTGCTCGTGGTCTTCCAGGTCTTCTCGTGCATCATGTTTTTTTTTGGCGGTTTTTTTTACTGCCGGTTGCTACCTGACGCAAAGGCTGTAGCTTTCTTGGCAAGATGGAGAGCTGCCGTTGACCACCAATTCGGTTCATCCGCCACCATCTCAGCTATGAGGTCCTGCCCACAAAATAGATCCATCATAGCCTCGCCTCCGCATATGTCTGAGAAGCCTATAGATGCTCTTTCACTGGGAGCCTCTACTTTTTGTATCGAAGTTTGCCTTCTCCGGCCTTTTTGACCGCAGGAGGTATTTATTTCCCTCCTACTATCCCAAACTAAATAAAATCAAAGGATGAAAATTAATAAACGTTTATCCGGAATTATTATACTCGTATATTGAAGTAAGAGTAAATAGTAAGGGGAAATATTCCTTCATATCAGTTCATTTATTTAACCCAATACTGTTGTGAAATACATCGATAGTTAATAAATTATTAACAAAAGGTTCTCCGGAAGATATCGGGTTAAATATGAAGGGAATAATTACGTCCAGTATCTGACTTCACAAAGGACTCAAATATGAAATCCGGCTTCATGAAAGCCTCGAGTATTGGAAAGTGGTGCGGCCATTGTCTGTCTGGCTGTACTGAATAAAACTTGGCCACGGGTCTTCAGCGGAGTGTATTCAATTATTACATTTGCAAGTTTCCAAGCCGGCAAGTAATGTGACTAGACTTTGCCAAATTGTCTTTAGGAAAAACGATGTTAGTCAGCGGTACCAGCTTTTCAAGAACGAAATTTCAGTAGATATTCGTATTATCATATCATACAAGCTCGAGTGCACTTTATTTTTGTTAGTTTATATTTTTCACTGAATTTTTTGTTACTTTATTTTTTCATTAAATTTCACGTTTAAAATGTCAAGAAGCATATTTGCAGATACTATTGAAATACGAGTACGCTTAACGTAAATTAAAAAATACAATTTAATTGCACAAGTACCGGAAGTGTAATAATTAGAAACGTTCCTGTTTACTTATTTATTTCAAAAGATTATATGATACTTGTGAGCTTACGTAAAACATCAATAGAAGAGATAAATTTGAATGAAAGAAAAAATAATAAAGTCATGTATTTAAACAAATAATTGAACTTGATAATTACTTTTCACACAAGTGTTCTAAGGAGAATTTGATTTATATAAATTAAATTATATTAAAAATAAAAAATATTTGTTTTTGAGAAAAAGAAAGATTTATACTTATCGAAGGATTACATATCACAGAACTTCATTGTATTCATGGAATATAAATAAAAATAAAATGAAATGCTCTTAAATAAATGTACAAAAATGAATAAAATAACAACATTTATTTATGCATTTAAAATAATAAAATTAAAGTGATCGATAACATAATATTCTTATAAAGTAAATAACTGGACTCTTGATTGCCCTATTACCATCAAAAAAAATATAATAAAAAAGACATAAGTTATAACGCAATTGGTTTCTGAAATTAAATAGTAATAAAACTGGTTATGCACAGTTAAAAATACAACAGCATTATTATTTGAATGAAGAGAAAGAAACAGGCAAAGCAAGAAGTCGTCGCCCTGCATAGTACTACACATGAGAGTAAAGTAGTGTAGTTAGAGCTTGGGGTGGAGTGATCCTGATGGGCGTTCGTAGGCTCAGGTGCGCGACAGCCTCCGCAGTAAAGGCATTTTTGCGGCGCGCGGTTGTTTCCCTTAGTGACTAGAGCTTCGAGCTTTTAGTTTGAGCTTTGGATTACTCGCCGCAATGATTTGTTAGCGGAATTAAAAACATCACATTATAAGGACGGGCAAACACTTGGGAATGTGCAGGCGGCGCTCTCTCTCGCATTGTGTTGCTTGTTTGTTAAAAGTAATGTGTTGTGCGAAACGTTAATTTATTACGTTGTTTGCTGTGCAATTAATTGTTCGCTTGACATTCTTTGTGAATGCTTAAAGCAAATATATTTATGAAATTTTAATAAAATTTTATTTAATGAATTAGAGTTTCAACTTTTACGTACATATCATTATTTTTATCTTCCATATTTGTATTGAAAAATGTTAAAATACCAACCATTCAGTCAAATGCCAGAATGCTTGCCTTATCATTCATTGTAATATTCACAAGTCATTTATACACTTAAAGTTCCAACGATAATGCATAATGTATAAAGTATCCAAAATAAATTCAGGTTAAGGAAAAGCATCCGAGTATCCGAATCATATTTGGGCGTATTTGATCATTAGGTTTTTAAGCAGATTTGGTAATAAGCCTGACGCTCTCGAGATTTGAACTATTTATTTGTAAGATTTAACATCAATTGCTATAGAACAGCAAAAAACCTAACCCTACAAATTAGAGATGTTATGTATAAAATATCATAAAATAACAGAAGTTGGACTTAAGCAATTCTACAATTAAATATTTAGAGAATTTTTATGTAACTTTACATTATCTACAAACTGACTATTTTCTTCTTTTTATCCTATTAATCAACTATGAAGATGCTGAACACTTATATTTACTAGTTTTGTAGATGACCTCTTTTCACAAGGTGAAGTCTTGTGTCCTATAAACTCCTAGCAAAGGTAGTCAGATTAGTTCAAATAAACCCATGTGATTATTTAGTAATCTTTTAATTCTCTAAGAAAATTAAGCTTCATAAACAGAATTTACTCAGCTAAACTACGGAAGGCAGAGCTGGCAAGGGATGAAGCGAATACTAAGGTGGCTGATAGAGTTTTATGGCGGCTGCTCAAGATGATCATATGCTCCAGTTGAGGGAGTAGACATGGACATATGTAATAAATGATAAAGCATATGCAGCATTTAATTTTTTTTTCATAGAAAGCGTTATACAATATACAGGTGATCAAATCACTGTCTGGCAGTTAAAAATTTACGTGTATATTAAAATTTAAAAGATCAAAAAATCTGACTACGAATACAAATTCTAAATACGATTTAAGTTTATAAAAAAATAATTAAATCTTCCATCATGAAAATATAAGGATATGTTTTAATAGTTTGTAGTGTTTGTGTAATATCACAAGATAACAAAGGCTTCATGTAAGTCTGAGTTTAAGATTTATTAAATTTGATATAATAGGCGTATCTCATTTAATATTTTTAGCTTGGTAACGCAAATTCACCGCGTCTCCCAGCCGGGTTTCCTCATTCGCGGAGCGCAATATCAAGATTTTACAAGTTTTCCAAATTGCTCACTAAGAAATTGCTTATCCGGCAAACAAAAGCGGACGTAAAAAAATATTTTCCGACTTTCTTTTTGCATTCTCAGGCTCTCCACGTCCCTGGAGTGCTTAAGGGCTGAGCGGAGCCTTCAGGCCGCGGAGCCGCCCTATCATCAATGGGATCAATCGAGTTCAATTGAGAGATTCAGCCTAAAGAATAGTGGGACTTAGGTCCGCTAAGGCGAGATGTACTTAGGGATGTGAAGTGTAGACAAAAGCAACGCCGAACGTGGAAATATTCTCGGTATGTTTTGTATTTATACTTGTACATACACTATTTATATATTTTAAAATAAATTTGTTTTTTTTCTGTTAACTTAATTTTTTCGTATTATAGTTGACATAAGCATGATGTAGCCCTTGCTGACTGGTACTGAAAACCTCGATATGCAATCTTTCGTCACTTATTTCTGTTCGCTTGTCGTACATGTATGTGTCATCATATTGGCATTTTGGACAAGTCCGCTCACGGGTGTGTTAGTTATATACATTGCCACTCGGGCGCTGCGTGAAAGCCGCAGCGCCGATGACCGCGCGGAGCCAGTCGTGTCCCGCCCTTCGGCGAGAAAATATTGTATTGTGGCTCGGCCTAATACTGTGACTAGGTCGAGCCTTAAATTTGTAAAGTTTTATCGTAAATATACGTCAATGTGCTTCAGAAAAAGTCTGTGTTAGCAATCTGCTCCTAATCCTGCTTCCTGCGCGATGGAGTAACAACCTATTGAGAGAGATGAGGATGTTATAGTAAATAAAATGAAATGCCTAGTTGTGTAATGTCCATGTGGGATCAAGAAAACGTTATTTTCATTAACTTTATGGTTTAGACGAGATCGATAGGGTATACTAAATAAATAGATTGTTTAAATACTGAAAAAAGCGCCATCTGTAATAAAACGAATCGATAATTTAAATAATTCTTAAAATTTTGAACTCAGTAGGTGGAAGCAATGGTCATGATGAGCCGCGCTGTGCATAGAATAGGTGCATATTTCGTGGTTCAAATTCAATCGTCTGCCGTTTTTTTCCTCCGATATTGGTATTAGAAATGTCATAAAACATAATATTTGTCGTAAATTTGTATGTGTGTATCAATGTATTAAATAAAGTTGGTGTATCTTGTTATGATTTTAAATTTTGGACTTTTTATGCCACCAGTAAACTGTGGATTATTCTTCCAGTATTTCTGTTTCTTCCTTCATAAAATCTGGATTTCTTCAAAAAATTTGGGTGCAAAGATTTTAGGGACATGAACAATGGCAGCTGACAAAACTGTATGCTATAAATTTATGGTAACAAGAACCGATATTGGAATTTATTTATATTTTTATAAATAAACTTAATTGACTCAGTTCAAAGAAGAGCAATTCGTTTGATACACAATGACACCCTTACGTCTAATCTACAATCAATGGAACACAGACGTAAGGTTGGTTCTCTTAGTCTTTTCTACCGTTATTACCACGGTCGCTGCTCTTCGGAACTAAAATAACTAATTCCTCCTGCACCCACCCACAGCCGACAAACTCGTCTTACACTTGCCGAACATCCATACACGGTTAATATATGTCGACCAAGAACTGGCAGCTTCCAAAGTTCCTTCCTTAATGCCACCGGTAAGCTATGGAATGCTCTTCCAGCGTCTGTGTTTCCTCCTTCCTACAATCTGGATCTCTTCAAGAAACAGATAAATATACACTTGCAATCTCCCCAACCCACACACGAACACAATACACGTTTCCCGCATGCAGCGTCCAGCCTCCCTGGCTGAGCGTCATAGAGTACACTGGTCTTGACCGGTTGTGCTCTCCTGCATGCGTTTACATAAAAAAAAAAATAACTAAGAGAGGAATTTTACAAACAAGTAACAAGTACAAAAAAGTATTTTTTCAACGAGAAATAAGATTATTTCAACAGTATTTTTAAAGTAAGCCGTCTCCAAATTGAAACAATAATTAATATTTCAACTGTGAACTAATATGATAATCAGATAAATTTGAAAGTAAATAATGTAAATATTATATGATTTAATTAATACTATGGATATCGTTAAGCTTAAAATTTGTATTAGTTTTACATATTATGTTTTGTATTGTACCAGTTTTTAAGCACATTATAATCAAAGGATGGTTCTCCAGTTTGTATAAATAGGAGACACAGAACCTTGCTTTATGTTTCAAGGAACTATATCTGACAAGGCAACTAGGAACGTGTGGGTTGACTAATTTAGTAATATCATCTCACTGGGTTTCTAGATTAACACAGAGAGATTGTTATTACAAAGGACATTATTTCATTAGCCAAATTAGATACTCATTTTTTTCACCTTTACGCTACAGGAAATACCTGAAATCTTCACACAATTTTCTGGAGAAACCACAATCTCTTTATTAAATATATATAACATTAAAAGAAGTATTTTTTTATATGAAACTGGCGCAGTTATCAGTAATTTCTTTCTCATAAAATTCACCAAATAGATAATTATAACAATGTGACATTTATATATTAAAGTACGACGAAAAATTAAAAGTTAAATGAACAATGTGTTAATGTTTGATACACACTTTTTAAAAAAATATATATATTTACTACGTAAGTACTACAGAGTTGTTTTTAAATAATATGAAGAGACTAGGCAGAGTTTAATAATTTACATATTGAAGAAATTAATAATATACATTTTAGGATGTTGTAATTATTAAAGTTTTTTTCATGTAAAAAAAATGTTTAATATTAACTAAAAGAAAATCACATTATCGGGTAGACATTTTTTTTAGATAGCTGAGCTTTAGCCAACTTCTTTTCATAGTGACCTTTCTGAGGAGTCAAATGATATATAAATAAATTAATTTTTAAAATTAACACTCAAATTTAATTTAAGCAGATGCAATCATTTTATAAATGAAAAATGCTATTTTAAAAACTTCTAAAAAGTCATTGATTTAATTTGCACAGTTAAGCTAAAGGTCTTTGGTTTTAATTAAGACATTGAATAAACTCTTATCAATATAAAAAATGGCAATGAAATCTAACTTGTTTTGATTATAATCACAAGAAATTTACATTCTGTTAAATGTATTATTTAGTAGAAATATAATTGAACTCATGCTTATCATGATTTAATTAATTGCGATAGCCAGACAGTAAGTAATTTGAAATCAATTGTTGAAAATATCAGCCATGCGTTCAGGGAACGACGGAGAGATAAGTTTTTAATGAAAAGTGAAAGCAAAATTTGACGTAAGTTAATTAATTAATTTTATAACGATATCTTTAATTTTATGATAAGTACCAGTATGTGAATCTATAAAATTATAATTTAAATGAAAGGAAATCATTATATTAACCTAAGATTTACAATAATAGGTTCAACGCTCGAGTAAAAACTAAATTGAAATTCCACCTGCCAGCTTTTCGACATACGGCAACTGTAATATCCGAGGCATATTTTTGGTTGATTTACTAATTGTTATATCAAGGATGATTGGATGATCGGACCATTTGGTCTTAAGGATCGGCTTCACTTAACTAGCGATATTCGCTTAGCAACAGGCGAAAATTCATCTAAGTTTTGTTCCGCGCTCAGTGTTGTTTAACTTCAGTGATCTAAGGAGAATCGTGCCAACGATATAATATTTCCACTGGACTTTTCGAACAATTGTCAGTATTAATTTTTACTTTTATTTCATAAAATTAGATTCACCAAAATTGTAATATAATACACATCGATTTTCGTAGTATTGTTGAATTTAAAGATGTGGTTGAACCCAAAAGAACATAAGAAAAATGTAATAAAAGTAGTAATCAATATTTGAGCTATAAATTACACACATACAAAATCACAACAAGCTTTATGCTGCGTATATGTACACCATCTGTTGTTAAACAGTGGCTAATAAATATTAAAAAATTTAACTATATTCTAAAAACTCATACTTTTAAATAAACGATACTTTTAGTTGTTTATTATTATATAATACAATAATCCTGCACAATAAAGATACAAAACAATAATCCTTATTGATAAAAATCGAATTTCAGCGCGAATTTATTGTCAATAAAATTTTCCGGTCGGAATCCACTTGCGAGACTTTTCTCCGAGTCCAGAGGAAACTCGTTGAATATCCTTAACAAATGAAAGAAGTCGAGAAATGGAGTAAACACGCCCGGGGCACTAGTACTCGAGACGGCAACCGGCTTCTTTTGTATAGAATATGGTCCAGTAGTGAATTGCATGATTTTTATTCGTGCGCTACGCGGATTAACTTAAAAAATAAAATGCTTAAAAACCATTAAGCCTTTATTAATAAGATAATAATGACTATCTTAGAAAAAGGAAAATATAATTTTCAAGGATCTAGGTACAACCTACGATTCATTATTCACTTTCCATACTCACATAATCAATTTAACTTCACGCGCTAATAAACTTCTCGGATTCATCACCAACCAGGCTAGTCAATTTCATAACCCTCTAATTTTTCGTACTCTCTATTCTTCACTCGTTCTATCTGTTCTGGAATATGGGAGTTTAGTTTGAAATCCCAATAAATCCAAATACATTTTCATGCTCGAAAAAATTCATAAAAAAATTCTCCGACGTCTTTATTTTTATATATACGGTAACTATCCATTCAATTAATTTAATTCCGAACATTACCCAATCCTTTTTCTTCTAGGGATGCTTTCTTTCCATTCGCTAGAGTCCCGGAGGAAAATTGCTGCACTCAAACATTCATTCCTTCTTCTTCGCGGTTCAATTCACAACCCTGGGATTCTTGAATGTTTTAACTTCTATGTTCCAGATAGGTACATCCATGCTCGAAGCCATCCATTGTTTTTGATCTCAGTCGATGCTTGTGGAGCTTCAAGCAGTCAATTTGGTACAACGGCAATGTCACTCCTAAATGGCCTACCAGCACACCTCGATCCTTTTCTTACATCCTTTTCCTCTTTTGTCGATGGTATTGTTCTACTTGATCTCTGTGATCTTTGACACGTGTCACCTTCGTATTCTTTTGTGTTATTTTTATTTTTTATTATTTTCTCTATTTATTGTATATTTATGTATACTCTATGTTTCTAAATATTTGTAAAAAAAAAATGGAATTTCGATTCTGTATATAAATAAATAAATAAATAAATAATAATTAAAGTCAATGAAGAACAGTCGAATTTTCTATATAATACGATTTTTTTCATTTGTAACGACGAACTCTACCATAGTATTTCGATTGAGCATTTAACGGTCTCTACTGAGTTGTTATTATGAGTTAAACTGCTTTTATGAAATAAATGATCCAGGATTCGGGAGCATCGGGATAATCATCCGATCTTATGTAAATTATATAAGAAGGTTGAATGAACATAGTAAAAATATCGCGTCTAGAAAACTGGGCACTTTTTTAAAGTGCGTCATTTTTTACCGATGTACTATGAGAAAGATGCTATTTAACTATAACACTAATTAGCTTAATTCGGAAAGGCGGCTTTTGTATCAAAAATTTTATTACATAAAAAACAGTGTTTTTAATAAGGGATGACAACCTAATGTATGATATTCAATCTAAGAAACATACACGCTCAGTCGTTTCATTAGGCCTATTTAATGATACTGCTATCGAGAACTTCTTCAATTGATCCCGTTTTAAAATATTCCTCAACGTCACAATTATGGATATTTTTTCAGCGATTTCTACACGGTTGAAATATGTTGATTCAAAACAAATAGCTTCTGTAAAATCTTCTTTCTAATACCACACTTAAAAGCATATTAATAAACACTTGCAATAATCTTGGCATCTAAACGCACATAGCCACTATCTAATCTCAACACCCAAATTCCTTGGTATTTCAAAGAGATAGAGAATGTAATAATATGATGAGATACCTGAATTAAATGAATAAGTTCCACACGCATAAGAAGAGAGTCAGTTTTTTGTATACTTATTGATATCAGCTTGATATAGCTCTTTTAGGCCGCTGCCGATAATTCTCGAAAAACGATCTTTGTTTCTTATTTTTGATCGCTCACCTGACAGGCACATCTAATAATGATAGTTTTAATTAAAATTATAGAATTACACCGCATTTGTTCGAACTGATCATAATCTGAATGAGCGTATCATCAAGGAGACTTAACTATCCTCCGGTGTGATGCGGGTGTGAGGCGAGTAAGGTCTAGTCCAGTTGCTCCATTTCATGTCGGTGCAACTGTCGTCTTTAATTTGCTTTTTTGCCGCGATTGCCTTGGCGGCGCTGCTTGTCACAGTGTTCCGGGCAGTCGTCAGTCAAGCCCCGTTCGATCGAGAGTCAAGTCTTTATCGAAATTAATGCGAATTGTGCTTCAAAAACAAGTTCATGGTGTTGTTAATCAGCTTCTGCATCTTTCTTCCACGCGGCCACGTAACAAATCCGTGACTTGTCGTTTTTTAAAGACGAGGGTTGTCATTATTTAAAGGAATAATATCTAATATAGAGGCTTTCAAGCTATGCAGCCATATTCTAAAACACTCGAAAATGCGGATAGTTTACGAATGACGAAGTCAAGACGTTTTAATTTACGTGATATTGTTTTAAGTTCTTGAGCCGTATTCTCTTGTATGTGATACGTAAAAAAATAGACAGGGGCAAGATTTGAGAGCTTTGAAAGCTCTGAGTGAAGAAAAGAGGCCTGAATTCAAACCATGAATAAGAAAATGCTGACCTGTTGTTTTCGGCTGAGGCTTTGATTAAAAATGAATCACGCTCCTCCTATTAAACGCAACGCCGAAAATATAATACAGCCTCTCGCGGCATTCAACTTTTTCGATTTCAAGTTTTTGACAAAAAATATTTATGAGCTCAAAAATTATGCCGGCACGCAGAAAAAAATACATTGTGTGTGATGCTGTTGTGTTTCAATATCAATATTATAATATTTCGTAAATGTTTACTTAATGTCTAGCCTACTTATTCTTAAGCTATGAATATTTTATTTTTGCAATGCTTCGTTTTATTTGTAAACCAAAGGTATTCTATTTAATTTCTTAGAAAATATGGTTTAAACAGTATAAAATTCAAGTAATAAAGTAAAACATTAAATAAAAAGCAAAAATCTATTCATACGAACAATATTAAGTGCATGGTTGTGCTGCTTTAAAAATTCACACCAACCGGGGATATTTTAGATCTCAGAAATCGATTAAAATTCTTTTTTTTAAATCTATATCGGGGATCAAACCCACGACTTCTCGGTTGCAAAGCAAACGCTTTGACTATTATATAGCTCACCAGAAATGGTTAACCAAAGACTATCAAAACACAAAATTGGTCGCTTGACCACAGAGTACAGAAAAAAGCTACGAAAAATAATATATACAATATTGATTTTTATAGAAATGGAGAGAAAATATTTCATATATATAAAAGAACTATTTATTTGAATTGCAACGATATGATATGTATTTTTTCTACTATATTGAATTGTTTTTGATAAATTTCAATTGATTTATTAAATGATTTAGCAGCACATTTACGAATGAATGTGTCCTCCACATTTACAGACGAAGCAAACAAAACGTTTTCAAAATCGAATTCAGTTCTTTTTTTCTTATTTAATGGCGCCGAATATGATTAAAAAACAATTTGAAATAAAATGCAAATGTAATACGCGTCTCGGAGAAAGCCCGCGGTGGCAAAATAATCTCAAGCGAAATATTTAATACGGCCGGTGAGAAAACATGTGTGGAGCGAGGAAAAAAAAGAAAATTCAATTTGAAACGTTAAAACTCTTCTTTTTTAACTACAGCGAGAGGGGTTTTTCCAGCGGGTTTACTTTTCTCTCGCCCCTTACAATTTGAGGCTGGCACTGCAGCGAAGCCTTTATGGAAATCTGCGTTGAATTTAATCCAATTTGAAATATTGCGACTGCTTTACCTTCCCCCGGTTGTGGGTGTGAGCTCCAGGCCGGGTGGTTTAGAGACGTCGGTCTTAGCGCGACCCAGTTACCGATATTTTTGTGTCGGATAACTGTTTGGTCTTTATCTATTATTGATCTTAAGTAAAATGTTTGGATAGAATTAATGTGGCAGAGATGAAGATGCTGAGGTGGGCGGGCGGTGTGACTAGAGTGGACAGAGTTCGAAATGAGCATTTTCGGGGCTCATTTCGGGTGGCCCTCATACCTGAAAAGATAAGGGAAAACCGCCTAAGATGGTATGAGCATGTGACACGGAGAGATGAGAACTTGAACCTGAAGACCATCTTCAATAAAGGCCGAAACATGTTAACGTTAAAATAAATTGTGAATCAAAACTAAATATTATTAATTTATTAATTTTTTAATTAAAATTAATTCTAAAATTATAATTATGCAGTTTCACCAAGTATTGTCAGTTGATAACCTCAATGTTACTTAAGTATTATTCAAATATCCTAATGATAACGTTATAAAATACAAATAAAAGTAATAAAAACAAATTAATTTATAATATAAATGTTGATTTATAGAAAACAAAAGAAAAATGTTTTACATTTTTTATTTAGTCTCGCATTTTACAAAAATCTTAACCGTTATCCCTTGATGATATGTGCCATAAAACACTATTTATAGTATAATTTACCCCTTTTTAGTTAACGATAGTTGAAAACCATGAAAATTGCTCTTTTATATATTTGCTTTAAGATTATAAGCCAAACGCTTATTCAAGTAAGTGAATACACTTTTAACATACATGTTTATATAAGAACATACTCGTATTATATTAGATCTTGCCAATTATGTTCGATAGCTGCTCTTTCCAGAACCAAATTATAGGAGGCAGAAACTTTTATCTGTATCTATCTATGAAAAAACATATATAGTTCCCGAAGACCTCCGGGACAGAAGCCTGAGGACTCGAAGAGACGGTTGTTGTAGTATCCGTGCATATTTTGGGTGATTTGTTAATCGGTTTTTCAAGGAGATCAAAAAATTATTCCGACATTCTGGAGGCATGGCCATTTTGTCTTAAAGAGCGGCTTAACCTGACAAGCAACACACAGTTGGCAATAGGCAGTGAGCCATCCAAATTTTGGTCTGCCCCAATGTCGCTTAACTTTGGTGACCTAACGAAAACCGCGCTTATGACCTTGCTGGTAAAATTCAAGTGATATTAGATACAACTCGAAAACTTGAAGAAACGAAGAAAAAAGCAATCAATTTTTTATTATTTTTTTCTTTATAATTTCATTTATTTGAGTAGCTATGTATTCCGATACTCGATATTTCCCATCCCTAGTGGGGGTCGCCTGGGTGTTGCCCGCAGCAAACAGACCTCACGCAACCGAAAGCTCAAATATTTTTTACACTACAGGATTATCATATCATTTGCGTGCGCCGGAGAAAATATTTTATTTCTGCTAAATTTGCTACTCCTCAAAGGCGGTCCTCTCCTGTGGCAGGATGCGCATCTATGGCGACGAATTTAATCCCGGGATTTCCGAAAAATATTTTTTAATTACGACTTTTTCAGATTTTTTGCGTCGCGTTCACAATCCAAATAGATTTTTTATATATTCAAATGGGACCATGTAAATATATGTGGTAAATGTTTGAGTTATATCGTTAAGTTTTGAAACTCGATAACCAAGTATCTCATAATCAAGATTGGTCAAACAATTCTACGTCCAGCCTATTAAGACATATCCGCCATTTTTCGACTCGAGCTGTGTTTATAGTACAATATATGGCAAGCATCATAAAACCCACGTGTACTTGACCATATGGGACTAATCTACTCGTATTATTTAAAAAGTATTTATGTATTTAAAAAAAAAACGATGTATTTGACAATTACACTTAACCAAAGACACGGAGACATACATTTTTTTGGTTATATCACCTTATAGCGGCGTAGAACCATCTCAGAGAGGAGATGGTTCTACGAACTTCTACAGAAGAATTCTCGGAATTTCCAGGAGAAACTGCATCACGAACAATTAGGTTCTCAGCATAATCAAGGAAGATAGGCACCTAGTAAGAAAGGCGAGTCCGATGGATCCGTCACATCATGCGCCACGATGGTCTTCTTCACGACATTGTGGAAGGGATGGCTGAGGGTAGAAACTGTAGAGGGTGCCCTAGACGGGAGTATTTGCAGCAAATGTACGAGGACATGAGTTGTAGCTGTTATGCTGAGCTGAAGAGGGTTGAGGAGGATCGAGAGGAGTGGAGATCGAAATGCAAGATTTTGTTGCTGCTTACCAATCCACAGGATTGATACTACGAAGAAGAAGCGGCGTAGTTTATAATTGTTGCAAATGTTTAAAGTTCTCTAATGCCTCAACTGTTTATTTGACGACAAAACATGAAAAATCGACAATATTAATTTTTTTTTTTATAAAAATGCATATTTGCATTACTTACGTAAAGAAATTTAAAAAAAAAAACACATAATTTTGTACGTTTTAAAAGCTGTATATTTAAGGTATTTGGTGTATACGATAGAGAACGCCGCTATAAAATAATGAATATAACTGTTTTTTGACAATGCACTCGTAAATAGAATGAATGAATTCATGCTCATAGTATTATGATGTTACTGTCATTTGCGTACTGTGGTAAAAATCAAATTGATTAATTGAAAAAGCATGATTTTGTATATTCAAATACTGGAATTTATCATGTTTAATACCAGTCCAGAATTAGAGTGTTGGAGCACGATCCCTGGACCAAGTGGGAAGAAGAAGGAGGAGATGAGTAGTTAGGAGGACGCTGAATGTGGCTCCTTCAGATGGATGCGAGGATTACGGAGACGAGCAGGCACACAAAGGAAAATTATCATAATTAATATCAATACAAGGCTTCCATATTACTGCGCCAATTTTTTTCGCCGCTCGCAAATTGCGAGACAATGCCATATAATGACTCGGTAATCTCACTTCATTTAAATTTTTGAAAGTATAATATGTAACATTTTGGCAGTCAGATGGCAGAAGATGCCAACTGTATTACTTACAGTTTTGTAAGAGTTTATAAATGTATAAACTTTCTATGGATAAGAATTTTATAACTTGTTTTAATATGGATCACATTGAGTACATTTGTGTACATTGGAACGGATAAACTTTCATAGATGGCGAATCTGCAGTCTTCATAAATTCGTCAGAAGAATATGTTTGAATATTTACGATAAAACCAAATGGAAAAGCCAGTTTCAACGAAAGCCGAATGATATAAAAAAAATTGTTCTTTTTATCATTTATTGTTAGAATTTTATAATTCAATAACTTATGTAGAACAAATTCAACCGATGGTATGTTATGTACAACACAAAAAAATATCAAAGGCTCAGTTTGATACATGTTAAAACAAGGTAGAAAGTATTTATCTGTTGAATATCATTAAAAATCACAAAGTAAATGGGAAAATAATTTATCATCCACCTCTAGCGGGATTTCTGAAGAAGTATTTAAAATTTAAACAAATATTACAATATTTGGCATTGGAATAAAAATAAAATACGTTTGTGTCAATTCAGAGCATAACAATGAAAATTAACTTTTTATGTGGCGTGATCAGTTACTGCAATATTGCGATTTCGACTTAAAATTCCTATAAATTCGTCCCATTTTATCGCCCCTATGATATTCGAACGCGCTCAATACGATTGCTCACATAAAGGTCGGATAAAAATAAAATAAAACATTATTACTTTATGGAGAATCATTCCACTCACCGATCCGACAATAAAAAATATAAAACGGGCGACAAATGTAATAATATTTGATTTCAAAATGCATATCTTGTATTTTTTTTCCATATCAATATCTAACATAACCACAAAAACACCACAAATGCAAAAATTCTGTCATTCGGTATTTTTGATTGCCATTTTGTATACATTCTCCTAAGACATCGCTTTAATGCCCAGTTAACCCGCATGAGCTCCACGAATTTATTTATCAAAGTAATTTCGTGGAGTCTTCTGCTTAGCGGGCTCCGGGACTTTTTAAATGATTGTATTATTATTGTGTTATTTATAAATTGTTATTTTATCCTGTTTCAGAATCGAATAAAATATTAAAATTTTATAATGTTTCCGGAAGAAAATAAATTGAAATTGAAATAATGGAAAATTTGCCTGTGAACATGGTTTAAGATGGTTCAAAAAACCTTCGGGGCAGGAGCCTACGAACTTGATCAAACGGCCGCTGTAGTATCGGAGTCATCCCCGGTGATTTGAAAGTAGATTTTTTTATGGAAATTATTAGATAGACGCTCACGAGGCCTGAACCTTTTGGTCCTGAAGGCTAGCTTAACCCAACCAACTACAAGCGGCTAGCAACAAACGGTAACCTATACGATTTTAGATCCTCGTCTAATGTTGCTTAACATTGTGCTATTGTCAGTGGCTTCAAACGTTGTTTTTTAAATTATCGGTGGGTGATTTTTGTAGATTTTTAAATCTTCTACATTCATTCTAGATTTTTTTCCACCCGTATACTGAATTGAAATATAGCGAGGTTGGTGGGCGGTAGGGAAATTTTACCATGCAAAATAGCCAAAAGTGGGCGCTAGGCATAAAAATACTGACGACCCCTGATCTAAAACAACGATTTTAAATTAAATTTAATTATTTTAATGTAATTTAAAAAATCATCGACTTCACGGAATTTGATTCAATAACATTTTTGAGGTTACAAAATTAGTTTTAAGCCACGTCGTTTATATACGAGTATATTATAAAGCTGATTTCTACTTACTTTATGGCTATAAAACTTAAAAATTTACGGACTAGAACTCTACACTGTAGTAATAATAATCGAATACTTTACCACTAAGCCATACTCTTTTGCACATGAATTGTCACAAATGCGGTTTTTTTTATTAAAACGCCATCTATTGTAGCAACTTTATATTTGACAATCCGCATTCGCCACATTTCACAATAACACAATGTACCATTATACAATTGTTCCATTGAAATTCGCATGATAATTGAATTTCATTGTTGTAGTCAACATATATTTTTATGAACATTTGTTGGACTTTTTTTATATTTCAATCAATTCGCTATTTTATAGTTTAATCAAATAAATAGTAAAATTATTATTGTTTCTAATTTTAAATTAATTTTAATTTAAAAATTAACAAATTAAAAACATTTAGTTTTGATTCACATTTATTTTAAACGTTTACATGTTTCGGCCTCCCTGGATAATCCATCTTCAATAACACATCGCCTTAACACTTTAATGACACACAACCTTAATGTTATTATTATTGAAATGAAATAAAAACAAAAAAAACGGCAATAATTGTGTCAGCTTAAATGGTGATGCCGGCATATCAAAGATCCGGCATTGAGGATAAAATAAAAGACCGGAGTTGAGTTGATACTGATTTATTTGATAAGATACCCTTTTTATACCTTAGTTTACAACATTAGTAAGCATTTATAAAATTATTATGAATACATTGAATATCATACACCGCACATTCCTCGCTACCGTTTTAGATCTTGATCCATTCAATTTACATAGAGTGGCAGATTATTGAAATGATCAACGCTTCGAATCGATGCGTAAGGATTATTTATTTTATAAAATTAATATTAATACATTGAATTTCATACACCGCAAATTCCTGGATACTTGTTGTTTTGGACCTTGATCACCTCAATTTACATAGAGTGGTAAAATGCCCTATTCATTAAAATCGTAAATTAATTTTAAGTAAACATAATATAAAGGTCACCCAGTGTGCTATGGAGAGATCCATGCTCGGAGAATCGCTTAAAGATATAATCCGAAACGAGGTAATACGCAGAAAAACCCAATTAGTGGATGCTACCCAACGAATAGGCACACTCAAGTGGCAATGGGCAGGACATATTTGTCGAAGAGACGACGGTAGATGGGGAAGAAAAGTATTGGAATGGCGCCCAAGAACTGGCAAAGGAAGCATCGGCTGACCCCCTGCAAGATGGACTGACGACATAAGAAGAATAGCGGGAGTGACCTGGATGTGGAAGGTGGAGGATCGAAGAGGATAGAGACTCATGCAGGAGGCTTACGTTCAACAGTGGACGGATACAGGCTGATGATTAGAGATCCGTATTTTTAGCATCTATTTTTTTTCAAAATTAGCGCTATGGAACATTTAAAAACATGGATTCTAGCATCTATTTTAGCATCTATTTTTGTTAGACACAAATATCAAATAATTATCAATTACACTAAGTTGTAACATTTTTTTATTAATATAATGACAAATAAACATAAATATTATGAATAATTATTAATCGTACTAACAACAGATCAAACAAAATAATACAAAAATAAGGCAATCATCAAAACATAAATTAAATTATTGAAATTTTAAGGAATGAACTCTAACAGTCACCAAGTTCAATTATGGGAAATTTGAGGAGAAACCGATAACGGAGAGTTTAATTAAAGTTGTTTGTTTACTCTCCATAACAGGAATAAAAAAGGATTAAAATATTCACTATTGAATTTTATCTTACAAACAATAATATCTTACTAATATTTCTTAAAATTAATAAGGAGGCAATGGATAATTTTTTTAGATTATTGTGACGATCAGTTACTATTAAATAAGATTTTCTGAAGAATCTGTCAACATCTACACTATTTACTGGACACTAAATTATTTTGATAGCAGCACAACTAAAATTTTCATTCTTAACTTTTGTGGCCAATAAAAGTTGTAAAATATCTGGTTTTAAATCACTTTGTATAATTTTCAAAATTTTTATATCATTGTATGCATTAAGATTCTAATAATAAATTAAATAATGGCCAGTTCTTGTTTAACATTAATTGTACACTTTGAACTTGCTACTGATCATTAAATGAGACTCAAGTTTAAGAAGACTTTTTTAGCAGTTTCAGTTAAATAAAATTCTAGTTCCTTTTGTATTGTTTCAACAGAAAAAACTCCATTAATATGATTTTCTAGGCTCCGATTTATGTCGTCGTATTTTATGAAGTTGTGACCTCTAATTCGGTTTATACTCATATGTATCATTGTGGCTTTCAGATTGAAACATGAAATTGTTATAAAGCTGATCTGCGTAGAGTATAGATTTTCTTATATCGTCAATAGTCTATTAAATCTCAGTTTATTAGTCTGCGTCGGATGAAATCATTAAAAATTATGGTCACCAAAATTTTTAAAAACTAATTAATTACGCCATTATTTGGTCTACACCACTGTCTCTAAACATTGAATTTTTCAAATTATAATATGTCTATTTAATATTTGTAAAAAAAATGTATTTAATATATAATATAATCGTGTCGGAAACAACAGGGTCAGATCCTGTCTGCCCAGAAGTGGGCGACGTCGATGGCGTTACTTCTGGCCATCATCAGGTCTTCCTGGGTGCAGCCACTCGGGCACAGCGCACACTCCAGAAGGTGTGACAGGGTCTGCTCCACGCCGCAGTCACATTCAGTCGGTCCGCTGTAAAACTGCCAGGCCCTCATTTGTGTCCTCGTCTTGCATACTCCGGTCCGAAGTCTGTTAAGGGACCTCCATATATTCCACCCTTGGTCATGTCCATGTATTTAATGATGTACTGGGATAACATGGATCGTGACGAGAAACGTAACAGCTTACAGAGAGTACTTAATCAGATTGCGAAGACCGTATGCTCCAGTTAGATGAGCAGATATGTAATTGTAATATTATTCACTTTGTCAGGTGTAAGCTCTGCTTCTTGATTTTTAATATCTCACGTCGTCGAGATTTAAAAAAAAACCATCCTATTACCGTTACGCATTTTGAATACTATGGTTACTAAAAATTTACACTAACCTGTTCAGTTAATTGCTATTGTCTAAATTGTTTCATAACATATCTGCATCCAAAGGCCATTTAAGAATATATTTAGTTCCTAACGACCTCCAGGGCAGGAAACGACAAAAGAAGGTAGCTATAGTATAAGATACATATTTTGGGTTGTTTGTGAATTCTTCTTGGTATAAATGTGTTGTTAAAATGGAAACTCTTTCCATACTCAGTATATCGTATTAATAAAACTACAGTTTCTTTCATCTAAAAACATGTTATTTAAAATACATATAATATCCTCTCCACAGAAGAGGCTTTTCATCAAGATCTGGTGCCTTTTTTCATATTAACATTATGTTAACATCAGATTAGGATATAAATTCAACCCTTGGATTAGAATATAAGATCTCCAGTAGAGGGTTGTAATAGCCATATGCCCTAAATAGTAAGTGAATACGATGCATTGGTGGATTCGCACTATACATGAATTAACAGTATTGCTTGAAAAATATTATTTAATTTTCATTACATACGACTATGTAAAAAAATATTATGGCTCTGGTGGCTGAATAAATAAAATTCAAACATGTGTAATGTAAGCATTAAAAATACCAACAGATGTTAATGCTAATCATTTTTAGTATCTTTGCGATCTCGCTAGTCTTTGAATAGCTTGGATGAAAAGATATGCAGCGACGTTACAAGTTATTTGTAATACTATTAATTATTTAGCGAGTGGTCTAGAAATTAAAAAAAACATTTTGGCAGTCGCTGGTGAGACATGTCTGCTTGCAGGCAGTCGTGCAGAAATTAGTGCAAATAATTATGTTAGCTTGATACGGCCGTCTCAATAATAAATATGACTGCGAATAAAAACCGAGATAAAATTTTCATTTTTATGTGCCGACATAAACTATTTAAGTGTCGGTATAAAAGCGACCCATCTCGCGCAATTTGCACAAAAAAGAAAAACACTTTGATACTGCTCGTCTAACGGTCATACGCGGATCTCTGTAATTCCATTTTTATGAAATAATAATGGTCAGAGAAGGAGCCGACTAAGGAAGCCTGGTTATGACCTCGTAGACCGTATCCGACGCAATAATATATCTCTTATCATTTATATCTCTGGACAGCGAAATGAAGCGACATTATAATAAATGGTTAATGTATAGTGAAGGCAATGACCTACCAATATGACAAAAATTTAACAGCCTTAAATAGTAAAAATTATAATGACTTTCTTGATAAATGCTGCTTAAATGGGGGGCTGCAAAAATATTCAGTGGAATGTAGTCTCATCTGTGGAATTCTATGACGCTTACCATAGTGTATATGGCTAAGCGCTGCATGTGGAGTGTTGATTCGTCAACTTCATAGACAGGAGTCACGCAACATCCTTATTATTACAGTAATTTACTATGAATGGGTGGTCTTCACGGGACGATTATCGTCTACCATCAATTTTAATTAATAGACTATGACTGGTATATTAACTTATCTATGAAAAATGTATATTCACATTTTATAATGATTGGTTTTGATTACCATACACTTTTTTATTGTTTTTTTTAAATTAAATAAAGATAGTAATAAATCGAACAAAGCAAGGAAAATTTAACTGTTACAATAAAACCATTACATCAATTAGGTAAGCAAATGCTGGTAGATTGTCGTGATAAGGATGATGAATTGCTTACTCGAAACTTTACATTTAAGAAAATACAAAACTTTGTTGAATTGTCTAAGTCAAGTTGTAAAGTATTGTAAAGTGCATGATTGATTAGGCGGGAAGCACAACATATTATTACTCCGCCTGCATGAAGCGCTGGAACTTGGTTGTGTTCTTCACTTAATGATATTCCGCTAAGCCGAGCTTCGATCAACTCTAGCTGGCTAGAAGGCTTTCACGGAACTTTGACTAATGCTGAATTATATTTTACGGATACCCTCGCCAGACAAAACAACAAAAACTGAGCAACAACAAACTAAAGTTGTTGTTTTCTCTCACGCAGAATAATAAAATCTTGAAGTGGGTTCGAGTGGAGCGAAAACTTGTCTGTTTACTTTGGGACTTTTTTCTCTCTCGAAGAGAATCTTCTGGCATGACGTCACTCGAGTGTTGTGGCTCTATACGGGGTGATTGAATATTTTATGGAATGTTTGTGTTTTCGGGAACGGAACATAGCGAGGAAATAAATGTATAAATATGCTTATATCAAGATTCTGGGTAAATGTTAAAGAAGTTCATATGCCTTTAACCTTTTAAAAATTAGTATATTTAAATTGTATACTGCAGCATTGTTGTGTGTATGAGTATATGCGTCTGTTAATACTTAATTATTTAAACTTCAGAAGCGTCAGTTGGGTATCTTATTGTCTGAAATATCTGTAACTAGTATCTATAACAAGAGTACACATTTAGCTCATACACTTAAATTTTTAGGTTTCAAGTTGTCTTCACTATTCTTGAAATATATTATAAAGTAATTTTAAAGACTTTGGAATAACGAACAGGCAATTTGTAACCAATGCAATTGGGAACCTCATAGCAGCTGATAGAACTTCACGTTAGTTAACATATGTAACAATATGATCAAGTTAGATGGCGTTTTATGGAAGTAAACGAATGTAGTATTTGTTATAGGCAATTATCACATATCTAAGATTTTGAATCAACTAGTCAACAATGGGATAATCACCAAATTTTTTGAACTTTAAAACTCTAAAATATGAAGGCCGATAATGCCGAAAGCTTAAATTTACCTTATTTTTACTTTTAGTGTTCTTATAATCTAGATACATATTAAAAAGTAATCATGAAGACAAATGTTACAAATGAACTTTTACAGAATTTAAATATTTAACGGAAGATACATAAAAAAAAAATATTATGAAAAATAATGTAATGATTTGAAAGTCTTTTTCAGGTGATATAATAAACGCATCTCAATATCATCAAATATTATTCATAAAACTATTATTAAATAGTAATCAGATTATTTAACTTACTGTCACCAAAAAACAGCAATTTATAAGTATTTATCTGAACAATGGTCTTCTTCACGACATTGTGGAACGGATGGTTGAGGATATAAACTGTAGATGGCGCCCTAGACGAGAGTATTTGGAGCAATTGTTCGAGGACATGAGTTCTAGCTCTAATGCTGAGCTGAAGAGGATTGCAGAGGATTGAGAGGAGTGACGATCGAGATGCAAGATTTTGTTACTGCAAACCAATCCACCGGATTGATACTACGAAGAAAGAAATCGGAACATTTGATATACTCATACACTACATTTTTTATTGCTTCAGATATATGTCCTAAATTACTTACTACTAGGCTTGTAACAGATAACAGTGATTTAAGGTATTATTACTTTTACATAAGCCCGCATTCTTGTGAACCCATTTTTTTAGTTATAATTAAATACTCAGGTTTCATGTAAAAAAAATGAGTATACAATCGCTCATAGTTGTAATAAATCACTCTATATTTGCGCGGCATTTGCAGCAATTACATTGTTAATCGTCAATTCATCTGCGAGCAATTTGTTCAATTATATGGCGCGTCCGCTGCGTATTAGTCGGACGGGCTCCCAGTGTGTGAGCGGGCAGATTTATTCACTACCGAGCATCTAAATCAGCGGCCCGTCAAATTATTATCGTCAAGAGTCCGAGGCATGGGAGGCCTGGTAGAGGGACCCCCGCTTAAACGGTCACTGGATATGAACACGGACGATTATGATAACAATATAATATGATGCGGATTGCCTTAAATTTTCCTCTGAGTGAATTAAACAAGTTTATGACGTTATGTGACTGCCTTTAAGTGAATTGAACCATTACTTAAATTAAGTTTTAAATTAATATTTTTATACTTTATTTAAGGGTTTCACGATGGGTTGACCTCAACCTCGTCAATTTCAACATTTCCAAAACCCAATCATGTACTTTCTCCACCAAGAAGACTGCTATGGATCCTGTATCTTTCAACGGTTGTTCTCTTCCGAAAGCAAGCTCTATCAACATGCTTGGATTATCAATCTCGAATATTGTCAAATATTACGAGTCAATTAAGTGTAAGGCCAGTCTCGATTCCAAAAAAACTAGGTGTTTTATATAGATCACGTCGGTATTTCAACGATAAACAACTTCTTCTTCTATATAAAGGACAAATCCGACCTATCCTTGAATACGGCAGTCACCTTTGGATTGGAGCCCCAAAATACCTTCTAAACTTAATTGACTCAGTTTAAAGAAGAGCAATTCGTTTGATAAACAATGACACCCTTACGTCTAACCTATAATCAATAGAACACAGGCGTAAGATTGGTTCTCTTAGTCTTTTCTACCGTTATTACCAAGGTCGCTGCTCTTCGGAACTTAAAGAACAAATTCCTTCTGCACCCACCCACAGCCGACAAACTCGTCTTGCACTTGCCGAACATCCATACACGGTTAATATATGTCGACCAAGAACTAGCAGTTTCTAAAGTTCCTTCATTAATGCCACCGGTAAGCTAAGGAATGCTCTTCCAGCGTCTGTGTTTCCTCCTTCCTACAATCTGGATCTCTTCAAGAAACAGAGAAATATACACTTGCAATCTTTCCAACCCACACACAAACACGAACACAACACACGTTTCCCGCATGCAGCGTCCAGCCTCCCTGGCTGAGCGTCATAGAGTGCACTGGTCTTGACCGGGTGTGCTCTCCTGCATTGGACACAAATGAAGAGTATTTATATAGCTTAGATGTTGATGAAAAAACCTTTTTATTTTCAGCTTTGGTGGGGATCAAACTTACGAAATCTGATATAGAAAGCGAGATATTTACCTCTACGCTTTACCCGACTGCAAAATATTAGAAATACAAGGTATTGTGCATTTATTTAAATAATATATGAATATGTATTCACTTTATTGACTTTAAAGCTTTACTTAAATAAAACCTCTATGGTTAAAATCTCCATTAAAATATCGTTGAATTGTAAATATGATGCGTTGTGTCGATTTTTATTTATTCAAATGCGCTCTCTACTAACTGTTGCGCACAATTCAATGAAATACTTAAAAAAGAAGAAAATTATATAATGGAAATATTATTAATTAAATATACATATACTATACATAAAATTCTTTTCAACGCGTCAATTCAAGCAGAGAAATAACGGCAGAAGCGGGATGCGAACCGCGGACCTTGGAAACCAACTATGCCCAGGTATTCATACCGCTCAGCCAAACTCTATCATACGATGATAACAATGACATAAATACTAGTTTCAACGTGAGTCGGTCAAGGCAAAGCAATAGCCCAGTTGGCTGAACGGTATGAATACCTGGGCATAGTTGGTTTCCAAGGTCCGTGGTTCGCATCCCGCTTCTGCCGTTATTTTTCTGCTTGAATTGACGACGCGTTGAAAAGAATTTTATGTATACTATATGTATATTTAATTAACAATAATATTGTAATATAGTCAATGATCTATAAAAGTAGATTAGAATATTGAAATAATAAAATAATATTCTAATAAATATTTAAAAAATCCACATAATGGAAATATTGTTTGAGATATTTTAGTGGAATTATTTTACTCTGTGCGTCATCGTAATCAGCAGTTTATTAATTCATTATTTTTTATTTCATTACTATTTTTCAAAATAATCAAATTGAGAAAGTCTTGTATAAGAAATATGAAGTAAAAAATTTACTAAAAACTTGTTTTGCGGATCACAAATATGCTAATCAAGCTACATAGTATTTTTTAAGGACCACTACAACGTGCCGCCAATCTGCGACTAACAAAGTAATAAGCGAGTCTTTAATGTTAAATTAAATGTCGCGGAACATGGCGCGCGACTCGGCGATAAAGCATCGCAAGCTCAGTCGAGCCTCCTTCAGATTTGCATTGTAAATGGCAAATAGCCTCGCCGAATGGAGGGCTTTCAGGCCGGAGCTTTCAGTGAGCTTTCAGGCCGCGGGCCGCAAAGCTCTAGTCCCCGACAAACCGCAATTACTTTTATCAATTATACTGCGGGGTACAACAAGGATCACCACCTCCTTCACTCTGAGATGCTGGGAGATCGGTCGGAGACTCTCGTATTTGAACGTTTGCCCCTCTTTAAGAGGCATCGCTTGTTTCTACGTGAAGTATTATGTAAAGTAAAAGCTTTGTAATTTTATTTCAACTGAAATTTTATGCAAATCAATAAATAAATAATGTACATTATTTTGCGTCTGATTTATATGCTTTTCAATTTCAATTAATATGAACTACATTTATTATCAAATAGTTAATAGTGAAGTGCTGGAATAACTGTTTTAGGGTATAAATTGAAGAAAGTTACGGTAATCGATGTTTTTATTTTTACTTCAAAATAAAAAAAATAATACGAGAATTAAACTTAAAATACGACATGCGTTTATTCCACAGCCCATCAGACTAAGCAACAGCCAGAAAATGTGGTCCTACGTGTGACCAATTCAAACCTCGAACAGTTTTCATACGAGCTCCAGATCAGTCATGGCAAAATAATGAAGAAAAAATATATATTCGATATATTAAATAGTCAATATACTTTCAGTTTCAGTAACTTTATTGTCCTAACTTGTATTTTAAAATATGATCAATATGACCTTTATTTTAGGTAACATATCTCAAATAAATAAGATGTTGTCATTGAAATACAATTTATCCTTCATTATTTTCATATTTGACCCCACTTTTAATAAATTTACATATTAAAATTCCATATTATAAACGTATTTGCTAAAATCTTTTAAACAAAAACCTTTTATTCCTATCTTATTATAATACCTTAACTGTAAACTTAACTAGACTTTTATCAAAAGTTTCATTAAATGCTTGTAAATGAACTAACAATCAGATTTTATATCTTGTAAACATTTTATTTACATTAATACTTTAATTTAAAAAAAAAGAAGGTAAATTAACGTTTCCGTAACTTGTTGATGAGATAATAATTAATATCTGATTGATGAAATTTTATCTTGAAAAATATTTAACATTTTAATTGTAAATAACTGAAATATCGAAAAAAAAAACAGCTTGGCAATAAATTGAAGAGCCATTCACATTTCCCACAAGTCAAACCCTCGTTTTACTTTTTATTAACGGCTGTCAAGCATCCCGAACGAGAACGTTAACGTGATAATATAAGTGCTACATATTTATTACGTCCATATTTTTACGAATCATATATTTATACGCGGCATAAGGAAAAATACCGAGAAATTTTTATTTCAATATTTAACATGTTTTCATTCAACATATCGTAAATTAAAAAAAAAACATTTTGTTTCGTTACCTTTCTTACTCGTAATTGATTAAGACTTATTTAATTTAAATGTGTTGATGAGATGTTATTTTTATTTTAAGCACTCAATTAGATATATTAAATGGATAAATATTTTTCATCATGATGCATAATTAATTACATTCAGCACTGTTTACTAACAAACAAGACTTCGTTATAGCTTTCAATGAGAGTTTTTTTTACTCAAACAAACTGAAAAACTTTTTTTTTTATATTTACAATGCAAAAAATAAAACTTGGTTTTGATATGATGAATTTTATATGTTATATGCACCTCACAGGTGGTGCTAGGGATTGAATATCTTTAATTTTACTATGAATAATATACATTGTATTAAGAGACATGTAGATAGTTTAAGTATTGATAAATTATTGTTAACTGTTTCATATTATGGTTGAATATTTTGAAGCCATGTTTTTTTTCAAACTATTCGAGAGAAATTGATTCATTAAGGAACAACGTTTTTTGAATCGTGTAAAGTTAGTTATAAAATTCAAAATACAAAAATATATACACATAATAATTTACTTATCAAATCACGAATAAACATACGCAATGCGACTTACTTTGAAATATACAACCTTTCTATTTTTTTCTTCATTTTTTTTTATCCAGAAAATATAATAATAATAGATGTCCTACACATGCAAATAAGATATGTCAAAGAAATATTAATTTTAGAATTAATTTTAATTAAAAAAATAATAAATTAAAAATATTTAGTTTTGATTTTTTTAATTAAAATTAATTCTAAAATTATAATTATGCAGTTTCACCAAGTATTGTTAGTTGATAACCTCAATGTTATGTCAAAGATAAACGAAATTTATGAAAATTCGCAAATTTTATTTTATCCAGTTATATATAAATTCCTATGACTATTTTACGATTATTTACGATGATTTGCAAGTTCTTCATTGATGAGGATCAAGAGTCTGTAAGTTCTTTGAGGACAATTTCTAGATCCGATTACTTTTCTAAGCGTCCGAAGTGCGGTCGATCAACAGCGACCAGGGGATGTTGACTTAGGCCTTCGGTTTCGGTTCACTTAATTATATATTTAGATCCCGATTAGAAAAGGGATCCCGATGGTTCTTGAATATTACATGCAAGTCAACATACCGACACCAATTGAGCTATTCTTCCACCCCATAAAGGCTAATGTTTCCAGAGGCTCGTGATCCATTAATAAATATAATATAATTAAAAAATAATATATTTATATAATATACACAGGAATAACAACAGGGACATAAGATGCGTTGTGTCACGTTATTGTATAACTTTATAAGTTCTATCGAAATGTTATGTAGGATATGTTTTTCTTTGAAGATTAAGGTATATACAAATATGTGACAAAATCGTTATACATTTGCTGAACATCCATATATGTTTAATGTAAATGGATCAAGGACTGGCAGTTTCCAAATATATTACCTAAATGCTACTGGTAAGCTATTCCAATATATGTGTTTCCTCTTTCATACACTTGGATCTCTTGAAGAAACAGATACATACACCTGAAATATCTCAGATCCTTACACAAAGATAAATATTTTTTTCTGTGTTCATGTCTTATTGCTCTGGCTGAACGTCTCAGAGCCCGCTGCTTACAAAATTGGGTGTGCACTCCTATATCTTTTTTATTAAAGAAAAAAATAGTTGATGTTTCAAATACGTCCTTAGTGTATTTACCTTTCATCAAATACAGCCCTTAAAAATAAAAATTAGTAAATGTTTAAATATATCTTAAAAACTATAGCTGCGATTTCTTCTGCCTTCTTATGTTTTTATCTTGGAGGTTGTTGGAAACTACTTATAGGATTTACTTATGGAATTTCGGAGAATAGATGACTTATTATTTGGTAAATATAATGGCAATTAATAGAACTCTAAGCAAAAAATATGAAAAAAGGATATGAAAGAAGAAAACATATGAGAAAGTTACACAAGCATTTATGTCTTATCAGGCAGTCGACGAAGAAAAAAAGATAAACCTACTTAAGATATGTTCTACGTGGTAAAATTATTCAATGTGGGTTGTGCCTTTGACTTGTAAATTCTTGTTCATGAAGTAAACTTAATTGAGTTGCTTATTGTATCAACTGTCAAGACTTGAAAGGTCACACCCAAATCAAATTGTAACCTTCCACTCAATCGAGATAAATATTTAAGCTCAAATTTCAATAATAAGTTTTTTTTGGTAAAACAAACGTAATTTTCTGAGTTATTTAAGAAACACTGAGTTTTCAGAGATAATTATGACAGCGCAAACAACAGCCTTCCAGAATACCATTAATTCGTAAAGCAACTTTCTAGTATGCCGTTTGACCTGCAGCCTGCGAGGGCGTTGCGAGGCAAAATTATCTAAATATAACCTCAGCCTTTGTATAGAAATATGGTCCAGTGGTTATACAAAAAGCTAATGCTTGTTTTATAAAGATAAAATCACGTTAAAGGTTGATTAGTATTATTTAAGATAAGACTGATGATATAAGAAGAATACAAATAAGAAGATAAATATATAAAACATATCGTCAAATAGGATTGAAGCCTTTGCAAGAGGCGTATATTAAGTATTAGGTAGGTACAATATGCTGATTATGGTTTTTGTAATATTTCTTTAATAATCGATAAATACCTATAAATATCTTCTGTTAGTATAGGAATGCTTGCTTAAGAAGTTTTTCCTGTATCTAGATCATATTGAAGATTATACCATTATTGTCACTATTTAGTGGACATAATTTTTTCACGAATGTTCGTATCAGAAGAAAAACGCGTGTAAAATGTCTGAAATATTATCTATTACACCAATGATGGCAAAATCTTAAAACTGTAACTCAAATAGTGATAGATTTTTTTGTAAACAATTAATTGGTATGTTCGAATAGTTAACATTGATAACTATTATCTTTTTGATAATTTTGTTATTTATTCATTATCAATTTCATCTTTAAATCCATGTTTAAAAAATGTAGAAATATAAGAAGAATACACTCATATTCGCACTCCCTACATACTTTTTATTTTTGTATCGTCAATACCTTGTGAGTGCTTTCGCTGTTGCGTAAAAACATTAAAAAAATATGAAAACAAGCATGATACAATTTACTTTCACGATTTCACTTTAATTTGTTATGGGTTAGTCATGTACGCAAATGCATGAAAAATACAGAAAATTACAGTAGAACAAGACAAATATAATGTACATGTAAACTGCCCACGTCTATTCGTTTGTAACTTTCATCTGACATTAGAAAATATTAACTCTTCCCAGCAAAAAAAATATGGAAGCCCACTTGTTTTATGTTCATTATTTAATTTAATATATATAATATGAGAATTCAGCCTGAAAAAAGTTACTAACATATCCACTCATATAAGCGAATAATTGTTTATTAATGTTATTTATAAATTGTTATTTTATCCTGTTTTAGAAATGAATTAAATATTGTTATTTGTAATGTTTCTAAAAGAAAAATAAATTGAAATTGAATTGAAAAAATAAAAAAATAAAATCATATAATTGGAAAGACTTTTATGTGAAAATTATGTTACAAATGTTTTATTTTATTCAGTAAAATATGACATAATTGTGTGTAATATATGAGTATATATTTTTTTTATGAAAAGAAGTGATAGGAGTGATGCTCTTAGGTGTTTTTTAGTCGATTGCGGTGGACAAATAATTCAATAAGGAGTGGTCACCATAAGAAAACATATATTTGCGTCATTTTTTCAAACTTAAATGTTATCATGCTAAAAAACTACCACAAATGTGAACCTAATTTGGAATATAATAAAAAAATTATCAGCTAACTGGTTAATTGATTTAAATATTTGTAAAAAACTGTGTGTAACGAATATATTATACATAGTAATTTGGATTTAAGTGATTCATATGATTGTTAAAAATAAATTATAAATACTGACATGTAAAAATAAAGTTATTCAGTATATTGAGAAAAAGAAGTTATTTTACTTAAAACTTATCAGTAGTAAAAAGGCTGAAGCGATATTTTTCAATGATGTGAGCGTTCCTGAATGCGATTCCTTGTTGATAGATCCATCGGGACCACTTTTTCCAATGCGATACGTACATTCGAGACCTGAAATAAAAGCTGCCAACAAAAATAGATGCCAGTCAGCGATCCCTGGCCGTGCTTAAAAACTTCTCCTCCAGTAGAAAGGTCGATTGAGTCCATATTTTCAAACAGCCCATTGATACCACCAGGAGAGCCAGAGGAACCCTTGACTTACAGTTGGAACGGTAAGCGGAGCCCTTGCGAACAATTGAATTGAATATTTAATAATTTCAGCGTAGGCTGACGCCCACTCTACCAGCGAATAGGGTCTGCTATACCTTAAAAACTGATTTATATCAAAACAAATGTATTTTTATTTATTAAGAATTTGAGCAATGTTTATTCACATAATAGACCACCGCCGATTTTATTTAAATAAGAGCTTCGGCACCTTTGCGTATGGAGAATTGGCAAAGATACTTATAAAAGCAAAACTGCGGGCTTCCAGTACAATTGTGTTCAGTATGATACACGTAAGTAATTTATTTTAACAAATCACCCAAAAATATGCCTCGGAAACTTCTACAAGTCTTCAGGTTTCTGCCCTGGAGTTCGTTGGGGACCATATATTAGTAAGTTCTCAGATAGATTATCAGGCTCAGTAATGTTTTAAGGCATGGAAAATAGCAACGGACAGAACTGAGTGGCGGCAATTTGTGGTGACCATATGTTTTAAAAATGGAAATTAAATATTTAGATCTCAAAGTAAACTATACAAATAAAAAAGCTAATTATTATTAAATTACTGTTGCATTTTGAATGCTCATGGTTGACATACGTATAAATAAAATTAAAACTAAGCCAATCTTATTGTATCTTATCGGGGTACTGGTTTTACTGTTATGTTGTTCCAATAAATGTGTTACTGTGACTGATAGTAAGCGATATGACATTTGACAAAATTTCCATAGTCGTGTTGATATTTATATATTTTTTTATTTTAATCACTTATATTTAATCACTTTATAAAATACTACAATTAAAAATCCAAACAATTAGAACATTGCCTGTATATAATATAAAACCAAATAAAATGTAAAAAATAAAGTATTTTTGTGATAATTAATCATTTAAATTATAAATAATTAGTTTATTTAAAAATAAGCAAATGTTTCAAAAGGATTTAATTAAATCTTAAATTGAAAAAACCTACATTATTTTTTTAAGCACTACTTTATAGAAATGAAAAATTGACTATCGCAACGTCAGTAGTACAAAATTAAAAAAACAGTAGTGAGTAAAAACACTTCTTTATGTTACTCGTATAATGTTTATAATAAATGTTAACTTGAATGATATCAATACTAATTACAAACTCATATATTATATGTATATATTTTATATTATAAATATTTATGCCTTGCCGCCATTAATGTCTGGTACTTACATTAGCGATAAATATGCAGGGAATTTCGAACAGAACACCCATATCAACATAATAACTAAATCACCGCAGCTGGGGTGACTTTGTCCTCGGTAATGTTTTGACATGTAATGAAGCGATACCATGTGCTGTAGCACACGTCACCATCACACGGGCTGGATTGCTGACAGTTATGCGATTACCGCAAAGATACCCCCAAAGAACAAAGCTACCCCGTGTTACGATAATGGTAAAATACGTTGAACTGCAAGGTTTTAAGAAAAAACTATTCAAAATTATAAAATATTAATTAATGAAAGTTATGCGATATATTATTGTATTTTTTTTAATCATATAGAAAGTAGGTCGTTGTGAAAGAACAATATTATATATATTAAGATGTATTTTTTATGTATTTGCTCCATTTGATCATTACAATTTTCTACACAAAGTTTTCACAGCTGAAATTATGCATGGCTTGTCACAAGTCAATTGTACACTTGAAGGCTTCTGTGTAAACATAATTGATTGTAGACTATTTTCAAGATGATACTTGGACATGCGACAGAAGATTTCAAATGAAAAGGTTGTCGTAGTCTCTAAAAAAAAATTTTGGCTATCTGTCACTTAATATTATCGAGGCGATCAGATTATTACGTGTTTTCCACATTATTCATCTAAGAAACAATTGTGAGATGAAAATATTAGCTATTTTTTTAATCATATGCAGCTAATTCATACAAATAATTTATACAAGTAATTTAAAGGGGCCGAAATTTATTTACAAAGCACATAGTAATACGTTCATCAAAAAGACACTGAAAAATGAGAAATTTTCAGGTAATGATTCGTGTTACTAAGTTTTGCGCCACATAATTTTGTATGCCATATGATAGTTTTAAGATAAGATGGTGTACATAAGTTACTTAGTTGTTTGTTGCAGGACAGCATAAACTATAACTGTAATTTTATTAAAATCCATGATAAAGTTGCCATAAAAACACAGAGTGATATACCTTTGTTTGTTATCAATATACATTTGTAACAGCTATGACATGCTCAGCTGAATTCAGATTTCGATTGAACAATAGAAATTGAATAACTTTATTATAGAAATTACTGTAACTAAAATACGATGCAATGAATATAACAAGGGAGGGATATTAAAGAAGATTTTCAATTTTTTTTAAATCATAAGGATTAACAGACGTGTTTCATTCATTGTGCTTAAATACGGTTTTGCAGGCCCTGATTGTTAGTGCCCAGGAATTGCGCAGCGGATACAAGTCCATTTTCGCATTTTCCGTGACGGCTGCTGGTTTATTGTATCGCGGGGGCAGCACGCAGTTACAAGCTCCTGAAGGATGCCTGAAATTGTTTTTTCATGAAATGCTTCATTTTGTAATGCTCTATTTTTTTTCTTGTTTTCAAAAAAAGTATCGTACATCAGGAAAAGGGTTCGCTCTGCAATACGACTCGAGCATTGGCTTTTCACATTGACGTGGAGTAAGATTAATATACATTTTTTATTATGAGCCTAATAAAATTCAGAGTATTTTTTGTGGTTGATAAACCTATATTTTTCTTTAAAGTACAACAATAGTAAAATTATTTAGTACTACAGTATCACATAGAAAACACATACGGAGGTGATACTCTTACCGCTTTCAATATAAATGGCGCTTTGATTCTTATTATGCGTATTAATTATGCATAAAATATGGCTTTTATGTTTTAATTATTTTATTTTCAAATCAAATGTTCTTATAATTAAAAACAAAATGAAAATAATTTAAATTAATTATAGCCGTACTCTCCCACCATATTTGTAACTGTCATTGTCCTATTACTTATGTCTTATTACCGTGAGATCAATGATCTCTAATGACCGATTGTAAGTATACAAGTATTACAATTTTTCCTAATCGGAGATAATCGTATGTTCAAATTTCATGGAAATGTTTTTTTTAAGCTATTGATTCACTTTTAAAAATATTATTCAGCGTCATATATCCAACGAAAAAATATACTTATTCGAAAACATAGCTTTAATGCTCTAAGATTTTTTTTTAAATATGAGTGTATTACAATAACGAAAACACCATAGGAAAATTTTTGTACAAAGGCTTGATTCTTTGTCACTTTTGTAGGTCCGACATGTGATTTATAATGACCTGAATAGGCGTTTTTTTGAAATAATTAAATATTATGAAGGTCCAGGAGGGGTTTGGACCATACGGTAACTAATGACCATCATTAAGGGCGTGGGTCAACAATCAGTACCCCAGCTCGCGCACTTGCACGTGCTAGCCTCGTTAGTACTTGCTCCAACTCTCGCTGACCAGTGACTGACTGGCAAAGTTCAGTCAATAGAGCGAGTTACTAAGGGTTAGTTACTGGTACTAAAGCTTAAGTTGAGAAGGTTGTTAGTTCATCACAGTAAAGATAATAATAATGAAGAACACTAGGAACTTGTATTTGTTCACTAAGTTAATTTAAGATATTAAATAATCATAATATGTTCAAGCACTAGACTAAAATTGTAGCCTTATTGCTTTTACTTTCACAATTTAGTTATGACTCTGATTTTTCAGTCACAATTCTAATATGTTATTGGTAATTATTTATTATTATTATTACATAAATCTCAATAAGTCATAATGTATCAATGAAAATAATTTATTTATGGTGTACAAAATTCAATTGGTCATACTCTTTATTATTCATATTTATTAAAACGTTATGTTATCAACTGATAATACTTGGTGAAAATGCAAAATTTTAATTTTATATTAATTTTAATTTAAAAATTAACAAATTAATAATATTTACTTATAGATTCACATTTCTGTTTAAATATTCAGTCAGTTTTGTTAAAGAAAACCAATTTGAACCAAGCCTTGAAATAATGTTTTTTATATGACCATAATAACTATTAATATGGAAATAATTATATTCTGATGATTTTTACAAAAAATTTTTTGGATCCGAATGAAATTGAATTTGAAAAAAATAATGTCTATAATTATGTTTCCGTTAATTAATTTGAAGCATAAAGCCTAATCGTAAGTAATTTATCAATTCATCTAGTCATGAAACAATAAATCTACTAGTATTTAATTGCTAAGGTCAATAATACATGAATTTACGTTATGTTACGTAAAAATATACACAAAAATGTCATAAGTAAGCGATGAAGAGATCTCATTTGCAATATGAAGCATTCAATTTTTAATAATATTTTACTTTATAAAAAGGTTTTATAGCCCAATTTATAATTATAATTAGTTGTTTTTACAGATCTATGTCATTGTTAAGATATTTAAACAAAAGTAACATTCTTAAATGATCAGAAGGCTGTTGTCGTGTAAAGAAGCTTTGTTAATGAAACATGTGGAGAGATCTTATTTGTGAGGATATGAAGCATTTAATTCTGAATGTATTTTTATTTAAAATAATCTAAAAGGTTTTACATACAGCTCTATAGTTATATTTTGTTAATAATTAAAATGATCAGTAGAGTGTTGTCGTGTAGAGAAGCTTTGTAAACGAAACTTGTGGAGAAAGGTCAGTACCCGGCTCGGGGCTCGAGCTTTATAAGGTTTTCAGTAACGACCGTTGGCGTGGGCGCCCTTCAGGCAGTCCTCGGTGCATATCAAACGAAAGTAATCATTTCGGCCGTTGTTCCCGGGGTCTGGTCGTGACTTTTTATTGGGTAAGACCCTCCGCCCTAATCACCTCTCATGGCGAGATTAAAAACGCTTACTCTGTTGTGTAATGCCATGTAAACATAATTACCGGCGGCATTAACTTTTTTAAACACTTGAAATTGTATTACCCCGAGAAAACGGTTTAATGAGGCGGTAGGCGATTTGAATTCCTGAAAAGGTGATGTGATTTTGAAAACAAATTTTGCTGAAATGATATTTTGGATTCTTAGAATGTATTTTGAGGCTCCATGGCACACGGCGCAGAACAATGTCTTCCGTATTTGAAAGCAAAGTTTGTCTTATATAGAGAATTAGTTGTTTCTCGGTGTAATACCGAGTACAAACGTAATTCATATAATGTGTGCTTTGTTTTCTTGACGTGAGCTCAGCTAAAGCCTTAAACTACTTAAAATAAAATACTTTGGTTTATTGGAGATCGAAACTCTAAAGATAATGAGAAATATTTATTTTAACATTAAATGTCTAGAATGTTTAAATCAGAGAAGTATAGGTACGAAATTAACTTTCGAGTACCTATTGTGATGTTATAAAATTAGTATTGTAAATCTTCTAGAAATCAGTCCGATAATTTGCATAAAAATTGAAATTCAAAGGAATACATTAATTTAATTCTATATCATATTTTTAGAGATTATTTTCATATTTGGCCAGAAGCTTTGATCAAGTAAATAATTTTAAACATCAAGTGTTAATAATGACTTATGAAATACTGCATTTAATATAAATATAAACCAATACAAGTACAGTCGATTCCGCTTAATTGGGACACATCGGGATTTGGGAATTTTGTCCCAATTAAGCGGCTGTCCCAATTACGCGAATTTCACATTTTTTATAAATTAATTTATTTGGTTTTGGCAACTTAGGCCATTAACCAGTAATATACACATAAAATTAGACAACGCATATTTTTTTCTAAATTTATATTTTATAAGCTCTTGGAAACTGTAACTTACGTATAGGTAATATAAATTATCATATAAATTACAAATATGTAACATAAACTTTTAAGGAAGAAAAAAAAACTTAATTAAGATAATAAATGGGTAGGTATTTACATTTTAATTCAATGCAAAAATGAGTCAAGTATTGTCTGTCTTTTGTTTTTGTAACATTTCACTTCTACAAAATCAGCACAGATATTCAGTGCGGATGTAGGGCTCCCTTCATTTCCTTCCTGCATAAAATAACTCTGTAACACGGCCATACATTTTTTTGCCTTCTGGTTCGTTACAGGCACAGGTGACTCATCATCATCATCGTCATCTTCGTCTAATTTTTCATATTTTGATTTAAAACCTTCTACAACTGAATCCTCATAGTCTTCATTATCATCGTAACATGGTAAATTGTTTTCTATTCTTTGAGAATATGCGTAACATAATATATGCTGTGATATTTAAGTTACTGTCCCAATTAAGCGGAATGTTGTCCCAATTAAACATATATTTTTTTTACTTTTGGTTTCCTGGTTCCGTTTCTGTTCTTTGAGATTTGTCCCAAAAAAGTGGCTGTCCCAATTAAGCGGTGTCCCAGTTAAGCGAAATCGACTGTATTTTGCTTTGATTTACCAACATAGATGAAAAATATTTACTGATACTTTTGACCATTTATATTTAGATTTCTATATTTAATAGTAAATATATTTAAAGTATGACATACAGTTTTTCTGGTTTAATTTTGTTTTAGTAATAATAAAGTAAATTGTTCATTTATAAACAGTCAATTATAAGGATCATTAGTTCTTAAGACATTAATATTATCAAACAAATTATAGAATTGTAATAATTTATAATTTGTGATAATGAAATTCTAACGAGAACTGTCAAGTATAAAAATGAAAATAGTCTAAAACGATGGTTGCTATCACGTAACAAAGCCTTCTTTCAAAGCCCATTTTTCAATTTTGGTAAACCTTAAAAAAGTGCTTTCAAAACTTGTATACTTGCAAGGAAAAGGCATGTTTTTCTCCTCCGGGAGGCGCTATCACAGTTAACCGCCGCCTTCCAATAAATTGTTGCGTTAAAGCCTTTAAGCGACATCGTAAAATTGTCGATGCACTTGCTGGAGCGTCACGAGAGTATAGAGCAATAAGCCGGGCGATATTTTTAACTTCGGAGTCATAACTCTCGCCCCGTGCAACAACCGCCTTCTGGCTCGACACCAACATAATCTATGGAGATAATATAAAAGTTTTTATCGCCAGTTTAAAATGTTTGAGATGATAGATTTCAGTAGTTAGCTACTTCAGCGGTGTAGACTTTTATGTAACAAGAGATTCATATGATAAACAAACTTAACGTGAGTTACGTACAATTTGTATTTAACGAGCTTCAACAAATTTGTTAACATTCATTTTGCTTTATTACGGCTGTGATCGTTAAAATAAGGTACAATTTTCACTAACTTTTTAATTAAAGAGTATTTTATGTTCTTACTTGCATTGTACATTATAATATTCTCTAATATAATTATTGAACGTTAATTTTCATCTAAATAAATATAATTTTAGTAAAATCACGAATATTTATTGCTAAAATACCAGTTTTCTTCAGATCAAAGTAAAGCATCATTTGGTGTGGACAGTGATTGGTGTGTGGAAAGTGATTGCCAGGGAACATGTTTGCAAATTAGGTTAAGCCTTTTTTGACTCTTATTGTCTATTCCTCGAGAATGATCCTTAAAATGCTCAAATATGTCTAAGATATTTGGAAGTTGTAAGATATTTTGGTCATCACTTTTTTAGACTCTCTTCAAGCTCTCGTTCTAAATGCCGTCATGAACAGTGTATATGTACTCAGTGAGGCTTTATGTTCAATTGTTGAATGAGTTGAGGTTAAGAGACGCAGCTGAACCGTGCGAATATTTCTGACCACATTATTTTCCAACAATGATGCGTATGTTGAAGTAAAATAAGAATTTACTTTTTTTTTGTTTTAGATTAAATAGAAATATTTGATTGAACACCATTCTCTCACATAAATTTCATTTTATTCTTTTAATAAAAATTTAACTAAACTATAAAAATAAATTGCAGTTTAAAGTGAAAAGTAATTTGTTTAAAAATTTATGCAGTTCTATTAAGAATTGATGAAATAAGGTCTTAATGAATCATCAACAATAATAAACCAATTTGGTCCCATTTCTAGTGTATAACTTGACGTTTATCAATACGTTGTTCAATATTTCATGTTTGGTGAAATTACTAATCTTATGTGCCTCCGCGCACATTGTATTAAGTTTAAGGACACTGCGAAAGTTATGTTAAATATAGCTGATTTCCTTATATGTTTTCATTTGTTTCATATTGTATCGAAAATAATATAAACTATTATGTATTACATAAGAATATAAATGTATGAAATATGTAAAATAAGCTTCTAAAGGCTAAACTGTCTGCGCTAAGGTGCTCACATTGTCTGCACATTCAATAGCTCCGATACACTGGCCTCCTATTGAAATAGGATAAAAGCCCGAGATAAAATAAGACGCCGATGTTAACATGAACAGGTGTGCCGTATTGTGCTACATAGATGATGTATACTTTAATGCAGGACTTACATTTTGCGCTGAATGCATACAAGTTTGCAGTTTAAGGCTGTTTTCTCCATCAATTCATGTGGCCCGCCTCGTATGTTATGAAAGTTTTCCCTCTTCTTGTAGTCCACGTTGTAGGAGTATCTCAGATAGCGGCAGCTGTGAGGCGCAAATGTCTCTTCTTAGTCAATAGAACCACTCTACTGTGAATGCTGTGAGGAAGAAATCTAGTGGATAGAATATGTCGTATCACACAAAGTGTGAAAATTTGAAAAACATGACTCACTTGAAGAAATATTAAATATTGTATTTAAAAACACATCATGTAGCATCATGTTTCTTATTTATGTCATTATGACAACTACACTTCACCATCTGGAACGATGCTTTATATAAGTCTATGGTCCTCCAAGATAAGATAACGAGAGACTCGAATTAAGAAATATTGGTTCTTAGGTTTATTTGGGAAAATATTTTAATAGTTAAAGGATATCGTTTTAATCAAATATTAATATATTAAATTGATGTGACTGAATGGAAGTAATCTCAAACATGTTTATGGTTAGTGTGGTGCTATTTTGGGAATTTTACAAAGTGTTTATTTTTTCTTTTTAAGAGTGGGTTATTAAATCAACGTTGTTCACTGTAATTATTTTATTTTTAAACACTTACTTCAAAATAGTAAGCATCCAGCTTTTATTGGAACTCTAAGAGGTTGAATAAAATACAGGAAAAAAATAAAATCTATTTCAGCATAAATTTAAGTCATTTTTAAGAAATTTTAGTACTAGGTTTTTTGTTAAGGATTAAAATATTTCGTTAAATTAATATTTTTGATAATAAAATAATGTTTGTTTTTATTTCACCATACCTATTGCTTTACTCATTCTCACTGTTCTCATAAATTTTTCATTCAAAATGATTGAATGCAGCACAGTATAATGTTCTTCTCAGACTAGTTTTAGAATGCAGTCTTGCGGTATCCTAACGAAGATATTTAAATTTTTAACAATTTGTAAGTATACATCAAATATACTACAAATTAATCATGTTTTTAATTGACATATGAAATTGTGCAATTGAGTATTTATGCTTAAAGCTATTTGAAATGATAATGCTGTGTAAATTAAATTAACCTTTATTTACTTGAAATATTTACATACAAATTACATCTTATGACATAAAGTATCACAGGGAATCGTGTCATTATACATACAATACATAATGTCCATAGTCGCATACACCATTAACACTGCTCTATAGTAATTATTCATTTTATCTCTCACAACACTAATAACAGATATACGATGTTCATTACTTTAGAGTCGATTGTCTAAAAGTACGAAAGACTTCTTAAACATTAAAATTTACAGGTTTATCGACAATGTTTCTGTCACACAATATAATGTAATAATTACACAGTAATATTATTCATATTTGATTTAATTTTAAACGTATTAAATACTTTAAATATACTTGGAATGGAAAGCATAACTTAACACAACTTTTAACATGTTTTCAGCAAAAAAATGGGCTGTATTATTACATTTAATACAATGAACACCAGAAGTTTACACTATATACTTTATTTTTTAAACTTAAGCTTACTATTTAACACATTCAATATTGGAATTTAATAACGGAAATGTTATCCTTAACTGTCGAATATTTTATATATATTTTTAAATTGAACTATTTTACACATCTCTCTAATAAATATATATCTATTTGACACTTAATATGAAATATCTCAAAAATAAATTAAGTGAGAAAACAAAATTGATTAAAATAATAAATAAACTATTTTTTTGTAATATAATATATTATTATGTAGGAGTAATGGCGAATGTAATTTCGTTAAAAAGAAAAACTTTTTTATTTATTTACTTATTTGACAAAAGTATTCCTCAAACCATTTCAGTATCAGATATATGTTCGATATCAAATAAACAATTAATAAGCAATTAATTTCGACATATTGTTTTTTTAGATAAATTACTTAATACGTTTTCGTTCATGACACGACATGTATATAGACGATTTAAATACAATATATTATGTTTATACATTTATAATGTCTGACTAAATTAATGGAAAGGTGACGCGATTCGTATAGTAATGGATGTTTATTTTTTATATTAAAAATATTAATTTATAACTATTAAAATAAATAAGAATTGTTTTGTTTATAAGATTTATAAAATACACTTTTAATGCGAAACGACGCACAAGATTTAACACTTTCTTTCGTAACACCGAGCGAAGAGTAATTGTCGTTTGATTTGTTACCAGAAATTATGCGATATTTTTTCCATTAGCGATGTATTATAAAACTTTATTGAAATCAAAATTGATAGTAAAATAAAGCCAACATTATGTGTATATGTTAAAATATTAAAACTATATGTTCGAAATATAAATAAAAAATGAAACATTAAAATTTATATAATTTATTAATTTATAATTTAAAAAAAAATCTTTTCCTTCAATGACATTAAGAAATATACAATTTTCATTCGTTATTGAAATATAAGAGTAAATGTGATGATGTAAACGTATTGACACATTTAGTGTCAATGACTTTACACTCAGAACAAGTGTTGGAATACGCAGCGCAAATAGTTAGGATTTGTGACAACAAAAACCATGTCATAAGTATATCATGGTTGACACACAAATAACACGGCATTATTGTCACAAAATCAAACGTCCAACATTTCGTATACGTCCACACCAGCACTGAATCTGAAGGAATATTAAACTAAATATGTCAATAACTAGCATATATATTTAAGACATGTCGTGAAGTAAATAAATCAGAATCTCTATAAATACATCGCCTATGAAAAAATTATGGATTTTTCGGTTTTCACATGATTGAGTATCAGGTTATTAGGAAAACTACTGGATGGAAGGTTGATAGTGTTTTAGTATGAGCTGTATAGTAGAAGCTGATCACCAATGAGTGCTGAAATAGTAATATTTGTTTGTTAGAGCAGGTAATAAGTAGACCAGAACATGGGAGAAGATGTAAATATGTTTTAAATGAAGGATCGTGCCATTATAAGGAAACAATGATAGCACACATGTGCTGTAAAACACTGTGATTATATCAACACGTGTGGAAGCATCATAAACTGTACAAGTTGATGTATTTAATGTTTAAAAATCTATACGAAAATTCTGCTGCAATATGAAATACATTCAATCGATGGAATATTGTAGAAATAATGATTTATTTTGTAAAAGTTGTAAGTTATGTGTGTATTTCGATCAGATTCTGAAGAACATTAGGTGTCAAGGTATCATATAATTGAAGAGATGTATTATCTTCTGGGTTGATTGGTTAGTATTTAAAGTGTAGACTTCAGAGAATGCTTAGAGACGATGATGAAGTGTGCATGGGTTTCAGTTGTAGCGTTTGGTTGTTGTCGCCGGGTATCAGGAGCGCAGAAAATCGTATAGGCGGAAATTTGAAGGTGTTTACTGCAAGGGCGCTTCGCTTCTATGAGCGACTTAGCGCTGGGGATGCTGCAGCATATGTCAAGATAGAAGTAACAGGAGCGAAGCAAGCAGCAAGAGACGGTGTGCGCAAGAGGACAGCAGCAAGGCCTGACCTCCACGCTGCATGGCAGCCGGATACTCTCCTGCGAAATAAAAATATATGAATCCATTAAAACGTATTAATTATGTAACTTTTAGTCACTGAAGATATAAATATATTTGTATGATAATCTTGTTTACATTTAGATTTTTAACAAAACGTGTTTTTCAGTTTAATTCTATACTTGATATGTTTACGGTCATAAGTATTAAAACCATACAAGTATATTTTGGGTAGTACTAACAAACGACATAACTTTAAGTATCGGGCGGCTGATTTGAAATACTAATACATAGTAAAGCGGCTACAATACATCCATATGGAGATATATACTCTCTAAAATAATACACTTCATCAACACATATCATATTTTTTTGTCATTTATTACGCATTTGTAAGTGATCATCAACAATTGGTTAATAATTTTGTATCTTGCGGTTTGTATACAAACAATGAGAATTATAATTTTACTGAATAAAAGTAAATAAATGGGGTCAATCATGGTAGAAAGAAAAATACGTGATCTAATATAAGATTTTTGGTGTGCGTCATATAATCCACAGATCAAACTTCAAAATCACTATCACCATCTGTCGGTATTCTTCTGTATGTGTTTACATAATAAAAATCGTTAAATGATATTAAGCACACAAAAATTTATATTAATTAACTTTGTTTCAAATTTGACCCATAAAATGTACGTTCTTGCAGAATAAATATTATTTTGATTATGTTAAGGAGAAATCCTCGTATTAAGGAAGCAAAGATTATATAATATTTTTAAATTTAATATTTATAATATAAGCTTATTGACGGACAAACTGATGGGTGGTATTATAGTCAAAGGTTGATTGTAGGTCAGTGACTCACCGTTGAGGACATGGACGGAGATGACCTTGGCTTGTGCGTTGCTGGGGTTGCACTGGTACTGGCCGGAGTCTGAAGGTCTAGCTTGCTGGATGAGTAGGAATGAGGTGGTGTTCTCGCCCTTCTCGGTGATCACGGAAACACCGCCACGTGGAGACTCGTAGCTGATGATCTGGTAAAGACACAAATAGAAATTCGATTAGTTTTTGTGCAATCTTTAATAGACAAGTAGTATAGATGAATGTGAGTCACAATTAGTAAAAGTTACACTACAGAAGATCAAGGTGATAAGCAGTGCGCTTCAAGCAAAGTATTTAAAATAATATGTGAATATAATAATCGCACACCTCCACAAGAGTTATTGTTCGAGTATATCAAAATTATTGCGATTTCAAGCGATATTTTTTGGCATTATTAGCAATATCGCTTACCCATATCGTCAGTTATTGGACAATGTTTATGTTTTCAATTGTTGGTCCCCACAGCACATTTTTTATGACCATCTCATTATTTTCTGAAAAACATGACTCACTTGATCATGTAACTCTGTAAATTTTGTTGTACACAGAATAATTAAATTTTTCATTTGGTCATCGATAAAGGTTTCTCTAGTGTTCGTAATAATTAACTTAAAAATAAATTTAAAAAAGGTAATTTGTTGTCACGTTTTGCAAAATACATCCTGTAAAAATATTAATTGTTCTTCTCGAAAGATAGAGAAAAAATACGAAAAATATTAGACTTGAGACAAACGACAGTTTATGTTTTCCATATGACTCGTTATTTTCCGTAATCTTCAAGACAAGTTTCTTTTATGAGTTGAGTTTGAGTTGACTATTTTTTATGGAAGTGTGACATTTCATTTATTTACTGACTTAATAAATCTATGATAGACTTATTCAAATGTTGCTCTTACAAACCTATGCAAAAGGTTAAGTGGTAATTAATACTCAAATGATAGTGAGACTCGGTAAACTAACTAAGCTTTACATAATATGTTTTCAAGTTATTTTGTAAGATGTCTTAACGACGATATTAATAAAAAGCACATAATTGATCTATCTAAGCGACGTATCCGTCAGTCACCCAGACGTTAGAATTATTCCGCACTTTTTCCATTTAATGATGTACATTTTTCATGATCATTTTGGGAAGCTTCAAGGAAGTTTTGAATACTTTTGCCGATGCGGATAAAGGAAAACCTTCAATCTCAATGTAAAAAGCTCGTGCAGACAAAAGCTTCTCAGCGGCAGAAAAAACTTAAACGGGCCACAATTTATCAAGCTGCATTTAAATTAGGTCGATCCATCAGACCGACTACTTTTTCTTCAGTCTAATAGGTCTTTTTTTTATCAGTGATTGTTTTGGGGGCAATTAGGAACACCGAGTGTAATGAATTATTTTTCTTTGAGAGAAACGTTATTTTTTTTCTCTCTCTCGAAGTCATAAGAGCGGTTAGAAAAATTGTGCTATTATTCTGAAAGTTTTGACACTAATTTCAAAACTTTCAGAATCAGGGCAATTATTTATTTTATTATGATGTGCGTGTCGCTTAAGGAAGAAAAGAGTAAATATAGGTCACAGCTATTTATCATTTTATTAATTAATTAATCTCTTTACAAATCGAACTTCTTGGTATATGGAAAAACGTAACAACATGCAACAATATAGGACTGAACCAATTAAAAATACATTAGTTAACAGATAAGTAAATATTTTTTCTTTACATATTCGTTACAAAATATCCGGAGTACATATATGCTAACTACAAATATCCGCCATACTATGTTGTCAGCTGCTATGGTCTTGAAATGTGTTCAAATTGAGATAATGTGCTTTAAATCATCATCATCATCATTATTAGCTTGTATCCGTCCACAGTTGAACGTAGGCCTCTCGCACGAGTTTTCATCTTCTTCTATCCTCCGCCTTCTGCATCCTGGCCACTTTCGCTATTCTTCTGATGTTGTCAGTCAACATTGTAAGGGGTCGGAAATTTTTTCATTTCCCAGTTTTGGACGCCATTCCAACAGTTTTCTTTCCCATCGACCGTCGTCTATTCGACGAAAATTCCGCAATGTCTTTAAACTAAAGCGTCTAACCAATGCATCCTCCAAGTATTAACATAGCGTATAGACGTGTAATCTAACAGCAAGACTTACCCATAAAAAAGGTCACCTAACTTGCCATGGAAAGATCCATGCTTAAAGTGTCTCTAAAATTAAAAATCCAAAACGAGGATATCTGAAAAATAACTAAAAAAGTGGAGGCTACCTAACGAATAGGCACACTCAAGTGGCAATGGGTAGGACATATCTGCTAATACGTAGAAGTTATACGCAGTTTTTAGATATCTATGCTCTTCAGCATGTGTTTAAATCATAAATTTAAAATAAACATGACGTTGAAGAAATGCAGAACACGCAGAAGTTGACGTAGCTTACCGCATCGTTATGGTTCCAGAAGATGTAAGCAGGAGGCTCTGGTGAGAACAGCACCACGCAGGTAAGGTTGATAGTGCTTCCTCGGTCAATGAACAGCTCTGGACCACCGATGATATCAGTGGTTGCCTCTGCGAAAAAAAGAAAAAAATATGTACTTTTATAATATACTCTTAAGGGCTTACTGTAATAAATCTCTGATGATTGATATGCTGTATGAATTGACTTGATTAGAGTGAAATTGATTCCTCACCCATTTAATATCAATCATGTCTTTTTATGCATTATTTCGTTGTACAAACGATAGTCGTCTAAAATAATAGGTATGTTGAATCATCGTAAAAATGGACGTAAAATTACTGAAGAACCGATTATGATATATATGAATATATATAAATAATAACAAGTGTCATATAATTAACAGAAAAAAGTTTAACCATTTTCAGGGAAAATACTGAAATTGACTGAAATACTGAGTATTAATCAGTCACAGTCGGTGTATCTTTTTTATGGCGCTTACAGAAACGTGAAATTTTAAACTTAAATATGTTTTTGACAACGTTATTTGATTAATTTATTGTTTTAAATGCGCAAAATTTGCTTTATTATCATACACATTACATACACAATGATAAATGATTAATTTTGTGACAAGGGTCTAAATACATGGCTTTCCACGTACGAGTATATCCGATATTTTTATTATGATGCAAGCAATAAATAACCAAAAAAAACGGTCTCTATGAATTTCATATATAATGTATTTAAATACAAAATTTGACGTTCCTATGAGCGCTATAGGTAATTTAAATCAACTGTGACTGGTTAATATATTTATCAATTTCGGTATTCAACCTTTAAGGAGTTATAAAATAAAAACAAACATTAAGAAATACTTTGTTTTTCTTAAGGATGACTTAAATAATGTTGTTTGCTAAAATAATCGTGAATGATGTTATCGCAAAATTATTTTGCTTAAGATGAGTACCAAGTTATCTGTTTTCTACTCAGCCATTCAATCGAATACATTACCAAAGGAGTCTTAGATAACAGTGGAAGAGGACTAGGCATCGATGGGAGAAAGCTTTCCAATCTTCATTACGCCAACGACACAACCCTTATCGCAGCAGATGACAAAGAAATGAACAAAGTGCTTCGTTAAGCCTAACAAGATAATACATAACTACAGGACAGACGATAACCGAAGGATCGAACTGCAAGATCACGGGTATTATCAGCCTTTCCTTACTTATTATGGGATAACTCTTTTATCTCGAGATGGATTTATAAAGTAATACCTCCAGACGTAAAAGTCATACGTAGAAAAGGCATCTCTTCGATATCCTAACTATTCACGGCCAGACAATGAGCATTATGTTTTCTTATCCACTTAAACAGATGGAGCACCATAATGTTTACATTAAAATACATACAATTACTCTGACGCTCTTTTGGAATTGGTTTATAATCTGTGCTTCGTGGAGCATTATTTTTAGTAGACTTTTCTAGGAACTCCGCGAATCCTTTGGCGAAATATAAAAAATATCGATGTATGTAATCGAAAAATATATTTTTATCAAATATAGATAGCAAAAGTCTTGACTCATATCAGTTGACTAAGCGCCCCAAGTGTAAATTAGCTCCATGAAAAAATTTAGCTTTATGCTGCAGCAGTATGTTTGTGTGTGGAAAAAAAAACATATATTCTGGGAGAGCATTTAAAAGATTTAAAAAAGTTGTCTAGATATGACATACTATGGTCAACCGTGTAAGAATAATCGGAGATGGTTATACTGGACTAACATTGAAGAGATCAATTTAAAAAGATCAAAAGAGTAGTAATCATTTATTTATTTAACAGAACCAGAGTACCAAGGTAAAAAGAATAATAAAGAATAAAAAACAAAGAGTATACACATATATACAATACATACAAAAAAAATAAAAGAAGAAGAAGATGACATGTGTCAAAGATCACAGAGATCTAGGAGAACAATACCATCGACAAAAGAGGAAAATGATGTAGGAAAAGCATCGAGGTGTGCTGGTAGGTCGTTTAGGAGCGCTATTGCCGTTGTACTAAATTAAGTGCTTGAAACTCCACAAGTATCAAATGGTATCAAAAACAATGCATGGCTACGAGCACGGGTGTACTTATCTGGAACGTAGAAGTTAAAACATTCAAGAACTCCAGGGTTGTGAATTGCACCGCGAATAAGAGGGAATGTATGTTTGAGAGCAGCAATTTTCCTTCGGGATTCTAACGAATGGAAAAAAAGTATCCCTAGAAGAAAAAGAGTTGGGTAATGTATGGAATTGATTGAATTGAATGGAAAGTTACCGTACATATAAAAATAGAGACGTCGGAGAATTTTTTTATGAATTTTTTCGAGCATGTGATTGTATTTGGATTTATTGGGATTCCAAACTGTCAATCTAACACCACAGCAAATCATCCCAACAGCGATAAAAAAGGTAAAGTTAATCGTCTGATAGTCTGTGTTTCTGTAGACTAATTGGCGTTTAATGTGTATCAACACAAATATGTTCAATAACAGTAAAACACGCGGCCTTCAAACATTTCCGTATTATTATGAACACAGCAGTAATTCAAACAAAAACAATTCTCAAGAACATCGCGGAGCATCGACTTACTATCACTTAGATGTTGATGTAATTTTACTGCCGCGAAGCCTTCGCCTCGGCTAATTTCAGATTTTCAGTATGTAACGAGCCTTGAACGTTTTTATTGCCGGGTGTTTCTCCGCGAGCAAACTTTGTGTATCGCGCTCCGCCTACGTGCTTCGGGATTAGCGAAAATTTCAAACAAATTCGCTCGTAAACAGTTACTGAGACAATTACTAACAGGAAGTTCGTTACAGCCGGCGAACTGACTATAAGGTCTGCCAGGTGCTACCAGAATTGACATTACGGTATTTGAAAACAATCTAGTGCAAATAGTCATCAAAAATCACAGCTCAACAATCTTACTAACCCAAGAATTCCAACGGATTGAAAAAAAAACATTTCTATTATACGAGGGCTATTAAATTCTTTTTGGCCTCATTGATATCTGAAATTTTTTACTTTTTGTGTTTTACATACTCGTATGTTGAAGTCATTTATCGATCGGCGAAATATTATATTTTAGGTTAATAAGGCCAGAAAAATTTCAAAAAGCTTTTATAGTAAGATTTTTAAATGTAATTTTATTTTTCAATATCTAATTGATAATAAAAATTGATATTCAAATGATGATACTTGATAAATTATCGTATGCAAATCAAAAATTATTAAACTGTCAATGCAATATAACTTGGAACAATCAATGTATATGTTGTAAACTGTTTCCAATTATAAACATAATATTTCCTATTAATCATAATCTCTATTGATCGCTAAAACTACCAGAAATCATGATTGAAATTTGTAACTTTTTATTAATTGTGCGTTTTGATATTCACTTAAATTTATGCAGTTCATGATCTTTCAGAACAACAAAAGATTCTAATAAAATGTATATTTACTCTGCACTCTAATATAATACGGCTTTTCAATAACGACAATAAAATCTAGAATTGTTTCACATAATTACTGAAGGTATACTCGTATTTAAAGGTAAGTTATTAGTAACGTGCTTATTAAAATTATACGTACTAAGTTTAATGCACGAAGACGTTTTTTGTTTGAGCTCCACTTTCCACTTTGTGATCAAGCTCACGAACGGCTTACACAGAGTATTACCTGCAAAGTTAGTTAATTAAAGGCTGTGGAGCACTGCTTGTGTATGTATCACCTGTATCGAAAATTAAAGGTTTCTTCGGCGAGCCAACACGCAGGTGCGCGAGCTTAATAACGCAGCCGTATATATGTAATAAACAACCGGATAGTTAGCCTTCATTGTTGAAACACCGTAATCTAGAAGTCTTACATTTTAACTGTTAATGTAAATATGTACACAATCACTACAGTTTCTTAAAAAAAACTTTAATAAACAAAATTTATTTATTGATATTCGTTTATAAAAAAACATTTATAAATCAAAATCATATTTTATAAAAAACGTGATTTTTCTACTTTTTATTAGAACTTACATAATGAATCGTAATTTCTATTTTAAATTTATTGAAGGATATATTTTTTTGGAAATTTAATAATTATTTACAATTAATTAAAAATAAATATTTCAATCAAAATATTAATATGGGTTGATTTAAATTTTTTAAAAGGGATATTGCAACTTAATTTTTTTTCGTCTTTCCTTTTGTTGTATCATTGGTAAAATACATGTCTATATTTTTAGGTAGGATACTTCTAAAATCATGCACTTTCAAAACATATTTTTTTTTTTAAATATTTTATAACAAATAATGTTCTAATCTTAACGAAAAATAAATAAGCTGTTTACGAAAATTGTCTATGTTCTTAACCCTATTCACCTCTAAGACTAATGCTGAATACACTTGCTAGCAAAGTTCTGAAAGGACAAAAGGTCAGCTGAAGCCAGGCTGTGATGTTATTATTGAGTGAACGCAATGCGGGGAGCTGAGTCCACAACCTTACATTAGGCAAACAAATGACTAAGATCCGGTGCTGCCAGAATAAAGAACCTCACAGTAAATGCCACATCGCATCAAAGTTTGTGACTTTTTTTGGCGTACACCATCATTTATGTACACGGTAATATTTACTTTTGTTTAAGAATGTGCATAAGGTAATTAGTTTTCTTCACGTAGAATAAGATTATTAAAAAATAATACTACTATTGACCTCAACTTGCTGCTTGATCAATATTCTATATCGAAACTATGAAAAACCTTCAATTAATACGTTATGCAATTATGCCTGAATTTATTTATGCAGCTCAAATGATTTTTATAAAACGCTTCACGTTTACGGAAACGAGTATTTTAAATAAACCATGTCATTTTCTTCATATTATGTTCACTCCCTTAATTGGAGCATATAGTCTTCATAAAATGTACTTTACTTCAATTATAATGGCTAACTTAACAAGATAATAAAAAAAATGATTATTGCTCTTCTGAAAGGATAACATATGTGTATTTCTTTCATGTTCATTGTGAAACCACGGTTCTAGGTAGTTATATCAGAATATATAAAATAAATAAGAAGGTATGAAATACATCTACAACAAGAAATACATATTAGAATCTCCCTGTATTCATATTTTTTGTTTTTAGAAATTGCGTGTTTACACAGAAAAAACCCTGCTAAGCTAAAAATAAAAAAATGTTTATCGTCAACAAAACATTACTATCCACGAAAACCACGAAAACTTCATCAAAATAAACACCAAAAGACACGATACGTAAAATATTGTTTCACAATTTTAAATATATCTTATTATACTCGTATATTATTTGCGTTTTCATAAATTTTATATTATTGCCGGAATATTTGCCATCCAAAAGGAAATTCTGTAATAAATTTGATAAAAAGATACGTAGATAATACGAAATTGGACACAAATATCGATGAATTTATTAATTAATTATCAATGTTGGCAGCACTACCGGTGCTTTCCGCCCTCATATCATCATATCTTATCTGAGACTTGTGTTTGCTCTCGAAACCAACTGCTCTTTGTTGTAGTTAACTTTTTAATCAAAGCGAGTATTGCCAACCCCCTGTTTTATGGGCTGGGAAAATTGATAAAGTTTTTCCTCGCGGCGTAAAGCATCCGGCCCGTGTGAGTAGAGACCGTAGAGAATGTATGAACAGCAGCACCCGTGCAAAGAGAAATATAAATATTTGACTGTTCGGTGCGGTGTCTCAACCGTAAGGCTTACCCCAGGAAAAGCCGTAGTTAATATTATGATATATGGTAATTGAAAAAATTTTCCGGGAACAATTGAAATTATAATATGTTGCTGTTCAAATATATGATGAACTGATGTGATTTTTGAATTATACAGTATCGCGGGTATTAGGATGTACCACGGAGAAATGCAAGAAATATGAATATAAATACGAGTTATATCTCTCTCTATTCCAAGATGAATATTGAGCTGTGTTTAAATTTATTCTGCTTAAAAAATGTTAAAATGTATTTCAAAAAATTCATAAATATTTTATATTACACTTTTCATGGAAACTTTTATTGTTTTTTTGCTTGATTTTTGCTAACATTGTGTATGAAAATATATTTTATATGGATATGTTACGCTTATTTACTTATATTATATTATACTCGTATAACGTGTGGAAAAGTGCGCAAGGTTTTGCTTTGAATTATCAGTATTTATGAATTTATTAAATAATTTATGAAAAATCCATGACTAATATTAATAAGTTTGTTTAAATGGTATTTAATAAGAAACAATAATAGAAATTCGAACAAGATTTCCAATCGAACTAAGATTTAATTTTGAAAAAATGTGTTACTTTATATTTTAAAAAGTTGTTTATTTACATTTTTTATTTGGAAACTATATTTGTTTACTAGGCGAATACAATTGAAATATTTCATACTCTTAGGTTAATATATTTTTACTAAGCAACAATTGCCCATAAAAAATTACCCATCCAGTCATGAAACAAATTATTAATCAAGAATTATTTGAAAACTTAATTGACTCAGTTCAAAGAAGAGCAATTCGTTTGATAAACAACGACACTCTTACGTCTAACCTGCAATCAATGAACACAGTCGTAAGATTAGTTCTCTCAGTCTATTCTATCGTTATTACTACGGTCGCTGCTCTTCGGAACTTGAAGAACTAATTCCTCCTGCACCCACCCACAACCGACAAACTCGTCTTACACTTGCCGAACATCCATACACGGTTAATATATGTCGACCAAGCACTGGCAGCTTTCGAAGCTTCTTCCTTAATGCCACCGGTAAGCTATGAAATGCTCTTCCAGCGTCTGTGTTTCCTCCTTCCCAAAATCTGGATCTCTTCAAGAAACAGATAAATATACACTTGCAATCTCCCTAACCCACACACAAACACGAATACAATACACGTTTCCTGCATGCAGCGTCCAGCCTCTCTGGCTGAGCGTCATAGAGTGAACTAGTCTTGACCGGATGTGCTCTCCTGCATGCGCTTACATAAAAAAAAACTCTATCCAAAATATAAGTCTCTCGAATAATTTAGAAATAACTAAACTATTTACATTTGACAAGTTAAATTATATTAAAATATATATAAACATATGTGACATGTGTAAAACATACATTACGGAATAGCTTCTTATCGAAACGTAATTTAATTGTTTTAAATAAAATTGTACAATTATTAATTAAGTATTTTTATATTTTTCTGTCAGTTTAATATAAAAAATATAAAGAATATGAATTGTATGATGTTCAACGTTAGTATAAGTGATTTCTGTGGTAATATTGATAAAATAAAATAAAACAATAATTAAAAAAAAGTTATTATAAATTTCAAAAATCAAATTTAAAACGTGTCTCTGAAGTATGAATGTAAGAAATGTAAGTAATAAAGAAAAACGTTTCACATTATGAGACGCCATCAAGCTTTAACATAAATGCAAAATTTATTTCGTCGCAAAGTTGCGACCCAAATTGAAAAGCAATTTCTTTTTTGTCTCGTTTTTTTAATGACCTAAATTCTAAATGGAATATATAAAAGGTCGCCGAGAACACAGAGACCTGTGCATGGATTATGGATCTTTATAATGTGGACGTGATTATTCGTGGCACGTTACTGTGGAATTACCATAAAGGTGTTTTTCATTGAGTTGTAATATGTTTTATCTATTTATAGATTATGAATGCACACATTAGCTGGCGCCCACCCGCCTGGCATTGCGGTTCTAAAACCAGGACCGAACCTATTCTCTCAAAAATAAAATGAAATCTTATTATTTTTCCTGGCCCTATCTCATTTACTTAGAGTCGGCTCTCCTAATAACATTTTTACATGATTCTCGATCGAAGATAAGCTCGCTGTCGACTCCAAGACGTTCCATAACCTTCTTGATTGTCTTGAGCCATGTTGCAGGAGGCCGACCTGGTCCCAGCCTTCCCGCATCCAGCTGCAGAGCTGCGTTCACAATGTGTGTGCTATCCTGCCTAAACACATGTCCATACCAGCACAGGCGGCTTTCTGTCGCTTTGTCCACAATGAGGGTTACCTTGAGGCTCCCTTTGATGTGCTCGTTTTTCACTTTGTCAAGCATAGTCACCCCGGCGGCCCACCTTAACATCCTCATTTCTGCTATATGCAGCTTCTGCACATCTTTTTAAAAAATAAGTAAATTGAAATGTGATTAAAATTAACGCCTTAATATAATTGACGTGCAACAATAGCTCACACAACCAACAAACTCGTCTAATACTTGCCGAACATCCAAAGAAAACAGTCAATTTTATTTTTTATTTTTTTATGTAAACACATACAGGAGAATACCGACAGATGGTGATATTACTTCTGAAGTCTCATCTGTAGAATTCTATGACAATTACCATGGTGTAAATGGCTAAACGCTGCATGTGGAGTGTTTATCCGCCAACGTCATAGACTACAGCCCGAGATTCACGCATCATCCTTTATTATTACAGGACTTTACTAGGTGGTCTTCACGGGACGATTTTCGTCTAAAACCAATTTTAATTAATAGACTATGACTAGCATTTTACGGGTGGTGGGTCATATTCACACCAACCGGGGTATTTTAGAGCTCAGAAATCGATAATTTTTTTTTTAATCTCCTTCGGGGATTGAACCCACGACCTTTGGCTTGCAAAGCAAACGCTTTGACCATTGAGCTATGACCGCCGGCTAGTGTGTCGACCAACTGTTAGTTTCCAATGTTTCTTCCTAAATGCCATCGGTAAGCTCAGAAATGATTTTTTGTATCTGTTGCTCTTAATACAATTTTGAAAAAAAAAATCTCCCAATAAAAAGTTACAACATACAGTGAGACCCCGCTTAACGCTGTTTCGTTTAGCGCTGTTTCGGTTTAGCGCTCTTTTATTTCAACCCGGGGATTCCCCGAAATTGTGCGCAGCGCCAGATTCAAGAGGAAGCGAAGACATTGGACACTCCGTCGATTTGGATGAAATAGTGGAAGAAATAGTATAATAAGTATCTGCGATCTGCTTAATCTACACACATGTACAAACACAATACACCATTCCAGTATGTAGCATCCTTAAGATGGTCAAACAAATACGGTACCTGGGGGTGGTCATCGACGACATGCTTTCCTTCAAGGCCCATCTTACCCAGGTGGCCAAGAAGGCGGGACAAGTGATCGGGCAGCTGGCTCGCCTTATGCCCAACATTGGCGGCCCGAAGCCAACGCGACGGCGCCTACTCCTACGAGCGGCGGAGTCAGTAATGACCTACGCCGCACCGGTATGGGCCCACGCCGTGGAGGGCAACGACTCAAAACGGCAGATACTGGCACGAGTGCAACGTCGTGGTGCATTACGAACAGTATGTGCATACCGCACCGTTTCGGAGGGTGCTGCACTCGTGCTCGCGTCAACACCCCCGATTGACCTGGTGGCAAAAGAGTTTCGCGAGAGGAAGACTGGAAAAGAGAGGCATATCACCTATCCAGAGATGCTCAGAGCCTGGCAACAACGCTGGAGTGCCACACCAAAAGGGAAGTGGACTCTGCTCATCATCAACGAGATCGAGCCGTGGATCAAGCGGGTGCATGGAACGATGATATTCCATGTCGCGCAGGCCATGCCGGGCCACGGTTGTTTCGGGGCGTACCTCCATAGAATTGGAAAGGAGAAGACACCCGCCTGCCATCACTGCGATGCGGACATCGACGACGCGGAGCATACGATATTTGGTTGCGCCGCGTGGAACAAAGAGAGGGAACAGCTCTTGGGCCAGACCAATGACCTTGACACACTGTCTCCTGAAAGGATGGCGGCCAGCATGCTGAGTTCACCGATCAACTGGTACGCCTGGTCGACATTCTTCGGAACAGTGTTACGGCAAAAAGAAGAACGATTAAGGAGGCGTGCTGAACCCTCGCACGTCGACACTAACGGCTAAGCGATACACCAACGTTACAGCCGGGCCAATAAAGCCGACCCTGAAGCTAATGCCTGACGGCGATACACCGGGGTCGGTAGAGGCACTGGGAGGCAATTTTTAGCGGGTATGGTCCTCCCTATGACGAGGAATGAGTTCCGCACAGGCCCATCGGGCGCCTTTCTCAAGGCGCGACGCGTACAGACAAGGTACTGGCGTCCTTTTTCAGGGCGTTGTTGGGTATCGTGAATAAATCATTTAAAGCCTTCCAGTATAATAAAAAAAAAAAAAAAAAAGTATGTAGCATCCTGTAATACACTGGTCTCAACTGGTTGTGCACTTCTGCATACGATTACATAAGAAACATAGTGAGAGTGGTTTTTGTTCGATCACTGAAGTTAATCAACATTGGACGTAAAACCAAAATTTGTAAAGGTAAAGAGTTAATGAATAACACTTTAAAAATAATTTACAAGTATTATTAATTTATTTATGAATGTGTCATGTAATTTTTTTAAACAAAACACATTAACTTTCCGAATTGCTCCTAATTAATAAATGGAACACCTACCAGTTTCTCTACAAGTTATGGACTGGAGTATGTAAAACTAAATCTCATATAAAAGCTTGAAAGTACTACAGAAAAATTAAAAAGGAGTTTATTACTTGCTGTAATTATGCGGATGGAACCCTTGTATGAGTAAAGGTCTCCTCCATATAAATTGGTCTCGGTTGTGTGCTATTTGCCTTCAGTTTGAGCCGAGATTTTTTCCTATATCGTCTTTTTATCATTTCAGTGATCTTCTAATGCTTCTTTAATTTTGTGACTGTCACTTTTACTTCAGTTTCTAGCGTAAAGCATTAATGGTTTATGTTATATCTCTTATTTTTGTGAGCCTAACATTTTCCATTTTTTTTCCCTGAGCTTTCTTCGTTACATTTCTCGCTGAGAGATGGTAATTTTGTGCTTAACTTTCACAATAATTTACTCGTATGGCAGAATTATATTTCAAACGAGAAAAATCTTGATTTGGTCCCGTACTTAACCTTCTTCACCCCTCAGCGGAGGGCCAGTCTACCGCGTTTTTCTCACGAAAGGAAATTATGTATTACCAGTGGCGGTGGCTAACGAAGTCTCAGGTAAATTTACAGCCCCGCCTCTGTATGCAGCTGGCCGCGATACCAAGTAATTATGTAACCTGACTGCAACGTAAAACGAACCCAAGTAAACAACATTATTAGTCCGCTTTTCTCATTATTACCACAACGTTGTTTCGAAAAGATTGGCCAGAGGTTCGAGGTTCTATTTCTGAAGGTATCACGTGGAGGTTTTTTTTATGATTCTCAGAGCATTTTCGTTTATCATTAGCCCAAAAAAAGCCTCCCAACGGGTCATAATCTTGACTGGTGGACCTGAAAATCCCTGAACAAGATCTGGAGTCAGCAGAACAAAAGACAACCTCGAGCGCTGGGGAGGGAAAGTCGCTGCTATTTGACTTCGGAGAACTACAGATCACCTCGCACCTAAGATCTTACCACATATGCTCGACTAGCTGCACATCAAAAGACCAATTGCTAGGCAGCACACTAGCCATTGATGTTGCCAGATATTGGGTCGAAATAATTTGACGTTGCTGACACGAAGACGAAGAAGATCACATCATCACGGGCAGCCCTGTGATTTTTAATCAACGAAAAGTAATAACCGTTCATATTAAGTATTCAACATTGTAAAGTAATTGACAAAAGCACATTGTAAGTGCGGTTCTCGTTAGGCCAACAATGCAAAATTGAAAGTGGACTACAGACTTGAATGGGTAACCTCTTGATGCTTACCGCGTGCTGTTGGTTGAATGCCTTAGAATCAAATGGTTCAGCTCTCAAAAACGTTGGGCAAATCTTTCATCCTAAGACTTCCGATAAAAAAAATATCCAAAAATATGCCCTATATACAGATATCATACTTGAGTCACATACTACTAATAAAATCTGCAGTATTGACGAACAAAATATGGTAAATAATACAATAATTGGAAAATTGAAAATGTTGTAAGTATACTGAAAAGGTAAGCATGATAATAATATCTAAGGCATACTTTTAGATGAATTCTTAGCCGTGCATTTTTAAAGAAATCGAATGATTAGTCCGTTCTAAATAGAGGAAGATAGGCACCTAGTAAGAACCATCTTAGAGAGGCAAGCACGATGGATCGGTCACATCATGCGCCACGTTGGTCTTCTTCACGACATTGTGGAAGGGATGGTTGAGGGTAGAATCTATAGAGGGCGCCCTAGACGGGAGTATTTGCAGCAAGTGTTCGAGGACATGAGTTGTAGCTCTTATGCTTAGCTGAAGAGGATTGCAGAGGATCGAGAGGAGTGGAGATCGAGATGCATGATCCTGTTGCTGCAAACCAATCCACTGGATTGATACTACTACGAAGAAGATCCATGTTTTGTGTCGCATGTTTTGTTGCTTAACTTTGGTAATCTTATGAAAACCGCAATTATAATGCGTTATTGGTGCCAGCCTTGATTAGGGCGGGTAAATATTTTTATGTTTGTTTTATATTTCTTACAAACAAGATTGTTTACTTTTTTAAAAGTAATTAATTATCACCAATCACTTTTGTTTTATAATATCATTAAAAAAGCTTTTTAGTTGGCCCATCAATAGTGGACCGAAGCCAGAAAAAGTATATTTCTTGTTGTAACAAGTTCTAGTGACCTCAGTTGTATCAAATTATCGGGTCATGGTTCATGAAAAAAACATGTTTTATAAAAAGGTGGTCTTTACGGGACAACTTTCGTCTACCACCAATTTTAATTAAAAGGATATGGTTGTCATTTAACGGGTGAGGGACCAAATTCACACCAACCGGTAGTATCTTAGAGCTCAGAAATCTATTTTTTTTTATTCCCCGTCGGGGATCGAACCAATGACTTTTGGCTTGCCAAGCAAACGCTTTAACCACTGTGATATTCCCATCGGAAATAAAAAACGTAGGGATAAAAATTTAAGAAATCTATTAAGTACACACGAGGTTGTAATATGTTTTTTTTTTGCGTTTTAAAAATTAAAATCTTTGAAAAGAAAAACATGTTTAATTCTTGATATGAATTGTTTTTTCAATTTTTTTGATTTGTTCCCTCATTTTATATTTTCGTATATGTTCTGCTGTTTATAGATGTATAATATTAATATTTTTATCGGCTTAGTACTTTTAAAAAGGTTGCAAATCACTGCTGTTGATAAAAGCTCGCGCCTCTGCCGGGAAGGCTTTTAACATCTTTTATTTACGAGGCCCTGAATGATTTCGAGGAGATTTTCCTTGTTTCTTAGCGTTTGAAAAACTTTTACATTTATATTTTCATTTTTAAAATTAACAAGTCCACGAGGAAGTTTTTTTAATGGAAAGCGTGTATTTTCACACTCTGTATTCATTATTTTATTTAACCTTTAAGAATGGCTACCATTAAATACTTTTTATGCATAAAATAAATAATAGAATACTGAAATACGATGACGAAGAAGTATCATATATAGATTATATAATGACCATTTATGGATCTGTTAATATCATTAGACTATATATATAGCCCAGTTTTATTATAAAAAGATATAAAGTTGATAGGTGGTGTTAACTGGATGATTTTCGTCATTTTTAAATAATCAATTATTTTTAATAAAGTATTCGTTAATATTTTTATGAATATATATATTTATATATATTATGTAAACACATACAGGAGAATACAATAAAAATTGTGGTTCATATTTACCAATTCCTACAAAAAAAAGTTTTCATCCGATAATTTTTCAAACATATTATGCACTTAGAAGCTTGTAAATCAATTTATTGTGTACCGTCACTCAATGAAAATGCTGCATAATTTTAATTTATCTTGTGCAATATATATGAATATAATTGGGAAAGCAAGCGTATATTCGTAAAGTATACGTACACAATAAAGGTTTCTGTATGTGGTTAAGAAACTACTTAGAATTTTGTCTAATCCTGTTTTCGCAACACAATGTATATTGGACAGTTTCTAATACCGCAAACTTGCGAGTTGTCGGGAAGATTTGGGTTCTCGCGAATCTTGTACGGTTCAGTTTAAATTCTGCGTAATTCAGATCATTTTAATAAAATACGAAGAGAGATTCCTGAATATTGAAATAATTTAAAGAAAAACGTATTATTAATTGATTGAATAAAAATACAAATATTGAGAAAGTAGAAACATTAAGAAAGAGTGCTACTATCTGACGTACTATTAATAACCACTGCGCATAAAATTATTAATTGTATTTCATGAATATTTGATGTACAGTATTTATATTCGTCCGGCCATATTAGGAATGTTATAATTAAATAAATAATTAAAAATACGTTACTTAACATACGTAGGTACTTATTTAAATATAATCAATAGTTGACCAATAACTAACGGAAAATATAGCCATTATAATCTGCAACTAAAAAAAACATTCGGGAGAAAAATCAAAACGATGCAATTTTTTATGCTATTGTTTATTTCAATTGATGCTTTTATCAGCTTTATTTATAAAATCATTAGCAAAAGAGTGGTTCTTTGTTTTAATTTATTAACACTTTCATTACTGCTCGGATTGAATACCAATTATACTGTCAATTATAAAACTAGTATTTGAAGCATAAATGTACTTATCTGTTCTATTTTCATATATCACATTGGTTCTTGTATCCTTTAGCTACCAGATGATGCATACAAAACTATTCTCAGAAATTAGCGAAATGATATATCACCTCAACCAATGTCAACGGTCGGGGAATCTTATGATGGCATATGCCGACAACCGATGAGAGAGGGTTAAAAGAGTAGTACATACAAATATTTATGTAGCACGTAATCACTTAACTTTCCATCTGAAACAAATATATACGAGTATTTATGGGTTGAACTAAAAGCATGGTTTGTAGACATAAAAAACGAGTAATGGAACTACAAATTTAATTTATTATATTAAAATTTATTATATATATAATTAAATTATTTCAATTAAAACAAGATAAAAATAATCAAATGTTATTCTATTATACAATAACATTATTTATACAGCGCTAAGATATAAAGGTAAGAAGGATCATTAAACGATTATATGGGACCGTTAAGAAAGGGAGTTGTTTGTGCAAAATCAAATTACCGTAATATTCTTATGAACACTACTAAGAAGAAATATGATTTATATATAGAGTAAAATTATCTTTAAGTAGCATTCATCTAATAGTGAAAAGATAATGACGTTGGGTATGAGAACGAGAAGATGCTAAGTTTTAATTGAATTTATATGTGTATGTACGCGAAGAACTATGTTTTTAATATCGGGTTATGAATGTGGCCTGGCGCAAATAATTATGCCAAACTTTCATGAAAAGTTTTCAATTTCAAGTTATAATTAGTTTCTTTAATTTAACTGTCGACGTCTGTTATGTTTTGAGTTAACTTTGGTGGAAAATAAAATCGTCACTTCGCTGCATCGAGAACACATTTTTTTTTTTTTAAAATGCTTCTAATACATTTACTTTAATACACATTTTAAGGATGTTTTTAACGATAATTATTGGAAGGATTGTAAAATCAATATTAATAGTAACAAAAGTTAATAATTTTTTTTGATTACTTTTATCAAAGGACAAATAATATTGTTCTTAAATAATATAAAAAAAAACCAATACAAATTCGAACGAATTCTTGTGAAATAAAATTAGGAATGTATATATTCAGTGATCAAGAAACCCAATAAACAGATTATTTCAATTTAAAAACGTAAAACTGTTTTTTTTCGTAATAAATAAAGCTTTGAAAACTTTGAAACATTTATTGTTTTAATTTCGTTTAAAAAACAAAGATTGGTAAAGAAAAACTGAACAGCGTATCGAGGAAAAGTTTTTTTCCGCCGAACGCTCCACTAAGCATTCGCGCTAAAGCCTTCGCAGATTCTCCGATAATATTCCCTGTATATAAAATACAGCCTGCGAGAGGAGAGTGCGTGAAAATTGTGGGGTAAGAAGAAAAAAACGTCAACTGAGAAACAACCAAGTCTTGGTGTAGAAAAAAGTTTGAATGAATTATTTGGCAGACGGTATTGTTTATGGGTTGTATTTAGCGCCTCTCTGGACGCTATAACTATTGTAACCATTCGCGGTTTATTTGAAAAATTATTATTAATTATTATATATTGTATATTTTTACCCAAGATGAGCATATAGTCGACAAAAATTGGGGTCATAAAGTTTTGTCAGTTGCCACGATCCTCTTATTGTCCATAGAAAACTATGATTTTTGCGAAAGGTTTATTTGAAAATATTTATATATTTAAGTAATATTATTGATAGACAATTCCAATGATGATTTGTCTATTGCATTTTAAAATTATGACGGTATATATTTTCTTAATCATGAATTACTAAAAAATGCTAATATTATTTTATTTTATTTATTTTTATTTTATTTTATTAACGGCCTAGGCCAATACATACGGTTTTAAAATAGAAAATACAATAAATGAAATGGTAAAACAGAACAATATAATAGCTAAGACAACAACTTTAGACAAAACATGAACATGAGTAAAAAAAAAACAGAACTAGTACATTAGTAGAGGGATCTGCGAAATGCTGGAAGGTCCACCCCGAAAAAGTCCAAGTCACTAGAGGAGTTAACCAGTCTACACATTCTTAACATAGGAGAATAGATATATAATATTACTAAAAAATATCACATAATTACTACATAATTAATAAATTATTATTAAAATATATTTTATAATTCTAATAAATGTTAACATAAAACTCTTTTATTATTTACTCTACGCTGAAATACTTATAATTGATACTTTTTTATATAATAAGTATAGAATTTATATAAATTGTATAAAATATTTATATTGTTAAAAAGGTATTGATTATATTAAGTTCATTAAAAGGTGTCTCGTGGAAATTGAGACTTAGATGGGTCGAGGCTATTATATATATATATATATAAGAATCGAAATATATATGTAAATGATGCTGAAATTGTCACTTCGACTATAGAATTTTTATAAATTTGTATGATATTATTTTATATTCTAAAAAAAAATATGTTATTATGTAAAAAATGTGAAAAAATAATAATATAAATTTTGCAACACTTAAATCAAAGATGAATCCCACGCCACAGACAAGATCTACCTTTAAGTGGCGTGGAAAGCGAATTTCCAAAAAAATAAACAATAAAAAAAAAAATGAATGTAATACTGTCAATAAAATCTTAAATGTATCCTATTATATTTGATTAAATAAAAAAAAAAAAATCTATGATTACAATATAAACAGGTATATCAATGTTAGAATAACACTGAACATGAATATATAATCGAAAGTTATATTTTGAGAATCCAATAATTAAAAAATAAGTAAATATTGTCATTCCCAACTGTACCTAATTGTCAACTTTTATTAAAAAAATAAAAAAATATTAAACATCAAATTAAAAGAATTGTCGATTATGTGAACATACTAGTATGAAGTTTCTTTTTCGAAACCTTGTAATATTACAATATGAATTGATTCTTTAAAAATATGGTCACCTTAACCAAAACCTTTATCCGGTATTACAATCGAACATCCCCGAAAAGCGGAAGAAGGTTTCTGAACATTATCGCACCTGCGAAATATCTCACGTTCATTTAATGTAGCTATTAATGATTTCGGTAATAGGAGTATGCTAATTGTCACGTATTAAAATGAGTTTATTATGTACGTACCTGAATATAATCCTAAAAATAAATAAACATTTTTCTTTAACCCTTCATAACGGCTTTGTTTGAATACAAATTATACTGTCAATTATAAAACTAGTATTTGAAGCATAAATGTACTTATCTAGTCTATTTTCATATATTACATTGGTTCTTGTATCCTTCATGATGATGCATAAAAAACTATTCTAAGATAGTATCAAAACGATATATCACGTCATCCAATGTCAAGGGTCGGGGAATCTTATGACGGCATATGCCGACAACCGATGCGAAAGGGTTAAAAAATGTAACATAAATATTCAAAAATAAGAATCACTTTGAAAACAGAAACGTCTTCCACGAATTCCCATTAGAGTTTTTATTTCAGACCAATGCGCTAATTTTTTTTTTTTTTTTTTTTTAATTATTACTCCAAACAGAACCACGACAAATTAATTTCCCGTGCAGCGTTCAATCGATCCGCTTAAATGCAAAGTACTCATTAAATGAAATTTTCATATGTGATTTGAAATATTAACATTTGATAATTAAATAAAACGTTGATAGATTTTGCCTTCTTCAAATCCTCTTCATAGATGGTGTATATTCATAGATGTCTCTTGAAAGGGTTTCACGATGGGGTGACCTCAACCTCGTCAGTTTCAACATTTCCAAAACACAATCATGTACTTTCTCCACCAAGAAGACTGCTATGGATCCTGTATCTTTGAACGGTTGTTCTCTTCCAAAAGCAAGCTCCATCAACATGCTTGGATTATCAATCTCGAATAATGTCAAATATTACGAGTCAATTAAGTATAAAGCCGGTCTCGCTTCCAAAAAACTAGGTGTATAATATAGATCACGTCAGAATTTAAACGATAAACAACTTCTTCTTCTATATAAAGGACAAATCCGACCTATCCTTGAATACGGCAGTCACATTTGGATTAGAGCCCCAAAATACCTTCTAAACACCCACCCACAACCGATAAACTCGTCTTGTCGAACACCCATACACAGTTAATATATGTCGACCAAGAACTGGCAGTTTCCAAAGCTCCCTCCTTAATGCCACCGGTAAGCTATGGAACGCTCTTCCAGCGTCTGTGTTTCATCCTTCCTTCAATCTGGATCTTTTCAAGAAATAGATAAATATACACTTGCAATCTCCCCTACCCAGACACAAACACGAACACAACACACGTTTCCGGCATGCAGCGACCAGCCTCCCTGGCTGAGCGTCATAGAGTGCACTGGTCTTGACTGGCTGTGCTCTCCTGCATGCGCTTACATAAAAATTAAAAAAAAATTGTGACCACAAATTGTTTTTAAATAATCTGCTTTAGAGTGCAACGAAATTATAAGCAAAAAGTCATTTCAAACCTAATAAGTCATGGCGACCTTTTCTTCAGATTTTATATTTAACACATACGAGAACATTAAATAGACTTGTTGAAACGCAAATGGCATTTGAATATATAAGTTCGTTTACGTTATCACGGCCAGATTCGGTATTGTGGCTTTTGGGTTTAGCAGTGTGTGACTACTTTAAAGTTGTGAGATTAAAAAAAAGGATTTGTAATGAACTTCTGAGCTATTAAATAACCCCGGTTGGTGTGAATTTTATTCATTACCCGTAAGATGCCAGTCATAGCCTATTAATTAAAATTGGTGTTAGACGAAAGTCGTCCCGTGAAGACCATCCATTCATAGTAAATTCCTGTAATGATAAGGATGATGCATGAATCTCTGGCTGTTGTCTATGACGTTGGCGGATTAATACTCCCCATGCAGAGCTTTGCCATGTGCACCATGGTAATTGTCATAGAATTCTACAGATGAGATTTCAGAATTACTATCACCATCTGTCGGTATTCTCCTTTATGTATTTACATAAAAAAAGATTTATGACCGATTTAGTACTGACTATGCTTACGCTTAAAAGCAGCTATTACCATCCTATATTATTTGTTTTTTATTCTATGTATATCTTAATTTTTTTCTCAATTTTTCATTTACATAAAAGATATGAAAAAGGTTGTCGGTTAACAAAAGTAGATGGTTATATTATATCGTTTTAATGTTAAGAGGGTGAAGCTGTATTGTTATGAAATACTTGGCATACGATTATCGTCAGTATTGTTGCGAGTAACGAGATGTTTCCCATTCGCACCGCTCAGGATGCCGGGGAGAGATCCGAGACATGATTCAATTATCATCTTATTTGTGAAAAGAGTGGCGAAGTTTCGCTGTTTGGTAATTGTTCGGTTGCCAGGGGCCCTAAGCCTTTTATCCGCAACCACCGCCCTGAGTGGTTCAGCAGAATGGAAGCAGAGTGAAAGTGCTTCGTTAGGGCTAACTCGCCAAATCAGATAAAAGATTTAAGGGGAACGCCAATCCCAACATCAAATTATTAGAGCCCGGCTCTCCCCAGCTAAGTGGACCATCGAGATAAAATTTGCGGATCGGACTGTTCCCCGAGCAGGCAGTGTGATGGCAGCTGGGCATCAGAATATACTATTAAGAGCTTAAAGCCATACTGTTTTCTAGCAGGAAGACGATATGTGAGAATTCAGTCTTCACCGAACAGGCAGTGTGATGGCAGCTGGGCATCAGAATATACTATTAAGAGCTTAAAGCCATACTGTTTTCTAGCAGTAAGACGATACGTGAGAATTCAGTCTTCAAGAACATAAGTAGTCTACTTAAAGCTTGCGCTACTTTGGACTTTCTTGTAGAGAGTAATATTGCATTAAAGTCTTCTTATTTGTTGTATCAGAGACTTATAAAGTATTAAGATCAGTATCTAATAGCACAAATAACTACTTTATTACTAATTAAATATATTATTTTTAAATTACTTTGAAAAAAATACTTTATTTCAATATGAATCACGTTGAAATCTGCTTCATCGTATACTTGAAAAACACCGTTTCGCTTTCAATTAGAGCACTACTAGTTTTCTACATGCACAAATGTATTGATCAATAAATTTATATAAATAATTGATACGGTATACTGGCAATACGAAAGTAATGATTTGATTTAACAGTGCTCAATATAATCTTTATAAAAACAAAGTAAGGCATATTTATCTATTTGATATTTGAAATGGACCATTAAGTAAACGTTTAAAATTTAAATAACAGTTTTTGACCTGACCTAAGACATTTTTAATGTAAGCACGTACAGGAGAATACCGACAGATGGTAAAAGTAATTCTGAAGTATCATCTGTGGAATTCCATGACGCTTACCATGGTGCATATGACTAAATATTATTATTATTATATTAGCATTTGTATAGCGCTCTTTTATGACCGAATAATCATTCCAAAAGCGCTGCTTTGCCTCTCTGATTAAAAAGGTGGGTCTTGAGTCTGCTTCTGAAGGATGCCTCCGCTTTAAGCTCTCTTATGCTTTCCGGTAGTGAGTTCCAATAAATATTGAAATAGTTTATTCGAAAATCGAATTTTGTTTCTAAATATTCAGTACCTTACGTTAGTACCTACTTATAATAACTTCAGGTGAGTGAATTGTTGTTTAAGGCGTTGCCAAGGAAACACAATGTTCTAAATTGGCCGTTCTGTATTACAATAGTCTTGTATGAAAACATGTTTTACGTAAATATTCAATTAATTTTTGTAATTAAATCAAATTTTGAGTATCCTATCTTTTTCCTTTTAGTATCAGCAATAATTCGACAAAGTATTATCGATATCGGGTTAATGGTGTCGGAATGCATCAAATACACACAGACAGACAGACAGACATTGATTTTTATATATATAGATGATGCAAGGAGCTCCCAAGTGTGAAAATTTCTCCTATAATATTCCTGTTGCCTGTCTATTGGATTCTATTTCGGTAACAATATGGTACCACCTCAAAAGAGCTCGATTGTCTTTTAGGATAGAAACCGCCGATACTGTAAGCTGGGAATTAAATATTATCATCATATTATTGTATCCAAACTATACCGGAACTTCATCGAAGCTTTTCATGGATTACAAAGGCACAATATATGGTTCAAGATTATTAATTTACTCAATACGTACCATAACATTACAGATTTGTTCTTATTATATAAAAATAAATAAATTGTATCGATGTTTTTATGTGTGTCGTTTCTTTTGTAATAATAATTATGTTTTAATGTATTTAACATTATTTTTTTATTAAATGTCACAAAAATCAGATAGATTTCAATGACTTTTAAAGACTAGGTTGCTGGTAATGGAGGTCAGAAATAGCTTTGCAAATTTAACGGTAAGTATACGTATATAAATTATAATTAAACGAGTGCTAATTAAAGGAACTGCGATTTAGTTAAAATATTTGTATTTTAATTAATGAATAAAAAATATACGAATGATAGCTTTAAAATTGCTACTTTCCGATTTTTATTTAAATCTCATTCTTCAATAAAAGTTATAAAATGTAGTCATTATCGAAGTGTATATTAGACTTTGTTTCTTACATACTAGAAAACACTTTAAGTAAGATAATATTTTAATAATAACAACTCAATCTCATAACATGTATGACGTAGACAGTGATCGATTTTGCATCGCATCATAATAATATTAAGCTTGGTATAATCTTCTATGGATTGGCATGCGCCAAGGCGGTGTAATGTATTGGAAGTGGCGGTATCAAATGTTACTTACCGACAACGTCGAGATGGATGAAGTGGCTCAGGTGTGGTGTAGTGGAGATCTGGCACTCGTAGATACCAGAGTCACGATGCTGGGGGTACTTGATCTGAGAACATAACAATTAGAGACTTAGATATATGTATATAACTATGAGTATTACAAGAAAGAGCAGTGAATAAACATGGCTTTGCGACACTATTTGATAACATCATTATCTTCATCATTATTACCATGTCAGCTTCTCTAACTGAAGTATATGGCATTCACAAACTGCTGCTACAAAACTCTATCAGCCGCTATAGTTTTTGCTTCATACCAATTGATCATTTGAAGTAATAGCAATTATAAAAAAAATTAAATCCATATTCGATATGTAATTGAGCCACACCTAATGGTTCAGGCTTCGGAAGAATCAGGCTAAGCATCCAATCTCAATACAAAATTAGATTAATAAATCGCCCGAAAATGTGCTTCGAACACTACAGCGGCTATCCCTTCAAATCGAGAAATTAATGTTCTCAATTAGACTTAAGAAAAAAAAATATCATCATCAAATAAAAGACCTCATAAAGTGCCTGTGATTGAGTAAAGCGTCATAAGTTGATTTAAAAACATCGGAAAAAAAAATGTAATAGTTACAAATAGAATATAGCCAATTGATGAATTATTTTATAATGTTACAGTGAAAGATTAAAAAAAAATGATAAATATTTCTTAATGAAGGTGTTATCTAATAAATAGACTGAAAATGTGAAGTAAAGTCAGCATATGTATCTTTTTGTTAAAAGTACGAGTAATAAAATGATTTTCTTATTATTTTACACTATTTAATAGGCCAATTTCATTTATTACAACGACGTTTTAAGAAATATAAATACATTAAATTTTATAACAATACTCAAGTACATAAAAAATAAGTGGGCATTAATTTAATAAAGCTTATCACACTGGCGTATATATTTCTCATTTCGTTTTATATCTTGTTTATTATTAATTTCAGCGCATTCCTTTGCCTGGATGTGAGTCTGCAACCCCCGTCTCTAAACGAGTATGAGACGTTTCCATCGTGATATGATCAAAGTGCAAATTGATTTTCCTTGAAGCGCCACAGATCAAGCCGCAAGTGTTTATGCTTTATATCTACCAAGACTTTAGCGGAGCATCATTCGCTGCTAGGGTGTCCACTGCGCGATATGTTGAGCTTTTGTATTAAGAAAATTATAAATCCATTTTGGAAAACGTATAAATAATCCCGCTTCTTGTAGTATATTGCTTGACCCTTTTATTACGGCTAGGTGGAATTCAAATTATACTGACAATTATAAAACAAGTATTTGAAGCAAAAATATACTTATCTGGTCTATTTTCATATATCACATTGGTTCTTGTATCCTTTAGCTATCAGATGATGCATAAAAAACTATTCTAAGAAAGAAGCAAAACGATATATCACGGCTACCGATGTCAACGGTAGGGGAATCTTACACGGCATATATCAGGTACCGATGTGAACAGTTTAAGTAATACATACTTTCTGATATATTATAAATAAATGTAGACCTAATATTTTCAATGTTTTGAGCATTTACTTTGAGATCCATAATAAATTATAAATATTTATTTATTTATTTACCTTGTTTTCACATGGATCACGTAACAAAAGTTCTCTATTAGGAGACTGCAATTAATTAATTAATTAATTCACCAATTTTAAAATTGTTTCCGTTAAATAAATAAATAAGTATAAAAATTATATATACGACATATAAGAATAATATTAATAATAATTAAAAAAAATAAAAATAAATAAATAAAAAATAAAAATAAATTTATGCCTAAACCACTTTTATGTATTTATCTCTTCCTTCATCCTTGCAACACTACCTATCTCCCTCTCCTTTCCTGATAGACACACCCCCACCCCCTCCCCTACAAAAAATGTGTTACACCACTTATAAGTACAACGCAGCTCAGTTATCTCTTAACTAGAGAAGGATTGAGAAAGACTACGAGTTAGTCGAAACTGCAGTCTCCTAATAGAGAACTTTTGTTACGTGATCCATGTGAAAACAAGGTAAATAAATAAATAAATATTTATAAATGTAGACCAACACGATATATTTATTTAATTGAATATATAACAATCCACAAAATATAAATGAACTTAGATATTTATAAATATATATAAATATATATTTATTTCAAAGATATTATTCATGTTCTCTGAAACTGTGTGTTATATTTCTATGTTTAAAGCTTTTTGTGTTGTATATTTTATTATCACTTATACTTTAATATTGTAAAATCTGTTATGTGAAGTAAATAATGTTATTTTATTCTGTATTACTTAAGATCACGTTGAGTAATTGTTAATAATAGAAATGCGACTTTGGGTTAGCACTCTGAAATTTTTATCAGTCCTGTAACTACCAACATTTAATGATCTGAATAAAAATTGTAAAAATCGTTCATTTCTAAAGGAAAAGCAAAAAAGGTATATGGATTTATTAAAAAATCGATTGAAATAAACTTGTTATTTCTTAAAATTTTACGCAAATATAGAGATGGAAGATTTTGTTGCTGCAAACCAATCCACCTGATTGATAGTACGAAGAAGGATAGATTTTAAAAATAAAGTCATATGAATAATTGTCAACTAGTAACATTAATTTTTTAATGATATTTTTTTTAATCATCCTTGATTGATCTATTTTATTGCATCCGTGATTTAATGCACTACAGTTGATGTTTACAGAGCGCTTTTTGCATATACTCGTAAATAAATGAAATACAATGTCCAAAAATAAAAATAATGTTTAATGTCAGAATACATGGTATCCCTAGCCGTTGCACAATATAAATTGCAGCAAAAGTTTATGCATCGAGTGTGCACTGAAATACTGAAAATATACTGAAATGCTGAAGCACTGAGATATTGAAGCACTGGAATAGTGAAGCACTGGAATACACTGCGCTCTGAACCTTTAATATTGACTCTGTCGTTACACGCATACAGAATATCCCGAGCATATATAAAGGCGGTTTACGACCAATGGAATATTTGGCAGACTTCCAACTAGAAGGCTTTGAAAACTGCTATATTTTCACGAAGAACATTTATAAAGTAGGATAAACTATTTGATACGAATATGTTCTAAAGATAACATGATACATCAATTGATTTGATATCGTTAAAAAAATATATTTTGAATTTATTAAGGTAATGTTTTGTGGTAATGAGTGATGAACTAAGTGTTAAATAATCCCACCAAATGAGAAAAAGTATTATATTCGGATTTAATAAAATACGTCATTCAAAAACGATTAATAATTTATTTTATTATATTTAAAATATTATTCTTATTATAAATAACATTGATCATAATTGATAAAAGAGTACAGATTTTTTTAAATATTGCCTTGAGATAGATCACTAAATTTACAATAAAACCCTATTAAAGTGAAAACAGTCGGATGTATTTGTATTTTTTTTTATTGATCGTATCGTGAATGATGTAAATTTGTTATACGTAAATGTTTTTTATTATTCTAAGTGAATTAACTTATGTTAATTAATAACATAATTTTTCAATTGCTAAAAATACTTATATTTGTTTTGATATACGTGCTTTGTAAAATAAGATATTTATTTAAATTACCTGTCAACGAAATTAAAATATCAACGTCAATCTTTCGAACGACTTTCAAATGACTTCTTAAATGATTTTTTGATGAGAGTAGGGCTTGATGATAATAATATTATTTGAAAGAAAATTAGATATATAAAAATGACATCAAAAACGTTTGATTTTTTTACTTTTTGTTTCATAAGCAAGAAACGTACCCACTAAGCAACACCCTCGGCAAATGGAAAACTTGGCGGCTGTCCAGCTCGGAGGCTTCACAACTGCTGTTTGGCGGGATGAAAAAAATCTAATCATAAAATGTGCGCTTAAGATACGCATTTTTTTCTTTGGATAATCTCGGCGCGTTTTTATTTCGCGACAAAGGAATCCTCTCGGATAAATTACCTCTTTTACGAGGGAGGATGGCGCGTGAAATAATTGACAATTCTGCCAGAAATGTAAAGTTATTTGCTAGTTTTCATACTGACGCTTGTTTTGCTCTCGAGTCATACAAGTTAATAGACATTTTTTATTACGAAAGTGATGCAATAAGCTGTAAGATGTGTTCCTAGTGAAACAATTCCCATTTATTTGAATAATAAATTATATAATATATTTTTATGATTTAATAAAATATTTTCATAAATGAAAAAATTAATTACAATTTTAAATTAATTAAAAATTAACAAATTAAAAATATCTAGTTTTGATACACATTAATTTTTAACGATTACATTTTTTGACCTCCCTGGAGACCATCTTCAATAAATCTTCAATAGATGATCTCCAGGGAGGCCGAAACATGTAATCGCTTAAAATCAATGTGAATCAAAACTAAATATTTTTATAAATATTTATTTATTTACCTTGTTTTCACATGGATCACGTAAAATATTTTTAATTAGTTAATTTTTTAATTAAAATTAATTTAAAATTGTAATTTATTTTATCATTTATGAAAATATTTTATTAAATTAAAAAAATATATTATATCATTTCTTATTAAAAAAAATGGGAATTGTTTCACTAGGAACACATCATACAGCTTACAGCTTGTAATATGCGGATGAAGAATGATATCTGAATTTAAAGCGTTCTAAAGAGAACCTTTCGCTACATTCAAATACGTCTTCCCTTTTAATTCTTATCTCTGTGATGAGATTGTCTACGTCATAACTGTTTTGCAACTAGTTCTAAGGTTACCTGAAGCGTCCAGTCCTCGGAATGTGGCTTATGGATGGCCTTGAAGCGTTGGTCCGAGGTGTAGGTGTAGTGTCCCACAGTCAGCAGGTGGATATCACGGTGACGCACCCAAGACACCTGCAGCAGCATCTTAGGACAACAAAGAGAACATACAGGTATAAGTAACACGAAACAAAATTCACGATTACATGTTACGGCCTCCAATTATTGAAGATGGTCTCCAGGGAGGCCGAAACATATAATCGTTTATAATAAATGTGAATAAAACTTAATATTTTTGTTTTGTTAATTTTTTAATTAAAATTCATTTAAAATGATGATTATGTTTACGTATGGATATAGATATATAAAAGTTGTTCTTCTAAGTCGTTATTCATAAAAAAATACTAAAAAGCAAGGTAGTGAAAATAAGGGAATGAAGATGAAATAAAAATACAAGTACGACGGGAAATGATTATTTTTATAAATGTGTCACGTGTTGCGAGGGAAGTACTGTCACATCCGGTCCCCCCGGGAGTGGTGAACCGAGCGACACCGCGAAGGCCGCCGTGATGATGTATCAGGCTGCCGTGGCAACTCCGCGAGGTTTCCCCTTCCATCAGCTGCTAATACGGGAACGTGACAGTTACGGGAAATGGTTTTACTATTGGCACTTGAAACAGCTAGAGTGGGTGTTTGCGCACACAGCAACGAGAACTTCAATGTAATACATATGAGAAGCATGCAGAGACGGATTAAAACGTATTAAATTATCGTTTTAGTAATAAAAAAAAAGTGACACATTTTTATATACTGTTGAGTCAAAATGCAGTAATATACATTTTTTCGTAACTTTTACCTGCGATCATTGGGAGCACTTATAAAGACATTACTTTAAGAAAACATTTACATTATACGAGTCTTTGGGCTGCTATCCTGGACCAAATGTGGAATAAATATAAACAGAGAGTACATTTTTCACCTCCGATTTGCAGATGACATAGTGCTTATAGCTGAATCACCTGACAAGCTTCAAAACATGTTCTACGACCTCAATGTAGAGTGGAACAAAATTATTTTGAAAATGAACATGGATACAACTACAGCCATGATAAATAGTCACATTTCCCAGACTTTTGACCCTATTTCTATTGGAAGAACACAAATAGAGGTTGTAAACGACTATACCTATCTGGGACAAGTAATACAATTAGGATGAAGTAACTTCTCAAAAGAAATCGACAGGCGTATACAACTAGGATAAACAGCAATTGGAAAGCTAAAGTACATTTATAAAGCGAAAATTCCGCAATGTCTTAAAATTAAGACGTTTAACCAATGCATCCTCCCTGTATTAACTTATGGCGCAAAGACGTGGAATCTAACAGCAAGTCTTACCCATAAAATAAAGGTCACCCAGCGTGCTATGGAGAGATCTATGCTCAGAATGTCACTAAAAGATAAATCCGTAACGAGGAAATACGCAGAAGAACTCAAGTAGTGGATGCTACCCAGCAAATAGGCACACTCGAGTGGCAATGGGCAGGACATATCTGTCAAAGAGACGACGGTCGATGGGGAAGAAAAGTATTGGAATGGCGCCCAAGAACTGGCAAACGAAGCATTGGCCGACCCCCAGCAAGATGAACTGACTCATGCGCGAGGCTTACGTTCAGCAGTGGACAGATACAGACTGATGATGATGATGATGATGAAAGTACATATTCATATATCACTAGTGGAATGTTGGTGGAAAACTTCAAAGATTCATAAAGTATTAGAATATTTATATACATTCTTAAAGCCACCAAAAATTTAAACCAATAATTGTTATTGAAATTGATGTGAATAAAAATAATATTATGGAAAAGTGATATTTTCAAATTGGTTTAGCATTTTCCAGGGCCGTCTCTGGTAATGAGTGTGTATAGCGCAGGCCCAGGCGCGCCCCACTGAAGCAGGGCGGCTAATCAAATTACAATATCAAGAGAACCGAAATCAAAAGCCTGTAATTAATATTTGGATGGAGCGACGATTTAATCTGAGCGATACCTTTAGCTCGGAATAACTAATAGCGATTTTCAGATATATTACGTCCGCTGCCTGTACAAACTACTAGTTTCTTATGATGTTGCTTAATTTGACATACTATTGTATTTTTATGGAAACATTTCTTACAAACGCATGATTTAAATCCTAGACCTGTTACATAATAAACCAAATATTTATATTATATGGCATCACTCGAGTCACTCACTATTAGTACAAAAAATACAATTATACTTGATGGCCATACTATATATTACATAACTATACACTTCCTAACATGAAGTAAAGACTTACAAGAATAAATAATAAATTTATCTTATTATACACTTTTTATTATGAATGAAATGTGTAATTAGTCAAGGATAGTTTAATGAGCGATTTTGTTAAAAATGAATAAAATGTAACAGCCTTCGAATAGAAACTAAAATCTTTGGAACAAAATATTGAATCGTCTTGCATTGTTATTATAATCTTAACTAATAAATGATGAAATCGTTATTTATAGAAAAAAAAAGAATAATTTGGCATTATATTATATGACATATTTTATGCATTTAATGAATAACGAGTTGTGTTGCTACATTTTAATTAAAATTAATTGTGACTTTATTTTAAACTCTTTGATTCACTGGGAAAGCAAACCGAAACTGTGTTTTTATTTATCAGGTACCCGTCTCTCGTCATCCTCAGATATATGTATAACGTAGCAACCTTTAAAAAAATATGGAAATTTAAGCAGAAAAGTTAGTGAATATTTAAATTAGATGTAAATTTAGAACAGATGCTGGAACCTATAATATTACATCAATGACTTTGATGTCTCATTAGTGTTAGATCAAATAATTTTGTCCGCAGACTATAAATACGTGTCGATTTTGTTTGTAGACATGTATATAACATACTTCACTTGATAGAATATACTCATACCTCAACTATATTCTGTGAATTAGTGTTAAATAATATATAAGGCTCTCAGACGTGACATCCCAAAACTATTATAGGCTTGGACTTTTTATTACCTATTGCAGGTAATATATTAATTTACACCTCCATTTTAAGGCTGATATTTATTATTCATGGGAGGCCCCCGCGTGGCCGGCGACGCGAAATCCATTTTAAGGCATCAAGGGTGAGAGCGAAACTCAACCTACTCAGGGTGAGTCTGTAATATGGGCTCAGAGTAGAACCTTAAGGCTGCCAAGAAGAAGATTTATTAACTGAAAAATAACCAATACTTTTATACTTAAATTTATATTTATAATATTATTATATATATCAATACATAATAATATTATAAATATATATTTACATTATGTTTATTTACATAAATAATAATATATGTTATACAATGTACACATCTGCCTGCAATAGCGAATAATATATACAATGAGGTAAAAGATATAACTATCAATCTTAAACTTTTCGCTAGCTATTTAAATACAAATTATGAAGGGTATTGGTTTAAAATTTCACTGAAATTTATTTATTGCATATATGGTTCATGGAGAATATTAGTTGTTATCAATCTTTGTATTAAGAGTTTGCTTTTTGCCTGAGAAATGCTTTCTCTTTACATTATAAGTGTATTGTGTAAGGTTTGCATCTATATTCGACCAAAAAAGTCTTGTACATACAGTGCTTACATTATCTCTATTATTTTGTAAGGCTATAAGTCATTAAATATTATTAAAATAAATTTTTCCACTTGGTCAATGGGTAGAGTGATAAATGTTTGATGGTTTGATTTAAATTTTTGAAAAATAACGTGTTAAAAGAGTGGGCCAGCCTTTTTCTTTTCATCCTATAGCCGTCTAAGAGACAAATGTAAATCTATTTGAAGAGAGAGAAAAAGAAGATTAAGACTTATCAATTTTATCTTTTATATTACCTTCTATTCTAATGCACAAAATATTATACATTTCTGTCGTTTCGGAAGTTATTTCAAGTCTATAGATTTCTAATAATGGAAAAACTCTCTCAACTCAAGTCACAATTATTCGCTACAAACGATGAAATAATAAAATCAGCCGAGAGAAAGCGAGAGCTGTAATAATAAATCATTTACAGAGCTAGGTAAATAGTCGTGAAATAGTTAGTTTATTTTACAGCTGAAAATCAAGTTACGTCGCTATTTACTTATTCTTCCTTCAGGGGAGCATTGTACACCTCCCCCGCAAGTTTTATCTTAAATATTCAAATAGTGTTGTTGGTATTTAAGATTGACCGTTTATGTTCGTTACGCATTTTAGGCCCAGGAAAGTTTTGGAGAAGTTTAAGTTTATGAAATCATTAACCGGCGTTTAGCCGTTGGCACACCTGTCGGCGAAGTAAGAAGTTGCCTCGGACATTATTACTTCTAAACTATATTCTTACAATAAAGGTACTTCGTAAAGTGCGATAAATATGCGAGGAAGAAAAAAGTCCGGATAAGGGAGCATCTTTTTAAAATAAATAATGACTAAAAGTTACCGGAAAAGAGGACGGCGACTGATAAAAGAATTTCTCATTAATGTGGACTTTGTCTTTAGAAAGTAAATACAAAGTAATGATACCTCACTATAATGCCGCCTATGTGAAAGTTTTTGCTTTATTTTATAGTTGAAAAGTTACAATATTTATATTAAAATACACACTTTAATATAGATTTAAGTTGCGACAAAGTTTGACAGACGGTATTTCTTTTTAAGAGTTTTACACTTAATCAAAAGGATTCACTACTCGCTAACTTGTACGCCTAATAATTAGAATTACCTTCATATTTTTGTCAGTATTATAATACATTAGGTGTTAGTGCGAGCGTATTTCACTGTTTATACTTTATGTATAATACTTTTTGCATGCATGCCAACAAAGACATAAAATTTGGTGGTCAATAAATTTTAAGATACTATACATCGAATTTATCATAGAACTTTGTTTATATCCTAGGTTAAAAATAAGGAATTAAAATACTAAATTATATTTCTGATCAAATAGGATGAAATATTATGGTGAATATTTTATTGATTTACTTAAGCTGTATTCTTAAAAACATATAAACAATAGTGAAAAAAAATTGTTGACTTTTAGCTTATAAAGGGTCCACCAAATAACTTTTTTTTTTTGAAAATGGGGCGCAAAACATCGAGTGTAGCTTCGGGTGTGTGGCACGTAATGCCTTCTTGTTGAAACCAAATGTTGCCAATATCCTTCTCTTCAATTTTTGTGAACAAAAATGGTCCGATAACGATCGAAATTGACTGTAACGGCCACTCCTTGCTCATTTTCGAAGAAAAATAGCCTGATTTTCAAAGTAATGTCGCAATATTTCTCAGCATTGTTCAAGCATATACACAACCGTATTAGTTTAGCGGAAAGATAAAACTAATTATCTGTCAAATCAGACATGAGTTTTGTATTTATTGAATATTATTACCATTTACGAAATAAGCACTAGTTGAAAAAAAAAAGTTAGATGGCGGACCCTATATAATAATTACTTTTATTGCCAATTTTACTATGAATATCCAAATGGAAATAACGACAAAAATATTTATGTATTAAACAAATCAATTAAGCGATAAAGGGTTAGAGTACACATCGTTTATCTTTTTCAAGAATTGTTAATTTACGAGTACTCGTAATTGATGTAATTGGAATAATGATTTTATTTTTCATTACGCCATTTAATAAATGATGTATTTTGTTAAATAATTTTATATTGCATATAATATTTTTACTGAAAATATGTCTTGTTTTGCCAGTAAATACGAAGTGAATCGTTATGACTATAACTGTATAATGTTATGTACAAGGGTTCGAATATCATACCCAATATTTAATGAATGTGTTTTCCGAATTTCGAATAACTTACTAAGTAGATTTGGGCCCACTCAAAGCCTGGCAACAATTATTTATTCAGAGTTTCATCTCCCGCTAATGGCCGTTCCGAAGTTGAGCAATAAAAACGTTCACATTCATAAAGGGATTGAATTAAATTAATGAAAAATATCACGCGACCGAAAACATTTAAGCTTTCCGCGGATCGCATCCGAACGGGGAGGATTTTTTTTTTAAGTCTGTAGCGATTCCGCGTTATCATTAGGGCGCTTATGAAAGCGGTGGATCATTAGTTAGCTAGCGGACAAACGGGTGACAACGTTGACGCTTGAGAAAAATGCCCACAATTTGTATGGAGACCGAGAGGCCTCACACCAGGCGTCCCACCGTCACGAACGCTGACCGAACACTTTGCCCTCGCGCGGCAAAAGTCACCGCTTGTTTTTCACGGCTTACGTCATACTGGCGGACAGAGATTATTTATTTTTGTACGTAAGTATCCTGTACGCTGTGTCGCTTTTTTTCGTCGAGTGTTTTTCAGACGCGTTTTTGCGGAGACGTTAAATATTTTATTAAAAATAAGCTGGACAACTTTTGCACAAAAACACACGATATCATATCTTGTGAGAGATAAAAATATAAAACATTAATATTTTTCTTAAATGATTGATACACGTAATATAAAGCATGTACATTTTTATACGTTTTTGATTTTTGTTCGTTGGTTTGAATTAGTTTAGATAGAACAAAGTAGATCTTCGAGCGGAGGGGAGTGTTTCGGTAGGAAGAATCACGGCTGTGTGATTGTCTCACATCTAAAATCCGGCCTAATATGTCAAACTATCTGCACATACCAAGACCTAATAGTGGTCATCACATAGGCCATCGATGTTTCCACATATTGCACCAAAACAATTTGAAGTCGCCGACACGAAGAAAAATTCAGTTCTATATGATACAATATTTCTTCAATCAATTAATCAGACAAAAATAAACGGTGGAAGTGATAGACAAATTACATTATATGAAAGAACAAGAGTCTTCAGAACATGAGATAACCTTAACCATTATGGGTTGATATAACTGGGAGAGGCACTTCTGTGTATTTTCGGAGAATTTTAGACTTTATCATATCTAAGATCTTGCTTCATGTGCCTCAGTAGATGTTCCTTACTATTGATATAGCTGGACATTGAAATAAATCAAAGCAGAAATATAAGAGAAAAAAATATATGTTTAACATCGTTCGTCAAAAAATTTAAGATATAAACTGAATCACAATTGCACGATATTAATTATTTTTATTTTTATTTTGATTATAAATATTATGAAATAGTTGCTTTCTTATTGAGATTATTGTATCAAAATATTTAAGTCTTACTTATTAATAATTCGACATATGTTTTTTGTAATTCCTAGGTAAATAACCTAACAGAATGAATCCAAGATCAAGAGTATATTGAAAAATAATCCAAAAATGTCTGAAATTAAGAAACTGAAGGACCATTTGAAAGCTTGTCGCTATTTTATAGGGAGAAATCGCACCACCAAACATAAGACGCAAAGTCATATGCGCGGAAGAAATGCGTAAGGTAATCAATCAGCCGTCCCACGGCTTGTATAATCAGATACCTCTACCCAACCCATACCAACACCCAGAGTGAATTCACGAAGCAGCTTTCTGAGATCCACACAACCTCTCACATCCGGCCCTGAAAATGAGAGACTCCAGTTCTTGCAACAAGTCACATCAGAGGTTTTTATTACTCCAAAAAAAAACGCCTCCCAACTGGCAAGAATAATTCACAATAATACACAGTTTTTTATTTTTTTTTCCTTAAATGACATTACAAAATAGATTACATTTCAATGCGTCATTAAAGTACGTACGAACATAAGTGTGGCGATGTAAATTTATTGACACATTAAGTGTCAATGACCTCACACTCAGAACTAGCGTCAGGAGACTCAAGATAAATAGTTTGACTTGTAACAACAAAAACCCTGTCATAAGTATATCATGATTGACACACAAATAACAAGGCATTATTGTCACAAAATAAAACGTCGAACATTTTGCATTTATCAACGCCAGCACAGAATCTGAAGCAATATTACACCAAATATGTCACTTAAGCTGATTTCAACCACTGTTCACTGCGATTCTTTCATCTTACACGTATCCAGGGTTCAACGATGGTCTTTTCAGGCCACACTTTAGGCTACATGAGATACTCCAGTGAAGTCACGATGACCCCGACTTTGAAAGAAGTTGACTGCGTCCGTCTACTGATAATCCTCCTGATGGTCATCCATGAGGGATTAAATGCAGCGGTCGCTGCCAAGAAGCTCTGCAAGTCATCAGCTGTTGTATCCGGGTGAAGACCCTTGGCGTGAAGATACGCCATCTTCACTCCGGCAACCTTCTTCGAAGGAGCTGCAGAACCGCAGATCACCCGACGTGCTGAACGCCTTTCCCGATCAGAAGAAGCGCGACTCATATCCGAGTGGTAAGCTTCCTCGGAAAGACTGCTCGTAGGAGAGAGAGAGCATCCACGGAGAGAGCATTCAGGGCCTCCAGTTCCTCGAATTACGAGCTGGAGGACCTTCTTGGGAGCCTTACTCAGAACTGCAGGAGCTCCTTGCATAGCATACTCCGAGGATTCCTCTTCTGCGGAAGCCTCACTTGAAGTAAAGGCTTCACTGACGGCAGGTTCGGAGTCTCTGCTGTCACAGTTGAGTGATGGCAAAACTTGGCGAGGACTGGTAACAATTTCCGCGAAGGTAGCCGGAATCTCCTTGCACTCCTAGGCAAGCGCCTTCTGCGGAAAGACGGCAGACTTGTTGGCTGGGTGGAGAGTCCACACCAACGGACATCGGTGTATCCTCCTTCCCGCATCCAACAGCCTTTAAGAGCCACTCTAGCAGCAATCGGTGTTCGTCTAAGCGACGATGTATTTGCACGATATCACAATCACAACTGTGCGCCATCCTGTAGGTAGGATGACAAGACACGTCAACTCGGTTTGAGTGTCGAGCGACGAATGATCTTGACTGACGGACCTGGAAATCCCTGAACAGATTAAGAACCGGAGTTGGTAGAACAAAGGACAACGTCGAGGGATGGGGAATTCTTCGGCAAGGAGAGTCACTATTGTGCGACTGTGGAGACCTGCAGACCGCCTCCCATCTAAGATCCTGCTTCATGTGCCCAACAAGCTGCACATCTCAAGACCTAATGCTGGGCAACACATGGGCTATAGTTGTGGCCAGATACTGGGCAAAAATAATTTGACGTCACTGACACGAAGAAGAAGAAGAAGAAGAAGAAGAAGAAGAAGATATGAAGAAATAATTTGTTCTTGGTATACCTGTATATATTGATGCGCATGTGTACAGCTAGTATTTCGCTTGAAGACGATTACAAAATAATAATTTGCTTTCATAAGTGTAGTGGCTGTAGTTATATTGTTAAAAATACTGATTAAACCAAAATTATCTCTATTATTAACCAATTATTAAGTTTATGTTTTTTTTTAATAACATTTTTTCCAGAACAATGGTTTGAAAGTACACATTTTTAAGAATTTTACAGTATTGTCATGGCAGGCATCACTCACGTTGCGGACAAGTAACTGACAGCCGCCATCTAAAGAAAAATGCTCTTCACTTAACTCAGCGGGCGGCGGTTGACCAGAGACAGCCGCCCAAGCCTCCCAGCCCGCAAGAAACAAGCCTACTATATCCAAGCGGTATATCTGCTTTTCAGGATATTACGCCACTCTAGCCATACTAGTATACAAATATTTCAGTAAGTTTTAATTATTTTTCGTATTTTATGAACAAGTTTTACGTTAATTTGTTTAACAAGATCTATCTTTTTGTGTCACTTACCTGTATAACTCTAAGTAATGTATGTTATTACTTAGACTTTTTTGAGATCCATTTCAATATTAAATAAAGTATTTATACCTTGTTTTAACACGGATCACACTAAGCACTATTCACTTGACGAAAGACTGCAGTTTCACGATCTATGTAGGCTTCATCAATTCCAACGTGTACAAAAGTACGTGAAACAGTTCACGATGTGATCTATGTTACAACAATGTTTTTTGGAATCATTATTTATTTAAAACTCAGTATACAATGTTTTAATATTCCCTTTATTGGTACTCTCTTGAAAGTGTAGTTAGGTGGATTTACAATTTATTCCAAAAATATTAAGTAGTTATAATTTTGCTATAATTTCATATTTTTTATCATGTTTTTATTATACAGGGTTTGTCCGGAAAGTTTTAGGACAAACCCTGTATATTTAGGAGTCGATTTAAAAAAATCAGTCCTAAAACTTTCCGGACAAACCCTGTACAACCTTGTATCGCAATCATTAATAAATTGCTTAAATGCTTTAATGAAGAAATATAAATGTCCTTTAACTATATTTTTTTTAACACGGTATTATTTACACGTAAGTTTATGCTTTTTAATGCTTATTTAATGAAAAACTCAAATAAAGAGTAACATCCTTCTCTCTAAGTTAGTTATCGCATTACGTGGTGGCAGGATGAGGAGAAGATGGACAACACACAGACTTTTTTATAGCACATATATATTTTGTACAAACCTTACAAACTTCCGGCCCGGTCGGAATAACATGCTGGACCGGCCATAATATGACCTTCTTGTGGTCGGCACACAATTGACTCGGGCACCGCGGCGTGGTCGGTGACACACAGCGACGCAAGTGGCGATCTCTATAACTAACGTCACTCCCATGACTGGACTTGTCCAAAATGCCAATATGGCGACATATAACATGTACGACAAGCGAACAGAAATAAGAGACGAAAGATTGTACATCGAGGTTTTCAGTACCAGTCAGCAAGGGCTATATCATGCTGATGTCAAGAGATTTGTCCAATTCTCAAACTAACTGATTGCGTATTATTGTGAAAACGAAAAATATTGTTGTATATACGAGTAAAACATGTTTTCGATAGGAAAAACAAGTTATTTAAAGTAATGGTGATTTTTTATAATTAAATTTAACTAAATTAAGTAAAACATAAAACGTGGTAACAAAATGTTCAAAATGAATGAGTACAACTATATTAATATAATAAAATGTTATTAGATTTCGATTTAAAATATTTGTTTCACAAAAACATTGAAAATCTTTTATACTTCAGAGGTAATTAATAAAACAAATAATTTATTGTTTATGATATTCAATGAACTATTTTACATTAAATTTATGTAAATTATTATTTTCATACAATAATATGCCTGAAATAAACAGTTCCGGGCTAATGATAAAATTTCATGTGCAACAGCTGGAAAAAATACGCCTTCTTGATTTATGAATATTCATTAAGGAAGGCGTGTCGAAGCTTCAGCCTTCAAGAATCGGTCTCTTGTATAATTTAAGGGAAAGGAGCTTTCAGGAGAAGCTTCAACGACGCAGCGTGCTTTCAGTGCCGTAACTGAAAACACTGAATCCTTAAGGAAAACCTTCAACTATTGATTCAATCGCACTTCGCTCAAGTAGCTAGTTTGAGTCCTCGTTTTCATACATTTATTTAAGTAATTAACAAGTGTCGAAAACATTGAAATGCCGATTAAAAACTGTTTACTTAAAAACAATAGTGTTTATTTCTTCATTTAATGTATAAATTGTTATAGTCTAATATTTGAATTTTGAGACCTACTATTTTTACATTTTTAAGAGAGTTTGTACACAAAGAATGATGAATACTCTTTAAATATTACAAAGTAATCGATGAACTGATGCGCATTGATGTCTATCATGAATCTTTAAAAAGTTACATTAATGCTTTTACATAACAACGATATAATATTTTTGGTAATATTTCTTTTTCAATTGATATTCAAATGGTCAGCGAAAATCATTTTTTTTTTTAAAGTTACATCTGCATCTTTACTCCACTAAAAATATTTTATACTTGATAAATAAGGAATAATTGGGTGACAGCTAAAAAGCTGGAATTAAAAGCAACTGGTGGAGGATGTAATCATCCAAGGAATGGAATGTTTTATTCCTCACTCCACGAAAACTATGGGCACCACCTTAAAAAGCTGGTTTAACCGTGACTGTACCGAAGCCGTAAAACGCAGGAATACCGCATACAACAGACTACGAAAAAATAACGACCCCATAAGTCGTGCAGCATACAATTTAGCCTCCAAAGAATGCAAGAAAACCATTAATGACTCCAAAAACAAGTTCAATGTGCAAATTTGCAACAAGTTGTCCGCTTGCCCTGCCGGTAGTAGAGCATTCTGGTCTCTCGCTAACTCTATTGGCAGCAATTTTTGCACTTCTTCTTTTCCAGCGCTGACTAATGCCGATGGCTCACTGGCTCTAGCCTCCAAAGAGAAGGCTGAACTTCTTGGTTCGCTGTTTGCTTCCAATTCCACACTCGACGATGGTGGGGCCAATCCCCCATCCATTCCTCACTGTGGCAAGCAGATGGGGGCTGTAAAATTCAGCCTTAAAGCCGTACGTCGAGAACTTCTCCAATTAGCAACCAACAAAGCCAGTGGCCCAGATGGCATACCAGCGGTGGTATTAAAAACTTGCGCTCCTGAACTTAGTCCTGTGCTCACCAAACTTTTCAGATTGTCCTTTAGATGTGGTATTGTTCCCCAGGGATGGAAAAAAGCACTTGTTCACCCAGTTCCAAAAAAAAGGAGACCGAAGTGAGCCCACAAACTATCGCCCAATAGCCATCACATCACTACTTTCCAAAGTGATGGAACGTTTAATTAACAGCCAACTTCTAAACTACTTAGAGAAGAATGATCTTCTGTGCGATCGGCAATATGGCTTCCGCCGTAGTCGATCGTGCGGCGATCTCTTGGCATATGTTACACATGTTTGGGGGAAATCCGTCGAATGCTATGGAGAAACGCAAGCTGTTGCCCTGGATATCTCCAAGGCGTTCGATAGAGTCTGGCATCGCGGTCTGGTGAATAAATTACCGTCTTATGGACTAACTCCCTCCCTGTGCTCCTGGATTGAAAACTTCTTTAGTGATTGAAGCATCATCACTGTCGTAGATGGCTTTTTTTCTTCCTGCCATAAAATCAACTCAGGAGTTCCACAGGGCTCTGTGCTGTCGCCCACTCTTTTCCTTCTGCATGTGAATGATTTGCTTCAATGCGCAAACATTCACTGCTATGCCGACGACAGCACTGACCATGAGAGTATAACCTTCCATAAACCTCCGAAATATTCGGAACTATCTGCTGCTAGGGAATCTCTGGTGGAGAAGATGAACATGTCTCTTGAAAGGGTTTCACGATGGGGCGACCTCAACCTCGTCAGCTTCAACATTTCAAAAACCCAATCATGCACTTTCTCCACCAAGAAGACTGCTATGGATCCTGTATCTTTCAACGGTTGTTCTCTTCCGAAAGCAAGCTCCATCAACATGCTTGGATTATCAATATCGAATAATGTCAAATATTACGAGTCAATTAAGTGTAAAGTTGGTCTCGCTTCCAAAAAACTAGGTGTATTATATAGATCACGTCGGTATTTCAACGATAAACAACTTCTTCTTCTATATAAAAGACAAATCCGACCTATCCTTGAATACGGCAGTCACCTTTGGATTGGAGCCCCAAAATACCTTCTAAACTTAATTGACTCAGTTCAAAGAAGAGCAATTCGTTTGATAAACAATGACACCCTTACGTCTAATCTACAATCAATGGAACACAGACGTAAGGTTGGTTCTCTTAGTCTTTTCTACCGTTATTACCACGGTCGCTGCTCTTCGGAACTTAAAGAACTCATTCCTCCTGCACCCACTCACAGCCGACAAACTCGTCTTACACTTGCCGAACATCCATACACGGTTAATATATGTCGACCAAGAACTGCAGCTTCCAAAGTTCCTTCCTTAATGCCACCGGTAAGCTATGGAATGCTCTTCCAGCGTCTGTGTTTCCTCCTTCCTACAATCTGGATCTCTTCAAGAAACCGATAAATATACACTTGCAATCTCCCCAACCCACACACAAACACGAACACAACACACGTTTCCAGCATGCAGCGTCCAGCCTCCCTGGCGGAGCGTCATAGAGTGCACTGGTCTTGACCGGTTGTGCTCTCCTGCATGCGTTTACATAAAAAAAAACTATGTATTATACAATATTATATTAGAGCAACCACTTTTAAGTGGATGCATAGACATTAAGTAATTCAGAGAAAAAAAAGTAGAAGCAGACTACTGAAATTACTTGTAGTTAAAGTGGTTAAATTAAATATGTATGTCGGGAGTATGAAGGCTAAAATCTTAATATCTTTCAAAGATCTCTAAATCTTTATTGATGTAATACTAAGTCGAAGATATATTTTTATTGATTTTATTTTTACGTATTATCTGAAAAATTTATAAGTAATTTAAAATAGTAAAAACGTTAGAATATTATCTATTTTAGAAAAGTAAAGTAAACAATATTGCAATACACAAAATCAACACAATTTTACATTGCAAGATCATCAATAACCTTCAACCATTCCAACAATTTATTACAATGTCCTTCTGGACAATGGTTAAGGCTTTTAACACCATCTATCTTGTTTGTCATTTACTAAAAGATTTTTGGTGAAAATCTATGGTACTACACAAGGGATTTATTTTTTATTTATTTAAATAATTTACTGTCTCTTTTGAAGAAATACATTAAAACAAGTTAGATTAAAAATATTTTATATTGTTATATTATATTGCATATAATGAAAATAATATTATTGCTTACACTAGAGTTATTTTGAGAATTTTATTTAGAAATGCATTTGTAAACACCATTCGTTAAAAAAATAATACTGAAAAAATCTTCAGTGAGAAATTTGATGTTTACCAAAATAACTAGGGATTATTATAGTTAACGTTATTTTGAGAAAAATAAATGTATTAAAGTGTTAACATTAAGTGAATAACAAATACTTCTCTTTTTGATTTATTTATACGAACATTGTTAAGAGTGGCCTGAATAAGCAAAAATCTACTGTTGCGTTTCAAAACACATTTGATCTAAGAAAATGAAACCAAAGTAAATATTTAAAATACACGGATTTTAAGTTTAATATGTATTCATTATTTTGCCGAGGAAATCTTTGTGTATTTACATAATTCTCACTTTTAGAAATTGAGTTAGCATTTATATAAATTTGAAAAAATAAATCATGAAAAATGTTTGAAATGTCTTGTAAAAACATGTTTTGTGTAAACAATGAAAGTGAAAATAAATGTATCGTAGCATGATTTGAGGATGATTTTTTTAGATTATTTTTTACTTACTCAAAATAGATTACTACAATATATGTAGGCATATAAATTGATTTAATATATAATTTAAAAAGCTGATTATTCCTTCGATTCCAAAAAAATATTTTATTTGGAGTATTGATTTGTGAAAACATTGTAAAATTATATTTCTTTCAATGAAATAATTTAAAGTAATTTAAAAATGAATTCTTTAAATAATAATATTCTAATCACACTATGTTTGATTTTCTAAATGGAGCATATGGTCATTATGAACTGCTGCCACAAATCTCTGTCAGATGCTATGGTCCTCTCTTCATTCAATGTCAGCTCTGCCTCCCACAGCCAAGTACACTATATGTATAGTTCCCAATGACCTTCTAGGACGGCGCGAGCCTGGGGCTTGACTTTGATAATTATTTATAAAACAACTAAGTTCTTAATGTTATTATTTACACTTCTTTTGAAAAGTTTTATTAAAAACTTTTATATATATAAAAGAGATTTTACAGAATCAAGTACTTTGAAACTTTATTACATTGATTTGAATTTTTTTTAGATAGTTTTTTTCAATACTCTAATCTTCTTTTATAGATCGTTGACTATATTTCCATATTATTAGTAATTAAATATACACAAACAATTCTACATCAAATTTTATACGCATCAATTTATTCATAAAGTTAAGCAAGTAATAATATAAAAAGTTTGTGAAATGTTGACTGAATGAATAATAAAAAATAATAAAATTCATAATGTAAATATATAATATAGAGACATCTATCGTTATACGATGATAACAATGGTAAAAATACATCATCTTTCGCGTATCTGTTCAGGCAGAGAAATAGCCGGTGGACTGCGCGGTGTAAAGAATAGAGCAAAGTTGCAAGGCTCATGGTTCGAATCCCGCGTCTGCCGATTTTTTTTCTGAATAAATCTATGCGTATAAAATTTGATGCATTATTGTATGTGTGTATTAAATAACTACTTTATTACATTATTTACAAAAAAATAAAGGAATCGTATTATTTGGCTTAAGCTTTGAAATGATGTTAATTATAAAGAAACTTGTCGGAAGATTGCTGCTAAACATGTGTGTGTTAGTAGTATGTGTTGTCTATAAGTGCAATACAGTAAGCGCTTTTATTCCGGCAAAATTGATCCCTGGGAACTCACAGCTGCCCTGCCCGGTAGAGCAAGAATGGCGCGGTGATTAATGTGGATTGCTGGGAATAGTGAGCATCAGAATGTATCGAGCGCACGCCATTTATGGTAGGGACAGCTACCGGTAAAACTAAAAATCGGAAAATAAATCATTACCGGTAAAAAAAATAAAAGTTAGTGCCGTAGTATTTCCTATGTACTAGGAATAATTTTAATTTACTGACTAGCCGTCCTTCTTCTTCTCATATCCGTTTCATATATGGAACATGGTCGTCACTAAGTTTTGTCACCTGCCACTAAAGGTCTACGTGGGAACATATATTATTCCAGGGGGTTATCTATAGTATCAGAGGCATATTTTTGGGTGATTTGTCAATCGGTATTATAAAGTAAATCTTATCAATACTAGTCGTTCTAGCCATCGATAACTATTCTTATGCACTAAGATCATTTTGGTGTGAATTCGTTTCGATCATATGTTGTAAAAGCTACGTACGTAAGTAGCGTAATCCAACACAGCCCTGGAGTTGTAACCAGTCAATGTTATATAGTATACTCATATTATAATCATAATAAAATTGTAGATATTTCTTCAATATTCACGCGAAGAACGCAAAATATTGTACACAGAAGGAAAAAAATATAATAAATAATTTACTAACCAGAATTACTTGAAGTTTAAAACATAAATTTGGGAAATACGTTGAATCTTGAGTGACTAATTTGTATGCAGTTATCTTTAATACTCGTAATTTATTACGAATTGAAGTTTGCAAAGTAAAAGTGATCAAGTAACTGAAAAAACTTGTTTCTAGAATAAATTACGATCTAAAGTTAACTTGTTCGGTTTAAAAATATTCACTTGATATAAACTCAGTACGGTAAGGTAAAGTTTATTTTACAGGTATTCTAGACAGGAATTTAATCATTCTAATATAAGTTAGTTTAAGAGCATACGTTTTTAAATATTTAATTAACTTTATTTTTAATGTCTCAAATATTAAATAATTCTTTCATCATCATCAGCCTGTGTCCGTCCACTGTTGAACGTAGGCCTCCCGCATGAGTCTCCATCCTCTTCGATCCTCCGCCTTCCGCATCCAGGTCACTCCCGCTATTCTTCTTATATCGTCAGTCCATCTTGTTAAAAGTAATTATTTAATGGCATGAATAATAATGCCATTAAATAATTACTTTTAACAAAATAAGTTTGATTTAATTAACTAAGATTTTACATTCACACCTTCGAAAATATTGAAAAAGCATGCGTTGAGTAGTCGTAGAAATAGTATTTTATCTTTTTTAAGATTTTAAATTTAATAAAAAAAACTGGATTCAGCAACCGTCAGTGATACATACGATACTGTCTTAAAAAACAGTGTTTTTATGACAACGATCAACACGTAAAAAAACATCCCATTATAACATAGTTTGTTGAAATGTTCAGTTGTGTCATTTTACAATAATAAAGCAAACACAAAATTTGCATTGCCGATGTAGAACATACTTTACAACATATATTATTTCTTTTTTCAATGCTTAAAATATTTTTAATGAATTTTTATTAACGGTTTTTTATTTTTAAGGATCCGTAAGAAAACCAACCCTGCATTCCACAGACAGCTAATGTTTATTCAAAGTTTGCCGCATGCTTAGATTTATGCGCAATTTAGTGTTTTTTTTTATGTGAATTATAAATTTTATGAAATCATTAAATTTTATTTAAATTTTCTTCGATATTTTTATTTAAGTCTGATATACTCGTACAATGACTTGTTTTTAACATTCAAAATGCAACGTTTTATTTATATATTTAATAATAAAAAGTCAAAATTCAAATGAAATAATATTTCATTTACATATTTTGGAGAAAAAATTCGCAGATCAGTCTCTTTTTGGTACAGTTTAATAAATAACATTTCTTATTAAAAAGCGACATATTCTACTAAGTCGGGTATTTTTTTGATTATTTTTTTATCTTTAAAAAATGTACTTAAAAATATATAGTTACGTGTTGTACCCTGCAAGTTACACACAAGGAAAATTTTGGTGAACATGTTTGGCAGATATGCAACGGATATGTGACGAAAAAATAATATATAATGTTAGAAAATTGCTGCGATTTTACAACTCACCGTCTTATTGCTGAGGTTCTTGATGCGACAGTTGAGATAGGTGGTCTTGCCCAGGATGGCTGTCACGTTCTTGGAGCCCACCTCGTCGAAGTAGGGTCCCGAGCGTGCGCTCCCCGCACTTGTGGCGCTCCCGCCCGCAGCCGCCGTCCCCGCTTTTTGCAGAGCATTGTCAGCTGCCCCGGAGCCCTTAGCTTCACCACCCACTTCCTGTTTGGGCGGAGTACGCTGCGCCGACCACACTGCAAGAACAAAAAAAAAAGATTAGTAAAATCATCAATTTAACCATTTCATCCAAGATGACGACTCTTTAAAAAGGTTGTTATTCCGTCGCGTGATGGCAAGATTAGGAACAGATTAATAACACAGACTTTTTCAGAAGCACATTGATATATATTTACGATAAGCTTTACAAACTAATGGCCCGACCTAGTCACAGCATTCAGGCCGAGCCACAATATAATATGCTCTCGCCGACGGGCGGCACACGAATGGCGCGCCCGTGATGTGCTGTCCCACAGCGCTACAAGTGACGATCTGAGTAACTAGTGCGAAATGCCAATAAGGCGGATACATTCATGTACGACAAGCGAACAGAAATAAGAGACGAAAGATCGAGGTTTTCGGTACCAGTCAGCAAGGGCTATAACATGCTGATGTCAGTATGTAAAACTTTTTTCTTATTGCAGACTGTTTCATGAGACTTTCATATAAATTAAAAAAAAAAATCTACTCATATTTCCATTTCATTTACATGTTTTATTTTTTATTTCTATAACAAGGAAATATCGTTATTAAAAATATTATTAAATACCAGACATCACTTTAAATAAATTTAAAGTATCTAAATATAATTTTTAATGCGTAATAGTGGATAATTTTATGTTATAATATATATAATCATTTGATAATAGTTGTACGAGTATATTGGATGTAAAACAGTTGATAAAAATTTACACGAGTATAAAATGATACTGAAATAAAATGTAACAGATTAAACAACATATTTTATCTGGACGTTATGCGGGAGTCTAAAATGTTTTCCGGGCGATTTTATTGATATTCAATTTGTCGAGTCCATTACGCAATGCGAATCTAAAAGGTCTTTATAATAAAAGCGGCCATAAAAAATATCTAGCGATATAACAACATGGGACTTTGCCTCGAATAAAGCGATGTAGAATCTTTTGTATTTCCCCTAATACTCCACAAGACTTAACTCGGCGACTGAGCGTCATTATATCTAAAACGGTTTTCCGAATCCTGAAAAGGTCGCTGACCGTAGTTAATGGGAGGCTTCGCTGACACAAAGGCTGCAAACTAGAGCTTAAAACAGAGACTTTCAACATTCAATAGAAATCATCATCAGATTTATCATCATCATTCAAACAGTGTCTGGATGATTGCTTTTTTTTATATATCTATTGAAGCGCTCTCTATTACGAGATTAGTATATCTTTTGTATCATCAATTTCTATCATATATATCCGTTCCATGGCTGAAACATATTATCATCTGTTTAGTTCCAATAGTTGCTAGACACATTATGTTGAGTATATGTCGAATATTAAGAAAAATTTAAGAAATCACTTCCTATATGATGCCAATAAGCTTGCGAATTTTATTTCAGCATGTAAGTCTCATATTTTATGCAGATGATAATTTCAAGGAACAAAACAATATTTAATTACAATCTTCGTAAAATTAGTAAGAACATCTTATTTGATTTCTGCATGCAGTATCCAATTTGAATGTACTGTGTTCTCTTGCATGTGCTTTTATACATAATAATAATATTATGTGTTTGATTAATGGATACAACTCTCTTATAAAACCTATATGATAGCAATCAAAGAGTCACGATACTTCAGCGATGGAAAGAAAGTCATGTGATTTTCTGTAATATGACTTTCATGTATATGTTGCGAAAAATATGAAATGAAAATAAATATTATAAATTGATAGGACATTGTGAGAGTAAAGTAACGCAAAATTTGATGTACACAAAAATTTCGATGTGTCACCATTTGTTTCTTACCGCGTGTCGTTATTTGGGTTAATTTGAGCTTTAGAACCAAAAGATTCAGAATGCAATAATATGTCTTAGATACTACTTAGTTGTCTTTTCAAGACCTTTGGCTCCCACCCTGGAAGTCTTTAAGAACTATATATGGTTCCAGGTGAACTTTAAGGTGAAAAGATGTTGGATAAAGCTTGCTACATAGGCAGCTGAAAGAACTTTGTGGCGGCAATGTGGGGCAAAAATATGCTTTGATATAAAAATAGTATGGTTAGAAAATATATAATTTTATGAGTAAGCAATTGATTTTAATTACTCTGAAAATTAATAAAATTTACAAGTTTTTAGACCTTTTTCAGACAGGCTTCTACGAGCTACGACACTGGGTGCTACGCCGGGCCCTCAGGCCTTCTGCACATTAACTCTGCCGACACATATTGATGCCTCTCATAAATATAAAATACGATATTATGAACCGGGGCATTGCCATACATGTGTAGCGGGTCGTAGAGCATACAAGGTACTACGCCAGAGCAATCAGGCTCGCTAAGTACGGTCGCAAAATACCACGAAGATAAATATTATGTGGAATTGCAAGTTCGTATTTATTTTATATTGTTATTATTTTATTTTCAGAAAGATGGTTTATTTTTACACAAAAACAATTGTAAAAAAATATCATTTTTAATAAATGATAAACAGACAAAAACACATTAAACATAATTTTTATTACATATTTCTAATGAATTAATCAAAGAAAATTAAGCTACAGACGCGGAGATTCGATCTTGAGGTTGTGCTAACATATTTATTTCATTACCCGACCAATTGTACCGCCTATCGAGTTAAGAGATATTTATGTATTATAAGGTGATATTTACTGAGAATTTATGAGTGTTTCAGTTGTTAGATATAACTATTGATCTTCACTGGTGTATACAAAAATAAAATGTTAAAATATATTCAACACCCACCAAAAAATTTAAAAAAATTGTTACCTCTTAATACATTATTAAAAGCGTACACAGTAACATAAATAAAACAAACATTATCATATTGTTATGAGAAGTAAGCTTTCATAATATTACAAGTAATGTTGATTTCAGAGTGTGATTTTGTAAATATATATTGGTACTTTTTGATACTTCTCCAATGAATAGAAAATGAAGGCAATATTAAATGGACTAAGAATTTATATTTTATATTAATGTTAATCAAAAGAATGAAGTTTCACCAATCAATTTTAGTTGTAATGTAAGTGTTATTTGAAAGTATCAAACAAATATATCGTCTCCTACCTCGTTCGTTGGTTTTGCCCTCACAAATATAATCAACAAATTTTAAAGCCTTTCTATTCTTCATATATACCAAAAATTACTGAACAAAAGGTGTTAAACAAATCCCTGCTGAACAAATTTTTAAAAATATTTTTTAATATATATATATAAAACGCTTATAAATTTTAATGTTTTCTGTGACTATCATTTATTCACAGTCAGTTCTCATAAAGTGGAAAATTTTATATAAAAAATAAAGTAGTATTGTAACCTATTAGCTTATAACAAATCAACACAATTAAATTAATAAATTAACCGTACTACAACAGCAGGAATTTAGAAGATACTAGGTACAAAAAACAATTTCGATACTTAAAAAAAACATTAACGAATCAAGGATATCCCTAATTGGTTTTTATTGACCGGATGTTCAAATAAATAAAGATTAAGGCCGATTCATTCTTGGGGGCGAATTGCGGGTCCGAGATTCCGAAAATGCGACCCGCAGAAGTAAATATTCTTTTAAACACGGACCTATTAAGTTTATTTATAGGATAATAGATTTTACAAATGTCAAGTCGCTGGAAGCAAAGCTCAGTAAAAATGCCAACACTCTGCAGAGCTTAGAGTTTCCTGTAAAGGAAATTTGTACGTGTAAAGTGTATACACTTAGAAGCGATAAGACAGGAATGCTTCAACTTTATGCCCTACTAAGCGTATTAAGATTATGTAAAGCAGAAAAGCAGGATGTGTGTATGCAAAGTGTATCGCGATTAAAGTTATTTTATTATTAATGTAAAAAAATAAACAAGATTTTTACGTAAGACATGGTTAGGAATATTTACATTAAATTTTCTGATTTCTTAAATTTACTGCTAGCTTTTTTTTGCGTTTTATATTTGAAAAAATTATCAAAATGTTTTGCTGCTCTTCAGTTTTGTCAGTTGTCTTTGTTCGTGACTTGTCCCAATACTTCTCTACACTATTCATTTCGTTGGTAATGGACTCTTCTAGTACTGTTAACGACAAATTCAGGTGATAATCACCTCTTTAGAATATTCTGCAATAATTTATTAAGAAAAAGTAGATGTATCACTTGAGATTAAAACCTGAAGCTAGTGTTCGGTCGTTAATTTTTGATTGAATATTCATAATTTAAATGCTAAATTTGGATATTTATACATAAAAAAAACATTCAGTCACCACGGTGAAATTCTACTTGTAATTTTTGCTATATGCTACTGAATAAATATAAACTTACTTTAAAATTACTACTGCTATAGATAAAGAAAGTGATCTTTCTGATTCCTGAAATATATTAAATATTTATATAATATATTAAATAATTCATATTACAATTCATAATAATCTCGAAGATATTAAGTTGCAATGACGTATGAAATTTCACGGTAGTAAAAAGCGGTTATTTGAGGTCAAATATAATTTTTCAATATTATATTCAAAGGCTCATATCAATTTTACGGTTGGAATAAAGGCAAAATTGAATAAAGAAATCCTGCGTTTGAACAGGAAATTAAAATCGTGGGTGGATAATAAGTTATGCGAGGAAAAATATGTTAAGAAATACGCTTAAGTAAGCCTTCAAATATAAATATAACTATAATAGAATACGTTTAATAATTGAAAAGTTGATTTAATAGTTGTAATATAATTATGATAGAATAAAAATATGCTTAAATGTGTTATGGCGCGTGGTAACGCAATGTAAAAAAAATAAGTGTTTTTTTGATGCAGAAAATAATACAAACTACAATTACAAGCATTTTTTTTTTCAATTCTAAAATAGAAAAAAAAAACATAACACTAGACCTAGTTTACTGAATTCAACAATACGATAACCCACAGTTTTCAATTCAATTCAATTTTAATTTATTTTCTTTTAGAAACATTACAAATAACAATATAACAGGATAAAATAACCATTTATAAATAACACAATAATAATAGAATCATTACTTAAATATACATATACTAAACATAAAATTCTTTTTTCAACGCGTCAATCCAAGCACAAAAATAACGGCAGAAGCGGGATGCGAACCGCGGACCTTGGAAACCAATATGCCCAGGTATTCATACCGCTCGGCGAATCGCGCCATTGCTATGCCCAGACTGACTGCGATGAAACTAGTATTTATATCATTGTTATTATCGTACGACAGATGTCGCCATAGTATATATTCAAAGTATGTATATTTTTATTATTATTCTATCAGTATTCATTTATTCACAAGCTTAATATTATTACTTTCCGGCAGTCTATTTATTTTAGTAAGTACCACTCGGGTCTCGAACCAAACTATAGTAAAAATATATAATAATATTGTAATATAGTCAATGATCTATAAAAGTAGATTAGAATATTGAAATAATAAAAATAATATTCTAATAAAAATTAAAAAACATTAATTAATAATAGAATCATTTAAAAAGCCCCGGAGCCCGCTAAATAGAAGACCCCATGAAATTACTTTGATAAATAAATTCGTGGAGCTCATGTCGAAACTGGGCTTCTCTCAAGTGGAATATATTAATATTCGAGGCGATATCGTTGAACAGTCTGATCACTCTCCCAAGAGGCATAGTCCCTGGCAGGTTAGTATTACCTCTAGGAAGTTTTGTACTTTGCTGGTAAATATTGCTTGACTGTACTATATTGAACGTTTGATTACCATACCTATGGATTTGGGTTCGATTTCTGACGAAGATTAAAAGTAAGAAATTCTAGACGTTATAAATACTCTTGGTTGGTGAGAATTTAAGCCTCAGTCGTAAAATGAAACGCTTAGCATATTATTCAAAGTTGGTGGGAGACAAAAGTCATCCCGTAAACACCACTCATTTAAAGTGAGTCTTGGTGAAATTTTGTGATATATAATCGTGTCGGAAACAACAGGGTCAGATCCTGTCTGCCCAGAAGTGGGCGACGTCGATGGCGTTACTTCTGGCCATCATCAGGTCTTCCTGGGTGCAGCTATTCGGGCACAGCGCACACTCCATAAGGTGTGACAAGGTCTGCTCCACGCCACAGTCACATTCAGTCGGTCCGCTGTAAAACTGCCAGGCCCTCATTTGTGTCCTCGTCTTGCACACTCCGGTCCAAAGTCTGTTAAGGGACCTCCATATATTCCACCTTTGGTCATGTCCAGGGGCTAGGTCCTCTTTCGGAGCAATCCAAGTATTCCCCTCAGTTGCACTTCTACACATGTTCAGCCGCAGGGTGGCCTCAGGTATCACCAGTTCCGTTGTCGACTGTAGGAAACTTCTTCTTGATTTGAGCCGTGAGGTTATCTTTTGGTACCCAAACATAGGGTGGAGTGCGTCGTGGGTTGCTTTGGTGAGCTCCTTCTTGGTAGTAACTTCTCGCCGTATGTTTGGTGGGGCAATGCCCGAGAGTTGATATAGCTTTGATATTGGGGTAGGTTTTAGGTACCCCGTAACCACCCGGCACGTTTCATTCAGAGCAATATCCACTTTCTTGGTATGGGCAGACCTCGCCCATACTGGCGCAGCATACTCGCCAGCAGAGAAACAGAGAGCTAGAACACTTGTGCGGATCAGGTTTGGTTGGGCACCCCACTTCGTACCTGCCACTTTTCGGAGTAGGTTGTGATATCCTCCTCTTCCATTTAGGACATCGATTTACTGGATGAAGGATGCAGGATCAGGTTCACATTATAAACAACTTGTTTCTGTTTCACGATACATGTTTATTTGTCAATAACGTCGCCCGTTAAGGGCCGTCCTGAGGGACGGTCCTACCACGAGGACGGACGAGTTGCGACTACTTGCCCGCTCTCACATTTCGGCGGTACCACCCGCCAAGAGGACAGTTGTACCAACTGTCAATGGACCAACTGTCATAACAATTATTTTGGCGTATGCAAACACCGCTTAACATTCGATGTAGATGTCACGCAAGCGAACCAAAATAATAGACAAAAGATCGCTTGTTGAGGCTTTACGGCATCGGCCTTAAGGAGCTATATCAAGCTGATATCAGTTGTTTCTGGTGGACACCTTTTGCTTAACAGACTGACAGTGTTTCTGATAAGTGAGGGTCCTATCCAGCTTGACCCCTAGGTATTTAGGTGTGTCGCAGTGCTCTAACACCAAGTTGTTCCAGGTAATGTGCAGCTTTCTCTTGGCAAGTCTGTTATTGAGATGAAAGGCGCAGACTTGGGTCTTGCTTGGGTTTGGCTGTAGTCGGTTTTGGTGGTAGTACGAAGAGAGGGTGGTGAGTGCTATTGTGATGAATAAATACTGGGCTGTAGTTTTTTACTTTGGTGGATCAATATTTCATTGCCATATTAAAAATAGCAAAGGTTATAGATTTTACAAATGTCATTTTTTATCATTGTCGGTCGGTATTTCCTGTACGTGTCAACATAAAAACCTTATTACTAAAAAAATTAAAGATTTTTATTGAATACATGATCAAGGAAATAAATAATAATTTAAATTATAAAGAAAATACAATATAGATATTTATTTCTAATTAATAAATAATTAAAAAAACGTATATTTGAGATTTGTAAGCCAAAAATCATTGTTATATACTTCTAGAAAAAACTTCGAATTTGTATTTTTCATTTATATTCTTTGAATTTATCTTTGAAAAATTAGCAAATATTAAACGAAATTTTAATTTTGAGAGTATTGACTTGTTGTTGTTTTAGTTTTAGTATTAATATATTCGAAGATTTAGTTAAACATAGTTGACAAGCATAAATTATCTTCTCTTGTGCATCATCACTTGGGTTGGTCACCACAACGAAGATTGTCGTAACACATTAGATTAGAAGGCGAAAGGTCTTGCCATTATTTGGCTAGGGTCACAACAGGGCAATAGTAACTAACGTTACACGTACATAATAGTCTTAGTTTTCGAAACAACTTTCAACATAAACGTGAAACGTACGTAGGAGTGTTTTGCTTATATTATTTTTATGAAATGAATTGCCAAGCTAATTTTCTCAAGATCTTTTAAGTGAATGATATAATACATGTAGTACGCTTTGGTATTTGATCCTACGTTTCTGTATTATAATTTATTTCATGAAAAACATCATGTAGCAAAGGCATAAATTAATATTTAAAAAAATAAATAATATAAATGTGAAACCACAAATTTATATTCCAAGAATTCTTAAAAAGTCAATGAAAAAACAAACATAAAAACATAACAGTATAAGTATTATAAAGACAGGATACGCAGTTAAAAATAATTATTTAAATTCAGTTTTTTTTATGTATGATCTAATTTGTAGATTACATGTTTACAGGTATTTATAATAAGAAGATAAACGAGAATTTTATTCGTATAGGGAATACTATAAGTCGGAATTTGCAAAACAAAAATTGGCAGAGAAAGAACTATGTAACAGACTGGAGGCGTTTGTAATATGAATGCATGAAGAAAATTGCAAAAATCTTGGATGAATTGGACACGAGGGTTCTTAAAATAAGTAAGACTGAGAGTACCTTATACGATGAAAGTGAATAATAATATATGTTCTTACATTTAAATATTGAAGATAAATTCGAGGGTAACAGAGGAGTTAATAGAAAGCAAACATCCTGGATAAGAAACATACGTGACTGGACTCGCATCAAACCATTAAATATCTGCTTTATGCTGCTCAGGTCATAAAATTTAATCATTAGTGATAGTGGATGTTAGAGAACCTGACATATCATCAATAGAAGCCAGCCTTTAGATGGATAAACTCGTATGTTTTGATTATTAAGCACATGCCGGCGGGTATAGCTAATAGGACAAAGCATTTGCTTTGTAAGCCAAAGGTCGTGGATTCGATCCCCGACGGAGATAAAAAAAATAAAATTTTAATCGATTTCCGAGCTCTAAAATACCCCCGGATGGTGTGAATTTGATCCCTCACTCGTAAATTGCCAGTCATAACCTATTATAAAGTCGTCCCGTGAAGACCACCCGTTCATAGTAAATTCCTGTAATAATAAGGATGACGCGTTAATCTCGTGCTGTAGTCTATAACGTTGGCGGATCAACACTCCACATGCAGCGCTTAACCATATGCATCATGATAAGCGTTATAGAATTCCACCGATGAGTCTTGAGAATTATTATCACCATCCTTCCTGTGTTTACATAAAAAAAACATGACATTCCTTTCTTAATGTTTTTATTAAGCCAAATAGCAATTGAAAGACAAAATTAAATAGTAAAATTAAAAGTAATTTTGCGCATAGGGATAATTTATGTACGCAGTTAATTTAGAGACCTTTTGGTTAGTGATATATTTGCGTCAAAAAAACAAATATACGGCGTAGATAAGAACAAAATATAACACGATAAAAAATCCATAACAATAAAGCAACGTGCCAAAGTACCATTTGATGCATTGATATTCACGGAACGCTGAAAATATACCATCACTCGGGTCTGAAAATAATAAAAAACTCGCTAGGAAAAAAAGCTCGGCCATACAATAAAGTGGAATAAACCGTAGGAAAGTGTTGCGTAACTCAAGTATATTTATACTGCCGCGACCCGAAATTTCGATTTCCTGCCTCCCTGATGAGCCGGGATCCGCCCTAGGTCCAAATTGTCCGATCAAGATAAATATCCCCAGGGCGAGATGTAGGAAGCTCTGAGAATAGGGTAAAGCTTTGGGTATGGTAAAGTCTAGCATGCCAGACTTTCATCTGTGCAGCTTGGGTATTTTTAAATATTTAAACAGACATATAATGAAAAAGTTTTGTGTTCATATAATTAAGGATACATCATTGTGTAAATGGACATCTAGTAAGGAATACGAATATTTTTATATATAAATTATAAATATTTATTTATTTACCTAGTTTTTAGATAGATCACGTAAAATAAGTTCTGTATTAGGAGACTGTAGTTTCAACTAACTCGTAGACTTTCTCAATCTTTCACTCTTTAAGAGATAACTAAGCTGTTATAGTACTTTGCAACTTTTGGTCAATCCCATTTATGTAGTAGAGAGGGTAGGGGTGTGTTTGAATTTTCAGGGAATGATAAGAGAAGGAAACAGACAGGGTTATTTGTTAAATATTGAGATTGTGGTAATGTACAATTCAACGTAAAGGAGTAATTTTTAAGATTAGTCATGATTCGGTGCCACTCAACTTATTAAACCAGTTTTTTTATCACATTTAGAAATTATATATATTAGAAATCAGTTATAAACGTAGATATGCGATAAATATTTACATTTATAATATGATTGTTAATCATCTATTGTTAGTCATGAAAAGAGTGGTGGAGTGAGGTATTTCATCAGTTTATATATAAATGAGAGTTGTTTAAAAAATAGCTAGCGGCCATTGGTGGTTTATGAACAAAAAATAGACAAATATCTTGGTTCACCACAGTATCTATAAATGATGTGATGAATGTAGAAAGATCGATGTAAGAATACGTATTTCTGATTTACACTACACAAATAATAAGAAGTTAATATATATTGTGTGACTGTTCGTTTAGTAGTAATGCACGGTAACGTAATTCTTGGTGCAATATTATCTGTTAAGGAAATCTAGCGTTATAACTAATACATTAACTAACGACAAATAAACTTTGAGAATGCATTAGTAAAGTATCTTAAGGATACATCATATGAAAAAATATAAAAAGTAGATCTGATAGTGAATAATGTTTTTAAAGAACAATATTTATTTCCTACGACATGGTCTTGTGTATGTGGTTTATTTATTTATTTAATTAACAGAACCGCAGTTACAAGTACAATAGAATAATAAAGAAAAATAAAATAAGAGTATACATACACATACAATACGTACAAAAAAACATAAAACATGAAGACGATGACACGTGTCAAAAATCACAGAGATCTAGTAGAACAATACCATCGACAAAAGAGGAAATGATGTAAGAAAAGGATCGAAGTATGCTGGTGGGCCATTTAGGAGCCCCATTGCTGTTGTAATTAATTGAGTGCTTGAAGTTCCACAAGTATCAACTGGGATCAAAAACAATGGATGGCTACGAGCACCGGTGTACTTATCTCGAACGTAGAAGTTAAAAAAATCAAGAATTCCAGGGTTGTGAATTGCACCGCCAAGAAGAAGGAATGAATGTTTGAGAGTAGCACTTTTTCTCCGTTATGTATACAGCCTTTTACATAATTTACTAAGAAATATGTGTATACTTCATGGAAATTAAGTTTTGCATTTGTTTTTTTTTTTGGAATACATGTAAAAAGCAATTTCACAAATTCAGCGTGACATGTGTATAATATATAAAGAAATATACGCATGTCCTTAAATTGTCCTATCGAGATAAATATTCCCCGGACAGTTGGGGTGGGTCTGGGTTGGGGTCGGCGCTTTCGTGATGGACCTTGGAGCATTCGTATTCAAGAAATGGTATTGGCCGAGGAACCTTAAGAGGACTGATGGCCGTAAAACGAGTTGAGAAGGCGCTTCTCAGAGAACAGTGAAGGGCAATATCGAAAGCATTCTTAAATTTGTGATAGTCTTGTAATACAAATTAAGTTTACTTCATTTCGAGAATATACGCTGTTTTTTTTATGATCCGTAAAATCCATGTATCAAAAATATGTGGGTTTTAAGCGCGATTCTTGTTTTACGTCTAACCTGCAATCAATGGAACACAGGCGTACGATTGGTTCTCTTAGTCTTTTCTACCGTTATTACCACGGTCGCTGCTCTTCGAAACTTAAATAACTAATTCCTCCTGCACCCACCGACAACCGACAAACTCGTTTTACACTTGCCGAAAATTCATACACGGTTAATATATGTCGACCAAGAACTGGCAGTTTCCAAAGCTAATTCTTTAATGCTACCGGTAAGCTATGGAATGCTCTTTCAGCGTATGTGCTTCCTCCTTCCTACAATCTGGATCTCTTCAAGAAAAATATAATTATACACTTGCAATATCTCCAACCCACATACAAACACGAACACAGCACACGTTTCTCGCATGCAGCGTCCAGTCTCCCTGGCTGAGCGTCATAGAGTGCACTGGTCTTGACCGGCTGTGCTCTCCTGCATGCGTTTACATAAAAAAAAAATCGGTTAAAAATTGTGTGTGGGCTAAATTTCCATCGGCCAAATTAATTTCGGCCAACTGTTCGTACACCGAGCTTACGCCATTTCTTACGGCTTGCCAGTTCACTGATGCTAGTTTATCGTCTCGAGCGCCGGCAGTTTTCCTTCAAGCTCACAGGAAGGGGTCCATAAAAAGCTCCGGCTCATTTGCCCCGCTGTGTTTTTCGGACTTGGGTGAAAAATAGTATCGCGTTTGCTCCGGGCCGGGGTCCGATGTGTGACGCGGCCGCGCCCGTAAACAACAAGATGGCGGGCGGGGGCCGTAATGGACCCCGGGCCCTGCTTTACGACCCGGGAATTTGAAGGGCCGCTCTCGAAGTGATTCCGTTCTAAGCAAAGCGCCAATCTAAGCATCGAATTCTTACTCTGCGACACTCTTTTGTGGTGTCTGTGAAACGTCACTCAAGACAATAAGTTAATTCAGTTTTAGATACAAAATAATTTATATTTCATTTTTTTTTTTATGTGAGAGTATACGATTATATTGATACATTTCTAGCTCTGTTTTGTATGAAAATATATAATAAAGTTATTATAGCTACTAGTCTATATATTTAGACAATTCTGCCGGTGGGTATAGCTCAATGGTCAAAGCGTTTGCTTTGAATGCCAAAGGTCGAGGGTTCGATCCCCGACTGGGATTAAAAAAAAAAGATTTTTAATTGATTTATGAGCTCTAAAATACTTCTGGTTCGTGTGAATTTGATCCCTCACCCGCAAATTGCCAGTCATAGCCTATTAAGTAAAATTGGAGGTACACGAAAGTCGTTCACTGGGAATCTCTGACATCCCACAGATGAATGTTAAGTAGACTACTCAGAAATATAACAAAAGTTATGTATTAATGTATATAGCTTTAGCCGGCGGATGTAGCTCAATGGTCAAAGCGTTTGCTTTGCAATGTAAAGGTTATGAGTTTCATCCCCGACGGGGATTAAAAAAAATACGATTTTTGAGTTCTAAAATATCCCCGGTTTGCGTGAATTTGATCCCTCACCTATAAAATGCCAGTCATAGCCTATCAATCAAATTGGCGGTAGACGAAAGTCGTCCCGAAAAAACCACCCATTCATAATAAATTCTTGTAATAATAAACGATGATGCGCGAATCTCGGGCTGTAGTCTATGACGTTGGCGGATCGACACTCGTAAGCGTCATAGAATTCCACAGATGAGACTTCAGAATCACTATCACCATCTGTCGTTATCTCCTAAATGTGCTTACATAAAAAAAAACATTCATTATTTATGTACATAGATTTATGCGAAAACAACACTTCGTCTACGTAGATGATTCGATTCATTATCAACATAATATTATAATTATACAATAGTCTTGAATAAAATAACAACCTACTTAACCGTGTAACAGATAATAGTTTATTATGTTTATCTAATGAATTGCTTTACTTTCACTTTGTTTAATTTAAGCTGGGTAGTTTTTTCGTAGATGACTCTTTATTTATACATAACTTGACATCTTGGACTTACAAAATATACTATATTTACCGCCTTCCTAAATATGTATCCAATGTTTTTTTTTTAAAGAGACCATTTAAAAATAATATAACAATATAAAAGACCAAGTCCTGATTCACTACTCATAATAATTGCATCTGTAATTGAATATTCTGGTTTATTCTTAATTAATTTTACTACCTACTTTGATCCATGTCACTTAAGAGTATAATGTAGTCGGCTAATTGGGAATCTTCAATGCTTTAACTTTTACGTCCCAGATAAGTACATCCGTGCTTTCCATTGTTTTTGATCCCAGTTGATACTTAGTACAACGGCAATGGCGCTCCTAAATGGCCTACCAGCACACCTCGATCTTTTTTCTCTTTTGTCGATGGTATTGTTCTACTTGATCTCTGTGACCTTTGACACGTGTCATCTTCTTTTTTATGTTTTTTTTTTGTATGTATCGTACATTATTATTATACGTACCTTGAAACTGCGGTTCTGTTAATTCATTAACTGAAAAAATAAATAAACTACATACACAAGACCATGTCGTAGAAAATGAATATTGTTGTACTTTTTTATTTTTTTAATATGACGCATTTTAACCTTTAAACACATAACTAATGCATTCTCAAAAGTTATTTGTCGTTAATAAATGTATTAATTTTACGCCACGTGCAAATCAAAATAACATTCCCAAAAAATCACAACCGACTTAATATATAATTCATTTCATTTAACGTATTTTTTAAATCGACTAATACGCCAGCCGGAAATAAAAAAAAAACGTGAAAAATATTTTTCACGCGAAAATACAATCTACGATATCATTCAATAAAGTCAATAAAACATTTTTTATGTGGTCCTGCGAAAAATAAATGTGACATTCCGGGTGAAAAGTCTCCGCGTTTTGACTTTTCCAACACCCGAGGGGGAGTTTCCAATACCGCGCGACGGAAGTGCTCTACTACTTGCTTGTAATTGCACGTTTGGTCGACTCGCACCGTCGAGCTTAACCCTTTTTAGTCCCAACGTAATTCGGTACAGAATCAAATCGATTTCAGTCTTAAAATAACTCAAATCTTTGTTAAGAAAAATAAAAAACATTATTCGTCATTTGCATCTCTAGGACAGCGTTTTGTTAATACTCAAAATCTATTTACCTAGAATTCTTTTGGTTAAACTGTTAATACAGGTATACACTCGCATACATATACCTTGTTTTCATAAAAATGTACATAGTTACTTAAAGTTCATTAAAAAGCTAAAAATGTTTTTATAGTCGTCTGCTTTCTCGAGGTATATGTCTCATTTTTATTTGTATCGCATTCCTGTAATACTGATGTGTAGTTAAAAAGCTCTTTTTTTTAAATCATATTTTTTGGTAATCGGATACTCGATGTTATTTTGTCAATTATTTTCACTATTCTTTCAGCCCACATTTAATTAAGAAGAGTTTTCCAATAATGCTTTCTTTATTTTACATCGCACGACATATCGGATGCCACTTTTCTTAATTTAATTATTTTTCTTATGTGTTTGATTGTCAGTCCTGCAATGGATTGGAAAGTTTACAGCTCAAATTAGAATAAAAATATAGTTTATAATCCAGCACTTTTTTTCAAACATCCGTACTTCTTTAATGCCACCGGTAAGCTTTGGAATACTCTTCCATCGTCTGGTATCCTCCTTCCTATAATCTAGATCTCTTCAAGAAACAGATAAATATACACTTGTAATCTCCCCAACCCACACACAAACACAATACACGTTTTTTACATGCGGCGTCCAGCCTCCCTGGCTGAAGGCCATAGAGTGCATTGGTCTTGACCGGTTGTGCTCTCCTGCATGCGTTTGCATAAAAAAAATATTCCGGAAAACTAAGTTTCAGAGCACGATAGGCCTAGATAGAAAAAAAACATAATGTGCAAAAATATTTGAAGAAATAAATTTATAATTAACAACATCAAATTATTACAATAAAAAAATATGTATTATGTAAAATACAATGTTTAAATATAATTTTGCGGTTTTTCACAAATATTGAGTGCGTGAAAAGAGAAACGTCAATTTTTGTACGGTGCTATCTCTATTGTGAAAAATGTCATGTTATCCCTTTGTTACGCGGTATGCCGTATTCGTGGTCATAATAATATAATTATAGTCATAGAAATTTTACTGTTTTCTAAAATATTGTAAAATATTTAATGTATATTTTTTTGTAAGTTCGCGTTTGTAAGGGTTAAAGTGGGTGGAACCGGTGACTGCTTTAGCTTAACTTTGGGACTTAAATCGACCGATTTATATGTTTTTTCGTAATTCACTTCCAGTGATTTAATATTGAAAGTTATTACTTAATAATACGCTACGGATGGAAGTAACACGGCGAGTATGAATTTAAGATTATTTTGGTGATTTAATTAAATTTAATGTTACCGTGTTCTTTTGCGACCGACATTATGTAACCTTTATCACGGAAATACAATCATTACACGAAAATAATTTTTCGTAATAATACACTTAAAAAATAATAATATATTTACAGTGTTCATAATTTATAAAAATATATCCTGTGAAACAATTAAATTTATTTTGTTAACGGATCAACATTTTAGCTTTGAAAATATGTCAATATAATTACCAGTATCATGTGTGAGAAAGTTATTATTTATTATTTTATTGACTAATTTTATTTATTATTCTAAATCAATTGAGTATTACATTTTTATCAGATTTTACTGTTTTTCCTACTATGAACGCGGCGCCTTTTTAGGAGTTTTTGTAATTGATTTTTGGGCAAATTACGTAGAATGTAATAAACTTTCTAGTAAAAAAATTAAAGAATACTTATAGTTTTTGACTGGAATTCAATATATTATATATTCAGTTATATTTTAAGTTGATTGTGAATATTACAACAGTAGAATATAAACGTCACACGCAGTGAAAGGGTGAATGAAAGAATTCCACTTTATATGTAAACAAAATGTATATATTTTAATATTTTAAATTTACCTGTGTTTTCCTTTATTTTTTTGTAAACTTTTTTATTTGAATATTTGATATTTAAATAAATAAATAATTATGACTTCTTAACGTTAAAACGAATCAGATACAATTACAATGAACATGATTATAAACGTCACGAGCTTGGTCAAAATGTTTTATATGTTTTCTTATCAGTTAAAAGCATAATTAAAAAATGTTGTACGTATTTATAGTGATGACGTATTATCATACAAAATGTGCTTTAAGGTATTACAGACCGTGTGCCGTAATAATAACAAAACAAACATGCGAAAAACTAATCACATCCTAACTGTATCAATAAAAAAGTTTCGAACGGCGGACATTAAGTGAGAACATGACAACTCCATTGTTGTCCGGTATTTTACAGCGAAAAAAAAAGAGTTAATGTACGGCAAACAACCCCATATATCGTAAATACTTAACACGTATGTATTTTACCGGTGGGTATAGCTCAATGGTCAAAGCGTTTGCTTTGCAAGCCAAAGGTCGTGGGTTCGATCCCCGAAAGAAATTATTTGATTTCTGATATTTAAAAAAAATACTCCCGGGTGGTGTGAATTTGATCCCTCACCCGTAAAATGCCAGTCATAGCCTTTTAATTAACATTGATTTAAATACTTTATGGGATTAAAAACCTTATATGTATTTATACAAGTTATGCTGGCGGGTATAGCTGAATGGTCAAAGCGTTTGCTTTGCAAGCCAAAGGTCGTCGGTTCGATCTCCAACGGAGATTAAAAAAAGGTTTTTAATCGATTTCTGAGCTCTTAAATACCCACGGTTGGTGGGAATCACCCATAAAATACCAGTCATAGCCTATTAATAAAAATTGGTGGTAGAAGAAATTCGTCCCGTGAAGACCACCCATTCATAGTAAATTCCTGTAATAATAAGGATATTGCGTGAATCTCGGGCTGTAGTCTTTGACGTTTGCGGATCAAACCTCCACATGCAGCGCTTAGCCATATGCACCATGATAAGCGTCACAAAATTCCACGGATGAGTTTTCAGAATTACTATCACGATCTCTCAGTATTCTGCTATATGTATTTTCATTAAAAATAAAAAATTAAAACATAAAACATATAAAATAGCAGGTTATGACGTGTTCATACAAGCGGTTTTTTTAAATTATCCGTCTTTTTAATTATAAATTTAAAACATAAATTATCAATAATCACGTAGAAACACAGATTTAAGCAATGATTTGACTCAACCTAAGTCTGCACGTTGTAGTCAGTTCTCCTGTATACTACTCGTATATATTATAAACAGAATTCCACAGATGAGACATAAGAATTACTATCACCATCTGTCGGTATTCTCCTGTATGTGCTTACATAAAAAAAATACAACTGTACGACGAAATAATTTCTAAACTGATAAAAATCGTATGATTGATGTTCGCTAAACATTTTTTATATCTTTCAATCAGTGTTGTGGGTCGTAATGGAAAAGAAAACAAGATCGATTAGTTTCAAAATAATGATAAAAAAATACCCACACACGTTAACCGCACAAATATTGTTGATATCAAAGTTTTTGTACGCTGGTATTTGATTGTACAATAAATAACACGGGTTATTTGTGATTTATTAGCTCCTTGTTAGGGAAAATAAATAAATAGGCGGCGATTCACAGGGAGGCTTACTTTATATTTTGTAGGTGACTTAAAGTTTATCGATTCAGTATGTAGGGCATTTGTGACAAGCTATATATTTTTCAAAAAGTATATACGAGAATAAAGGTTAAAACAATATTGTTTTTTGAATATTTATTCTGTTTTTAACATACCATACTAATGTGTTGCCATAATCCTTAACTTATAACACCTCCGTATTCGAACCACCGGAAATATTATTAAGCATATTATTAAACACAGAAAACACTATTTTGAACTGTCTTTTTTATTAATCTTTCGGGTTATCGCCACCCCAGAAAGTCATTTAGAACTATACGTAGAATAAACTCAAAGTCAAGACCGTTATGAATGATTTTATGGAGGCTATTTGTGATGATCAGCTGCGAAATAACGATTTAAGTACAAGACTATTAAAATTATTAAAATAATAATAATACTCATTAATGTTTTTGTTAAAATTGTGTAAATTATATTATCCAAGAATCTTTACTTTTATACTCTGGAACTACTCACCTCAAATAACCTTCACGCACTATTTTCTTTGAATCAATACTAAAGTCATTAAATCTTTAAAGACCTCCCATTTCCGACCTTAATGCGAACCTCCACAGCCACGCGGCGCTTCGTACATCTATATCTCATACAGACTGAAAGCTCATAAAATATCAGTATTGGATAAAGCTTAGATCCGATTAAGGTTCGTACTAAATTATACGCTCACTAATATAAATTAATTTGTCCGTCTTTGTGCCTAAATAAGCCGCACAATATAGTTTAAGAACAGCTGCTACCGTAAATGATTACAGGTGCTGTGGTATGACATTGTTAGTATATATATAATATTTCAATATTTATAAGCTCTGTATATGGTATATGTTTTATTTGCATTACCATAAACGTCAGCTAGCCATCACATCATAGTTAAAATTATGTACGAAAACGCAAATAAAAAACTTCATTACTGGGTTTTTATGTTGGCAAAATACTGCGGACTTAACAAAAAATATTTTTTATTACAATGTGCCGTGTTCGTTATAAAAAACTGCTTACAATGTAAGGTGAACGCTTATCAAAATCAATCCAGATTTACTTCAAACGATTCCGTTCGTTTCTCGAAGGATGCTTTTATGGGAAAATTATTTTTGAAGAAGTGACCACTCACGTAATTTCTGTTAAACTAAAGTTCCAAACAAACTTGCTTGAAATTGGAAATGCCGTTTTAAGATATATATCTCCAGTTCAAAATAGTGCCTTAACCAACATTACCTGATAATACTAGCATATAAACAATGATTATAAAGGTAAGGTAAGTACACGTATTCGTAACGTTTCTGATTTACAGAATTTATGTGTTTGTGTGCATAGGCGTTTTTACAAATATATATATATATATTTATGCAGTTTCACCAAGAATTGTTAGTAAATAATCTTTACGTAATGAGACAAAAATAATTTGGTTAACACTGTAAAGAGAAGAATCTTGTAACATTAAGCTTGCAAAATTTAAGGTAGTGTTCTTTAAAATTGATAAAAAGCAGAAAAAAACAGATCATAAATATAAATTCGTTATTCCATCCTCGCGCTTACTCGGCCTGTAAGGTTCTATATTTCTATCTACTGGGCCGCTATCCCCGCTTTCTTCTGCCCCGGCCGGCGAACTTTTCTCATTGAATAATTTCCAAGCTGGAATTGATTACAGTCGCTGGCCCATTCGGACTGATTGCCTCGGTTGATTTATGGCCACGCTGTACAAGCAAGAGGCAAATAAAGCCCTTTTAGCCAAACACACACTGGGCGATCTGTCCGGGAACGGGAATATCCACAACTTTATAATTCCGTACCAACGTTCAACTCGAACCATTTACTCTGCGAAAAAGTCAATAATCAATGAAGGGAGACGACATTGAAGACTTTTATTTGGGAAAGCTTTGATTACAACAACTGCTGACTAACATTTTCTAATTTGATTGAATAAAAACGTTAAATATCTTCACAAAAGCAACGTACGTAATAGTAAAAACTATGTCTTATTAAAAAGTTGACGTATACTTTTGGTATATTTTAATTTTAAAATTTATCTTTAGTGTTCTTCTTCCCATATTCATTCCATATACAAGTATATGAAAAATATGGTTACTACAAGTTGACGTCACTTTCAACAGCTATACATAAAATTTTATACGCATCAATTCATTCAGAAAAAATATCGGCAGACGCGGGATTCAAACCACGAGCCTTGCAGCCTTTGATATATTCTTTTACACCGCGCAGTCCACTCGACTATCTCTCTGCCTGTTCTAATAAAAATTTAAATCCACGAAATAATAATAATTTTTAGAAATTATTGCTAAAAATATTCTTTAAGTGTTTATTTGATCAAATTTATCATCATTAATAATTGAAAAGTTCGACTTAACTAAATACTTTGTGATTTTTTAAGAATGTATTTCATTCGAAAAGTTTGTCACGTTGTTGATGTTATCGCTGCAAGCAATTCACTTGATCTTAAGCGATGTTTAATTTTACAAAGTTTCGAACGCCAAAAGTTTTCAGGCACGTGTAATTAATGAAACGGTTATCAGTTTTAATCAAATTAAAGACGTGACCAGACTCGTGACTTTGTTGCCTTTAAGTCTCATTAATCCTTCAGTTGAAGAGATTGGCGACACGACCCGAGCCTTCATTATGAAAAACTTATTCTCAAAAGAGATAACGTATTATTCCGGAGCACTTTATATTATTCCTAAAAAACGTGTTATTGAAGCTCTGCTTCTATCTTAATCAATTACTTTTTCCGTGTTTTAATTATTAATTTACTGTTTTCTTTTACCTGCTAGTAAATAAGATCGGTGAATTTGGAAAGTGTGTTTCAGAAAATCCCTCGTAAAAAGATTTAGTGGGCCACAAAACCTGCAAAGCCTTAAGAAGACAGTGCTTTTCAAGTATTTCTTATTAAATATATGCTTGTTTACTATCATATTTAGTCGTAGTAGAGAAACTATTTTGTAAACTTTTATCATACGAATTAGTTAAAATAAAGGTCGTTTGGCAAAAGCTGGTTGGTTTAACAGACATACATTGCGTATTTGAAGTGTCTCTTTATATGCAAAAAGCATTGTATCTCACTGCATACACATGATTGTGACAGGGATCACTTATACATTGTAGATTGAACTAATAAAAATGTAATATTGTGAAGTGGAAACGTATCAATTTATAAATAAATAAATATAATATTTTTCAACAACTGATACGCATATAATTTTTATGTAAATACCATCTTATATGATCTTTCACTCCTTAATTAATATAAAAAGAGAGCTTTTTTGCTATGGTTATACCCATTGAACCAAATATTTATTTTGAGATTAATTTCTGAAAAATTCATTATCAAGCCTTATAATCAATGTTGATAGCTTTGCTAGTTTTTTTAATTAGTTTTTATTTAGTTTATTTTAAACCAAGTAGTTTTGAATTTTTTTTTTATTGGTATATATGTATAAAGAGTTTACATATTGTTTGCATTAAGTGTATCGCATTAAAAAATTAAATTGGCATCAAAATGATATGTTTCTGAATTTATTAAACTTTTTAAAATTTGTTTAGTGATAAGGTCAAAGAGTTTTTCACAAATTATTTCACAAAATCTAAACTATTTAATAATGCCAAGTTAATCCCATTTTTTTTCAAATTAATGTTGAAATACCAAAAAAAAACGAGTATGTTATATGTATATAGAATAACAACTGTTATAAAATAGGTTTTTGAATAATGTGCTTTTGTGGAAATATTTTTTTTGGAGAAATGAAAAATCGTTTACATTTTTAAATAAATAGAAATTTTTAAATAAATATTCTTAATTTGCACTGAAAAAACCCCCGAAATTAAATATTTACGCAATTTTAGTGTGCGCTGAAACTTATGTCAATGAACGAGATTTTTTGTTGCTCTAATGTAGGCTTCGTAGAAAATAGATAGATGTCGATAATCCAGTTCGATGGCGAACAAAAGCTTTTCCCGAGCACCGCCGTCGACCTAAATTTTTCGACATGCAGTTCCGGAATTGCACAAAGTTAATATCCGGGCTTTATATCGCCTTGATTATTAACAAAATCGACCAATTCTATATCATCGTAATAAGGTACGTTTTAACATTTTCTTTCTGAAACGAAAAAAAGAGACTTTTTGTGTTTTATAAAAGGCTTGAAATTTACTTGAAAATGAAAGACTTATTTTCCCATTATCCGAGTATTCATTGCTTACTTTGATAATATAAGTATGCGATTTGCTATTCTTATACTACAAGACAACTCGAATACTGTGATTACGTTCCTAAAGTGAACTAAACTGAAATTACCTGCAACCTTTTATAAGCTGCAACCCCTTTAAAGTGAATATAAAAAAAATGTATACTTATAATATGTTTTTGTTAAAATACATATTTCGGTAGAGGGCGCCCTAGAAAGGAGTATTTGCAGCGCGTGTTCGAGGACATGAGTTGAAGCTCTTATGCTAAGCTGAAGAGGACTGTAGAGGATCGAGAGGAGTGGAGATCGAGATGCAAGATTTTGTTGCCGCAAACCAATCCACCGGATTGATACTATGAAGAAGATATTTCGGTAATTCATTTTGAGTATAGAAAATTAAAACACTAATAACGTTATTATTTTTTAAAACCTGTTGAATTAATTAAAATGATTTGATTGATTTTAAAATTTCACGATACACTTTAATGTCAATCAAACATTAAAATAAGATAAGAAAAAAATATATAAGTAATTATTATTGAAATCCAATTTATTCAAAAAACCACCATACTGACAGCCATTTATTGTCTATAAAAATTAATTTTTACCGCTTCACCATTATTATTACGAAATTATCAGAAATGTTTTTAAGACAATATATATTTTTTAATTAATTACTAAGAATATAAAATGTTCACCAAAACATTAAATGCAAATATTCTTTAACATTGATTTTTCTGCTTAGTATTACGCATAAACGAGTTTTTATCGATACTGTATAAAAAATAGTTTCACGTTTTCTTCAAAAGTGAGCAGAATTTCTAAGCAGTAAAAAATGTAAGTTATTATCTTTTCAAAATAACGAAGAATTGAAAAGACTTTATAATTATAATGTGATATAAAAATTTAATTATATGAAACTTTTCCCTCGAATCGCATAATCACTGGGTAAACCAAAGTGATATTAAATTATCAAAAAGCTGTATAGATTAAAAGCGACGGCGCAGCCCCCGGATTGTAGGCCTTTTATTAGCCAGGTTTTATACATCTACAAAAAAGCTTTAATCGATTCATTGGCTTAAAAGCTTACAACCGGATCCGTCAAAGTATCGAAAAACTCCGAACCATAAACATCTCCCTCTTCCCAGAAACGAGAATTGCCTCCGTTATAATGCCGATATTAAAAATGGGAGGCCTTAAAATTTGAATATTAAACCTTTTTATTGTTTGCGTATTTATTTATTACGCCGCACTAATGACTCTCATAAATTTCAATAAAATAAAAAGTTTACATTCTAAAGTCGGCGATTAATCTTTTTTTCGGTAGAATCGTTTATATAAAGCAAAGCTTTCTATATACAAATAAAGATATGTAAATATATTTATGTAAAGTATATTTAAGCTGAAAGAAAGTACGTTTATGGAAATTCGTTTACTTAATAGTGGAAAAAGTGGTAAAAGATTTAATGAAGGAGTTATTACAATTTTCAATGTAGTACATTTTTAAAATATAATTAAGGTTCACATCCTGTTTTTGTATTATATATTTTAAAGCCTACAAAGTTTTTTAAGCAGCTAGTTGTTTATCAAATAAATACATACAAATAATTTTATATAAACAACAAAAACAAAACACACAAAAAAGTAATAGTATATAGAATGTTTTGCTCTTTCACGAACTCACTAAGCATGATAATACGCCTTGTGTGGGAAAGGTGAGTGGAGGAGAAGCAGATATTATATTAAAAAAGGCCAATTGAAAACTTATATTAACAAATAGAAGCAAAAATATAAAAAAAATGGATTTAATAATATATCTGATCGTTTTCATATAATATTTAATATCTCAAAACGTAGTTCATCATAACATTAAGGTTATCAACTGACAATACTTGGTGAAACTGCATAATAATAATTTTAGAATTAATTTTAATTAAAAAATGAATAATTAAAAATATTTAGTTTTGATTCACAATTTCTTTTAATGATTACATGTTTCGGCCTTCCTGAAGACCATCTTCAATAATGAAAAAATAAAAACAGGCATTGGCTTATAAAGGTATGGAGAGTTAATTAGTTCTGAAACACATATTTACAGGTTGTATATGTGTGCGGGTAAAACAATTGAAAAAAGACAATATAAAATTAATAGGTATGTGGTTTTCCTAATGCATTAAGATATAATGCCTTTTTCAAATTAAAAACATTTTTTTTTTTAATTTAAATTAATTCCAAAATTATAATTATAGTTCGTCATAGCAATAGAAAATAATTGACAATATGCTTTATAAATGTGATGGCGGTAAGAGATGAATTCTTATTCATAGAACCACTAAGCGCATTAGTGAGATATTAAATATTCAAAGATAATGAAAATTATGTTTTCAAGGTGTTCTGCATTTTTTTGGCAATATAAAGCTGTGAAAATACTATAATAATATTGAAAATCATGTGATTACTTGCAATATTGATGGTTGATAATGCAGAAAAACATTTACCTAACACATGGATGGACGAAGTTTAAAGTTTCATATGACTACTCCTTCATTCTACTAAATTCCGCGAATGGTGTAAAACAATGAAGATGTTCTGTTGGCATATGAAATATCATATAAAAATGGTTATTTGCTGGTAGAAATTGATGGCAAAGATTGAATATGGTGATTGATCTTTTCTATGATATTTTTTTTAAGTTAACGGAGAAGATATGTTTAATTAAGTGCTTTTATATTCCAAAACAGAGTGGTGCTTAAAACCTTATTATAAGATAATTTAGTTCAACCACTTCAAGTATTGAAAATTATATGACAAAGATGTACGCGTAGAGTTAAGTTTTAGAACGGTTTTATGATTTGAACTTGCACATAATTGTATGCGGTATTTCAAGAATTTGTATCATTAAAATAAACTGAAAGTCATTAGTGATTTTAAATTGATTGGATATAACCAGAATAATAATGCAGTCATTTTATATTACAATTAATTTAACTCTAAAGTTAATGTATTTTCATCACGTAACGGTTAAATCTTTTCACTTTGGTATTCAACCACATCATTAAAACTATTAATCACAATCCACTACAAAATTTATATTTTTATATACTTTAGTTTATGATAATAGGTTTGTCAAAAACAAGTTGAATAGCTATTTTAACCTCACAATACTAAGAAAAAATACCTCCTTAAAAACACTTGTTATTTTATAACGAGTAACTCATTTCATTATTTGAACAATTCTTTCTAGTCTTAAATATAAAATTTATAATTAAAAAGCTTAAGACTTATTTATATTGCATTAATTGCAATATTATTTAAATTTAGATAATACAATATTTTTAGAAAATAATTTACATAACAAAAAGTGTATTATTAACATTCATAATTACTTTACGACAATAGTTCATGATTATTACACATTTAATTAATATTTTACAAATGAAGAACCATTATGCATATCAATTACAAATTCTATTTTTTTAATTAAAAAAAATATAAATGTACAAGCTGCCTAATAACATTTTACCAAATTAAATTTTAATAATAAACTGCTAATTTTAAACTGTTAATTATTTACTTATGTATCAACGAATGATAATGAAATTCGATGAAAGTAAAAAAATAAATAAAGAGCTGTATAATTAAGAAGTTACAAAATATTTTTTTGTTACTTCAATGTTTTACGTACATGAATGCCACGTTGTAATACAATGACCACAACGATTATCATTGATAAACTATATTTTTGGATTTTTTGACTATAAAAAGTAATATTAATAATTAAAAATATTTATGTATTATTAATATTTTCCAAAATCTAATGATGAATCCTACTGATTTATAAACTCATAAAAACATTTATTTACAGCACATACAATCTTCTTATAATAAATGCGACAGGGGTATACAACTGTACATTTTTAAATCGAAAATTCCGTATTAACTTATGGCACAGAGATGTGGAATCTAACGTCAAATCTTATCCATGAAATAAAGGTCAGCGTGCCATGGAGAGATCCATGTTCAGAGTGTCTCTAAAAAACAGGATTTCGAAATATGGATATCCGAAAAAGAACTGTAGAAGAAACTAGTGGAGGCTGCCCACTGAATATACACACTCAAGTGGCAATTGGCAGGACATATATGTCGAAGAGACGACGGTTGATGAGTAAGAAAAGTGTTGGAATAGCGCCCAAGAACTGGAAAACAAAGCAGGATGGAGACTCATGCGAAGGCTTACGTTCAACAGTGGACGGACACAGGCTGATTATGATAATAAATACGAGATATGTATATTTGCATGTGTTTCAATTGTTACAAAAAGGTTTGCTTTCATAATTCTTGCTCTTCGTAGTATCAATCCGGCGGATTGGTTTGCAGCAACAGAATCTTGCATCTTGATATCCGTTCCTCTCGCAACCCTTTTCAGCTCAGCAAAAGCGCTACAATTCATGTCCTCGAATACTTGCTGCAAATACTCCCGTCTAGGGCGCCCTCTACAGTTTCTACCTTTAACCATCCCCTCCACATAATTCTATGCGTTATTTAAAATACCATTGCGAGTGAAAAATCCCATTTATTTTTGAATTATTAATTGATTGGCATGAGCCGCAAAGCGCCAGAATGTGTGTAGTAGTAATACAGTTAATTGGTTGCGACATATTTTCATGGTTGATAATTAATTATGATCATTGTCATGTGTAACAATGACGCGATTACGCGCGATTGCACGCGATCATGCGCATTGTGACATCACTTATCACAAGCGACACATCCGGTGTGTGCTGCCATCCACTTGCTTTAACCTATTCGCAAAGCATACGATAAGGTTTAAATAATATAAAGTAGATGTAAGCTATTGAGATGATATGGCATTGAATTTAGCGATATCAAATCTCTTATATTTGCCCGCATTCGAATATTCCTTTTCTTTAAACCTTGACCTCACGCCATCCTAGAAAGCCGTTGGGAACTAGCCATATTACAACTGAAGCCTTTCAGTAATGTTAAGTAATATGTACTGATAACAACTCGATACAGCCCTTGCACGCTGATGCCGAAAAAAATTTCCAACACGCACATAAAAAAAAGTTAGTCTAAGTTTAGGATTTAAGTAGGTAATAAGACGCTGCGTTTGCATGCGTCATTTTATTTATTGTGTTTTGACAATAGCTTCAAGTTAATGTAAGGCAGCAAGTTTCATAGATGGCCGCTATGCTGATTTCGGCGCAGTGACTGCCACTGCCGCCGGCTTTAGTCTCTGCCCGGGTATCGCGAAGTAAAGAGCATGTTCTTTTCCAGGCAAAATATTGAGTTTTGACAATCTTTTAACGTAAAATAAATATAAATATGCTTCTACAATCAACCACGCATCCCAATGAAGATTCCGGTGATTAGGAGTCGATTTAAATTAGACAGGGGATATCATTTTTATATTTAATAGATAGTTTACTTTGATATTAATTTCATAAAATTAAAAACACAAATACTTCTTACCTTGTTTTAACATAAACCATATGAGCAATGTTTATTCATTTATTAAAATACCGCGGTTTTGCCTTCAATGCAATCTTCATCTAATCTAAATTTGTATATACATAAATATGGGTACACAATTTTTAAATATTTAGGAAGGTTTATTTGGAAGTTGGTAGAAGGTACGTGTGGAGCTTAGGAAGGGGTTAAGAGTTAAGACCTGTGTAAGTTATCAGTGTTGTTAAGACATATATATTTGAAAATGATGACAATGTGAATGCTATAAATATAAATACAATGGTTATTGTTACTCGAATAATAATATTATTTTGACACCGAGTTGGCGACTCACTGAACAGAGCTGCATTCTCGCGTCAAAGTCTAATTGCATCAGCTCGGTGCAATTAATTCCCCCTGGTTGAGGAGCGAGGCTCAGTCTATGCGACAGCTTTTCACAGACCCATTAAAAACGCTGTCAATACACTTCAATGTGAAATGCATTCACACTGCATTTTGGTATGCGACAATCGATGCATTGCAATATCAGAATGATAAATCTAAGCAACACATATAATAATATGTAGACTACAACCAAATGTGAAAAATATAAAACGAAAAACCTAATAACATTTTTAAATTGAAAAACGTTTAATTTCATTTGCCGCCCGGTATGATTTTGCAATAAAACTTTATTATATTTTCAGCATTCATTTTAAGATAAATTTTAGACACCCAACTTCCTTAAACTTTGCTTATCTCCTCTCTACTTTCTTACATACTTTTTCTATTGTCATTCTCTTATTAAATACGAATTATTAAATAAGATCTTGCTTTCAATATGTTTATATACGAGATCTGACAAACCTTTCTTTGAAGGCGAAACTAAATATTCAAGCGTGGGAATAAAAAGTGCTCAACATAATCTATGTTAAAACAAAGTGAGATTTATTTACTAATTAATGAGTATAATGCGTTTGCTTATTTCACCAAAAGTGGTGGGTTTGATACTTGACGAATTTAGAAAACAAAAACAATTTTGAACTAATTTCAAAGCTTTATATATACCCCCGATTGTTGTAAATTTACATGTAAAATGTCAGTCATAGCCAATATATGAAAATTGGTTAATGACGATGGTTGTCTTATGATTACTGTCGTAAAATTAGATGAAGCGTGAATGTTGGGCTGTAGTCTCTGTATTCACGTTGGTAGATGAGCACTTAAAATTGCAAGCATCATTTATCAATATATATATATTTTCATTTCAATTATTTATTTCCTTCAATAGCATTACAAAATATTTTACATTTTAATTAATTATTTAAGTATTTACATATAAGTGTGGCCCTGTAAATGTATTGACACATTCAGTATCAATGACCTCACACCCAGAGCAAGCGTTAGGAGACTGAATGCAAATAGTTGACTTGTAACCACAAAAACCCTGTCATAAGTAAATCATAGTTGACCCACAAATAACACGGCATTATTGTCACAAAATCAAACTTTCAACATTTCGCCTTCATCAACCTAGTGTTGAATCTGAAGCAATATTACACTAAATATGTCAATATTTTCACTCAAGTTGGTTTCAACCACTGTTCACTGCGATTCTTTCATCTTACACGTATCCAGAGTTGAACGATGGTCTTTTCAGGCCACACTTCAGGCTCCAAATTCTTCACTAACCTTTCTCGATTATCTGTCGAATTAACTGAATATATTTGATAATACATCGAGAAAAATAAATATTTTGTACTTTTTAAGGAGACCGAGTAATCAGTTCGATGCTGTTTAACAAATACGAAAAACAGTTTATATGATGTACAAATATTTAAATATATTTATCTTAATAATTTTACAATCTTCTTTTTTATATTTTTATTCTCATTGACATCAGCATGATAAAGCCCTTGCTGACTAGTACCGAAAACCTCGATGTACAATCTTTCGTCTCTTATTTTCGTTCGCTCATTGAACACGCATGTGTTGTCATTTTATAATGCCGTTAGGAGGCCTAGTAATATAGATCACCGCAGTCAGCTGTGTGCCGACCGTGACGAGGTCGTATTATGGCCGGCCCGGTATGTTATTCCGGTAGGGCTGGAAGTTTATAAAGTGTATAATGAATATATATGCGCTCCTGGAAAAATCTGTGTGTTGTTCTTCTTCTCCTTATCCTGCCACCAGACAACTCAACGAACTTAGAGAAAAGGTAGTCATTATTTATGCTCATTTTTATTTTTAACAGGAATATTGAAACAAAATGTTTAATGAATGTAAGAATAAATTACAATATCATTTTAAATTATTACATTTTGTCGTCAGATAAATGGCATATAATATATTAGAAGAAAGAATTAAATTTTAACGAAAATTTAAAAATACACTTGAAACTTGTATAAGAGGACAAACTATAATATATTTGTGAAAAACGGTAGCCAAATTATTTGGCTTGATTCATAAGAGCAAGTCCCAAATCCCGAAAGCATGAATAATGCATTGAATTTTAATCATTTCAGCTTGCGGGGTCCGGTATTTAAGCGTCAATGACGTCATTATCGTCCCGTCTGTGGTCACTTTGAATCTATAAGGACTCCGCAAAAGGCCCTTTTGAGATTCCACACACTGGTGGAGTACGTAGAGGTAATACTTGCTTGTATAATGATGATATCAAAAGTACATATCAATTCAATTAATCCATGTGAATCATTATTTATTGTAATTAATATGTTCATTTAGTAAAAAGAAAAAAAAAATGTAAATAAATGGAATATCCGAGTATATGGAAGTATAATAGCAATAAAAACGAAATGAGAGAAGTCTTAGAATTAGTTATGGTAGTATATTTTGCATGCAGAAAGAAAGGTGGTTAAGTAATGTATTGATGCGAATGGAAGAGCATCTTAAGGCCCGCTGAAGGCTTGCAGGAATATCTCGTATAACTTCTAGTTTCAATGTCAGAAAAATATGGTGGGTTATATTAGATACCTGTGTTTTTTGTTATATTTCATGGATCAGTAAAATAATGTATTGACGCAAGAAGTTAGACCATATGTATGGAATTGAAAAAAAAAGTAAATTGACTCATTATTCGCTTGTTAATCGCGCAATATTGACGTTACTTAAAAAATAATTTAGCTACATGAAAACGCTAACCGAGCAACGGTTCAGGGATTTTTTTCAAAAGATGGCTAAAACACTTAAGGTTAGAATTAAAAATAGCTAATTCAATAATCTACAGCCATTATCGTAGTCATCATCATATCAGGCTTTTTTGTGTACTACAAGACATGTATACTGTTACTGAAATACGTGTTTTTATTTTTAAATGTTGAAAAACATTTGCACAATTAATTTATAATTAGATTTATTTTAAAACATTTTTTAAAAATATATTCTGTTACAAAATAGGCGTAGTCAAAACGTGACACTGGTAAAAATAACGTTTGGAAGGGTTAAAAATATATTTTGAAAACTTAAATAAAGATACATATCTGTGTTCATGTAACAAAGATTTGATAAGGATTAACTTGTTCTTTATGTAAGGATCCCATTGTGAGTTTTTCTGACGTGTTTTCTGTTGTGCTTATAAAACAAAGACGGTTCCGGAGGCTCGGCGGAGGAAGTACAACAATACAGAGCCTTCCGAGAATGAGAATATTCATATTCGAACTTATTTCATCGGAAGGCTTTACTTCCTTTGAAATATCGCCTTTTGTACCTCCGAGCGTTTTATGTTCTTCTCCAGCCAATTTGGCAGTGACCCGAATAATCAAATTTTCTCAGAATTACCATCAAGCATTTATATTCATGTATTGCTGAAATTTATCACTTTCTTTGTAAATAAAATGGAAATCAACAAAAATTACAGTTAAGTCGGCCTACGTTTTCTGATGATAACATTTAAGAGAGAATAAAGAAAGGGGCAATTAAGAAAATTATTAGAATTGTAAAAAAGTAAGTCCCATAATTATTTCAGTGTAATTAACGAACACAAAAGGTAATAAAATATTTAAAGAAACATTAAGTAAGCCAGTATATTTTGTACAACATTAACAGTGTACATATTTATAATCGTACAACTAATGGCGGGTATAGCTCAATAGTCAAAGTGATTGCTTTGCAAGCCAAAGGTCGTGAGTTCAATCCCAAATGAAGTTTTTTTTTTATCAATCGATTTCTGAGGTCTTAAATACCCCCGGTTGGTGTGAATTTGATCCCGTAAAATGTCAGTCATTAATTAAAATTGGTGATAGACGAAAGTCATCCCGTGAAGACCACCCATTCATAGTAAATTCTGGTAATAATAAGGATGATACGTGAATCTCGGTCTGTTGTCTATGACTTTGGCGAATTAACACTCCACATGCAGCGCTTAGCCATATGCACTATGGTAATAAGTGTCATAGAATTTACAGTTGAAACTTCAGAATAACTATCACTATCTATCGGTATTCTCCTCTATGTGTTTACATAAAAAAAACTGGATTTATTTTTATCCGCAAGCTATAGCGAAAACAATCGATTGGTTTGCAGTAAGAAGTTGTAAGTAAATAAACCATTAAACATATCTCTTGATATCTATGAGACACTCTGATTCCCTAATTAAAAAAATCTTGGTGGGATTTGATAAGAGTGTCTCCTAGTCAACGAGTATTGTGGTAGCAAAATTATCTCCACTTATATGTAGAAGCTACAATTTTTCAAAGGTGACTCCTGCTGGGCTTAACACTTATAAGTGACAACAACTTAAATAACCACATATTGAAGTAGATTTCATTAGACTTAGTAGTCAAATAGTGTAAGAATTTAGAACATCTAAAAGATTCATTATAAAAGATTCAGAACTCTAAAAGTGATCTCTTTATCGTCGTTTGAAGGTGAAAGTTATTCTTGAATTATTTAAATGATTAAGTTAACATAAAATAAATACAATATGTATTTATGAAAAGATTTTTTACAAATTAAAAAGGCAAAAAAAATCTCAAGGTTTCATATTATTAATATAACACAATACTTGAAATACCAGTGACCTGTTTTTGTTTAAAAATACTTTGATTGCGAGGCAAGCTAAGAATATTATGTTTCAAAAATATCTTCTCATATTGCAAAAGGTAGAGAGCATATTTTTTTGTGTTAAATTTTAAGAATATTATAAATAGCAATATATCGACTCCATTGACTTTATTTTCAGCTTTTGTGTAACAAAATGCTGAAACTTAAGTACTGCGTCATTTTTCATTTACGGGTTTTGTACATTGACGCCTTGAATTAAGCGAAAATTTCGTCAACGTTTTTCGCCGAAAATGTGTATTATTTTAAAAATGAAATCATTAAATTTGACGGGTAATTATTTGTACCGTAGAGGGAGAGATGTTTTCGAGAGCCTTGCGAAATAAATATTAAATGTCGGGCTTCGGATGGGGACGCACCTTAAGTGCCTCTTATCATTTGGAATTCAAATATACATAAAAAGTAATGCATATCATATCCGTGAAAGAGGTTCTCCCGGTGGAAGATTCGTGGATCCATTTCGTTTTTTATGGCCTTCCTTAATGTCGTGATAGACGTTTTCCCCGACGTTTTCCCTATAAAGTATACAGAGATGATAATTAACATATCGCGAGGAGCCTTATCGCAGGCAGTTAGATAAATAAACGATTCCGTGAAAGCCTTCCCATTTTTCTCGTGTTAATCTTGTGTTGGGGCGGAGCAAAGTATGCGCAGGTGAGTAAGATATTAAAAAAAAACATGATTGATAACTCGTGGTATGAAATTTTGACTTTTTATGCGTATTTATGACTGCGAATAACAAACCTGCTGTTATACAATTCTTTCAATGTAAATGTTATGAATTTATATCACGAATTTATTGATAAATAACACATTGTTTGAGAACCTTACACTTGTTTTCGGAAACATCCTTTATTCGCAGTTGTACTTATTTCAACAAACTGCTGCAAACTATTAATTATTAGAGGTATAAGTTACGGAATGAAGTGGCCAAATTTTATTTTTAAATTTATCGGAGGTATCAATTTCGGGCAACAACTTATCAAAAACTGGTGTATAAAAGCCCTTCACGTCTATTGTAAATTGAATTATTTTTAGTAACATTTTGTTTCTTTTGTATAATATTTGAATGCAAACTTTTGTACTGTGTAAAAAAATTTAAACAAAAGTGTACTTCTTTTTATATGATGTCTTAATAATTATATTCTTACGTGTATTAACTGAAGTTTTCTTAAAGTGAGAGAATTATCATGTGTTGAATTTTAAAAAAAGTAGATTGCTTAAATAACAAAGTATGAAGAGTCTGTTAAACTACAATAATTAAGTTGAAAATATATGAAATACGTCTATTAGTTAGTATACGTATAAAAGACGGACTATTTATATGCCTGAAATTATTACTAAGATCCAATTAAATGTAAAAGTAATATAATTATTTATGATTCATTAAATAAAAAAAACTTAAATATCGATACTTATTGATGTAATAGTTCTTACAAAATTAATTATATTGTAAGGGAATCAAGAGCTAAAAATTTCAAAATATATTGGAAAGAAAATAATCCATTTAATGCTACATTGAAGTATATTTTTTCATAGCATAATTTTCTATAAAAATTTAAGATAAGGCTTTTCAATTAGTAATGATGACTGATCATTAAACATACTCATCCACTTGATATATAATTAGTATAATGCTGAACATAATTTTTGTATTTTCGAGTACTATGAAAAGTGAATGAAAATGCTTATTTTGTAATGAAGAGTAAAAGTTTGTAATTTAAAGAAGTTTAAGAAAGAAATGTTTAGTTTATTTCTTTATCTTAACACAGTCTTTAACACTCCATATCAAATTTATTGAGCATGTTTTACTTGAAGTTGAACTTTACGAACATAACAATGTCTCTATTTACTCGCTATGATAAACTAACATTAACTTTACAGTTTACTGTATAACTTACATCATTACGTAACTAAAATTGTAGCTACTTTTATTTATAAAAGTTTCTTACATAAATTTTACAGAGTCATATTTTGAAAGTAAATTTCTGAAGAGTCTCAGTACAAGATAGCAGCTAGCTAAGCTAAACTAAACATTTTTTTTTCATATCTGCTTGATAGTTAGTAAATATGCTTCCTACAAACTGATGACGTACTGTTCTGCCAGCTGCCATACTTCATCTTCCTACTAGGTCTTCGTTCAACTATAAGTCCTCCTGGGAACATAATGTTTCTTGAAAGATTCTATAGTAAGAGCAGTTTGAAGACTTGAAGATATGTTTTATCTATCTATCTGAGGCATATTTTCGTGTTTGTTAAAAATTACTGAAAAATATTTCGAATGTTAGCTAAACATAGGCCTTGACCATTTGATTCTATAAGGCTGCTGAACCTAACTAACAGCACGCGGTGGGCAACATGCGGTAACCCATATTTAATAATTAATGTATGGGTGTATGAACTTTTCAATTTAACCCTTTAATTATGATGACATATATGTATAGCTATTATGAAAATGAACAGATTTTTGAGCCTAAAATGATAGCTATTCTATTGTTGGTGAATATTTACAATTACTTAATTCTTTTAGATTTCAATCGAAAAATAATGTTAATAATATAAATTTTTACAGCTAAAAAAAATCACTGTACTCATATATTGATAGCATGAAAAATGATTAATAAATCCCCTAAAAAAATGTCACAATTCAATTATTGCAGTTAATTGAATAAGCTCTACTTTTACGCCAGAAATATAAACTCATATTATTTCTTTAAATACTCTTGACAGTACGCCTTATAAAAATAAGGCAATGTTGTTTGTAATGGAGAGATAAATTATTTATTGTATTATTAACTGATTAAAAATTATGATGTCTGAATACAAACTCGCGCAGTAAATTCTGCTTATAGAATTGGCACATTTAATAAGTGAGGAGTACAAATTGCGCAGTCCATTATAGTATGCTTCGAACGAGGAAATATACTTAAAATTGATGTCAATTTTTGATTACATAAAAAGATATTTCTCAAAGCCATGCTTAACACTAGTTGTTTTATATTTTAAAACTAAATCCCCCTTGGACCATTCTCGTGAATAATTGCTACAGGGCTTTGGAGCCCACGTATCCTTGCATCGGTTCCTGCCTCAGGCTAAAACTCATGATTATTTTAAGGCCACACTTAAACGTAAGATAAAAGTCAGTCAGTTTGTTATTGATGGCATCGCTTAAAGAATACAATGTATTTGGATAAATGTAATTTGCTTCCTTAAATAAGAGAAATCAGCCACCAAAAGTATTGTTAAAATCATTTTAAGTAGCATTTATATTTAAATATGTGAATGATGTAATGTATAAACCTAAAAATACCTGACATAGTGTTATAATCAAAATTGATGACAAATCAAAGTTATTCCAAGTGTAAAATCTGTTACCAATGATTTATGGTCAATGTTGGTGCAAATATATGAACAAAAAAATAAGTAAGTAAATACAAAAAGACTAAAATTGTTCAAAAGTATGGCTATTGGATTATTCTGAAGCTTAAAGTCTACATTTTTTGTTATTTTTTGTAATTGATGGTTGATTGTAGAGATTAATTATATTTTATGGTATCAAAATGCTCAATATTTGAAATAAACATGTTCTTAAGAGAGATTAATGAAAAACTCTGTTCAAAAAACTCTGCTCATGAAAACGTAGCCTGGTTTCTAAATATTTTACAGTTTCCAGTCACATTTTGCTGGGGAAGGCCTACATACGTAACTACGTGAAAGATTTCCCAACTACCAACTTGAGGTCACGGAGCCTCGGCCCCGGCCAGCGGAGAATCCTTCTGCTGAACTTTCAATACACCCTGACGGAACTCTAAGCTTTTTCAGACGGCAATTTATCCTTGACTGGTCGAAGTAAACGTACCATTAAAGTTGCCAAATAAATACTTCGAAAAAGGCAATAATCCTGAAAAACGACTCATCTACTCTATTTATTTAGGTTTTTCAGTTTTCAACGACCTATTATAAATTTTGTTATTGAACTAGTATTCCTGACATTGTAAAATAGTAATGAGGGTAACAGTTAAACCTTTTCGTTGCTAAAAATATTGAGTTAATCAATACTGAGAGAAGAAACTATTGATTTAAAATCGGCTTACTAAGTTTAAAGTATTAAATAATTTAATAATTAAAATTAATTGAATTTGAACAAGTTTGATTTTGAATGTAATAAAACTAAGAATAAATTTTCTGTTTCAAGTAGAAAAAATAAAAAATCTGCAATTTTAGAATAATAAAGTCATTGAAAATTCTCTACAAAGTGTCCATACTTTTAATACTAGTAAAGCCTGTAATATCATTATTGTTTGACGATCTTTAAATAAAATTGATGTCTGTGTAATAATACGTTTTTTTATGTATTTGTAATATTATTAATAAGAAAGTTACGATGTGTACATTAAAAAAGATTATCTATTTGATTGATAAATATTTAGTAACTTGTTTCAACTGTTCATGTGGCATACTAATATATTGTACATATAAAGTATGCTTTTACGCGTTAGGATTTGATGAAGATTTTCCTAACGACATTTAAACCGCGGTATTCCAACAAGTCAATAAAAGTAATTAGTGTGTTCTATCTAAAACAAGATAGAAAGTATTATCATATTAAATATTCGAAATGGATCTTCAAATAAATAATAAAAATACAAATAACATATGAATATTTACTGAGAAGAATAATGAATTTGACATGTTTTCTTAGAATAATTTCTAGATAAGTAAACAAAAAACTATCATAAGGTGCGTCAAATGCAGAAAATATAAAGTTTCAACGCTTCAAATTACGAATAACAATTTCACATTATAATATTAGATAAATAGTTAACGTCTAAACTTTAAGTATAATAATACCAAAAATTTAACAAGCCGCGCTGAAACAATTTTGAAAGTCAGGCCCTGCCCTCCACCCCCTGGCTACCTTAATAATAATTATTAACCCCACGCGTCATACTCCGGGCCAAAACTTAATGGTGAATTTTCACTTTAAATTGTTCGGTGTGATCCCGTTAGTTTGTTGTCTTCGGAGGCTCCAACTTTTTGACGGCGTCTTAGTACCAGGATGAACGATGACGCGAAACTTCCAGTTTGACTTCACCGTAGAGTTCCCAGGAAGATAAAGAACGAGCTAAGTGCTTTTATTAGACGGCCGAGAATCATTTTCATATCAAACGTCAACAGAATCAAAAATATAATTCGTTTAGGATCTTTGCGCTAAGCTGTTGATAATTGCCATGACATTCAAATTTGAAATCGTGTGGAGACTCTATTATTTTATGGATTTGTAAATATTTATTATAGTTATATTTTATTATTTCAATATTCTAATAACATTGTATAGATCATTGACTATATTACAATATTATTAAATATAATTAAATATAAACATACTATAATGCAACAAATTCTGTATACGCATCAATTCGTTCAGAAAAAATATCGGCAGAGGCAGGAGACCCTAGTGGTACTTACTAAAATAAATAGACTGTCGGAAAGTAATAATATTAAACTTGTGAATAAATGTAGACTGAGTGAATAATAAAAAATAATAATATACAAACTCTGAATATATACTATAGAGACATCTATCGTTATATGATAAACCAATGGTAAAAATGCAACTTATTCCATGCAGAAGTTCGGGCAGATGATGGTCGAGTGGTCAAGGGTAATGAACTTGAACAAATGGTTGGTTCCAAGGTTCGCTGGTTCGCATTCCGCCTCTGCCGATATTTTTGCTGAACGAATTGATGCGTATAAAGAATTTGTTGCATTATAGTATATGTATATTTAATCTATTATTTTATTATTATACTTGATTTTTAGGCAGTGGGTAAGATAATCACAAGGTTTTCAGTTCTACGGTTGCTCTACACTATTTAACGCTGTGAATACTATATAAATAATGTAGGGAGAGATTTTTCATGATCGCTTAGGATATCATTCTAGTCGTATTATGCGAAGAATATATTCCAGAAAAACTCCAAAAAATGTAAAAATTGCAAAATAGGTACAATATCATTAAATTTCAATTAACATAAATAAACAAATTAAATTTTTGATGTGCGTATTGCTATGTGTTAGAAAATACTCTATGTACCCATATTTTTAAGTTGTATTAATTCCAGCTCTCTTTTTCATTACATTCTCGCCAATTGTTGCGTAATGAAATACGTGTCAGTTTGTCTTTTAACTTCGATTTCCTAATGATTATCCTTCCAAACAAATGAAAAACGGGAGACACAAAATACTTATTTTATTAGAAAAACTAATTATTTACTAAATTTTTATTCATGGTTGACATAAGCTTATTATTACAAAAAATCAATACAAAACATAAGACAAGTCATCGACGTTACCAGATATTGGAATTGTAAATATATTTGATATCTCTAATATGTAAAAAAATATTGTTCATTTTTTAAATTCTTCTTCTTCTTCGTGTCAGCGACGTCAAATTATTTTTTCCCAGTATCTGGCAACATCGATAGCTCGTGTGTTGCCCAGCATTAGATCCTGAGATGTGCAGCTTGTTGGGAACATGAAGCAGTATCTTAGGTGTGAGGCGATCTGCAGGTCTCCACAGTCGCATAATAGTGTCTCTCCCTGCCGAAGTATTCCCCACCGCTCGAGGTTGTCCTTTGTTCTACTAACTCCGGTTCTTAATCTGTTCAGGGATTTCCAAGTCCGCCAGTCAAGGTTCTTGCTAGTTGGGAGGCCTTCCTTTGGAGTTGTGATTGTGTCATAAGTGTCAGAAATCACAAGCGATTAATTTTTCAATATCGCTTTTGTATTACTTATAGTATCTATCTAATAAATATGATATTTTGTACGGTTAAAAATTGAACATTAAATTAATTTGTTTTACGAAATCGACAAAAATGTCAGAGGGTTTTAAAAATAAAATTCGTTATAATTTTCAGCTGAAGTCTAGTTATCAATGGTGTCTGGTTGACTTAGCGTAAAATGCCGTCACGAGTGTCAGGCGTCGGAGGCGTCGTTCCCCGGGCTGTCGCATCGCGTGCCGCGGTCTCGCCCTCCCGGCGTGCTCGGCCACCCTTTACCGGTACTGGGCGAATTCTCGCGGTCTTTAAGGCGCAATATTCACACAGAGACTAAAATTAGAACCTTAGACCTTCTCGATACATTAACCTTATTCGGGCACCGCTAATGGGAGAAAAACGAAAATGTAAAAAAAAATATTTTTTAAGATATGAAACTATGCACTATTTTTTGGAGGTTGCTGTAAAAAATGCATGATTTGTACTTAATGAAGTTCTAAGTACTAACACGATTTGAAATATTGCAAGAATAATGCCGGTCGATAGCACTGCCAAATTTTCTTTCAATCTGTTAATATGATTTTTATCTCTTTCGTGGTTTTTTCTCTCTTTAGCACATCTGTGTAGTAGCCAAAATTGTTCAAAAGGTACTCCCACTGGAAATATCAATTGATAAATGATTATAATCTGAATGACCACATCATTAAGGAGACTAAACTGTCCTGTTGTGAGATGTGGGTGTGAAGCAAATAACGTCTAGTTCATCAATGCCAAGCTGCATTTTCTTCAAGCCGTTCTTGAAGGCCGTCCGTAACTATATACTCGCACATGTTTACTATACTCTGAGGAGCTGTATGAAGCAGAGCTAACATGAAATGAGGCAAAGATCATGGCAGCTTACAAAACTTTGTAGCAGCAGCTCGTGATGATCAGTTAAAGTAGCGAACACGGTAATGATGATGGTGATGATGATGATGATGGTGATGATGATGGTGATGATGATGATGGTGATTGATAATATAAAATGATAGGATAAAAAGTAATAAAATATTTTAATTACAAAAATATGAACATAAGAATTTAGGGATTTGTTGTATTTATATGTTTTTTTACGTTTGGTAAAAAATAAATTCTGTTGCGATATCATATTGTGTGTAGATAGAATCAGATTAAAAAACAAACAAACACAATTCACATTTTCTTATTCCGCGAAAAACAATGCGTGTGAAATGTACACAAAAAAACCAGAGTAAAACGGCAATACAAAAAAGCACCCGCACAGCAAGTTATCGAACAAAGTATGAAACAAAAAGTACTCATATTGCTGTACCCACACATCAAGATAAGTCAAACTAAATAAAAAGCATTTCTTTTATATCCGAGGGAATAACCGAAAAGCCGAGTATCAAATCGATGTCACAAAAAGCTCTGGGGAATTGCTTTCTGGAATGACATAACGTGATAACGTGTCACACTTTGTGATGGAGGGTGAGTTTTGGCTCTTGTTTCTAAGGGAATAGTTGAATATAATTTCTTACGACACAGGTGAATTGCGCTTTTTAGGCTGAAAATTTAAAATTGAGCAATCACTTCACTTAAAACTGATGACGTGCCGTGACTGAAATACGATTACTTACCTTAATATTTCAAATTGTGTTCAGCAAGCTGAAAATTTAAAACTGGACAAGCACTTTATCTGCTGCAAAATTAACGACTTATATACGATTATTAACCTTAACATATCAAATTGCGCTTTTCGGGCTCAAGATTTATAATTGAACTACTAATTCACCTGCCGAAAAAATAGTATAAAGTTTTTTTTTTTTTTTCGGGCCGGTCGCCTTGTACCTGCGCTTCTTGCGAGAACTTACCAAGGCATTGTTTTCAAAGTACTTTCTCGTTATACAAGTAGCGGGTTTTGGTGAGCAACACCAAACGTGGGTGTAAAAGTAAAAATTTAGACTTTTTGATTAAAGTAATGACGTGAGTGATAAATATACGAATACATACTACTTTATTTATAATAAACAAAATTTACAGTATATCTGACATGGCATAACATGGCTGCATTCTAAAATTATTTTTTAAAACACACTTGTTTAATAATAATCTTAACAATTTGCGAGCACTTGATTTCCAGACAGTTTGATATCACTTAAGTCTCGCATGCTTGTAGTAATCGAATGGATAGAATTGCGTGTGGCCTTATTGCTTGTAGGAGTATGTTCGCTGGCCGGCCCCGTTTCTCTCCTCGTACACTTCCTATTTGCAAACTCCGTCTGGGGCTCTAGAGGGTATTTATTATTCACGCATCGCTACGAGTCGATGCAAGACCCGCATGTGTGCCCGGGGAAAACATATCGACGGACGGGCAAATACTCGAGAACACTCCTTGAGGTGAATATTTCAGGGGCGGAGCGAAACGCGTCTCCGAAGACAAATATGTTATCGTGGCGGTGAATTGAAAATCCTCTACGTACAATTTAGCAGCGATATGGAACAAGTTGCTGATATTGTTCTCATTATTCTTGAATCTTCTCGTGAATCGCACAAAAGCCAATGCAGCCGTATAACATGTTTTGAATTCAGATATCTGCGTAGAATGCTGGGCGTTTGCTGATGTGACTTTGTGAGGAATGGTGAGGTGAGAAAGCGAACAAGGCAGCCTTTCATACTACAGTTAATCAAGAGATAAAAGTAGACCTGTTTGGGACGTTTACTTTGGATACCGCAGGACAGATAAACAACAGCTGTCTTTTCTTTATTCTTCCGGGCTTGCGCCGTATTCTAAGATAAGGAGGTGAGGATAATGGCGGCCAATAAAGCTTCCTGACGGTAGCTTGTGACGAACGTACATTTGAGGAACGCATAAAAAATGTTGATGATAGACATTTATTTTTACATTTTTATCTTATCATTTTTAGTGTCAGTGATATAAATTGATGCAGATCAATATCTGGCAACATCAACGGCCTGATTGTTGTAGAACTTTAAGTCCCGGAAAGAGTAGAAAGTCAGGCATTTCAAGGCTTCAGTTGACCGTATGCTCCAGAAAAAGAAAACACCGTTTATTTAAATGACGGCATTGTAATCTGAATAGTATTAATACAAAAATTAGAAAGTTTACCTCAAGTTAGTTAACTAAACCTAGTTGAAAGATTAGAAAAATTATATATTATTTAAAATAAATTATGAATATATACATATTTTTCACATGTGAATACTATACAACGAAACTAATTAAATATATATAAATAGTAAGTTCAATATTTGATAGTCAACATTGAACTTTGTTGTCTTACTGTTTTAATTGATATTTATTAATCAATGAAATGTTTATTGACATTTAAATTTAAAAATGTTAATATATTCAATACGAACAAATGATGATATTATGTAATTGTTAAATTCTTAAAATAAATATGTACTTTAAATGTTATGCTGACATATTAAACCAAAAATATGTATAATATAAAATATATGAGATCGTCTCGCAATATATCAAAAACATGTGTGTTTGAGCAGTAAATGTGAAGTTATAGACCTAAAATGGGCAGTAAAACTTTGTAGTCTAAGATAAACGTAAAGTACTCAAATCAATATGAAGGCACAGAAATTTCACCGATTGAAATTTATTGGTGCCATTAATGTCAAGGTGAAAGATTGCTTTTTCTTTCGCAACACGAAAGACAAAAGCTCAAAAAGCTCCGTCTAAAACCGTGGATAAATTATTAATATCAAGCTCGTTAGCAAAATAATATTTTCCGAGAAAAATTCCGCCCCGATTGAGAGCTTTGCAAAAAAGCTTTCAAAAAGTTGTTGGGCTAATTAGCTGCGTGGATGTTACAATAAACAGCCGAGGGAAATATTTTAATTTCGCGTTAAGTTTTCGCTAGAAATTAATGAAAGGATTATACAGCACGTCTATTATGGAACTTGCTGAAAACTTTAATCTTGTAAATGGTTCTGGAAGTAAAAATAAATAAAGAAAGTAATTTGATAATCATCAAGAAAAAACTAAATTTACGTGAAATTTAACATAAATATTATTTATTACGACCGAGAAGAATGGAGATCAAGATGCAAGATTTTGTTGTTGCAAACCAATCCACCGGATTGATATTATGAAGAAGATTGTTTATCACTGAAATTATTTTTAAACTTCACTGTAAATTCTAATAATATGAATAAAATGGTTATGATAATAAGACACCTACGTCTAGCCCCCAATTTCCGGAACACAGACATAAAGTAATTACTACTTTATTTTCTACCATTATAACCAAGATTGCTCATAAACCTAATCACAACCGATAAACTCGTCTTACACTTACTTACGACCAAGAACTATTGGCTTCCGAAATTCATAACCAATTTCCAATTATAAGCTTTTGACTGTTTTTGCACTATTTTTGTTTCTGCTTTCATATAATTTGGTTCTCTTCAAGATTGAGATAAATACAAACCTAACATACGTATCACGACTGCAGCGTCCAGTCAACATGACTGAACGTTGTAGAGCACACTGATGACTACAAATTGTGTTTTTTTTGTATGCACTATTAAAAACGCTTTAATTTTGTATAGTAATACGATGTGTAGCATCAAGAGGAAGTACTTAATCTCAAATTAAGGCCCTTCTACTAAATCCTACAACTTCCGCAACAAAAAACCTACCCTGAAATTATCCCTCGCTAACAGGAAGAGTGAGCGATGGCCTGAACAAGTTGCCTGAAGTCTTGAAGGGTGCGCTTGCAAGAGGGACCTTATCTGATTGCGATCCCGATTCGTTCAACTCAGCAAAGGGGTGATTGTCCCGCATTTATAGTATGTAAGCACATACAAAAGAATACTGGCCGAAAAATAATCAAAAGATTATATTCTGTATATATATCGTCAAGTATTTTATTAAAGAATAATTAAGCAAAGTGTTGTCCTTTTTTAAGATGATTTCCTAACAATAAATTAAATAGGAAATCATCGGATGAAAAAATACTCTAGCAAGAGCATAATTTTTTTTTATTTATTTTTTATTTAATCAAATGTAAAAAGATACATTTTTTACACAGTAATTTACATTCCATCTTTTTTTTTTAATTCGCTTACCACACCACTTAAAGATAAAATCTTGTGTGTGGCGTGAAATTCATCTAGTTTCGGCCCCAATGCCCCAATATGAATTTATATCAGAGTTTTTTTTTATTCTTTGGTATTGGGCTAAAAAATTATGTTGAAAATTGCAAACTGCAGTCTACTATTGTCGCATTGCTCACAAAGTATATTCAAATTATTCCATAGAAATGTTTTTTGATTAGAATTTTTGCGATCGTGAAATCAGTCCGACGTAAGCAATGTTTATTTCATATACAAACGTGATGTGGTTTTTTACTATTGATAGAGTCAAGAGTTTGATATCAAATTGTACATCTTTTAACTTCATAAGGAATAACTGGAATCTGTAGCTATACTCGATTAAAAATGCCGACTAAACAACGCATATATCATCCCATTCTTCTATATGATTTCGTATCTTGGTGCCTCACCAAAAAATATGCTCTAGTTAGAAATTGGTTCTGAAATGGTGATATAATTTAAAAATAAATTAACACAAAATATTTAGCTTCATTTGTTATCGAACCCTGGGCTGTTCGCGTGTGAGTTGATCTCTCCAATCTCTCAGCCACTCCCTCTGCAAATATCGTATAGCTGGATGTAAGGGTCGGGGTTGCAGGGTTCTGTTCGCCTCACTGAAGCTGGTTAATTGGAATTCCTCCACTTTGAAAGGGACTCTTTGCTTTTTCTGCACTTCTACCTTCAGGCGGTTGACCTAGCACGGATTTCCTCATTTTTCACAACACTTATATAAAAGTGTAGTGTAAAAATAGATGGAATGTACTCAGTTAGACTGTGAGATTAATACATTATACTTTAAAAAAATATGTTATTTTACTATTAGTAAATATACTCATAATTAGACGAACGTTGCTGTACTATTTATGATATTAAAAATATTTATTTTAATGCTCCGTTTTTTTAATGATTTTTTTTTGATTACTCGTACATAGATTGATACATTACTAGTTCTAGCACTAGCCAATATGTTTCTTACTGCGTATAATATTGGCGTAAGCTTCAAATAAAGGAGATCTCTGTTAGGAAGTCTCCATATAAGAGATGTTTTACTTCCCCTTCCACTTCTGATTATTCAATTTGATGTGCGTAAGTTCATAGATTTTAGGTATTGGTTTATATACACACACCAAGATTTACCACCATTTACAGCTAAGCCATTACTCAAGAACCTGATGGGGTTCAAAACATGTTCAATCACTTAAAAATAAATTTGAAATGAATCGGAGTATTTTTTAATTGATCATTTTCTATTTAAAATAAAATTATAATATACACCAACGCATAGCTAGTAAAACAGGATGTAAAAAATGACCTTAAATTAATATCGAAATCATTTTTACACATGATGTCAGTTTTTCTTATCGTAGCTGAGTAATAATGCATTTACGATTATAACTTAATCATTTTAAAATGGTTACGCAATTGATAAGCAAATTCGACGGGATATTGTTAATAACAATTATGAATGTTGTAACAATAAGTGATAAAACATAACGTTTGGTATTAGTTTGATTTAAAAGTTACAATGCATATATTTTTTGTTTCATTTTGAAAGACGCGAAAGCCTTCTAACGTTTTACGATGTTTATTCAAATTAACCGTGTACGTTTTGAATAGAAGATAAGGCGAATTGAACTAATTTAGTTCCTATATATTCATTTAATTAAATATTCTCAACTCTCGGCGTATATTCCAGGTCGGGCTCTTCTCATAACTCGGCGACAGCGCCTCTCATTATTAACACAATTATTTTCTCTTTCAAGCGTTTTGCGTCATTTTCGCAGGCAGTGGAATAATGGGAAAAGCCCAGCTTTCGCTTGATGTTTCTAAGAGAAACGTTAATGTGATTTCTTCTGAGCAGACGAAGGTGCAGAAAGTAAAAACAATTTCAATTTAAAGCTTTTGTCTCATATTTGTTAAGCTCAAACTATTGTATAAATTAAAGAAAAATGAGTTATGTATTGACACTGCTTTATTGTTTCATACTTGAGCGTAATTTTGCTATTACTAAAGGAATCGTTATTAGTCTAACGTTATGACAAAAAACAGCCAACGAGAGTACGAAACCCGAAAAATACATAAAAATGGAATACTTTCTCGCTTTCACGCGAATAGCGCATAAAACCAACAACTAAAATCGACTTCGTACAATAAAATGCTGCCAAATACGTTACATTAACACGTCATTTTTAAGTGTGAGTCGTAGTAAGCTATTTGCCAGACACTGCTTAAAAAAATCTCAACTATCAGTTATATATCGGTATAGTGTGAACGAAATTACAAGCAATAGCACCAGCTGCTTTTCACCACTGCTACTAATAGTGACTGTTAAAAATATCAGTGCTACTACGAAAATTCTTCCATGACTAGAAAATATGGTATTTATAATTTAAAAATCACGGTCAAGTTTATTTAGTTAACTGCTGCAATGGAAATATGTCATTTCATAAATAAGGAATTCGACTTATTAACCCAACGTTATCACTTACGCCAAATTATGTGTATAAAGATCAAATAATCTCATGGAGGCTTTTTTCATCCTCGTAAAGGTAGTAGTTTTAACATATCAATCAATTCACCTGATATTTTATAAATTCTTATGAAGGATTGTCATTTTTCATTTTTATTTTGGTGACACGAATATTATGTGACATACTATGTGAGTTTTATATCTGACTTTCAAACATAGAGAAATATATACGTATTTTTTTATTTTAAGAAAAGATTTTTGTACTATTTTTATTTCAGATTTATTGAATCAGAAGTTATTTCAAATGCAATCATACACAAAAGTTTGTCAAAATATTATTAATAAATCAAATTTTAAAAGAAATTCCGATGAAAAGTTTATTAAATTAAAATACAAATTAATTCGAAAATATAGTGTATTTCTGAACTAACTTTCAATGTGAAAATAAAGTCAAATGATCGTGAAGAAAATATGTCAATTGGACCATGTGTTTATCTTAAATTAGATAATCAGAAATAAATTCAATGTATATTATGTAATTCAATATGATGTGAGCGGGATACAATGTAACAAAGACTAATACTTTAACTAGAGAATTTAAAATTTGTGTACGCTTCAAGTAAATTAATTTGTAGAATACAAATAGTTTGAAGATGTAAATGGTTTTGGTTTTGTAATGTTATGAACGAATATTGTCACATGAATATGTATATGATAGGTATTTAATATCATAACATAGTAGAATTGGAAAATGATTATTATTTTGAAAAAAAAAATGAATTCAATAATAATCGATTTTGTTTTTTTTCTATTCACATAATATGTTTTATTTTATAATTGCGTTGAGTCTTAATTGCGAGACCAAATAACATATAAATTTTCGATAGCTTCTGAGTTTATTTATTTGAAATTGCTCAATCTATCTATCGATATGCAGTGTATACAAATCCTTCAACACAGCAGCTTTTTAAAGGTTGAGCAATAGCTCAACTTTTAAAAAGCTGCTGTGTTCTCCTGCTTCATCTGCAAAATATGTCTCGGTCAGACACAAATTTGTCTCTTAACTGTAGAATGGAAGACTTCTGTGTTTTCTTCCTTAATTTGTCATACTTAACAAATTTAAACCATTGCAGACTTAATATTTTATACAGGCAACTGTAAAACTCAAGACCCATTTAATGGCAAATTTGGTTTTTCTGAGAAGACAGGGTTCACAGGTATTTTAAGGATAGTAGGTAGTACAGGCATTTGAGAAATTTGAGTATATTTTTACATTAAATTGATGATGAAAGTCAGTATTATAACTCACCATAGTTGGGGCAGAGTAGCGTCAGGACTACCAGCAACCCTGCCAGCCTTCCCGGCTGCGCTGAAGCCTTCATGATGCCTCGAAAAAATCACCGAAACTTAAAGCACTCGAGGCATTTCCCCACCTTCCGGTCGAAAGCTGCCCACGTACAAGCTCTCACGCGAACGAATCATTAAACACATTTGTACTTCAGTTTCACTTAGCTCGAAAGCTCAACCTACAAGTACGAATATGTATATACTCTACGCGAGTGTTCCACAGCGAGTCACAGTAAATACGCGCATAAACATTTATTTTTTAACTTAGTAAACGTTTGTTTTTAGTGCACTCCAAAGTTTCGAAACGTAAATTTCACAGATTTAATTCACGTTATAAATATGTCAAAAGAAATATATCTAAGATTCTTTCATCAATAATTAAGTGTTGTTTAGCAGTATATATAATTAATAATACTCGTATTGTATTTTATAATTAACATTTAACACCACGAACACTGAAGAATATATTATTTGTCAATGGCAAAACAGTAATGTAGTAGATTAGTTATATTCAATTAACACACATTTATTTTTAATTATATTTTATAAGTTTACTATTATTAGGTTTTATAACACATATTTTTTTAAATATTTTCTGCTAAAGCGTTCGTTTTTCTTTTATAATGTTAAATTGAAGTTGGTCTCATTTATCTGGATTAGACACGTAAGGGTCTGGTGATCATTTCCTGGATTATTCGATTTTTTTGATGGTTAGTTCGTTAGTCACACACTGTTGCGTGCTTTGAACTCACGAACTCATGCACCCTGGGGAGCAGCTGTAGTCGCATATGCGTGTTGTAAACGAAACTGTCAATCACGAAATCCTTCTGCAATAAAGAAAAAGTATATATTAAGCACATGAAAATATATTTAAATTGAAAAAAATATAATCAAGATTATTAGGTGCTTAAAGCACACAATATATTTTGTACAAAATACATTTTTTACTTTTTTAACAAATGACTAATTGCTGCATATGGAATGTTGATCCATTTTTAAACATAATTAACTATTAAAAGGTGGTATTTTCGGAAAGACCTTTGTCAACCAATAATTTTATTTAATAAGCTGTGACTGTCATTTTCAGCTAAGTATTATATAGTATAAATACATTTTAATATACAGGTACTAAAAGAAAATAGCAAACACTATGGTTGGGTTGGATTTTGACTTTGATAAACCATTAAGCTTTTCCCCGCAGATTATATCTTTATGCGTAATGAGCTGTATTCGGATTTGTATTGCAATGTTTAATCGTAATATTCAAGATAAACAATAATAATGAAGTAAATGAATAAATTAATGAAAAGGTAATTAACGGATTCGTTCAAAAGATAAATTGTCTAACTAGTTTGTAAATTCAATTAATAAATCTATTAAAACGGTAATAAACACATACATTTCATATGTTGCTTAAAGAATATATTGTATTTAAAAACGTACCAAATAAGAAGCCACGGCAGGTTACTCTTATTAACTTCAAAAAACATATTTTAAGCTACGAATCAATTAGTGAAATTGTTCTTTAAGGTAAGTCCACGATCAAAAAATTTACTATAGATAGAGATTGGTGTCACACACTGTCAAACTGTTAGAAAACAATTGAACACAACTGTTTTTTTTTTTTTATCTTAGTTTTAATCACAACGAATTTTTCAAAGCTTTTCGTTCCATATAATGAGTGTTTTGCTGCCAGAGAGTCCCGAAAGAGGACCTAGCCCCTGGACACGACCACGAAGGGTGGACAATATGGAGGTCCCTTAACAGACTTCGGACCGGAGTATGCAGATAATTACATGTATTAATACAAAAATAAAAATAAATAAAGTAAAAAACTAAACGATTTTATTATTCTGAGCAAAAAATATCTGGTTTAATATAACACGATAAATATACTGGTTTCACAAGATCGTGCTACGTACATGACTGTGAATATTTCATATCAATAATATTAAATTATGAAAGAATCGCGCTCGTAATAAAGTTCAATCAGTAAACCGAACACATGTTTTTTCTTATGCCCAATATTTTTTCTTTACATTATTCATGTGAATTTTCGCGAAAAGAATGTTTTTTTCTTAGGAGATCCCTGAATGGCCGAGCCGTTATGGTTACTCTTGATTTTCATGAGCGAATTCAGAGCACGTTTAAGCCATACCCATTTCGCTCTAAGCTAAAATTGATTCTTATTGGTTGTAGAGGTATACACGCGTATTCATTAAAAGCTGTTTTAGCGAGAAGGTCTTTGAAAATTTCCTCAATTTTTGAACTGAAATCTTGGTGATAAGATTTCAAATTTCTCAAGACAGTTATTCTAAAGCAACATGTTAATTGTTATATAATTTTTAAATTATATAACAGATATGCTCTGTAAGATAACATATGTAACCATTCGAATGATAGCACAAAGTTTTTTTTTTATGTAAGCACATACAGGAGATCCGCCAACGTCATAGACTACAGCCAGTCATTCGCGCATCATCCTTGTTATTGCCGGAATTTACTATAAATGGGTGGTCTACACGACAAGACTTTCATCTACCACCAATTTTGATTAATAGATTGATTTGATTGATAGTCTATGACTGGAATTTTATGGGTGAGGGATCAAAGTCACACCAACCGGGGGTATTTTAGAGCTCAGAAATCAATGAAGAATATAAATTTTTAAGTTTCTGTAAGGGGTCGACCCCACGACCTTCGGATTGCCAAGGAAACGCTTGCCCTGAAGGCTCCCGGAAACCATCTATATTCCTATCTTAGCCTCCGAGTACACAGGGTTCTAGGATATGGCGTAGACAACCTGAGCTTACAGAACTGTGAAATGAGAATTTGTGGTGTCCATTGGTCCAAACATGGAAGGGATATAATAAATTTAATATATATATAGGGTCCGCCAAATAACTTTTTTTTTTTTGAAACAGGGCGCAAAACATCGAGTTTAGCTTCGGCTGTGTGGCACGTAGCGCCGTCCTGTTGAAACCAAATGTTGCCAATATCCTCCTCTTTAATTTTTGTCAACAAAAATTCGTTCCGAAATGTTCAATTGTTGAGAACGACGGTGAATTGATGTTGGTGGCTCTTCACGCATACTTTCTGCCACAGCAGCAATATTCTCAGGTGTACGCACTGTTTTTGGCTTTTCACGCTTTGGTTTATCGATGAGGATGCCAGTTTTTTTCACTTTTTTCACAAGATAACGAACATACGGAGCTGACGGTGATTCTATCACATTCTGCAACATTACCATGATTTTTAAAGTAATGTCGCAATATTTCCCAGCGTTGTTCAAGCGTATACATAACCATATTCGCTTAGCGGAAGGATAAAACTAATTATTTGTCAAATCAGACATGAGCTAAGTGTTACCATTCACGAAATAAGCACTAGTTAAAAAAAAAGTTAGATGTCGGACCCTTTATATAATTTATATAATATATATAATACATATATATATATATATATACACATGTTAGTTATAAATATGACCAATGTTGGGATTGTATTTTCCAGATATGCTGTATATTAATCATATATACTCGTATTACAATGTTAACTTTATATTTTAAAGAAAATGTGTCAGATTAAATAATTTCATTTACAATGTAAGCTCAACAAAATTTATATTAAGATTTGTCTCTAACATCCGTTAATGTAAAATCCTTTCCTCTCATTCAAAGTTCGTAAAGTCGCTATGAATAATAATTCGAGAGTAGTGTTATGTCTCTAGAATAATTTTCGTGGAACATTTTGAAATTTTAAAGACTCTACGAACCACCCTCAAATAACCCACTGCGACACTCTCAAGAGCAGGCATTACCAAACTACGGACCGTAGACAAACAATGAAATACAAAGAAAATCTTCTTTGAACCCATAACCTAATTTAATTAGGTAGAAAGACACATAATTTTAAGATATGAATGTTGATGGGTATAAAGATTATGGGAATAGCATCAGCAAGATTGAACAACGATATTTCAGAGACATCAAAATAATTGTACAAGTAGTCAAGAAACAACTGTTTTCTCTTAACATAGAAGGATTGAGGAAGACTACGAGTTAGTTGAAACTGCCATCTCTAAAGCTAAGGCCATGCCCAACGTGATTCATGTAAAAACAAGGTAAATAAATACATATTTATTATTCAAAATGGATCTTAAAGTGAATACTGAAACCATTGAAATAACTTAACACTTTATTTTCCAATCACCAGGAAGCCTAAAGTGACCAAGTTTAGGAAAAAAGAACCATTTAAAGATATAAATCAAATAATAAACGTGTAAATATGTTATTGTTGTTTTACTTGTAATAATATTTTCCTACAAAGTTGCCTTTTTCAAGGAATATTTAAAAAAAATGTTTGCCTTTTGTGTTTGAGGGCCGTAGTTTAGAGTCGAGCCCTGGGGGACGACGCTACGATCCTTGACATACGCAAGTCCTAGGTCCCGTAGCGACTATCGAGCTCCTTCCTTTACGAAAGTCCTCCACTATGAGTGTTTTAAGTTAAATATAAATTGAACATGATTGAGTGGGTATATTTCTCGTGCTACGGTTGTGACATCAGCTAGCTTGTTTTTGAGAATATTCAAAATATAAGCATTGTTATATTTTGAATTAAATAACATACAATCAAATTACTTTGTTTAAACATAATTTAAAATTAATGCAAAATATTAATAAAATCATAATACGATACCCACGTAAGTGAGCTTAAGTTTTTTTTAATTTGATTAAATTGAAATAAAAAATAGTATTGTTTTATATTGTCCATTAAATTTAAAAAGAAAGCCCTCGGACATTGGTAAGAAAATTATTCAATAAAAAATAATTCAAGCAGATATTTTTTTCATCAAATATCAACCACTCAGAATGCCGAAATTACAATTAACATAATAATACATCACATTCAAAAGTGGAATTATTCAAGTTATTGCTTCAAATGTTACTGTAAGATTTTTTTTAATTATCAAAAAAAATGTATGTTTCAATTAAAAGCATAATAAATTAAATATGTAAAAGCACACCAAGAATGCATAAAAATAATTTGATGCAATACATTATCTCTTCGTCTTAAAATTCCGTCGATAATTATATGTTTAATGCTGATCTAATAATTATATGTATAATGTTGTTTAATTTTGAGCATCAGCACTCCAGGGCAACGGTAACTGCCATAAATGAATGGTTGAAGTTTGTGGAAACTTTTTGCTCCAGGAAGAGGGTGGATATGGGACAAGATGAAGGATTTCTTGAGCTTTTTTAAATATTTTTTTTGCATTTAATCGAGTTTTTTTATCGAATCGATCAAACTTTTGCGTACACTGTTCACATCTTCAATCTTATAACACAATTATTACGACACAAAATATACCACACAAACCTTATTAACCCTTTCGCATCGGTTGTTAGCATATGGCGTCATAAGATTCCCCGACCGTTGACATCGGTTGATGTGATATATCGTTTTGCTACTTTCTTAGAATACTTTTATATGCATCATCTGATAGCTAAAGGATACAAGAACTAATGTGATATATGAAAATAGACCAGATAAGTACATTTATGCTTCAAAGACTAGTTTTATAATTGACAGTGTAATTTGTACTCAAACCGGTGTTACAGAAGTTATGCATATTGAATATTTAAATTCAATCTTAAATAGAAAGTATCAAAGGATTTTTAAATATTTATTAGAATATTTTTTATTATTTCAATATTCTAATCTACTTTTAAGCTTAAGCTTGTGAATTAATGCAGACTGATCGAATAATAAAAAATAAAAATATTCATACTTTGAATATATACTATAGCGACATCTATCGTACGGTGATAACAATGGCATAAATATAAGTTCCAACGTGAGTCAGCTCAGGCACAGCAATAGCCAAGGTGGCTGAGCGGTATGAATACCTGGGCATAGTTGGTTTCCAAGGTCCGCGGTTCACATCCCGCTTCTGCCGTTATTTTCCTGCTTGAATCGACGCGTTTAAAAATAATTTGATGTAAAGTTAATTTATATTTAATTACATAAGATATTTTCAATTTTCATTTTTATAAGACAATTCTACAATTTTATGGTCGCAAGTTCTAAATTAAGATTATATAACCCCAAGAGTAATTATTTTATGAAAAATTAATAAATTATGTCGGAATATGATGTACCTGTATGTATTATATTTGTTTTATTTGAGTTTGAAAAACTTCCTTTAAGCATTATTTCTTACAAACGATTAGATTTAACTGTATTAAAAAAAAACAATTAGAAAAAATTGGACATAAATAAATGAAAACATTAAAATTTAGCTCAAAAAAAGAATTACAAAAAAAAACCATCCAAAATGTATGTTCAAGGCGAAGGAATTAATTACATTAAAAAAACAAATATTCAGCCTGAAAAGTGGTTTGAATAAATTTAATCCATTAATTTTCGCGGATTTTTTCACACAATGTATTTTTTAATTTGTCCGAAAATGATTAATTTTCGGGGCGCCCTTATTTCCTCACTTCTTCTTCAGTAACAATAAGCGTTTAAGAGCCTCCGAGCTTGCGGATTAGGCCTTTCTTGCTGCTGAACATTATGATTTATACGGAAAAGGTAATGGGTTTTCAGGTGAGTTCTTTCAGGAGTTGAAGTATCATTTTTCAGCACCTAGACGCGACCATCCCAGCTTCCTCGCAATCAAAAATGTATTCAGTAATTCTGAATTTAAAAATTGCAAATTATATTTCAATTTCTAAGCCGTTTTTCTTTTTAGTAAATGAATTGTATTTAAATTCATACAAGCTAAGGCCAAAGCTACAGCAGTGAATTTTTTACGCAAAAACACGTAAAATAAAACTGGAAAAAAATTAAACTCTGTACATGTGGAATTTATGAATTCTTGTGTTGAGAATTACCGAATTAAGGCATTGACTTTTTTAACTAGCTTATTTTTAATGCCATAAATACGTTTTTTTTTAATTTATATATTACAGGAAGCGGCTAATAAAGGCGACTGTTTTCGTCGTTGGTTTGATTTAAGACCGTCAGCTTTTTTCACCGCTCCTTGCATTTAAGTGAGTAATGATTAAAAACAAAAAAAAATTCTTCGCTACGTTAAAATTCACTAGTGAACATAAATAAAACACACAAATAAAATATACTTCTAATGCTTTAACATACTATTTCTATCGGTTATTTTTTTAATCTAAATTTTTTTTCATAATATAATAATATCTGATTAATTAATTAAAAAAAAACCATTAGACTTATATCATATTATTAACACTTAGTTTGAAAAATAAATAAAAAAGATATGCATTCAATGTAAGATTTATAATCTTTTTTCGTTGTGAGACATTATTACTATTAAGTTTTTCTAAATTAATTTTATGCATTTTTTTATGTAAATACTTACAGGAAAATACCGACAGGTGGTGATAGTTATTCTGAAGTCTCATCTGTGGAATTCTATGACGCTTACCATGCCTCACATGGCTAATCGCTGCATGTGGAGTGTTGAGCCGCCAATGTCATTAACAGCCCGAGATTCTCGCATCATCCTTATTATTACAGGAATTTACTATGAATGGGTGGTCTTCGCGGGAAGACTTTCATCTACCACCAATTTTATTTAATTTAATGTTTTATATTTTAATTAATCGATCGTTGAAAATATTCTAAGCTGCGCTGTCTGGTTTATATTAAAATTAAGATACTCGTAATATTCAACCCTTTCATTACGGCTCGGTGGAATACAAATTAAACTGTCAGTTATATAACTAGTATTTGAAGAAAAACGTACTTATCTGGTCTATTTTCATATATCACATTGGTTCTTGTATCCTTTAACTATCAGATGATGCATAAAAAACTATTCTAAGAAAGTAGCAAAACGATATATCACGGCTACCGATGTCAACGGTAGGGGAATTTTAGATGTCATATATCGGCTCGCGTTGTGAAAGGGTTAAGATAAAGTTTATGTGAAATATCATTAGATTGAAAATATTTTATTTACAGTGATTATTCGGTGTCATTAGTTGCTGTAGTTTGTAAACAATCAATATATTTTGAAGTCTAGTGATCTAGATATTGTGGAGGGGATGGTTGAGGGTAGAAACTGTAGAGGGCGCCCTAGACGGGAGTGTTTGCAGCAAGTATTCGAGGACATGAATTGTAGCGCTAATGCTGAGCTGAAAAGGGTTGCGGAGGACCGAGAGGAATGGAGATCGAGATGCAAGATTCTGTTGCTGCAAACCAATCCACCGGATTGATACTACGAAGAAGAAGTGATCTAGTATGAAGATTTAATGAATATTACACATGACAAACTTATAACGTTGTCTATTTCACAATATATTTCCTACGTATATCAAATAAAAATGTTACTATTATGTCTGAAGTAATTATGAAATGAAGCAATTTTAAATTCATATTTCATGGAATATGATACAGATCATTGACAAATATGAATCTTTCACGCGATAGAATATCACCATGGATCGCACCAACACGCAATAAGGAAATCCTGTAACATATTTATTGCTGCTTTATGAAGATGTATGTTTTATAAAACAACAAGTTTTACCCGATTTTCTTAGAAATTCTGTTTTTACTTATTTTATCCATACTAAGAAAAATAATAATTTTTATTTATTCAGCCACCAGAGTCATACAAATAAGAATTCATACATATATAAAAGATAATAAATAAATTTTAACAATTACTGACTCTCATTGAGTGGAGCACCGGATCACCGCTGGATGGCCATGTGAAGGCGCATCCAGTGTCCCTTTAACCGAGAGTCCCACCTATCCGCCCACACAGCGTCTATTGCGTTGGGACTGTTGCAAGCACGCGCCCACAGATAAGCGCATCGCTTCCTTATTATGGCACGGAAGCCTTCCAATCGCGCCTCCGTCAACATGCCTGAGGCACTGCAGTATCGCGGCAGACCCAACAACATTCGGAAGGCGTTGTTATACTGGAATCGGAGTGCACTGTAGACCTTCTGAGGATAGCCAGCCCACAGGCCGCACGTGTAGAAAGATTGACGGAAAGCTTTGAAAAGCGTCAGCTTAACGTTCTTAGTACAACGTGCAAACCTACGAAACAATATATTGCATCGAACCGACAGCGCCCTCCGTTCCCTCTTAATATCGTCGCTATAACTAAGATCCTCTGTAACTCAGTGTCCTAGATACTTGATAATGAAGAACGGAGTAAGTTTTGCAAATAATATCTATTTATATTAACTTGCCACTAGGAATGGCTTAAAGATATAGTCAACCCTCTAATAATGCATGATTTTTAAAATTCAGTTCATTCAATGTTATTATTTTTGCTTAAACTGTAACTTAATACTAAATAGTCTAGTATTAAGTAGCATGAGGCTAATGATTTGATGGGCTTATGAAAACGTCATACAAGCGTTGATTGTTAGTAGAAAAGGTAAACTCCCAGCGAGGTCTCCTTATAAACATTTAAAGATCTTTTTTTATTTCTATCTGGTACATAATAATCTTATTTTTATTTTTAAATGCCTTACAAACTTTGTGAAACATAATAAATCTTACTTGCAATCATGAAACATGTATTTTTACAAGTAAAATCTTTTCAAATTACAAAATACAAATTACTGAATGAAAACGTGACGTAATTTCATCTGGTGTAGTTCTTGTGTCAGATGTCAAACAGTTGCAGTACTTTCAATTTGCCTTTGACGTCTTCAACATCATTAAAACGGAAACGTGGAGCTTAGAAAGTACGAGCACTTTGGAAAACACTAGCTGTTGCACAACACTTGGATTATACGTAGCAAACACTCGAAAACTTAAGGAGTAGTTAAAGCTTTCGGAGAAATTAAAGCTCTCGACTGTTTTGCTAGAGATCACGTGTTTGATCATAGACGAAGTTTTAAATTAATATATTATTTAATAAATTTATACAATTCGAAGCGGACACTCTGTTCTCAATTCTGGATCTACTAGAATGCATTAAAGGCTTTAAGAAATCGGTGGCCGCAAGGTACATATAATTTTAAGAAAATTTGCGAGGAAAAAAATAGACCTGCCATGAAAATTTTAAAGAAAAATCACCAGTAGTTAATGCTCATCTGCGACATCCAAAGAACATGTTTCATTGAGTACCAATTTAAAATAACAGATAATGGCATTTTACGATTGAGGTATCAAATTCACACGCACCGAAGATATTTATAGAGCATAGAAATTGATTAAAATAATTATATTTTTATCCATGATCTTATGTTCGATAAAAAATGCTTAAAAATTAAACTCTATCCGATGGCTAAGTTCTGATGGTCCCTTGCTGTTGAACTAAGCATTAATGACATCGTCAGAATAACGCGCGCAGTTAACGAGGCTACAGTCTGACTTGTTGTTTTTATAGTTTTTCCTTTGTATACTCATACTTAAACCCTGTATAATTTGAGTACCCTACGCAAATAAATTTTCTATTTTTATGTGTATTTTAAAAATCAAGTAAATTTGCAAATACCACGTTCACCTTCGTTTTTGTCCAACTGTAGGATGAAAAACTGCTGAGTATGCTCCCTCACTTATCATTCGGCACAAAGTCAAACTATCTTACCTCCAAGAATCAGCGCAAAACTTGTTCTTATAACCATAAAAATACGACTGAACATATTTTCGGTTATGTGAAAAAAATGCACATTTTTTTCAATATCAGAATTATGCGTTTTTTACGACGCGCACACGCAACTGTTTTTATTATTCAGCTCTGGGAATCGTAAATAATATGTTTTTACGCAAACGCTTACAGATATGCATGTTGTTTTTAAGTAGGATAATGGTAACGACCCACCGGACGATTCTAATGCCTCCCCTGGGTTCGGCAGGCACGCGGATTCACGCTGAAAAAATAACTGAATCCATAGCGTTAACTTTCGGTTTCAGGGAAATAACGAAAATAATAATTATCTAACATATTACATTAATGATACGATTATGTAACCAATTGGGTAATTTAGCAAATTATAAAAAATTACACGTATCAAATTAACTTGATGATGAAAAATGTAATAAATACTTAGTTTTACGAGTATTTTGCTTTGTTGTGTTTAGTTATTCATTCGCTCTAGTTACAAACATAAATTCACATTTCTATAACGTACAATTTTTAGAGTTTTTTTCCTAAAGCGTTTTTGGCGGTTTTTAATTTATTTTTGCCATTTATTGTTGCATATTTTGGTATGAACCTCAAGATCAAATGTTATAGGCCTTGCAAGTTTTTGGCTTATCGTCAATTGTTATATAGCACTTCAGTTGGATTGACTATACACTATTATTGACGTACAATAATAAAGATAAAAACCATTGTTTTAGTTAACGCATATAAAAAACACTTAAAGTAGGTAGTGACCAATTTAAATAGACAATATATATCAATCCTTTATTTTGATACATATCACATTGAGTAACTGTTGTTTATAATAATAAGAAAATAAAAAATTCACCAGTTGGAGCATGTGAACATCACAAATCATCGATCTTTGCTTTATTCAAATCTCTGCATCTGTGTTCTTCTGAATACATGCTATGTACAGTTTCCGCTAGTGATATATGACGATGAGTGATAGAAGGCTTCAAAAAAGGGGAAAAGTTTGAGAAACTCTTTAGTTCGTTAATAATGTGTTTCAAGAGAGATCAAGTGATTAATGTGATGCTGCCAATATTAAAAATATTACTAAGATACACTAAGAGACACCTCACTAAAAGCCAATGCAGTAATATAATAAGTTTTAAGAGCGGATACCTTCGATGATTACTGGGGATCCGATGAGGAGGTGATAACGGAAAAGGTAGAGGCAAAAGTAGACTTGATTGAGAAATATGCTAAATATGCCGCTAGAGAATAAAAACAACAGCTGCCTTTTCTTCGAGCCTCCTGGCTCGCTGCTCTTCGTCCGGAAGGCCGTCGAGCACAATACAAAGAATGTATTCGCGGAGCTGCGGGAGGCAGAGCTGATATAGGATATTGAGAAGACCACAGCGGCTGACAGAGCTTTGTGGCGGTATTTTATGACAGACATATGCTCCAGTTAGGGGACGGATATTGTGATGATTATTATGATGATACTAAGATCATCTCAATCTATAGAGTACGTTTATAAAGCAACGTTTTTTTTACGTGAATAGTAAGATACGTTACACGTTACAAGTATACGAGTATATAATGTTTTGATATATGGCTGGCATTCAATTCTGAGTCAGAAACTCTTTGAATAAAGTATGATGCAGCTTAGTTATGGCCATCCTTCCTGTTGAAAATTCCAAAAAAGCTTTTACGGAGGGCAGAGGTCACTTTTTTGGGTATGTGTTATTCTGCGTTGCGGGACCAACTTGCGTATATGTACGTACTATGATACTTGCGAGCGTAGCGAGCTGGTGAGGGCATTAATTATTCAAAATGTGAACCTTGTGTTAGAGACGTGTGCTCTAGTTCTCGGTCCGCAAATGGGAAATGGCTTAAACATTATTTATGCGCTAAAGATTAAATGGGCCTTGATGCAATCCTGAAAAATTTCTTGTCGCATCATAAAGCAACAAAAAAATCTACTGTAATTCTGCAATATGCTTGTATTGATCATAATCTGAATGAGCGCATCAGCAAACATAATTAATTGTCTTCCGATTACATAGATTACTGACTACGATGACTTGACTTTGTAAAAAATGGCAAGGTAAGCTAGCAGATACGTCAGTCTACTACTCGCTTACTTCTATACTACAGTTGGTTAAGAAATTAATAAATTGCCAAGGACATATGTTCCCGGTGCAGAAGAGCGTAAATTAACAGTATCTCATTCCAGCCCCCGGGTTTTCCAAACTATACATTTAGTGAAATCGGCGGATCTGTCGAAGATTATGGCAATATGTTACAACCATATGCACACTCCAGAAGGTAGGACAAGGTCTCCTCCACGCCACAGTCACATTCAGTCTGTCCGCTGTAAAACTGCCAGGCTTTCATTTGTGTTCTCGCCTTACATACTCCGGTACGAAGTCTGTTAAGGGACCTTCATATTTTCCACCCCTGGTCGTGTCCGAATTGTAATTTGGAAAACTACCTTGTCCATTCTCTCTCGTTCCTTACAAAGTCAAGACATCTATAATCCCATTTTTTGTGAACGGATTCAGGCTGATGATAATGATGATAATATTATGAAGCTAAGATGCGTAAAAGGAGATGAATCAGTATTTTGTTTTCTTCAAAGCACTCCTTATTATTTAATAATACAAATGACATAAATATTACAAGTTAAAATATAAGTAAATAGAGTCAATAAAATTAAGTTTTAAATAATGAGCATTTAAATTATCAAAGTAAGCTTCGAATCCAGTAAGTTCTATTAAAATATTTCTTTCCGCCATTGTAAGTAGATCAATGACATAAACTTGCAACCCACGCATTCTTACAAAGATTACCATCGTTAAACAATTCACTGTGGCTTACTGCTCTAATGTAAGCCATCTATAATTAGTACAACCTTTTTCGGTATATTTAGGGAGTCATTTATGTTTTTAAAAAGCATCAAGAAAATCTACTTACAGTCAAAGTGATTAAAAAATTTGATAAAAAAACATGGAAATCAAAATAACGTATTTGATTTACTTACAAGATTAAACAATACAATTCTTAATATTATGAAAAATATATTTAAAATATTAGTAATTAAATAATGGCAACCGTCACGGTTCAATTTAATATATGAATGAATGGATGTAAGCAGTTAACAGCTGAATAATGAAAAAATCGCCTACTAATATGCATAATTGATATACAAAAAGATTAAAATATACCTGTTATTTTGTCTTATCTTATACTAAATTGTTTTTAATAATCTAGTGGTACAGACTACCAGGGAGCAGTTAAAAGATCTGACGGTTTGATTACTAGAGATTACAGAAAACCGTCAGATATTTTTGCTTCTCCCCGTATTTCATTTCGTTGCCATTTGAGTAGACGAAAAAAATTATTTGCTTTGTATACAAATTCGAAGCAGTATTTGTAAATTAAGAAAATCAATAGACTACAAGACAAGGTAGATACTCGTATATTAAAAGTCGTAATGATAATTTTAATTACGATCAATAACGGAGAATATCATACTTTATTATTTGATGCTTTATTTAGGACGACAGGGACGGTTAAATAATATTATTATATGTACAGTTGTATGATTTAATTTAACATCTTTGTGTGTTACTTATTTAAGTTCATTATTTATCGTAGCTTTCAGTGAATTACATGCCTTGCCTTTCATTAGCTTGTAATGTATCGAACGTGATAATTCCGCGGAGCTCAAGTACTCTGAAATTCAGTACAATATAGTAACTTATGAAACTTAACTTATTTAAACTGAAAAAATATGAAATGTAAATCATATGAACATTAATTTAATATTACTTGAAAAGAAAATACATTTAATCATACATAAATATGATGTTAAAATAACACTCACTGAAAATTTAATGTTTTTCAAGATTACCATAATGTTATTATTATTTTAGACAAGCAAATTCAAAGCTTTTTAATTAGAAAATAAATAAACATTTAAATAAAGTAAAATATAAAAATAAATGTTTTTAATTTAGAAAATGTAGCCACCAATATAAACATAGTTGTTCCAAATCAGTTGTTACTACTATATTTTACAGAAATTATTCAATATTAATTAATTTTATTAAAATAAGTTTTTTGTGTGTTTTTTGTGAAATCTGCTTGCAGTATTTTTTATTTGTTTTATGATATTTATTTAGTTACAACCAGATAAATTATATGTTTGCAATTCCAATTAAATAGTTTATTAAAATCAGGTAATTTTTCATAACAAAGCATTATTAAATTACAATACTTTCGTATTGCCGTATAATGTTCTACACATTTAATTGACCATATGATTAAGCTTGTTAAAAAAAACACGAAGTAACTAATTTAATGTATTTCGTTCAAAGCTTTTGGTGGTTATTCCATACGTTTGCTGAATATACATAATATGTATATTCGATGAAAATTTGCACTTCGTTGAATTCATTTAAGGCAAATTTTCAGGTCATTATGATTCACGACGGGCATACGATAATTTTTTTGTAGTTGATATGAAAAGAATATATTTTTATATATTTACGCATAAATTACCTTTACATTAATTTGCGCATAAATTAAATTTATTTACGTTTCACCACGATTTTTTAAATATCAGGGACAAGAATAATGTCGTTCCACGAACAGCACCTATTAACAGTAATGGACGTTAGATGTATGCAGAGCTGTACTCTAATGACGTTGGCGACGGATGAACTAACAAAAATTGTGTTTAGCCAAATTATAATGACAATTGTTATAAAATGCAGTAATGGAAATTTTCTTACCATCTCAGAGTACTGTCTTGTAATGTGTTTACTAAGAAAGAAGAAGTTGCATATTTATCAGTTTAATAAATAAATAGAGGGATGATATCATGTTTTAGTTTGTTTTTCCACTTATTTGTCCAAAGAACAAACTTGCGGGATTTCGTATTTTAGGCATTCCTTAATATGGCTGGTCGTTAATATATTGTTATGATTACGGTTGAAAGGATTTGTAGGTCTTTCCCTTTACCCCATGCCATCAAATAATTCTATGTTGTTTGCTTACTTTATTTAGAAAATCTATTACAACATATTGGTCGGCAAAAATTAGTACCTAACCTTTTAAAAATTAAGCTCTAAGATATTATATAATACGCGGCAGATGGTAGTTATCTTAGACATAAAATTACACAAATATATATATTTTTTAAATCAGATTCTAAAATGGAGCGTGTGTCCATTACATATCACCGCCATAACTGCTAGAATACTTGGTTTTCGCGTTCAAATCCTTTTGATTAAAAGGCTAGGCTCGACCTGTAGTATACAAAAATATTGAATATGACACATTTTCTTACAATTTGGAGCATATGATCATTATTTACTGTCACCTGGAACTATTATCTTTATTGTATTCAGATTTAAATTAGGCTAACCAATATGTCTTCTAGTCTACCGTCGGACATGATGACGAAAAACCGAAGCTCGATGAAAATAAATCGATGCCTTATAATTTATTCGGTTACTTAGATGGAGCGTATGACCATAAAAATTAAAATATACTTCTTCGTTTATAAAAATAACTCTAAGACGCATAAGTTTAAATTTACATAAAACATAAGTAAAAAATAATATTCAATTTAAGTTGAAATGAAAAATGACTTTTCATGTATAATTAAATAAATCATGTACATATGGAATGTAATTTAAAAAATAAATTAATAGTTTTAAATTGAACGTAAATTTTATATGAAAAGGATATGTTCATAAAAGTGGAAAAAATAGATCAATAGTGTGTTCTTTAATATGGCAAATAAAATATACAGAAAAAAAACAATTATGTGCAGTTTTTATAATACAAGGTACAAATAAAATTTAATAATGCTTTATAAAAAAGGCTACAAATATATAAATTTTTAAATGAAAAAATATTTTCTTACCTTTGAAATTCACGTGCGATACGAATACTCTCGTAAAATATTAACGATTTTTATAAATATTAAATACACTTTAATTTTCACATATAATGATAATATTTTATTTTAAATATACTTTTAATATTACGTACAATATAATTTAATAATTTATTTTCAATACGATTTTTAATAATTATTTATTTATATCGAATAGTATAATATATTTTACTATTATTTTACACATCACTTAAGAACTCACTACACTCTATTAAATTTTATTATGTATAACAAATAAAAAGATAATAATTAAATATAACACGTGTATATAAAATCAAATAAATATGAATTTACTTTGTATAATTAGATGCTATAATTAGTTAATTGTTCAAATGTTTTTTTGTTTAATATAATTATTTTTTAATTTGTTTAGTTTTTAATGGTTGTTGTTAATAGGCTCATAGTAATGAGCTTTGCTTCTCTTTTTTTGGTGAGGTGTGCTACATTTTTTTCCTCTCGGAGGACCGTCTCTCGACACGTGCTTTCACTCGGAAAGCTCCGGAGTAACTGAGTGTTGGGCCTGCGCCTGGTACCTCTCCCCTCTCACCTCGACCTCCCCCTTCCGTTCATTCCCTCCCTGGAACTGTCCCGGAACTCCTCCGATCTCCAAACGAAAAAACCCGAGCCCCGACGAAGCTGGATGAATTTGAAATCCTGCGGGATACAGCCTTAAGATACTGTCTAATGGCGAATTTATTTTTCTCCTGAAAAGTTTGAGATAACTGCTAGGTTATTATTTTTATATTAATGCGTTTACTCCAATTCTTATTCCAGTCAGTCAAACGACAAAGGAGAACCTAATTGGGGCATTTCTGTGGATAACGTGGGAGAACATAAGATATAGATGCCTTTGATTCTAGTCCTGGAAGAATGTCAGAAATTATACAAGGAATGTACGCAGTCTAGCTCCGGGAAGCAGACTGACATGAGACTAGGTGAGTATCAATGCAGCTGACAGAGCTTCATGTCAGCAGTTTGTTACGACTATATGCTCCAGTTAGGGGAGCGGACATTTTGCTTAATTCACGATCTTTAATATGATCTTCGGTACTTTTCGGGTCCCGCCTTGTAGGTATCAGCAACCATATATGTTTCCAGGTGGATTTCTGGGTGTAGAGTTGTATTAAAGTATGGTATGCATAATGGCGGTTGACGGGCATGTTGTATTTATTATATATGGGTATCTAAATTTCAACAAAAAATGATGCTCCTTGGACTGTTTATATAATAAAATGTTATTCATGGCGCCAAAAGATTAAAATTCGCTGCATTACATATATCACTTAGCTAACATGAAAATGGCCGACGTCATAATATTCGCAGATCAGTTTTCTTCATAGTAATAGATCTTAGTAACTGAACTTCATAACGGTGATCTGGTTTTAATTATATAATAGGAAAGTTCTTCGGCATCATATTTTGTTTAAAAATTTACCTACTAAATTTACATGGTGTTACATTCAGTATACGCTCGTCATTCCTGTGGAAAGGCGTGATTAAGTTAAGTAATTTTATAATATTATTATTTTAAAGGTTAATCGAAAGGTAATGAAAACATACAATTTAAAAATAGAGTCAGTAATCAGATTATATGAAATAAACTCGCAATTATATGAAGCCAAAATTATAAATCATAATTTTTTTAAATTAAAATTTTACTGATTTTATTAATTACGCTGCTTATCTAAAATATGAATATTATTACTTGTTTGGTTGCAAATGATGTAAATTAGTGATATATCTGTGTGAAGTTCATTATTATGACAGTTTTTAAATATTTTTTCAAATGATAATGTTCGAATTGTAATCATATAATTTTAACGGATTTCAATTTTATTTATCTTATTTCTTTCATAAACATTGCAAATTTTATTTAACACGATCCTGAAATAAGATATAATACAAGATTAACAATTTATAAATATAGGTATTTATGATTATTAACAACAATTATTAAAAAGTCCCGAAGCTCGCTAAACAGAAGACTCCACGAAATTACTTTGATAAATAAATTCGTGAAGCTCATGTCGAAAATGGGCTACTCTCGAGTGAAATATATCAATATTCGAGGCGACATGGTTGATCAGTCTGATCACTCCCCCAAAAGGCATAAACTCTGGCAGGTTAGTATTACTTCTAGGAAGAACAAACAACCTGTGCCTCCTTATCCTTAAATAATTGTCAGGGACAACCAAACTGATTTCCATCAAAATATCAGGATTTTTGAACAAGACGCGCACTAGCCGAAAAAATGCATACTCAAGCACACATCTCTTCTAGTTCTTCTTTCTGCTTTCTATGTGTTGTTAAACACTTTATACATTGACATACAACTAAAACATTGACTCCAGGCATCTAGCATCCTTGGTTCGCCAATTACGAGTATCTTCAAAGCAGAGCCTCCGGCAAACTAATTCCACACAGTATAAATAAATACTGGAACTGCAAGTAAATTTCTTTTATAAATAGTTATAGTGTTTTAAAAAATAAGTCATTTAATTTTTCATTAAAAATAATAAAATAGTACGTACGCTACATATTACGTGAATAAAGTATCAATTGCACGGGTCAAATGCACTGCCGGATGACTTTATCATAAGTCCATTAATTTAAGTGAACGAGTACACAAAACATGGCGGTGCTCGACCAACGCTAATTACTCGGTCACAATTATTCGGCTATTAGCCACCCGCTAGATATCGTATTGCTTAAATACAATAAATTAATGCCTGCAAGCTTGTAAAAAAAATGCCTCCTGTAAATTTAATACAAACTCAAGAATAGTATACATATAATTCCACCTCTTGGAACTCTTTTTAATTAAATATATTAAATATAAATCAAATATTACGAGTCAATTAAGTATAGAGCCGGTCTCGCTTCCAAAGAACTAGGTGTATTATAAAGGTCACGTCAGTATTTCATCGATATACATTTTTTTTTTATATAAAGGACAAATTCGCCCTATTCTTGAATACGGCAGTCACTTTTGGGTTGGAGCCCCAAAATAACTTATAAATTTAATTGACTTAGTTCAAAAAAGAGCAAATTTTTGATAAACAATAACGTCTTACCTGCAATCAATGGAACACAGGAGTAAGATTGGTTTACTTAGTCTTTTCTACCGTTATTACCACGGTCGCTGCTCTTCAGAACTTAAAGAACTAATTTCTCCTGTGTCCACCCACAACCGACAAACTTTTCTTGCACTTGCTGACCATCTATACAAGGTTATGTGTGTCGACCAAGAACTGGCAGTTTCCAAAACTCATTCCTTAATGTCACCGGTTAGATTTGGAATGCTCTTCCAGCATCTATGTTTTCTCCTTCATATAAGCTGTATCATTCAAGCCCAATTTGGTGTTTGTCAACCAGAATTTGTAGAGTTTCGAATACTTGAAATTTACGCGGTTAGCAACAAGCTCATAAAAATTCTGGTTCGCAACCTGTGTGCCTTACTTCGGTGATCTAATAATAACAGCGCTAATGATATGCTATGATCATTGTGTAAGTCATCAATAATATAAACTAGACCATAAAAAACATTAAAATTTGTATGTAATTGAATTTTTTTCTTAGACGTAGTACTCGTTTGTCAAAAACAAATGGAAAAATGTTGAATATTTAAGGTTTATTATCGTTATTTTTCTTTGATTTAACAAAGGTTGCGTTGATAAACTGTTAAAAACAAATATTATACCGTGATTTCGTACAAACTTTATTGCTTGTACAACATTTACAAATCTGCCAGACCATAAAAAAAATTCTGTGTTAAACTATTAGCCTTATTAAAAAAATTCCAAACGTTATATGGGATTTCTTCATTGCCATCTGGTGATATTCTACTGAACATGCTTACATAAAAAATATATTAAGAAATCCCCGGCGAGCCACACGTAAATAAATGATTTTTGCACAATCTTCATCTGAAGAGTGCCACTTTTTATGCATTGTTTGACTTGCATTTTTACCTCAGTGGGTGTTCAGGTGATTAATGATTAACCTTCTGACTCAGAATCTAACCCCACATTCCTTTGATTGATCGTATTGTCTCGAATCACATTCTAACCGAAATTTTAGATTTGAAATTTGATCGAGCTCGATAAGCCTCATGCAATAATATCAAAATCGACTTAAAAATTGATGAAAAATTGTTTTTTTTTCAGTGGCATTTATAAATGTGTTTCGTATGAATAATGACTACAAAATGTAATGCATACATCATAATTATTATTTCGAATAGACATGTATTTTATGAATATAAAATAATATGTCATAATTCAAAAAGATTTGAGTAATTAAACAATTTATCTTGTTGACGGGTAATGTAGTGAACAAGGTTTGTAAAAATTCGTAGTTCGAGAGTTGGTTTTCCCGATTTGTTCATTAGACTTTGTTCATGAGACTTCCAGTAAGCTTTGGAATGCTCCTCCACTCTGCGTTTTCTCCTTCTTACCACCTGGATCTTTTCGAGAAACAAATAAATATACTTAATTTTTTAATTTTTATTAGAATATTATTTTATTATTTCAATATTCTAATCTACTTTTATAGATCATTGACTATATTACAATATTATTATTACTTAAATATACATATACTAAACATAAAATTCTTTTTTCAACGCGTCAATCCAAGCACAAAAATAACGGCAGAAGCGGGATGCGAACCGCGGACCTTGGAAACCAACTATGCCCAGGTATTCATACCGCTCGGCGAATCGCGCCATTGCTATGCCCAGACTAACTGATGATATAAATGATATAACTTTATGATATAAATACTAGTTTCATCGCAAGTTAGTCTGGGCATAGCAATGGCGCGATTCGCCGAGCGGTATGAATACCTGGGCAGTTGGTTTCCAAGGTCCGCGGTTCGCATCCCGCTTCTGCCGTTATTTTGTGCTTGGATTGACGCGTTGAAAAAAGAATTTTATGTTTAGTATATGTATATTTAAGTAATAATAATATTGTAATATAGTCAATGATCTATAAAAGTAGATTAGAATATTGAAATAATAAAATAATATTCTAATAAAAATTAAAAAATAATTAATAATGTCTCCTTGAGACAATATCAAGAAGGTAAAAAATTATCCATCAGTAACACAGGTAAATGATTGGTTATAAAGTCCGAGTCGGAACTATAAGTAGTCGTTTCACATCCATTCAGTCTATAGTTTGGTTCGAGACCCGAGTGGTACTTACTAAAATAAATAGACTGCCGAAGTAATAATATTAAGCTTGTGAATAAATGAATACTGATAGAATAATAATAAAAATATACATACTTTGAATATATACTATGGCGACATCTGTCGTACGATAATAACAATGATATAAATACTAGTTTCATCGCAAGTTAGTCTGGGCATAGCAATGGCGCGATTCGCCGAGCGGTATGAATACCTGGGCATAGTTGGTTTCCAAGGTCCGCGGTTCGCATCCCGCTTCTGCCGTTATTTTTGTGCTTGGATTGACGCGTTGAAAAAAGAATTTTATGTTTAGTATATGTATATTTAAGTAAAAATAAATATACACTTGGAATCTCCCCAACCCACACACAAACACAAACATTACAAAAGTTTTCCGCATGCAGCGTTCAACCACCCTGGCTGAACCACATAGGGTGCACTGTTCTCGATCAGTTGTGACAAACATCATATAAATATACATAAATAAATTATTATGTTTTTTGTTGTTTTTGAACTCCACCTTCTTTAGTGCTTGAACCACTTGCACTAAATAAAACTATGGATTCTTTTAACATCTCCTCTTACAGTTTTCAGTCTAATATTTTTTCAGTTTTAATTTGATGTTGTCTAGAAATTTGTATGTATATCAGGTGTTGACCAGATATTATTTTTAATTATTAATTATTCTATTATTCACCCCTACCTTGATTTGTATAAAAATCATTAAAAATCGCAAGCTGAGAAGGTACTTATTTAAAATGTACATTAATATACAATATTTTTATTGAAATACTGACGACAAAGTCCACGATTAAATAAAATACAAAATAAATGATTTTTGTGATAATGATAGGTACGTATTTATATAATTATAGGTACGAAAAATAATTGGAACGTTGTATCCAGAATTCCAGAATATTTCTACATGACTGAATTCAAAATATGAATACAAAATATTTTTGTATGTGGCATACAGTTATTCGGTATTCTATATTTATACAATTCCTGCAAGATTATTTACTAATGATATAAAAAAAAATATGGGTATTTTTCAGATACATATTATTTCAAACGTAAAAATAGTACATAATGTTTATTGGCGGTTGATTATTAAATTGCTGAAATATATATTTTTGTGCTGTAGTCGTATTGCTTTTTGATTAGTATTGTGGCATCAATGATGTCGTAAGAGCTAGAGTATCCTACAGTTTATTAATGTACTTTTGAAAACGATAACATTATAAATAATTGAATTTTTTAATGAATTTAAATTTAAAAAATAATAAATTATATTACATATTTAGTTTTGATTCACAACAATTTGACATTATAGACAATGTTATTAAAATACTTTTTTGAAAATAATACTTTCAGTTTTTTTTATGTAAGCACATACAGGAGATTACCGACAGATGGTAATAGTAATTCTGAAGTCTCATCTGTGGAATTCTATGACGCTCACCATGGTGCATATGAATAAGCGCCGAATGTGGAATGTTGATCCGCCACTGTCATAGACTACAGCCCGATATTCACGCATCATACTTTATTATTACAGGAATTTACTCTGAATGGGTGGTCTTCATGGGATGAATTTTGTCTACAGCCAATTTTGATTAACAGGGTATGAATGGCATTTTACGGATGAAGGATCAAATTCACCCCAACCAAAGGGGTTATTTCATTTTTATTATTATTTTTATTTTTTTAATCTCCTCCGGTGACCGATTCCACGACTCTTGGCTTTTAAAGCAAACGCTTGCAGGCAAAGGGTGTGATATTTTTGAACTGTTTTTTGTTGTTGTTGTTTTTTTGGAAGAATTTGTTTTCAGAAATCATTTAATGCCATCCGTTTATTTCAATATATTACTATAATATTTGTTTTGGTTGATAAAATAATGCTAACAAATAAAGTACTTGTATAACGAAACCCCATATTAATAATGTTATAATAATATTTAAGACTTAATATTGCAATAAAATTTAAATAAACATTATTATCATTAATCTTCATCACCATGTCCACCGCTCCCCTGGGGAAGGCTGCTGTAGTTTATCCTGTGGCACCCGTAGTACTTGTCCCAAGCAAGTCCGTTGTCGGCTCTTTACCAATTGAAGTATGAAAAGTTGCCTTGTCCACTCTTTCAATTAGTCATTCATTAAACAGTCAAACCATCGTACCCTCAGTATACCCTTTGTCTGGTATCGCACCACCAAACATAAGACGCAAAGTCATATGCGCCGAAGAAATGCGTAAAGCAATCAACCAACCGTCCCACTGCTTGTATAATCAGATACCCACAACATCAAGATTGAAGTCGCGGAGCAGCATTCTGAAATCCAAAAAACCTCTCACATCCGGCCCTGAAAATGAGAGACTCCAGCTCTGGAAACAAATTGCATTAAAGGATTTCATTACTCCAAAGGAAGTCCTCCGAACTGGCAAGAACCTTGACTGGCGGACCTGGAAATCCCTGGGAAAAAAACAGATTAAAAACCGGAGTTGGTAGAACAAAGGACAACCTCGAGCGGTGGGGAATGCTTCGGCAGGGAGGGACACTATTGTGCGACTGTGGACACCTGCAGACCCCTCACACCTAATACTTTTCTCCATGTGCCCAACAAGCTGCACATCTCAGGACTTCATGCTAGGCAACACACGAGCCATCGATGTTGCCAGATACTGGGAAAAAATAATCTGACGTCGCTGACACGAAAAAGAAGAAGACCCTCAGTATTTTGTGAAGGAATCTGCTTTTGAAACCCTTAGTAAGGCCGCATTAGATATTGATATAAACTAACTACAAATACATGGTAAAAACAATATAAAGTATTTGTCGAATATATTAAAACAATCGTGGAAATTTTTCATGTTTTTATAATATTCCATAACGAAATATTCTCGTTTGCCTGAAACGGCATTTACGTCATAAACAAGTCGTTTTTCAATCGCGAGCGTGTATGTAGTAATGTTAGAGTTCCGATTTTGCGGTTTCGAATCTCACCTAATTTAACTAATGTGAAATAAAGTGGCGAGGGGAGAGTCTGGGTGGGTGTGAGTGGGTTATGCAGGGTGGGCTGGGTTGGCTTAGGGTTGGTTGGGGAGTCACTAGATATTCACAAGCCTCAGAAAAAGCACGTTCAGCCACCTCCCCTTAGACGCACTTAAACCGATTATAAACATACCACCGCTTCATATTAAAAACATTGCAAATCGTCTGCATCTATAAATTCTTTGTTTATTTCGCACATTTTTTTTTTTTTAATTAAACGGGTATTGAGGTTAGAAATTATTTAAGAAATGTCTATTTTGTTTTCGTTTTGATTCTTATTTACTAGCGTGAAATTAAATAACTTATAAATTTAAATATACTTAGAAGAATGCAGTTACGTTTAGAATCAAGAGTTAAATAATTATTATTTAAGTTAATTGAAGATTTTGTTGATTTTGTAAATGTTGCGTTACAAAAATCAAAATCAAGTAAAATGGTGTTTAAGATTTATACATAACGCTTTGACATCAGCACGACGTAGCCCTTGCTGACTGGTACCGAAAGCCTCGATGTACAATCGTTTTCATACATTTATGTGTTTTTCATATTGTCATTTCGGACAGGTCCGCTCACGGGTGTGTTAGTTATAGACATGGCCACTGGAGCGCTAGGCAAGAGCCGCAGCGCCGGCGAGAGCCCGATCACGAGCGCGTCAGTTATGTGTTGACGACCGAGAAGGTCGCAAAACGGCCAGCGGCATGTCATTCCGCTTGGCCGGAAGCTTGAAAAGAAAGTCTTTGTTTGCTGACATGCTCCTCATCCTGCCCTCACGCGACGGAGTAAAACACCCTTTTGAGAGAGAGAAGGATGTTATCTTAATATTATAAGTTATTATCAGAAATGTCACATAAAATAAATGTATGGTAAAGAATCGTGACCAATAACTATAGGACATTGTAAAAAAAATGGATCTTGCACATTTGTGCGCGGGCCACAACATGGAAAGTTTACCACTTATTAACACGTACCGTTGGTTGGGTTGAGGCGCTCCATAGAAAAAAATGGTCCGGATTTCAGTCATTTTTTGAAATTAGATCTTTTCAAAAACTCTGATGAACAAATTCACTAAAATACGCTTAGGGCAATACAGTTTTTATATCTTCAAACTTCTAGGTTTCTGAACTGGTGGTTAGCGGGAAATATATAGTAGATGTTTCCAGCTGGAACTCTTAATAAACCTACGGGTGCAGAGTTGTCTTGCAACAAAATGAAAATAATTACAGTATTTAAATGATGTTCGTTATTTGAATTTTGATTTTTACAGTTGTTTCAGTAGTGTGTTTCATTTTCAGGCAGGCCGTGGTACTCAACGACCCACCAGAGATATTCCTTTTAAAAGACAAATCTCGGCGCGGGAAAATATAAATACAACCATGGCAATTTAATACCTTAAACAAAATATGGCGTGCGGCGTAATTTGCTGGGCAGGTTTGCGTAATCCGACAGAAAGAAAAAATATTTTATTTGTTTGCGTTTAATTTCAACACCACCTATATTGCTTCTGTGAAGACAGCAATATCATACGAGTACGAATATATATAACCATATAGTGACGGAGAAATATTATCTATGGACTATGACACATTTCATTTTTGAGAATATATTAAATCGCTATATATATAATATTATATGATTTTCATATATTTTGTGTATTTAATTACGGCATTCATGCATATTTCACACTTAAAAATGATTTTTACATTTACAAATTTACGTAATGAGTGGTATTCACAGGTGACTTTCGTTAACCAAGTCTTGTGAAATAGGCCATAATCATAAGCATTTGACAGGTGAAAGATGCTACTTGCAACAACTGAAAATAATTATTAATAATCATAATCTTTAGCCTGTGTTGGTCTACTATTACTGAAAATACACAATGAGAGTAACCTTTTCAAACCTTAATCCTTTTTGCCCAAATTTTATCATTCCAAATTTTATCAATCAATCTTGAAGAGGGTTAGCCAATACTTCATTGACCAGTTTTTGGTCAATCTTCCAACACTTTCATTTTCATTGACCATCCTTCTTTCGCAGATGTGTCTTTTTTATATCCCCCTCAATTGTGCCTATTGTTTTGGTAGTCTCCACTACTCGAGCTTTTGTTTGGATTTACGTGATTTTACATTTTAGTGACACTCCAAGCATGAATTTTTCATGAATCGTGAGGTGACCATTATTTTACACAAAAAAATCTGCTGCTAGATTTCACATGTCTGCAACATATGTTTCTAACTCTAGTAAAACACGTTCGTTAAACTTTTTAGTGTTGAAGAATTTTTAATGACATTTTTACTTTTTTAAATGTCATAAAAATATCCGTTACAAATTAAGATGTAATATTTTTGAACAACTTACAACATAAAATAATATATATGTTTTAACATATGATTCATATGCATTATATTATAGAAAAGAACATGAGTAGATTAATGGAGCTAGTTTGTCAATTATATAAATTCTAAAATATCTGCTGAAATGTCATATGCAAAAAGCGTTTTTTGCATTACTAAATTGTGATGTAAGGGTTTGTGAATTAGTCAAAGAAAAATAGTTTAGTAAATTTAATGGGAATGGAATCCACGACATAAAGCTTTAAGTGACAATAGATGCTTTTAACCTGTTGGCCATATCCGGCGGTGTAAGCCTCACCATACAACTAGAGAACTGGCTTGAAACTTATAACCCTGCAACCTAATTTGCTCAGTGAATGTGAATTTGTACTACAAAGCCAAGTAATTTTGTACTACAATGGTAGTTTTTCTGTATGTACTTGCTTAGGGTTTAAATCTGTCAGTAGGTAGAGATCTCAAGTAGTTAATGATAGAAGTTTACATATACGATTATATCTAATTGTTTATTTTTATTTTGAGGTGAGTAAATTTACTCAGTACTCAGAACCAAATGCAGAAGACAAGACATGTGGTTCGAATCCTCGTGTCTACTGTTACTTTTTCTCTGATAAATTAACGAAAAAATGATAAATAATATTGTTTTCGACATCGTGATTTTTGGGTTTAACCGAGTGTGGCGAATTATTAAGATTCAATATTTCGACTGCCATTGCAGGGTTTTTTTTTTCAGGGTTGACGACAAAAGCCGAGCAATGGCAGTCGAAATATTGGATTGAAACAATTCGCCACACACGGCTTAACCCAAAAACTACAATCTGGTGTATGTGAAAAGCTAAGAAATTATTTTATATTGTATTTCATTTAAGATTTGTCTCTGTATCAATATTAAATAATTTCTTTTGCAGGTTAGTTTCACTTTACCTGGGATCAGCTAACTTGAAGATTGAAGCCATTAAAGCTCGCATTTGGAAAGTATTATACTATCAGTTTGTTATGTACTTTGACGATCACGTGATTAGTTTTTTTCAGGCAATTTTTGTCAAAATCAGTATTTATTCATGCATGTCATTGCATTATTTTAATTAAAACATATTTTTTCCCATTTTTCGTGGCCCATTGAACTATGAGATGAAAGCGAGCTTTCAAAAAAGGAAATTATATATTGTCTTTGTACGCTGAACTTCAATGTTTTTTTTTTGTATGTAGAAAAAAAATGAAGTCACCGAATATATTAATTCAAATGGGACTTGATTCAATTTTTGTGCGGGGAATATCCCATTTCACTATTCATTATAAAATAATTATGCGAGTCGCTGGGTTTTGCGTGGAGCCTTTGAAAAAGAATAAAACGTTTTCAGTATGTTAGCGAGTTTGACATAAAGAAACTCTCATACGCCTTGTTTTTAAGGTTAAGCTTTTTACAAGAAAATGATTTTACCTTTAGCCTTTACGGGCGGAGCTTGTATCTCCTCTTTTCAGAGCAAAAAGTAAGCTTTTTAAGGCATAAACAGCGCAATCTCACGTAATTAGGTATGTTTTTAACATAACAATGTGAAATTTTGGTTAAATGGCTATTTTTGGAATTGTGTGGACGCTCGTCGGCTAATGTAAATGTATGCGAGTACATAAAGATAATGAAATATTATCAAAATCAGGACATTGCGCTTAAAAATATATAACCTAACGAAAAATTTACTTAGCGAGCAAAAAATATTTTGGTTATTTATTCTTCATATTAATAGTCACTTAGTCTTTTGTACCATTAGTACCACGACCGTTGCTTCCCTGAACTTAAAGAACTATAACCTCTTGCATGCATTCACATCTGACAAACTCATCTTTCACTTGACCGAATATCCATACATTGATAGTGTATATTAACTAAAAACTGGTTCATTCCGAATTTCCTTCCTAAATACCACCGGTAAGCATAAGAATGCTCTTCTAGTATCTGTTTTTCCTCTTTCACACATTTTGGATCTCTTCAAGAAACAGATAAACATACACTGATCGGACTTGAGAGAGGTAGCTACTCCTATGAAGATATAGAGAGGTGACTTAATGTATCTACATTGGATAGACGTAGAACAGTGACTGACTTGCTGTTTAATTTTAAAATTATGGACTCCATAATCGATGACTCGACATTATTGCAGGAAATTTCGTAAATGTTCCCTCCCGGTTCACTAAAGGCAGTGAACTGCTACATGTAAGGACATCCAAAACCAAATACGGATTCTATTCTCCTATGTTAAGAATGTGTAGACTGGTTAACTCCTCTACCAGCAGTCGTGGCCGAGCGGTTAAAGGAATCTGGTTAACTCCTCTAGTGACTTGGACTTTTTCGGGGTGGACCTTCCAGCATTTCGCAGATCCCTCTACTAATGTAGTCGATCTGTTTTTTTACTCATGTTCATGTTTTGTCTAAATGTATTGTCTTAGCTATTATATTGTTCTGTTTTACCATTTCATTTATTGTATTTTCTATTTTAAACCGTATGTATTAGCCTAGGCCGTTAATAAAATAAAATAAATAAAATAAAAATAAATACACTTGTAATCTCCGTTTGTCTCCATAATATCCTTTGCCTAGACTGGTTGTGCTTACCTGCATGCAAATGTACCAATATAAATAATGATGAATACTTTTTTACTATGAGTAAAACGCTTAATTTTTTTGTACGTTTAAGACGACCACGTGCAAGACTCAATTATTTTGTACAAAAAGAAAAATATAATTAATTTTTAAATTCTTACTTTATAACCAGCTTTGTTGAGGAAATACTTTTTTATTAAATTGCTACAAGACGATGCCGGTCTACGGAAAATTTCTCATAACTTTAAGGAAATGTGAAATAATTGTTACGTGGGATGCTTGTAGGTGAGGTATTTTTTTGGAATAATTTGAATAATAAGCTTTAGGTCAACAACCCGACCACAATATTTTGAATATATAAATAAATATAATGCTTTCTGCTTTCCTTGTTAATTAATAAGTCAAAAGTTATTTTCACCAGCTCTTTGCTTACGTTTTGGACATTAAATAAGAGATATCAGTGGAATTATTTGTGATTTTTGAGGATTTGCTTGAGCTTTTCGAGTTGAATTTCTTGCTTACCATAAACGAATAAATGTACTAATTTAAAAAAAACAATGAAATTCTGAATTAGCTTAATTAACGAGTATTCAAGGAAGATCTTTTTTAGACTGTTATACAAATAAAAATACAATATTAATCGGGCATGTGAAAAACTTTACACAAAAATAAGCTATAGTTTAATGTATTAGGTGAAAAAATGCCCTTTATTACTAAAACAAAAACATTTTTAAAATTGATTAATATTCCAGAATGTTCCCTTTTCTTTTCTAATAGATATTCTTAAAACAAAGGTTCAAATGTACCAGTATGTTTCGTGCAATGAGAAAATTAAGTTGAACATTCCGATTACCCTCGAGGCATTGTTCTTGGTAGGTTAGTATCATTCTTTTAAATTATGAAACAAACAAGTTGATCTCATACTTGATATCAATATTCCAAAACAAACCGCGCAACAGCAATATTATGCATAAATGTATAGTAGATACTTAAGGCAAATACATTTGTAAATGCATAAGCAATAATACCCTACAAATATATTTGTCATTAAAGACCAATTAAAATTGTCAAAAAAAACAAAGTGGGGTTAGGTATTTTTTATAAGTGAGACCGTTTTATGGCCAGGGGTGAAAATCTAGTACAAATTTAGTATCGGCTTTTAGTGATAATAGAGTAGAACAAAATAATTTGAATTAATTATATTTAGTGCATTCATGGAATAAATAGGCAAATTACTTTGCATATTTCTACGAATACATATTTATTATCACACAATATTGTTTCATATTTATTTATTTTCATTTCATAAACTTTCAATATTTTTTGGTTTAATTTAATCACACTAAACGGGTGATTTGTTTAACAGAAAAATAAGCTGAAAAACTTCAAGCAAACGTAATTGCACATGATGAAAGTTATGCAAGAAATATAAAACAATTATGCAAAAACATGCTAACATTGATATAATTATGGCTCAAGGTAAAAGATTTTGTACGTGACAGATACCTCAGACATTCAACACCTTAAAATATTCCCACTTTACGTGACACGTGCTTTAGTATTCCACCCACCTGGGCTAATTAGCAGAGCCTTTGACAGGTGTATAGAATGCCGCACTAACTATAACCGAGATGGTTTTTTCATCTCTTTAAACTACGTGTTATGTTATTATGCAAGTGCTTTTTCAGGCTGCAATATAAGATTATGTTTTATTACGAATAATGAAACTTAACTACGAAGCGTATAAATAAAACATAATCTTTTAATTTAAAAAAAAACAATAGTTCTTATAATTTTATCAGGGAACATTTGATTGTTATTTGAATTTTTAGCATTAACTATGAGATCCGTATAATAAATCACGCTAAGAAACTTTTAAAAGCTAAATCATACAGCGATTTCGTATACATTCATATACGTAATAAAAAAAACCTCGTTAATAACTTACGAAAAATTATTAATTGAAAAAATCTACCCGATGTTTTGATAAATATTTTTATAATTGTTATGATTACATAAAAAAATGCTTAGTGTGATTGATTTTAAGAATATTTTATTAGTTTTGATTATTTGGTGAACTTATTTATTGAAATACTTCTGTTGTTTTTATATAAAATTAATTATTGAGTTCATTAATTCAATTAATTAATTTTATTGTTTTTTTTTCTTCGTGTAATTATTTTTCAGCTATTTTCTAAGAAACGTTTACTGTGGAAATCTGGAATTGTAATTACAACTAAGACCATTAACTAGAAATCATGAAATAAATTTCCAAATAAAATATTATTTGTCGTTCGCAGAGTATTGCTGCGCGATTTCTGATGAATAAAACGGTATTTTATTTTCAAAATATTTTTTTCTTGTTTGTTGCTGTTTTATAAAATTGTATTTTGATAACTGAATCATTATTTTATACTTGGAATAAAACTTTTAAATATTTCGGGTGGATAACTCACTCATAGATGTCGTTAGCTCCGTGGCGTTTGTTTGAATTTGGAACAAAATATTTCAGACGAAATGTTTGTACGGATGATATTCCATTCACTTGAATTAAATTGTTAATTTTTCCGTTTGAAAAGTAAACACACTTTGAGTTTTACAATATACAAATTCATTTTTACATATACCATAAAGATTCATTAAATACTTTTAATAAAATAGTAAAAAAAAAGGGATTACTTCAGGGAATATATACTCTTCGACATGACGGTATTTGTTGTAGCGCATGCAGATCATTAATTTGTGAGGTAAAGATTTTTGTAAATTATTAATCAATGAAACGTGACGTTTATAATAGTTTTAAATTAACGGTTTTAGGACAAAAAAAATGATTTGAAAATAAACTAATTTTGGGTTTTTACGCGAATGAGCGTCCACTTAAGGACAAAGCACAAAATTATTTGGCTTTGAGAGCGTCAGGCTATTCAACGGATCTCCTTAAAATACGCTGATTACTGAACACCTAAATATTTTCCTGGTAATACAGCCGCAGTCTATACAAGTTCGTGAGCTAGAGGCTCCTGGGAACCATCTGAGTCTCCAATTGGACCTCCAGGTGTACAGGTTTTCTGGAACGAGACATAGATAATATGAGCATACAGAACTGTGAAACGATAGTTTATGGTGTCAATTTTCTCCAAATATGGATGTCGAAAAAATCTTATTTTAGTGTAATCGTACGAATCACACACGAAAACTTGCATTATATATTAAATCTTCAAATTAATGTAACTGTATGCTACAATTTAAAGTAGTTTGTTGAAGGAGAACATAAGTTATCAATTTTTTTGCAAGCCTTTGGTATAATGTCATTCTAAAGACACATACATTAAGTTGATTGAAACAAGAAGCAAACGTTCTATAAGTTTATTGAGAACATTGCTGCATGTTTATGCTAGCTTATATTGGAAGAAATAATACAAACATAAAAAAAATTAGTACGTTGGGCGTGGTATTTGCGAAGATGAAGAATACGGTTAAAATTGACGACAAATGTGGTATTTTCTTGGCACTATTCGCCTCTTGGGACACTCTTTGTGTGCAGCGACACAATTGCATTTTGTGCAGTGGCAACAATAGTTCGCAAAGATCCCAGCGGAATCCAACAAAATAAGACTTTCAGCTAAGCCCGGATGATAGATGGGGAGTAAAGACACTAGTTTATATGAAGAAAAAATCGAGCAATTCGTGGAACAACTAAATGGAATTCTGATTCTTAAACATCAGTCAGCAAACGTCGTTTTGTCCAATATGGATTTTACGAATAATAATGTTATTGTAATCACTTGATTTTGATTTAATTGTGTGTAGCATTTTATACTCTGTTTTACTTTTTTTAGGGCCTAAATAGCCTACCAGCACACCTCGATCCTTTTCTTACATCCTTTTCCTCTTTTGTCGATGGTATTGTTCTCTTAAATCTTTAGATCTTTGACACGTGTTACCTTCTTCTTCTTTTATGTTATTTTTGTCTTTTATTATCTTTTGTATGTATTGTTTATTCCATGCTCTGTTTCTTATTATTTTGTAAGCTTTTCTTGGAACTTCTGTTCTGTAATAAATAAATAAAATATAAAATTGTATAAAATCATGTATGCGTTGGTGCAATTGTTATTTCAAACGCAAAGTTTGCCGCGCAAACGAGTGCACAAAATGGCGTTGAAACGATACCGCGCGACCGTGTGATTTTACGATCCAAGTTGCTCGTTGTGGAGTCTGGTCGCGGCTCGCTGCGGCCGGGGCCCCCTGCACTGTCGCGGGTCTGTGTGCCCCAAAAGCGACCCAAATTTGGCTTCCGCAACTGCCCAAAATGTCGGCGGTTGTTGTTGGATCCAACCGACATCGTTGGCCTGCGACGCCGGGACGTGTTCCGCGCGGGCCGCACGTCAGGTGTATCACACCGCCGACATATTTCAAAATTATGAATGCGGACGCTTGTTTTGAGGTTATGAGTGGCAGCCATTGAAAAACATGATAATATTTAAATAACTTCTTAGGTTTTCACGGCCAGATTTAATATTATGGCTTTTGGGCTTAGCCGTGTGTGGCGAACTTCCTTCAACCAATATTTCGACCACCATTGCAGGGGTCTTCTTCAGGATTGATGATTTATTTAGTTTTGAGTTGGTTTATTCAGATTATATTTTTGATTTATATCTCCATGGCAACTATATACTCAAGTTTCATTCCGGAGAATGGTAGGTATGTTCTAAGAATTCGGTAGATATGTTCCAAGAATTGTATCTCCACGAACGTCATGTCGGACTGTGGTCGTCATTGCTTATCTGTACAGGTTTTAGACTATGTGCTAGAGGTGGAAGCCATGCTGTTTTGAGAATCAAGCCGTCATCCCTGTTGCTCAAAACTAAATAAATCATCAATCCTGAAGAAGACCCCTGCAATGGCGGTCGAAATATTGGTTGAAGGAAGTTCGCCACACACGGCTAAACCCAAAAGCCGTAATATCATGATAATATTTAGTATTTTATTAGCTTATTATGCAAATTATACATACAATCATGGACTGGTTTGAGGTATCCATTGGCGTGAGACAAGGCTGCATACTGGTTGCGTTTCTTATCACTCTCGTTAGGTATTTCATCTAAAACAAGTCAAAAGTCATACATATTTATTTATTTATTTACCTTGTTTTCACATGGATCACGTAACAAAAGTTCTCTATTAGGAGACTGCAGTTTCGACTAACTCGTAGTCTTTCTCAATCCTTCTCTAGTTAAGAGATAACTGAGCTGCGTTGTACTTATAAGTGGTGACAACAACAAGGTAAATAAATAAATAAATATTTATAATTTATTATGGATCTCAAAGTGAATGCTCAAAACATTGAAAATATTAAGTCAAAAGTTTGTTTGGCTGTGAACAACTTCTTCAATGCTTGCGGCCTGGAGTACGGTGATGACGGTGTTATCATAGAACGCTCCTCTACAAGCAAATTATCTTCGATTGGGCATGCGAATTAATGTAAAGAAGCTGCACTCTTGATGCAACTGCATCTGTCGAAATGTAGATTAAGCACTTACCAGCGGAGGTCAGATTATTATAAGCGTTGATAGTTTAAACATCTCGTAGTACAAGTCAATGAGAGTGGTGGGGAGTAAAATGAACTCGGTTCCCTTCTTGGGAATGCTGGTGTCTTTTAATTACATGCGCCATACCTAAGATTTGGAGCTTTACACCGCGGAAAAAGCCATCAAAAGCTAATGCAGCCGTATAGTGGGTTTTGAACACATATGGTTGCGTCAATATTTGGGCATGATAATTTGATTTTGTGTGCAAAAGGTGAGAGTGCGGAGACGGTAGTTTTTTATTATTTAGTCGTTCAAGAGACGAGGTGAATGTGGTTCGCAGATGTTTGTTTGATGAGCATTGGGACCTTCTATTGCTTGTCTTTATTGCTTTGTTCTTAGTACTTAATCATATGCACCTATATTTGTATATATTGTGTTTTTTTAGTTTGGGATTAATTCCAATTGTAATTAAAAATACGCATACTATAATGCAACAAATTCTTTATACGCATCAATTCGTTCAGAAAAATATCGGCAGAGGCGGGATGCGAACCAGCGAACCTTGGAACCAACCATTTGTTCAAGTTCATTACTCTTGACCGCTCGACCATCCTCTGCCTGAACTGCTGTATGGAATATGTTGCATTTATACCATTGTTTATCATATAACGATAGATGTCTCTATATTATATATTCAGAGTGTGTATATTATTATATATTTTTTTTATTCACTCAGTATACATTTATTCACAAGTTTAATAAAATTACTTTCCGACAGTCTATTTATTTTAGTAATTACCACTCGGGTCTCGAACCGAACTAAAGAATTTGTTGCATTATAGTATGTGTATATTTAATTACTTAAAATATCGCAATATAGTCAATGATCTATAAAAGTAGATTAGAATATTGAAATAATAAAATAATATTCTAATAAATATTTAAAAATCCATATAATTCTATTGTACCTCAGAAACGAATTGATTTATTCAAATTTGTAATGTTACTGTAAGGGAAAAAAATAATCTAAGCCGCAGAAAGGCATACAAGTCGCTTTGAAGGCCATCGAAAATTATACATAGAATATTCTCGATATGTCCAACATGTAACGAGGTGAAGATCATACCAGGTAGCAATTTATGTTGGTAATTTGAAATGACCATATACTCCAACTATGCAGAGGTTGTAGAATTATGACATTTTCAATATTATAATTAGGAAATGGGTAAATAATATTAGGAGGTAAATTTGGAAGAAGAATAATCAAGGAAGATAGGCACCTAATAAGAACCATCTCAGAGAGGCGAGCCCGATGGATCGGTCACATCATGCGCCACGATGGTCTTCTTCACGACATTATGGAGGGGATAGTTGAGGGTAGAAACTGTAGAGGGCACCCTAGACGTGAGTATTTGCAGCAAATGTTCGAGGACATGAATTGTAGCTCTTATGCTAAGCTGAAGAGGGTTGCGGAGGACTGAGAGGAATGGAGATCGAGATGCAAGATTCTGTTGCTGCAAACCAATCCACCAGATTGAGACTACGAAGAAGAAGGTTTTGGAATACAATTGAAAATGTAAGTTGAAAAAAAAGTGAAGCATTTGAATTCAGAATTTACATAAAATTCAGTGACAAATATATATATATATTTTCTTTTAACACATTTTTGAGTGGTCCGTGATAAAAAAATCTCTTTTGTAGTCCGCACCTCTGGCATCAAATAAAAAGTCATGAAACTCAAGTTTGGCCAGTCCCAGGAGGAGCGGGAGGGGGTCCCACGCCCTTCACCCAGGGGCCTCAAGGGGTCCGCGCCCCCTCGTTAATATGCCCTGCGCCTTGGTGGGCTCAAAAAACTTTTAGGCAAAAAGTTATTTGAGCCATTGGACGGCGTGCTTCCGAAAGTTATACCAGCCCAACCCTGATAAACCGACACCCCGAACTGGACTATTTTCAACACCATTAATTATTTCTAGCATATTCCATCTGTAGTAGATCATCATCAACTGCATAAATGGAGAGTACAACGACTCTTGTAACAACACCAGAAGCACCAGTTTTCAAATCCTTCATCACAACCTAACACAGCTACAAGATGTTGACATTAGCATGATATAGCCCTTGCTGACTGGTACCGAAAACCTCGATATACATTCTTTCGTCTCTTATTTCTGTTCGCTTGTCGTACATGTATGTGTCGCCATATTGTCATTTTGGACAAGTCCGGTCACGGGTGTGACGCTAGTTATATAGATTGCCACTTGCAGTGCTAGTGTGACGGACCACAAAATTAAATGTATTTTTTTTTTGTATCCAAATCAGGAATACTCGTAATTTATTTAAGTACAGTGCAGAATTATATTGATAAAATAATATTGGCCTTGCAATCCATATAATTCTAACAAGAATGTACTTTTGGGTAACAAATGATCAAGTCAAATTCATATTTATTATTAAAATATTTCAACAGTCTACTGTGGTGTTGAAGCGCAGATTTATATACATATCTGACAGCGACGGTGTTACAGTGCTCATTTATAAGCAACTCAACTAGAACAGAAGATAAAACGGTTTTTTGTTGATAAATTAAAAGTTATAAATAAGCGAAATAAACTAATTCTAATCATTGTAGGTGTGAAAGGGCCAATACTTTGGAGGTGAAAATTCAAATCTTTCGGAGTTGCAGAGTCAGATGGCGCCTTCCGCGGCTTAAAACTTCAAAATGGCGGCGAGGGCTTTGAATAAACCATGCGATAAATGCTCCCGTTACGGCTCCTTGTATTTTAATTTTAAAATGTTACCGAGACAATGTGACTGCAGACGGGTTAAGTTTGTGATAAAACGAGTTTCCCCACACTGGAAATACAGTAAAATATACCTGATGGGTATAAACATTAACATTATTTATTTTATATGAAGATCAACATATTTAAATTTAAAAGTATGAAATAGATCACTTATATCTATTGCTAACAGTGGATAAAGTTGCACCAAGGGGTTTTACCACTGGCTGTTATGCTGCCTATATGCAATTGGAATTAATAAATTTACTTTCACATACATATTTTATTGTTTTGATATGAACAAAGATTTAGTTTTTTTTTTTATTAAAATTTATTCGATAAAAACTAATAATTACGAAATATTATGAAATAGGTAACCATAAGATAGGATGATATAGCAAATAAGAAGAAAGTACATGGCTCGCTTGGTGAAAATCTTCCCTGTCCCTTCCTGTTTTTGGAGACTCAGATGGGGACCCGTTACTGGAGGCACGCAAAAAATTACTTGTTGGAGAGTGGCTGAAGGCCTTCCCGTGATTCCAGGTGCATCAGTTAGATGTCTAATAGACCCCAGTCTAATGCTGCGAAGTTAGTATACTACAGCTAGGCTCGAATTACCTTCCTTGGTAACACGTTGCTAACCACGAAATACGTGGGAATGGATAAGGATGATCATACTGTGTCCGATCCCCTTACTGGAGCACATTTTTTTTTTTTTTTTGGGGGCCTTAGGCCCCCGGGCCGGTCGCCTTGTACCTGCGCTCCTTGGGAGCACTTACCAAGGCATTGTTTTCAGAGTACATTCTCGTTATACAAGTAACTGGTTTTGGTGAGCAACACCACACATGGGTGTAAAAGTTAGTAGTTGAGACGTTAAAATTTGGACTTTTACACTTCTTCGCCGAAGGTCGCCGCGAATACAGAAAATGCATGGTAGTTGGGCTCCGTAGATATGAGATCGATATATCCAACCGGTCCAGACTTCTGTTGGATTACGCTAAGGAGCCTTTGCCTCGCTAAATCTAATATTGGACAATGCCACAGAACGTGTTCAGCGTCCTGCAAGGGGCTGCCGCATGGGCAGTCTGGACTATCAACGAGGCTAAACTTGAAGAGTTTAGCCTTAAAATTGCCGTGCCCAGTCATGAATTGACTAGTCCAGTGGTTTTGAATAAGCCACGGCATCTTCATTCTATCGAGGACAGAAGGAAAGAAGGAATATGTGTGTCTACCCTTGAGCGAGGTCGACCATCTGCTCTGCCATTCTGCGAGCGCCGCCAGTCTTACTTCTTTTTCGGTTACTGGAGCACATGGCATTCACAAACCACCGCCACAAAGCTCTGTCAGCCGCCATAGTCTTCGCCTCATCTTAGTCATCTCTTTCTCCTGCAGCGCCGCCGAGTACATTCTATGTAAGACAGGGGCCTTAAAGAAAAGGCTGCTATAGTGTATGCTGTCCCGTGGCATCCTTAATATATGTCCCAGACAGGTCCACCTTCGCCTCTTGACCGATTGTATTAAAAAGATAAAATAAAGTAAACTAAAATTTACGCATTTCTTTCATAATTAAAATTTGTCAAAACATTAAAAATGAATGCTTACATTTTGTGGAATAACATTAAAAATAAAAACATAAAAATAGTACGATACATTGTCCAAACATAATATTATATTAGTTTAATTTAAATGTATTATCCAATTTGATTACTACGTGCGATAACTTTGGTATGAATGAGGCATAAAGAGAGGAATTAGTGAGATTATCGAAGCTTAAATGCTTTATTTATTAGTGAAATTATTATGATAGTAATTGCATGGTGTACTTAGTATGTGTACATAATATTCGACAGATTAATAATAGTTATTGAATATTGGGTAAGGATTAAATATTAATCGTGCGCAGATCGAAGATGACTGCCACAAACGTTAATGCAAATTCCACAGAATAATTACTCCCATTGTCTATGGTTCACGTTTGGGAACAATGTGCATTCCCGCGCTTTGTGTTGGTCAGCTGATTCGGTGTTGCCATTATAATAATTTATTTTTAGAAGATAAATATGTTCGATAATTATCAAATTTGGTAGGTAACAGAAGTTTGCAATATAATATGAAAAATAATGTTAATTATGATATAGATGTTAAATGAATAGTATCGATATATTAAACCATGTTTTTTGTTTCATTCTTTAAAATTAAATTATTGCACAGGACGACTGCTTTAAGAAAATGGATGTTTTTTTTCAAATTAAATATTTACTATAAGACCCTTTTTTTTAATGTCTATTTTACATTAAAAAATATTAATATTTTTATCGTTTATTAAAACTAATTTAATGCTTTAATTTTACATATTGTGCACTGTCAATGAAAATTTATTTAAGCAACACATTTCGTGTAAAAAAGCAGCGTGAATTTGTAGCTAGTATTGCTGATATGTGATAAGAAGACGATATAGAGAAAAATAAGGTATAAATGTTCAACTTCTAAATATCAGAGAAGAGGTTCATATTGTTTCATCAGTAAATAAAATTTATACAGCGCGATTTCGAACAGAGTTTCCATCGAATCCGTAATATAATTATCTATCTACATAATAAATAGCGAAAAGTTACATTTAAATTCGCCTTTAATAATATGAAACGCGAAAAATCTCTCCGCCGAAACTTCTGCGAAATGCTATTCCGAAATGAATATTGACAAAATCAACCTAAAAGTTGAATTCGAAACTTGGGGAGAATCTTGAGAGAATAAAAGTTAGTTTGTTGTACGACAGCCTGAAGAAACTTGGCCTTGTCTCGTAGTCAGAAACTTGAACGAGGAGGAAATGTTTCAGCCTTCGACTTCTCTGCCAGCATGTACTAGGACTACTTGAAAAGTTGCCTTGTTTTACAGCCATAAAGTAACTGAAAAAAAATGTGTTTAACAGGTAATCTTAATATATCATAAGTTTATTCCAAATATTTCAAATCATTTTGATCATTAATATCATTCTGGGTGTCTTCTTAAGGTATTAGATGGCATTGTCTTTTAAAATGAAGAAAATTTAATATCGGGCAGATCCTGTCTGTCCAGAAGTGGGCGACGTCGATGGCGTTACTCTCGGCCAACATCAGGTCTTCTTGCGGGCAGCTACTCGGACACAGCGTACACTCCAGAAGGTGAGGGTCTGTTCCACACCGCAGTCTCATTCAGTCGGTCCGCTGTAAAACTGCCAAGTTTTCATTTGTGTCCTCGTCTTGCATACTCCGAAGTCTGTTAATAAATCTCCATATATAGTCAAGTTACTAGGTCCTCTTTCGGGGCAATCCAAGTATTCTACTCAGATGTGCTTCTCCACAAGTTCAGCCACAGGGTGGCCTCAAGTATCACCAGTTCTGTTATCGACTGTATTAAACTTCTTGATATACATATGATATACATTTTGTGCAAAGGAAACCAGCTTCTTTATTTGAATCACTTAAAATTTGTTATTTCTTGACTGTTTAGAAATATTTGTGTGCGATCATTTAATTGTTAATATTGTCTATGTAGCTGTAGTAGCGTATTAGATGAGAGATGTTATATATGTTATAAATCTATCTAAAATGCACACTAACGACTACGTTCATAGAAGTTTAGGATGAGATAAGTGACAAAAGTATGATCAAAATAAATTAAAGTTGTACAAAATAAATACATCTGTTAAGACATCAATATTGGACAGTGATTTACTTTTAAAATTATATTTTAATTCAACGTTAACTTTTTAATTAACCCTCGAACCGAAGTTACCCCCAAATGCGTTCAAACATCTTTTGGATATTTTACGCGCAACATTTTTCTGTTACGAAATAATAAAGAGCACTTTTTGAGAGACTAAAATATTAAACTTTTTAACATGAAATTGATAAAAATATGATCGCACGTTAGATGTTTATTAATTATGGATATTTTTATATAAAACAATATGAAAGATATAAAGATACCAATGCCATTAACAAATGTATAGAAAAATTTCAGCAAATGATAGAAACGTTTTCATTAAGAGACTGCATTGCTCTTGGATTAAATTGAATACACGAAATCCATACTAAATGAAAAACAATGCATAACTACCAGCAGGAGAATACTTATCTGGAACCATAAGCTTTAAAATTTAAGTTTTTTTTATACTTATGCATGCATTCAGTAACAATGTAAAATGAACATATATTAGAAGAAAAATGATTTACATTTCATTTAAGGTCTAGACTCTAGAGCGTAGACGTCTTCAATAAATTTTTATACAAATTTTATGAAAAAAAAAGATATCATTTACAAAGATATTTTAAATGATGGACACTATTCTGAACACTGAGAAAAATACAAATGAAAAAGAGAGGCTTAATATAGAAAAAAATAGGTGTACATTGATTAGGCTTCGATTAGATAGTGGATAAAGAAAAAGTGGGTGACAATTTCTGCAGTCATCCAAACTGATCCGAAGTGGTACATGAGAAGATAAATTAAGGAATAATATATATTTATTTATTGCAAGTGGTCTAAATTCAAATGAAGTTGCTTATTAAAATAACACAAACCGACTAACCGGTCTGGGCAGCCTGGTTTGGTGGGTGAACGCCAGAAACTCGGAAAAGCGTGAAGTTACCTACAACCCTAGCTTATAAATGGATGTTGCCAGGCGAGGCTATAATTAAATTTCGGAATCAGTTTTTCTCCGGGAAATGGAGAAAAATCTACATTTTTTCCCCGCCTTCGGTAAGCATGCCGGATGCACTGAAGAATATATGCAAATTTTTATTTAGATCGGGAAATGTACAGATAAAAAGTACAATTAAAAAGGTTCTACATGCAATATAAATATGAAGTGCGCTTCCAATACAACCTTTTTTATATGAACACGTGCATGAAAATATCAACTGACGGTAAAATATCATCCGTGGATTATATAACGTTTGCTATTTTTAAACATGTCTAAGCACTGCTTGTTGAGTATTGAAACTATTTTACTGGAACTCATTATGAATGGATGGTGTTCCCATGATGATTTTTGTCTTCCAGTATAATTTGATTAATATAATGCCATCCTACGAGTAAGGAATCAAATTCACATCAATCGGATATTTATGATGTTTAAAAATTATATAAAAATGTATTCATTTTAATCTACGACAGAGATTGACCCCACGACCTTTGATATGATAAGCAAATGCTTTTCCTCTCAGCTATACCTACCAGCTATGATTATAATAATAATTATTATTGAAAAAATACTTTATGGATACTGTTTTATTATAAATACGTACGTAAAATGGTGCATATTTTTTAATTTTTATGGGATTGTCTTCGCTCCATAAGCGGCCATTTTTCTTATTGAAAAAGTCACTTAACCAAAAATGAGCTTCATCACAAACATAATTCTTGAACGAAGTGCTCTGTAAACTTGGCGAACAGATTTATTTTATTACAAAGTTAATTTCCACAATTTAGAAGCCTTGTTTTGGCGTTAAGCGATTCATGATGAATTGCCAAACCTTATTGAACAGAAATGTCAACACAGTTTGACAATCTAAACTGTCAAACTATAGACAACCACCATCGAAACTTTTCATGCACCTAATCTCTCTCACCTCAACTATATCAACTCTCGGGCATCGCCCCACCATACGGCGAGAAGTCACCACCACGCAGTATGCAAGACGAGGACATAAATGAAAGCCTGGCAGTTTTATAGCGGACCAACTGAATGTGACTGCGGCGCGAAGCAGACCCTGTCACACCTTCTGGAGTGTGCGCTGTGTCCGAGTAGCTGCACCCAGGAAGACCTGATGATGGCCGGGAATAACGCCATCGTCGTCGCCCACTTCTGGTCAGACAGGATCTGACACTGTTTTTTCTGACACGATTATATATATATATATGCACAAAAAAAAACACCCTCTATAATATATAAAGCTTAAGTAATCTCACTCACTAAAAATGCAAACAGTTAAACTATGATGAGGATAAAAGTATTTTGTAACAAAACTGAAATCAAAATTGTTTCAAGTCAGCCAACATTGATCGGCCCAATTTCGAGAATATTTAATTTAATTATGTAATTTCTCTTGCCTTTTATTTTTTTCGCTTTCCGAAAAAATATATTTGATTTCGTAATAATGGAACAATATTCACCTGTTTCGCCTTTTGATTATCAGAATGTTATAAAAAAAAGGGCCCGATAAAAATAGCCCTAATGACCGCATGGCGTGTGCCATGGTAAACGGTCAGCCAAACGTGAATAATTTTATGATGATAATATACCCAAAGTCGTCAAAATTATTACTTGTTTCAGATTGAGGGGAAGATTTACAAAAAATGTGTTTTAGCTTCGAGGGTTATCGAAAATAAATTAATTTAAATGGTTGTGTTATTTAACGAATATAAAAAGGGTTAATGATTTTGTGATGGTGAATGCACGTGTTAAGATGCCTAAATTAAGCGTTTATTTAGTTAAATTTTGAATTATCGTGATATATAAGTGATATTATTAAAAAAAAGTAGGATGCATCGTATTTTTCAGTCAATTAACTGAATTTGAACTATCATCGACCAATTGTTATTGGATGACAGACAATATATGACATAAATATCAATACATATAGGCAACTAGTTTTTTTGGCGGTATTTAATTAAATTAATCGGTCAGTAATAAGGTATGTAAAAATAATCATTTGGCAGTAGAAAAATATTAATCGGCGGTAGAAAAAAATATTAGCAGGAAATAATCAATGAATGGTTTTTAATAATACTTTAGGTCGAGTTAGGTTAGGTTTTAATTTATGGGTTTATTATTTATTATTTTTCATTCATTATTACCAATATTGAATATATAACTGCTATTTTATTTATTTATTTATTACAGAACAGAAGTTCCTAGAAAAAAGTTACATAGCATAGAATATACAATACATACATACAAAAGATAATAAGCAGATAAAAATAACATAAAAGAATAAGAAGATGACACATGTCAATGTCTAAAGATCTAGGAGAACAATGCCATCAGCAAAAGAGGAAAAAGATGTAAGAAAAGGATCGAGGTGTGCTGGTAGGCCATTTAGGAGCGATATTGCAGTTGTACCAAATTGAGCGCTTGAAGCTCTACAAGCACCGACTGGGATCAAAAACAATGGATGGCTACGAACTCGGGTGTACCTATCTGGAACAAAGAAGCTGCATTTAATTATTTTTTACGGCATCTGAAGAACATGTCTTACCCAGGTCCACATTTGTTGGTTGGTCAAATGTAGAATGGAAAGTTGACTTGTTCGCACATTCACCATAGATTCTTACCAGGGTACTTCTAGATATCGAAGGAGCGAGACGTTGCGCTACAAAAACACTGGAAAAGACCTTTCATGTACCTATCTGTTGTCGCGTCTCTGATTGGCTTACAATTATTTTTTATATTTTTATGGTCAAAATTAAGCTTTAAAATTTAATTCATTTAACACAAACTATGTATTTATGTTAATAACATGTGTTTATTACTGTATTATTTAATAAATAATGTAAAAAATTAAGACACTATACATGTGAATAGTATGATAACCGTTACAATAAATACGAAAATATTTCATTCATATTCCACGTATATATAACATAACATTAAACCCATAATTTGCAGTCCCTTTCAAAATTCCATTATGGTTAAAGTGTTTTTTGTTTTTATCAAAGCTGGTGAGTGATTTTTCAGTTTTAAGTTAAACGTACTCAGGCTTTGAAATTTCATCGAAAATACTATTTATGTCAAGCAAACTATTGTATTTGATTTTTTAACAGATTTCACTTAAGTTTAAACAGACGTTGAAAAAATTGAAAACACATGTAATAAAAAGCTTATAGAGTTGAGTGTATTATTAAGGTAAATGTATTGATAGACTAAGTTTTCGTTCAAACTCATTTTATTTTCAAACTTTATCTTATTTTTAAATGTTTAATGTAATTCTATTTATATTTTTTACGCTCATAGACGTAAAAAAACATATTTTTAACTAATATAGTCGTCACAAATATCCACCACATACTCGTAGTTCTGTAAGCCGCAGCTATACGTGTGATTATTCAAGATATTTCTGCACTTGGATGTCTACCTGGGTCCATACACAGGTTCCAAAGGCGTCCATGGCGAGAGGCGGGGAACTTGAAGATACGGTTGTTATTTTGAGTTTTTGTCAATTAGCCTTATCATATTTCGTTTTGTATAATTAAAAGAGTAGCCCGACGCTCTCTAGGTTTGGATCATTTGGCCTAACCATACTCGGTTAGCAGCAGGCTCCATTCCAAATTTTATACCCTTTTAATGTTGCTTATTTGGTGAGAAGTCTATCAAGAACCTTGCTTATAATGTCCTATTGTAGTTGACCTTAATACTTCCTACCTAGTTTAATCAAGGATAAAATTGAGAAACTGTTAATCAGAGGAAAATAAATATAAAAATAAACTTTTAAACACATAGTCAATCAAAGTAATATTTAATAATATGAATGTTTTTCTCGGTTTAAAATGACATTTTCGTAAGTTGTAGAAAATACATATCATCGGAGCCCTCGGATGTTTTTAGCACAATAAGGGGAGGGTTAAGGCAGCAGACATGATGTGATGACGATGATGAATCATCCCAAGACTTCTTACTGATGCCTGCTATTCTGCAGAATTAACTTCCAACCTTACAATTTCCTCATCCATTCCCACATAGTTCATGGTTAGCAACGGGTTACCAGAGAAAGCAATGTGAAACACGCTGTGGTATATTTATTTCGTAGTATTTAGACTGAGGTCTATTTGACATCTAATTGATGCACCTAGAATCACGGGAATGCCTTCAGCCACTCTCTAACAAGTAGTTTTTTGCGTAACGGGTCCATATTTGGGTCTCCAAAAACAGGAAGGAACAAGACGGGTTTTCGCAAAGCATCCCAAGAATACTATTACTTGAAATTCGTTCCGAATTGCATCAAATAACATGCTCGTCTCTATACATTTCCATTGCACAGTGAACGCTTTCTGGAGCATCACCTGCAGTCTGTTAATTAGTACCTTCGTCCTCTTACAACAGCCTCCAGCCCCACCCTGAGTTCCTCTCCGTGTGTGTGGTCCTGGCTTCCGTTGGTGGAGAAAGCGAGCGCCGGAATCAACTTCTGGAACAAGGCAATATGCCCCGACCATCGACAAGGTAATTGCTTTTGCGCTCGGCTCGACGCTGTGACCCGAACACTACTGACTTTAGAGCAGACATAGCGCTAATGCTGTGTTCCAGTACCAGACTGGACAACAATTGGTTCACGAGCCATGAATCTTATACACATAAATTTTTAAAGTGAATATTTTTCATTAAAATTCGCAAACTAACCGCCAATCAATACTCACCGCGTGTCATTGGTTGGGTTGAACGGCATCTTTGCTTGTAATGTTTCAGACCTTGGTAGTATCAGGCTTATCATCTAACCTACAAAATAAATACGTGTATTGCGTGCCATCTCATCCACAATTATATTGTTTTTGAGATATATGGAGTAGAATGAGAAATAAATAAAAGAATTTATCATCATCACAATCCTTTCATATTAACTTTTTACTATCATTTATATACTAAAGAATGTCAAGAATCGATTGTGTATGTAGCTAAAAAACGTTCTTCAGATACTGTAGAATAGACTACAAATGATTTTTTTTATCACGAAACAAGGTACCGTTCAGAAAAGCCATCGAAAACATTGCAGAACTGACATAGAATAATGCGAGAGGTTTATTGGCAAAAATAACTTTGTGGTGGCCGTATATAACGATCGTATGCTTCTAAAGACTTCCATTTTCACTATTTGATATTTCTCATGAAACTTATTGCGTTTCTTAAAAATAAAATCATTTAATTGTACATGACTTTGGAGTTGAAAAGGTTGATCTTTCCTTCTACAGTAAGATGCACCTGCTTTGCAGGATCAACGCGGTTGACGGTAGTTCCTCTGTGCTGAAATTCGGTCAAAGTCTAGTGGTTAGAATCACAGAGAGTTAGAGAAATTATTACAAAAAGACGGATTCTAGCAACATCTTCATTTTGTTCACTTCTAAGTAATTTTTCAAAGAGTATGTTTCTGAAACTCATAATTAATGAACCGCAATATTTTTATGCTTAAAAAAAAAAAACGTATTTTTAAGTGCGTATTAGCCATAAAATAACATTTTATTGACTCTTAATTTAGATTACATAAACATTAAGGTTTTTAAATTAAAATAAATTCAAAATTATGCCTAATTTTGATGTTAAAAAAACACCGTTTTTACTTCTAATATAATAGAATAATATCAATTTATTACACGTAAATTTTATTTTTCTATTTACCAATTCGCAGCTTAGGTACAGTGTGATATAAAAAGAAAACAATTCGCACATTTCTTTCAGCTGAGTCTTGATAAATAACTGTAATAGCCTTATTTATAGACCCACGAGTATGTTGCAAAAACGTCAGAGCGTGCAGGTCACGTGAAATGTACTTATGACTTTGAATCGAATCAATAAGTTAGAAAATACTTTAATCATGTTATGTCTAGAGAATAATGCTTTTTGCATTATTTTTCACTGCGCATTCATTCTGTCTTTAGCAATTTTCATCCACGCTGAAGTATCAAATTTTAGATAAACATTATGAATTGAAATCATATTAATGGCTTTTAGTTCAAACATAATAATATTATAAAATATCGTAGGTTATTGTAGAATTTATCAACTTATTTCAACGACTTAAATTAATCTTTAGAATTTATAAATATTAAACGTTTACATAGTATCATCTTTTTATTAAATGCTCACTTCATAAATAACATCTTTGTTTGAATACTGAAATATCTTTTATAATTATGTATTCCACATAAGATAAAGAAAAAAAACTAATTTTAAAAAATAAATAAAAAATTGACATCAGTGACTGGTACCGAAAATATCGATATACAATCTTTCGTCTCTTATTTATGTTTGTTTGTCATACATGAATGTGTCCACCAGATTGACATTTTGGACTAGTTACATATATCGTCACTGGTGTGCCGCCTGTCAGCGAGAGCATACTGTATTGTGGCTCGGCCGAATGCTATGACTAGGTCGGGCCATAAGTTTGTAAAGTTTATCGTACATATATGTCAATGTGCTTTTGAAAAAGTCTGTGTGTTATTAATCAGCTCCTAATCCTGCCATCACGTGGCTGAATGACAGTTTTTTAAACATAGGAGGATGTTAATTTGTTCAAAGGTATATAATATTGGAGGCTGTCTTGTCCACTTCCCACCTCATCAATATCGTACGAAGGCATCAGTTTTTACATTCTATCATAAGGTTGCATTGACTTTAAGTGAGGTGCCATATTTTGCATCCATATAAAAGATAGGTAAACTATGAACACTGTACATGCGGCATTTTTTTTATGAAGTATGTAGCTGCGAGTCTTAAATATTACGCATGTAAGTCACTTAACTCATAGCTCCAATATTCCTAACACTAGTGTTAATGAGCTGATTAGGCTCAGATAAATTTACTATCAACATAAAAAATCAAAATATTAATACAAAAAACAATATCAATACGAATATGAATTAAAAAAAACACTCAGAGTTATGAAATCAACATTTAGCTTGTAGAATCATTTGAAAGGAATGAAGCTGGAACGTTCTAGGATATTCTAGCTGGCGGAAAACCGTCGATATTTTATTGATACAGTCGAATTAGATGTTTTTCTATTACACGGCAGTCTCCGGTCCGTAGCAGCGCCAAGTAGCGGATATTTGTTTTTAAGTCGTTTCGATACCGGAAAATGGAAAACACGTAACTGTGTGTGCCGCTCATTCGTGCAGGGTAGCGAACACACATACGCGTGCATGTATCAGCATGTGCACAGTGTGTGTTGATGCTAAAGAGGATAGTCAAAAAGTAGCGTGATTTTATATTGTACAAGTGTTTAGGTATAAGGTGAGAGAGAGTGTTTGAATTTTGAAAAATGGAACAGTGTGTGAACAAGTGACAGACAAGTATGAGGCATAGAGCATGTTTGATGAAGTCACCCGAAGGTAAAATTTATAAGGTCTTTGTATTGATATCCCCCGTCTTTAAAAAGACGATATGTCGCGGGTTCGTCACGTGGCTGAATGGAGGAAGGATGCAGGAGCAGATTACCAACCAAAAGAACTTGTTTTTGAAGCACAATTCGCACTTATTTCCGATACAGACTTGACTTCCCCGTTCGATCGTAACATGCAAAAAAGCAAATTAAAGATGACAGTTGCTCCAACGTGAAATGTAGCAATTGTCATACAAAATAAAATGTCGTTTGCATACGCCGTGTAATTTTATATAATTAAATCTTACATTATTAAATGTGCATGTCAGGCCAGCGAATAAAAATAAGAGACAAAAGATCGTTTTTTGAGGATTATCGGCATCGGTCTAAAAGAGCTATATCAAGCTGGTATCATTATACCAGTAATATCATTATATTTTCGATTTAGTATTTACCTAAACAATTAGTATGCTTAATGTATACTAATTGTATATGTAATGTTTCACACATTTGCTTCAAATAAATAGTAAATGTGCATACTTTTTGGATTTTAGAGCATATAAACTTTTTAAAACGACCTTGTTTGGTTTTCTAGTAAATATAATTTATTCAGTTAAATTATACACAAAATTTTCTTGAGAGCCGTGAATTTAATTTTTTTTTTTATCACATAAGTCTTTCAAGAGTAATACTTTTTAAATTGTCCAGGACAGTTGCACATTTAACTGAAGTATTCTGAAACATAATTTACTAATAAATATTTATTTATTTACATTGTTTTTTTACATGAATCATATTAAGTATGACCTCTATTTATGAGAATACAGTTTTGATTAAGTAATATAATGAAATAATAGCCTTCTTCAATTCGCCATTGTCATAGTAAATATAATTTACTATAAATCGTATAGAAAAATTGTTGCAGTGTATTCTAGAAAAATCTAAAGTTAAATCCACTCGTAGTTTTGGAGTTGATATTTGTAATATTTGTTAATTAAAGTTTGTTGTAAAAATAACTTACCAAACACGATTACACATTTCAAAAATTGGCGCATTAAAATATTTTCTTATTTTCCCACTATTTACATGTCAGTTTCTATTTTACTTTCTTTGTCAAGCTTTTGACTTCAAAAGTCAATTATCCTAGTTATTATTAAAAATATATATTCTTATTATTCATATTAGCGATGTCGAGTTGATTCATTCTGCCACTTGATGGAAAAAATAGCATTTTTAGGGGGAATTTTCAAAAAAAAATATTCTAAAGGTAAGGTTGTTTTTATGCATCCCAACGCCTAGTAACGTTGACGAACATTTACTATTGACTACTTTTCTCACCACCTTGCAAGTACTCCTCTATCAAATGTACTTGTATGTATGCTTCGTCTCGTGTACCGATATTTGCTGGGATGGGAAATGGATTGCCTATGTCGCGCTAAATCTGGGAACGCTTCATACGAAAACCTTAACCCGTTCACAGGATGTGTCTACGAATAGACTCTCATTATGATTATTTATTCAATTCGAGCGCCAGTGAAATATTCACACGAGTAGTTATTAATAGAACAAGTAGCCAAATCAAATACCCATCTGAATTCAATCAAACGGCTGTACATCAACAGAATTAATTACAAAACGTGATTACAATTTTTGTCTTCTATGATACTACTTTCAATCATCATCACTATCAACAAGTCAGTTTTCGTAACTGGAGCATATGACTGTCACGAGCTGCTCCACAAAACTCTTTCAGCCGCCATGGGTCTCTTATTTTGCCAAGTCAACTCTGCCTCTCACACTCCTTCGAGTATATTCTATGTGCAGCCTGAGCCCGGAGACTTGCAGAAAAGAATGTTGTATTAAATGCTCTCCTGCGGCGTTCGAAGTACTTCCCAATCAGGTCAATATTTGTATTTTAACCGATTTATGTCATATATATATTCACGCCAAGGATCTTCACCCAGATACATCGGCTGATGACTTGCAGAGCTTCTTGGCAGCGATCGCGTTCAATCCCTCTTGGATGACCATCAGGAGGATTGTCAGCAGACGGACGCTGTCAACTTCTTTCAAAGTCGGGGTCATCGCGACTTCGCTGGAGTCTCTCATGGAGCCTGAAATGTGGCCTGAAAGGACCATCATTCAACCCTGGATACGTGTACAACGAAAGAATCGCAGTGAACAGTGTTTCAAACCAATTTGAGTGAAGATATTGACATACTTAGTGTAATATTGCTTCAGATTCAGTGCTGGTGTTGACTGATACGAAATGTTTGCGGATGTTTGATTTTGTATAAATAATGCCGTGTTATTTGTGTGTTAAACATGATGTACTTATGACATGGTTTTTGTTATTGCAAGTCTAACTATTTGCCTAAGTATCCCGACACTAGTTCTGAGTGTGAGGTCATTGACACTAAATATGTCAATTTATTTACAATGCCACGCTTGTAATTACTTTAATAATGAATTAAAATATTATTATTTTGTAATGTATTAAAAGGAAATAAAAATAATTGAATTGAATATATGTAGTGGCCTTACTAACTACTATTCAGGTCGCGATGATACACTTAGTCCAGCCATCAAGTTCTACAGCAAGAAATCGGCAAGTGGTATAACATTTGTAACACCTGGCGGTAATTTGCTGTTCGCTTGGTTGTCACAACCGTCTCTCTGTTGCTGTTCAGGTTGTGGCGTGTGGTTGTGTGAGGGCAGGACGTGCACCGGAGATTGTCCCAACGTTCCCCCAGACGAGGCCTCAATATCGCATGTGCCCTGTGTTGGTTCTAGAACAAGCTCAGGCATGTTATAGCATCGACGTTGTTTGCGGCATAATATGCAATATATGCTCAAACGTCAAGTTAAAGACTATCATCGAGAAAAAAAAAAGTTTTATATTTTATACTTACTTATACATGTATGAAAAAAAACGTTCTTTAGTGTTACTGTAGCGCAGAACTTCGCTTAATATTTTTGATGATTGAATCTGCAATATTTGATATGGTAAGCAAGCGATAACCTCTATATATATTGTACGATAAGTTTGCTTGGATATAATATAACGGTAAATTGTCGTTTTAGATACCTATTTTAAACGATAGTTGTACGTTGAAGTGATTTATTTTACTTAAAATTGTGAGAGTTAATAATTTACTTAGCATAATTAGACGGCTGGCGTAATACAGTGGTTAAAACGTTTGTTTGTTATTCAGACGCTGTCAGTTCAAATCCCAACCAAGCTAAATAAAAAATAAAAAATTAATCAAATCTAAGTTCCTTACATGCCCCGGAGAGTTGAACCATCCTTTATGGACAAAACATAATTGTCCATGCCTTGATAGCGTCGGGCTGATAATCCAATCTCCTTAGAAACGCTGATTATTGAACACCCAAATATTTCTCGGGTACTACAGCCGCAGTCAATGCAAATTCACAGGTTCTTGCTCTGGAGGCTCCTGGGAACCATATATATTCCCACGTGGAACTACGAGCATACAAGTTTTCTGGGTCAAACCATGGACAACCTGAGCTCTCAGAGCTGTGAAACGGACATTTTTGGTGTCCATATGCTCCAAATATGGAGTGGATATGGTAAAAAAATAGTCATATAACTATTTTTTATGATTTTATTATAAATGTATTTATATATTATTCATATTAAGCGGTGCAAAGTGTGTTTTTAAATTATGACAAATAATGCAATTCATTTTTCTCACCTGCAAATTCCCACCTTGAAAGTGCATTTCCTTGTTCCCACCTCGAGCTACACTTTCACTCCACCTGGAAAGTACCTATTTCCATATCAAGAAGGTATATCATTATACGGAGCAGGGCTCGATTTTTTATTGCAAAGCGCATAGAGCTGAGTACCGACGGCAATAAATGATAATTCATTCGCGGATTTTGTGAAATCATCCATATAAACAATTAGTGTATTGGTATTTTTTATTATATTTTTTATATGTAAACACATACAGGAGAATATTGTCAGAAGGTAATAGTTATTCTGAAGTCTCATCTGTGGAATTCTATGACGCTTACGATGGTGCATATGACTAAACGCTGCATGTGGAGTGTTACTCCGCCAACCTCATAGACTACAGCCTGAGATTCACGTATCATCCTTTATTATTTGAATGGGTGGTTTTCACGGGACGAATTTTGCCTACCACCAATTTTGAATTAATAGGCTATAAATGGAATTTCACGGGTGAGGGATCAAATTCACACCAACCGGGGGTAATTTTAGAGCTCAGGAATCGATTAAACATCCTTATTTTTTTCCTTTTAAGCTCCGTCGGGGATTGAAGCCACGAACTTTGGCTATCAAAGCAAACGCTATGACCATTAAGCTGTACCTGCCGGAATATAAATGACTGGCCAATTTGGATACAAAAACAATAATAAAGCACACTAAGGATTTATGCGTGGCTGAAGAAGTGTGAGCATGATCCATATCATAAAATTTATATTCATTTCCATATGTGTTTCATATATGGAGCATTTTAAGTTTAAAGAGGACTTGAAGGATTGATACAATTCTATGTAAATGCTCGCAGATGTAAACCGACTAACGGTGATCGAGATAAATATATCATCAGTGGATTATATGGTGCTTGCTATTTATAAGATCATAGTATATTATACCATTATATTTATTGATTTCATTTGGATCTGTCAAAGTAGTGAACTGGAATCACACGAGTATACACCAGACGATTGTCGCCTACCATTTTTAAAATTTAAATCCACCATGAATTTTGTATTAAAAGACTACGACAGGCATTTTACAAGCGATGGATCAAATTTACACCAGCCGGTGAGAATTTACAGATCTGAGAAATCGATCAAAAAACATTTGTTTTTTAATATCCGTAGGAATCAAACCGAAGAACTTCTGAATATTAATGAACCACTTAATCTTTAAGCCATACTCATCCTCATAATAGAGGCTACATAGTCATTATGAGCTGTGGCTACAAAGTGCTTTCAGCTGCCATGGTCCTCGCCCCATACCATGTCAGCTCCGACTACTGCAGCTCCGCCGAGTATATTCTATGTATAGTTTCCGAATGCCTTCCAGTATGGCGAGAGCCCGGGGGCTTGAATAAAAGGGAACTGTAGTTGATTAAGTAATGACCATAGTAGCTGCCAAAAAAATAAAACCAAATATCGTTTCTCAAAGTTAAAGTATTGAACTACTCTGATGAGTCGTAATTATTTATTTCAGTAGTATAATCATAGAATAATTAAGAAAATTATTTTCGAAAAAAAATCTTCCAAATAATTGGCCGACGATATTCGAGTGTTATGAGTGTGCTTTAATAATCGTACACTCACTAAATTCTTGTTCGTGAGTCTTTTCTTGATCTGATAGCTTTTTTATGCAGGATACGTCGGTCATGGGGAGCCTCGTGTCGAACAATGGCCGGCCGAAGCCAGATTTTTATGCGAACTCGCCATCAAATGGGAGGTTATATCAATAAAAGTGGATGTATTGACTACGTGACGAGCTTCGTTTCTTGCTCGTACACACAGCAAGGATGCAAAAAGAATGTGTAATTTGCCGGCATCTTAAAAAGAGTTAGTAACGCTTCGAAATAATTACTATATCTCTTTTAAATTTTTTTATGAATAGCTTAAATCATAAAATTGCTTAAACTACTACCTATACAGCTACTACCCAGTTCTTTATGTCCTGGGACTAAAAATGTAATTTGTTGCGAAAAGCTTCATAACTTAGTTGACCAGCTTAAAACCAAAACCATATGTTCCAGCTAAAAGATGTAATATATACACTCGTATAAGAGTAGAAAACTAGTGAAATAGTGATTTTCGTCAAAGAATATCCGATAAATAATATTTATATGTAGTTCAATTTATTGATCAATATGTATTAATATTTAAATATGGATCTCATCCAAGTTGCAAATTGTATGGATTATTTATATATTGTATAAAAAAAACGCTTGGCCTTTATTTATGTGTTCAGTAATTATCTCAAGGTTTTTGAGATAATTGAGCTGAATTATGTTGAGCGAATGAATAATTAGCACATAAAAAGGAAACCTACCCTAACCTTTTATTATAGAACATTAAAAAATTATTCACTGCTAATTTATTATTTTTCTACGACCAATATATTATTTTTACTGACCTTTTTATGTATTTATTACTGACCATTACATAAAAATCACTGCCACCAAATTGAATTACTTACTGTTTAAATAATAAGTTGCCCAAACGCTTTATGGTACTTATGACTTCTTAAATATGTAAAATTAATGTCGACGAACACCTAAATGAACAAATTTTAACATATATTTTATAATAACATAACCTTATAATGATATTATATACTGTAATATTGTGATCATTTTCGAATGGCAAACGAAAAACATAATTTTATGTTTAATATTAACATTTCAAGTAGAATCATGTTATAACATAATTATATTTTAAAATATTTTGTTGTCAGCTTGCAGCATGTGATTTTGTTACAATATTACGATTATATTACACCGAATTTTCATTATAAAACTATACACTATATTTAGTTATTAAATAAAATGACGTTTAATTATTTATTAAAATGACGCAGTTTATTCTCTGATCAAATTGTAAAATTCTGTTACATAAAAAAACGGTTTTCAAAATTTCGCATGTAGGGTTGATTCAAATTAATTAAGAGCTAGTGGTGAATTGCAGTAGTAAACTGCTCTTAATGGAAACAAATGTGTGAACAAGGAATCCGGAAAATATTTAATTGTAATAAATTAAGGCCATCAAAAACGATGTGAATTCATGTTTTTCATATTTCAATTGGGTTCAAATTACTTCAACAATTCAAATATATCTTACACGGTACTTATTCTTACATGTAATCAATGTTTGAGCTTGAAAATAATACTATAACAGCATTACAACATAACCTCTTAAGATAACTTATATTAAATATTATTCTTGATTAATCTCAAACAGACCACCCAACTAAACATATCACAATTCATGTGTCCAGAATACTCTATCTGGATATGGAACGCTCTTAAATAATCTATTAACAGCACATCTATCGACATCTTAGACGCCTCGTTATTCTTAAGATATACGATTAAGAGAGAAAGACTGGGACCTGACTGTAACATATCTTTCGGATGTCAAAAAATAGCATAAATAACGCCTAAGTTTTTTTTCCTTAAACCCTGAGCTGTATTAATGCAAGGCCATTTAAAGCGATATATATTCTAGCTTTGTTAAAGCATGCTATGTACCTGTAATTATTATGCTGTTGCTGATATTACAAAATTGAATAAGAACAAAGTTTTTAGCCACTGAAAGTGCCTCACAGTTGTTCAGAGGGGACTCCCTCTGGACTTATCAGTTGTTAACAGATCTGAATGAGCCCGTTATCAAGGAGACTTAACTCTCCTCCGGTGTGATGCGAGTGTGAGGCGGGTAAAATCCAGTACCTCATAGTACATACATTTGCGACAAAAAAACTATGCTTCATCTATAGAGTGGATATGGTAGAAGAATAAAAATTTACAAATTTTTTACCGGTATTTATTTTACCGGTTGATCATACAACCCTAATTACAAACGATTGATAAGATTACTACGGACTTCCGGTCGAGTAAAGCAAGATTCACTGCAAACGTCTTTTACTGCAGATGGTATCGAGGCGGTTGACGGTGTTTTTTAAAACTTTATTCGTCATCTAACATTTATAGACTCCCCAACTCGGGTTATGGACACTTGCGATTGCATTCAAACCGACGTCCTTTCCGGAAGTCGTAAAGTTCAATCAAGATTTGTATTCGGTTCAACGCCGGAATTAAATCTAAGACGTCGTTTTAAGATTTCAACATAAAATTTACTATGCACATTATATGAGAAATATAATTTCAGCATAGCCATCTAAGCTATTTTAAGTTCGTTTGATTTTTTGATTAAATATTTATATCTACTGCAGGTCAAAGAAAGCTTTTCTGGAAGCTGAATTAATATGTTTTAAAATCAATCTTAAGCCTAGATACTAACTTATTTTAGATATTTTTGTTATCGTATATAAATGCACCAATGTTTTTGTCCTCCATGGATTCTGCGATGCTTAACGTGGAAAGGATATTTATTTAGTGGTTGTGTGCAGGAAATAATTAAGGAAATTTAAAAAAGCGGTATTTTAAGAACTTCTGCTTGTATTTAAGAGAAAATACACTAATGTTATGATGGCATTGTATGGCAAAAGAAGCGTTCTTTTTTAAATTCAATCGAAACAAATTAACACGTAATTTTGAGATATTGATTCTAAGGTGGTATCCGTAATGGAAAAGTGTGCAAATTTTCATGAGTTGGAGATTTTTTCAATCAGTTATAACGACATTTTTTTTCACATTGGTAAGGTGTCCTTTATGGTAAACCTTAAACCTCAGATTTCGATAACATAGGAAATCTTTTTACCGCATTATTAAAGTTTGTGCGAGAAGCTGCGCTACATCGAATGCACCACACTGATTGGCTGAGCGGCGTGCTATGCTGCATACAAAATTAACCAATCAGAGAAGGTGTTTGTGTGCATTTTAGTAAGCAGACGTGAAAGTATTTCTTTATAAAAAAAAAGTTTGAGAGAGAAAACAATTGTCGCATTAGTTAGACGTACCTTAATATAAAAAGTCACAAATTTCATAAAACTCGTAAAAAATGTTCTAAAAATAAGCCAAAACTTAAAAACATTTAACATAATGATATCAGCTCGATATAGCTCCTTTAGGCTGATGTCGTAAAGCCTCGAAAAACCATCTTTCATCTCCTATTGTCTCTAATGTTAATTGTTTTAACTAATATTAATTGTATAATGTTGCACGGCGTTTGCATGCGCCATCTTGTTATATTTACTTCGCTGGTCTGCCGCGAGGACTTGACGGCGCCAGATGTCAGAGGGCGCTGTCAGTCAGGACGCGCTTGCAGTTGGCACTTGAAGTCGGAACGCGCCCGCCACAGCGATAGGAGCGCCTAAAGGCGTCCCTATAACAGGCGACGTTATTGAAAAATAAACGCGTAATATTTGAAACACAAACAAGTGTTTGTATTGTGAACCTGATCCTGCATCCATCATCGAGTTAATCGATATCTAAATAAGAAAGGAGGATATCAATACATTTAAAATTATATACTTTTTAGACATTGTATTGAAGCCATTAAATAAGTTATAATTGATATATTTTTAAGACCCATTCACTATCCATACCACGTAAAATACAAAAAACGTATCCCACTGCAGTTTCGATTCCGAAAAGCAAACATTGTTTTCAAATTCAATGTATTTACACAGAATCGAGAGAAGTGGAGATTCATGCAGGATGCCTTCTTTCAGCAGTGGAGGAAAACAGGCTAATACGGCTGAATTGGCTTTGAAATGACATGCTAAAATATGTATAACAAGAATTGAGCGAGAATGTAAATAAAGATTATGTTGTTTTATTATATCCGTCGAGATTTTAATGCTTATATCAAATTTATTAAATATTAGCAACAAATGTAAATACAACATAGTAAGAATAAGAATTTTCCTATGGGCGAATGGTATTTTGTCTAAATTTACTATAATAAAGGACTTTTAAATAACTTCTTAGGTTTTCACGGCCAGATTTGATGTTCTGGCTTTTGGGTTGAGCCGTGTGTGGTGAACTTTTTTCAACCAATATTTGGACCGCCATTGCAGGGGTCTCCATGGAAACTCAAGTTTCATTCCGAAGTATCGTAGGTATGTTTTTAAGACAACAGTTTATTATTCAATAACGCTCATAAAAAAAATATATAATCTGAATAAACCAACTCAAAACTAAATAAATTATTAATCCTGAAGAAGACCCCTGCAATGGCGGTCGAAATATTCGTTGAAAAAAGTTCACCACACACGGCTCAACCCAAAAGCCACAACATCAAAGGACTTTTAAGCTCATGATTTGTAGTTCATACAATTTTTTTGAAGATTAAAATGTTTAGAAAACAACATTGTTACGTGGGGCACTATGCAAATTTCACACAAGGTTATAATATATGAAAAAACACGAATAAATATATACGATAAACGTAATGTAGTTCAACAGAAATAGACACTCTGAACCAATTTGTTAAGGAAGGTCTTCGCTTAAAGGTATTTCTCATTCAGCAAGCGAAAAAGTTAGTATTTTGTTTGGTTTAAAGTGTATACGAATCTTATTACTCTGATCGTACAAGTAGTTATCGCAGGAACGGCAGAAGGCAAATGCAAATCCTAAAAGCGTAGTGCAACGAAGGCAGCAGTTGCCGACTCTTAATCTGTTTCAAATTTGAAAATTAAATGGCGCGAGATCCCGGCCGGAAGCCGCCGGAAGCGCCGCCTTGCGGGAATTAAATTCCCGCGTTTTTTTAAACTGCTCCCAGATTTATATCGTTAATCCGCTCCGAATAGTTTTCTCCTGACGGCCGGAGAGAGCGAACGCGAAAAAGAGAAGCTCGCAAATAAATTGGATCGAGTTTTCCTGTTGGGCGCGATTTGTTTAATGCCGGTCGGAGCTTTTGAGGCATATCTTACGGTCCCGGGACGAATAAAGCAACTTAGGAATTAATTATTTTAAAGGGAATGCGGACCAATTTGCATGGAGGCGAAATAAAAAAAATCATGTCTTCTTCTTCAACGTCTATACAACATAAATATATTTAAATATTAATCCGTGAATAAATGTGAGGATCACATTTATTCACGGATTAATATTTAAATCGAGAGAATCTGCTTCACATTGATTATTAAATGTGATTATAAACATCTTTAAATCAAAATGTCAATTTCAAATACTGTTTCTTTTATATATATGTGTTCTTCTTCTATCTGTTCTTCCACTTTTGTTTCACAACACATTCATCATATAACTGTTGATCCTAACAATTTTAAATTACAAATAAATTTATCATCATCGTCATTGCCAAATCCATTTCACTACTTTGATCATATGGTCGTCACAAGATGGTGCTACAAAGTTCTCTTCCAGCAGCCAAAATTCTCGCCTTCTACATGTCAACTCTCTAGGACTCGTTCTAGGATCAGAATGGCCTGAATGCGTAAAGAAAAGGTAGCTTTATTATGTAAATACATGCAGGAGAGTACCAACTCATCTGTGAATTCTATGACGCTTACCATGATTCATATTGGCTAAGCTCCGCATGTGGAGTATTGATTCGCCAACGTCATAGACTACAGGCCGAGATTCACGCATCATCCTTATTATTACATGAATTTAATATGAATGAGTGGTCTTCACGGGACAACTTTCATCTACTTCCAATTTTAATTAATAGGCAATAATTGGCATTCTATGGGTGAGGGATCAAATTCACACCAACCGGGGTACTTTAGAGCTCATAAATCGATTAAAAATCTTATTTAGTCTCCATCGGGGATCGATCCCACGACTTTTGGCTTGCAAAGCAAACGCTTTGACCATTGAGCTATCCTCGCCGGCGAAGTAGTTAAATTTTTACTTGACGATAATTAGAAAAATACTCTCTATAATTGGTTTAATACTTGATTAGTGATTCGAAATTATTATATATTTTTTATTAAAAAATAATCGCGCCTTAATTGAAGCGCGATTGAATACGTCCACGTACCACGCAAGAGAGTCAGTTACTTTCAGCTCGGACAGGGGTTCACTTTACGCGCCAAGAAAATATTTTAAATTTCCCTAAGCGGCGCACAAATTATGATGATAATAACCCGGGGAAGTTTCAAACATAAAGTTTTGTTTAATGAAATTATTTCGTCCGAATCCGGGCGGGGAGTGGTCGTTGAATAGAAAAGCTAATTGCAAAGACTCCCCAAGTAATGGCAGTTAAAGTAGCGACTTGCAGTATCCGGCAAGCGCCCTGTGTTAAAAAACACTTCAGTTGGAAAAAATATACAGCACGTATATTTTTTAATTTTAAATTTTTCTTTTAAATAACCCTATAAATGGTGACTCATTTCGTTTTTTTGCCCTTTTTAGTAATAAAAAAATTAATGATTAACTAGATTTTAATATAAATATGGTTAACGGAATAACTTCTTAGGTTTTCACGGTTAGATTTGATATTGTGGCTTTTGGGCTTAGCCGTGTGTGGCGAATTTCTTCTATCCAATATTTCGACAGCCAATGCAGGGGTCTTCTTCAGGGTTGATGACTTTATTGTGAGTGTGACATGACACACGTGGAGACCTCCACGAGTGCCATGTCGGGTAATCGTATACGGTGGGTATGTTCTAAGAAGAGTACCTCCACGAACGTCATGTCAAACTGTGGTTATCCTTGCTTGTCTGTATAGTTTTTTGAGTATGTGCTAAAGGCGGTAGCCATGCTGTTTTGAGAATCAAGCCGTCATCCCTGTTGATGTTGTTGGGATGTCTTTTGATTTCAACTGCTTTCCTTACTAGGCGCGTATGTTCTCCTTGCGTTCGAGCCATGATTTCGGGTTCGAATGAAAACTTATGTCCCATATCAGCCAGATGCTCTTGGGTGGTCTAGTCTGCACGATCTCTCATGTTCGCTTACTCTTTTCGCAATGGTTTGTGATGTTTGTCCGATGTACACCGTGGGGCAAGCCTTACCTGACACCAACTCACAACAAAGTCATCAACCCTGAAGAAAACTTCTGCAATGGCGGTCGAAATATTGGATAGAAGAAATTCGCCACACACGGCTAAGCCCAAAAGCCACAATATCATGGTTAACGGACTTTGCAGCTCGTCCTAAAATATGCAAATATTCTATTCAGTCTTTTAATAACGATCTAATTATTTATGGGTCGTATTGATAGAACCGTTTGGTACAGCCCCTTAAGACTATATGTGTTCCATACCTGTGGAGAATCAGAGTGATCATCCAATCTCCATAAAAATGCTGATTATCATACAGGTGTTTTCTTTTTAAGCCTTCGGGCTTTCTGAAGGCATTTGGAAAGTATGATTATTTGTCAAGTATACTCGAAAGAGTTGCTATGCATAGAAAGCTTCTGTTTAAGCAAAAATTATGTTAGTTTAGATAGTAGCGATAATTTGTGACAACCATGTTACATCTGTGGCGTGGATATGGAAGAAAAAATATCTAGTTATTTATTTTTACATTATTATTGCAGTCGTCGTCCAATAATAAATATTATAAGAAAAAATATCATGCATATTCAGCTTAGATTCTATGTGAACTCTTTCATAAACTCAAAATTGAAATATTTTATATGTGTGCGAAAGTTAAAATTTAAAAAATCGATGATACTGAAATATTATATAGTTGTATAATATTTCAGTTTTTAATAATCTTTCATTATTTGTTTTCCAACTTATTCTATTAGTATTTTTTTTTAATACTTATATTTCAATTTTCTTGCCAGATAAAGGTAGGAGGAATTTGTAAAAACATGATGAAAAATTTGTAATTATTTATGACTTTCGTTCTTAATTTGTATTTAGACACAGATTTTATCTCTTCAACTCTCAGGTCTTTGTGTTATTGCCGTTCGTTAAAAATCTTAAGTGAAGTCCTCCCCACAAAGATATCAGTTGGCCAAAATTGAATTTATATTTTCTGCAGGTTGTTTGTCCTGCTTAATGGGTTTGCGTTGTTTGTTCAGGCTATATTTAGCCGAAAATGGTGGCCTAGAGCTAAAAACAGACGACTGTTTTGAGATATTTCGGGGGGTCGATTGCTAGCGATTCTTACAATACATATATTTATGATAAAATTTAATTTATTCCATAAATATCTTTTGAAACACTGATCAATTTCAAACTTATTTCTGATTCAAAATATATATCCGTTTCAAAACTCTATTACATGGTCAGCTGGTCACCACAAACTTTCACCACACGTATAAGCTGGCATTGATCAAGCTTTGTTCCAAGATATTTTTATGTATGAAGTTTTTGTAAGAAATTTGACCTGGGAACATATGACATCCTTCATAGCAAAAGCCCGGAGATTGAAATAAATGACGGCTGAACTTTACCCGCCTCACACCCGCATTACACCGGACGACAGTTAAGTCTCCTTGATGACGCGCTCATTCAGATAATGATCAGTTATCAACTGATAAGTCCAGTGAGAGTCCCCTCTAAACAATTCTGGCCACTGCACAGAAGTGCTAAAAGAAATAACCCGTGAAAGAAATGACGGCTGTAGTATCTGAGGCATATTTTTGTGTGATTGCTTAATCGAATTTCATATGATTATTTATTAGCATGATGTCTGGATAATGGCCCTAAAAAGCGGCTTTATTTAAACTTGATACGCGGTAAGCAACTGGCGGTGACCGATCCAAATCTTTCAATGTTGCTTATTTTTAGTGATCGAACGAGAGTGGCCCATATAATATAAAAAAATCATTCTGTGGAATATAAAAAATAAACATTTAAAAATAAACAATACGTAAAAGACGAACTCTATCTTAAGGTGTAGTGGCTTTTGGGTTGAGCCGTGTGTGGTGAACTTTTTTCAACCAATATTTCGACCGCCATTGCAGGGGTCTTCTTCAGGATTTATAATTTATTTAGTTTTGAGTTGGTTTATTCAGATTTTATATTTCTTTTATGAGCGTTATTGATTAATATCTCCATGGCAACTCAAGTTTCATTCCGAAGTATCGTAGGTATGTTTTTTAGACTACGGTAGGTATGTTCTCGAATTGTACATCGACGAACGTCATGTCGGACTGTGGTCGTCTTTGCTTGTCTGTATAGGTCTTAGAGTATGCGCTAGAGGTGGAAGCCATGCTGTTTTTAGAATTAAGCCGTCATCCCTGTTGATGTTGATGGGATGTCTTTTGATTTCAATGGCTTCCCTTACTAGGCGTGCATATTTTCCTTGTGTTCGAGCCACGATTTCGGGTTCGAACGAAAACTTATGTCCCGTGTCAGCAAAATGCTCTGCCAGTGCTGACGCCATTGGGTGGCCTAGTCTGCACGATCTCTCATGTTCACTTACACAGCTCAACCCAAAAGCCACAACATCAAATCCAGCCGTGAAAACCTAAGAAGTTATTTATCTATCTTAAGGTTGTAGTCAGAAACTGAAACACATAGATAACCTATAGTTATATTAAAAATAGCGTCTAAAATATCCTTTAAATATTTATTTAATAATCTTAGATAATTTTATCACACAAGATTCCCATTTAACGGTATTCCCTTGTATGTGTTTACATAAAAAGTAAGCAGAAAAATACCGTATTAAAAAATAGCAATAAAATCACTGCGAACATGGGTGCTTTCTGTGAGTTATTAGGTCTTTCCAAAAGCATCCAATTTGATATTTAATTTTGTTTACCGCTCGTAAGAAGAAACAATTACTTTTATTATAAGAGATATCGTCATTTCACTTTCAAAAGGAAATAATTGAGTTTTTTTTCAGTTTTATTCCTAAAAATTGTTCATACATAAAGCTGTATAATAATGTTTTATTTTTACAATTAATAGAAATATCAAATTTGATGCTTTGTGTATACAGTCATTATTTAAAATAATAATTTAGTATTGTACAATACGTTAATTAAAAAAATATAATTAGGTGGAGTTTTCTGTTGTTATTGTAAGTGAAATGTTTTTCATAAAAAAATTTAAACTTAATTGGCCACTTTGAATTTAAAATGCAACACTTAATTATTTTGGAATAATAAATTTAATTACAAAGAGTTAAAGGAAACAATCAGATTTTTTGGTGAATAAATGTTGGACATTTTGAAAAAAATAAACATAAAAAACAATCTGTTGTTTCTCACTTTGAAAACATTAATAAGATAAAAAAAAACGTCCGCTGTTAGTAGAATCAAATTGATATAAAATTATTATTTACGGTCAGGTATGATTTAGATAAGATCAAATAGTCTAGGCTGGGAGTCTTGGAGTAATCATCAAATTTAGTTATTGTTTAAAAAAAAACACCCGTAAATGCTTCGGAAACCATATACTGGTAGGTGGAACTTCAGGTATTGGGACGAGTCATAGACAATAGCAACTGACAGGACTGTTTTTTTTATTTTTATGTACACACATACAGGAGAACATCGACAGATGGTGATAGTAATTCTGAAGCCTCACTTACGAAATTCTACGACGCTTACCATGGTGCATATTGCTAAGCGCTGCATGTGGAGTGTTGATCCGCCAACGTCATAGACTACAGCCCGTGATTTACGCATCATTACTATGAATGGATGGTCTTCAAGGGACGACTTTCGTCTAACGCCAATTTTAATTAATAGGCTATGACTGGAATTTTACAGGTGAGAGATCAAATTCACACCAACCCGGGTATTTCAGAGCTCAGAAATCGATGAAACATCCTTTTTTTTTCGATCTCCGTCGAGGATCGCTCCCTCGACCTATGGCTTGCAAAGCAAACGCTTTGACCATTGAGCTATACCCGCCGGCAATGTGGCTTGCTTTTTGGTCGTGGGTTCGATCCCCGACGAAGATTTAAAAAAAAAGGTTTTTAATCGATTTCTGAGCTCTAAAATGCCCCCGGTTGGCGTGAATTTGATCCCTCACCCGTAAAATGCCAGTCATAGCTTATCAATTAAAATTGGTGGTAGACGAAAGTCGTCCCGTGAAGACCAACCATTTATATTAAATTCCTGTAATAATAAAGGAAGATGCGTGAATCTCGGGCTGTAGTCTATGACGTTGGCGGATCAACACTCCATATGCAGCGCTTAGCCATATGCACCATGGTAAGCGTCACAGAATTCCACAGATGAGAATTCAGAATTACTATCACCATCTGTCGTCATTCTCCTGTATGTGTTTACATATTTAAAAAAAAATGTCTCCACCACTCTTCGTCCATTGCACTGTTTGTGTTCATATGTTTAATATTATAATTAAATAAAAAAAAAAACAATAATAAATGTACGTTAGAACATTTCCTTTGTGACGCAATAATAATATATATAAAAATATACACGTTTTTTTATTATGAACACACAATCTCGGGCAATAAATAATAAAGATAAAAAATAAAAAATAAAGATAATACGTTTAACGGCTAGGTACTGGTAATATCATAAGGAAGGGGGGTGTAGGGTGCTCGGTTTTATGGTCAGCGTGGATATTACGCCAAGAGGTCGAACTGCGCAGTGTTCAGTCCGTCAGTCCATTTAGAAGATTGGCCGATTGAAAAACAACATTACTGGGTCAGCAAGGCACATAACTTGATGCGAGAGGCGAGCGAATCGTGTAATATGTACCCCGCACATATAATTTTATATCCACACCCAGGTGCGGATTTCTTAAAAATATATACACATAAGAGAATACCTGCAGAAGACCTTGGTCCTCAAAAAAATATTTAATTGGTGTACCGGAAAAGAATGTCGTTTTTTTTTTGAGTGGTTTTGAGTGGTCAGTTGTGATTCGGCAGTTGAATTTTTACAACGTGTTCTTTGTTGTTTCTCTGACTACGTATACCTGGAGTGTACTGGGACTTGTAAACAAAAAAAATACAATGGAGGGCTTTGTACAAAATGAGGAATTTATTCGAATTATTATGCTTTACCATTTTATGAACAAAGAAAGTGCAACACGTGCTACAAATTTGTGATTAACTGGGAGATATTTTGAATGTTTGTTAAAACACTTGGAACAATAAAAAATATATAAAATACGAGAATGTATATAAATTTTTAAAAATCCAGCCTTTCTCGCCTGGATATAGGTTTCAGATGAAGACCAATGGACGCTCCTAAAATCCAACCTTTCCGTTACTCTATAGTGCAGTAACACCGTACCACAACAGACTTCTAGCTTTGATGAAGTAAGTATACTACGTGCGTGTTTTGAGATTTATTTCACGGTGATTTGTTGCTAACACGTTACCTAAAAAACCATAATCATCACTTTGTTTACTCCCTTAACTAGAACATATGAATGCCATGAACCACTAAAAAGCTTTGTCAGCCAACATGATCTTCGCCTTATCTAATTGCAGTTCTGCTTCCTGCAGCTCTGCCGAGTACATTCTACGTATAGTTCCGTTTACACTTTCAAGACGGCACAAGCTCAGAAACTCAAAGAAAAGTCATAAGTTATGCTCTCCTGCGGCATCCGAAGTATGTGTCCGAACCATGTCCATATTCGCTAAAGGATCAATTAAGAAATTTCGGAAAGCAGGTTATCATGATACTAGCGATATTTTTTTCCTGGATTCAATTAAATACGAAAAAATCATGCAAAATTACTTAATATTATTTAAATTGTATACTCGTGCAATATATGAGTATATGGTATACTTATAAAAATATTAACTATATTAATCAAAAGTATAATTTAAATATATTTAAGTTATATTCTAAGCCTCATGTTTACTTAATGAATGCTAGTGCAAACTATCATCAGACTAGCCGACACTGTTAGTTAAGTTAAGTTAAATATACTTATTTCTTAAATTGGTAATCACCTAAACTTGTTACAAAATAAGATTGTCTCGAACAATCTGGAAAATATAAGTCTATCTTAATCTTACATGTTGAATTATGTTATAGAAATTTGTTAAGTGACTTAATAAAATTATTAGTAATATTCTCGCTTAGGCATTTTATTATTAGTTTTCAAATAAAATGCGCTGCTGGTAATATATTCAAATAAATAGGAATAATTTGGTGGTTTACTAAGTCTACTGGATACGAGTCTGTGCTCTGTGTTTAGGCTCCGAATAACACGAATTGAGGCGAAAAAATACTATTTTCATTCACTAAAAATGGCGGCTTAATATTAGAAACGTGACGTTACGCATGATGTTACAAATGGAAGAAAATAACATTGAAATACCTTTTTCATCACAATAAAAATACCTATCTTAAACAAGATTTATATTAATATCTATTGGCCTTTTGTTTTTATTATCTATACTCTATGTCATCAGACTTCTTTTTATAATTCAAGCATTCAATGTGAAAATTAACTATATGTGAGTATAGTAAACGCCTGGGGAATTATTCTGTTTCAAAATTTAAGTGAACAGTTAGGATATTAGTGTACATTATCTTGTGTAATTGAATACAAGTCATGTAAGACTCGACCATACAAGTGATTCACCCAGGAAAATATCTTGACTAAATTAGGTGTAGAATGTGGAAGGTAAATTTAAGTATTTATATAATTTAATATATTATATAATTTTAAATTAAAGTACTTATCATTTTACTATGATAGTCGTAAATTAACGCTGAAAGTTGAGAAATACTCGTGTATGGTCCTAACATGATTTTGACTATGTTTCTTCTTTCTTCTATGTTATTTAATAAAACTTTGTATTATCTGTACTGTAGTTCTCCATAAAACATACTTACTAAAAGAAATGTATTTAAATAAATAATTTAAAAGACATCCTAATTGACATGTCTAGTGAAAAAAACTTTTTTTTTTAAATTTTAACGTGATGAAATTGAAGATATGATTGTAATTTCTAATTTCAGCAATCACTTTGAAACTCATATATTATTAAAATGGATTAAAACTTTTAACATAGTATATATGGATTATCTTGAGCACTGTTAAATCAAAAAATCCTTTTTATCAACGTGATCTACTTGTAAAGTCGTATTAAAAGGTAAAAAATATTTGTTAACATAATCATTTTTCCGTGAAATTTTTAAAAAAATAGTCTTTAATTAGTCTATAATTAGAATTCTTAAAATATAACGTTTTTTTGTATGAATGATGTTTATGAAATAAATAAAATAAATTTTGTGAAATGAAAGAAACTGGTTCCGTCTGAATTATTATTCATGACAGATATTTCAATTATGAAATCTAATCCGAAAGTTTTACTTACGAAACCCAAAACTCCTTGAAAATATTCACAAAAATGCGTAAATTAAAAATAAATGAATATTATAAATAAATGTGAATTTCGTATTTACAAGGACTTTTTTTCAGTTCTGTTCAGGTAGACTCTGTAGGCGTTGAAAAACGATCGTACTAAGAATAACAGCCCTAATGACTAGAAGTAAAAATTACTCGTAAACATTTAGGGGATCTTATCAAACTGGATCCCCATTCAAGATATATAAAAGTTATACAAACACGAATATTAAGATTTGCCTTAACATTGTACTTCTAGAGCCATTCTATTAGAAGGATGATTTGATCTGTTAATTTAATGTTTTACGTCCCCAATTAAAATATTTGTCTTTTATAACTGCGTTTGTACACATAAATGTTGACCGAATGAAAACAATGTTTATCCTGATAAAACAAACAAGTATTAGAGACCCATCCTAAGTCAGCTTTCGCGCGCCTTAGAATTCTAGTATTGACATGTTCCGATGCAAGTCGCTATCTTTTCCCGTGGTTTTAATGACGTGAAACTTTTTTTACAATTATTTGGATATCATTCACACAAAATGAGGGGGTAAGCCTTAAAAAAAAAAGGGTTTTTGGGACACCTAATATGTATATTAGGGTGTCCCAAGCTCTATATATGGGAAAATTATTATTTTTTGAAATGAAATCGGCTCACCCTCTATTTTTATGTGGTTTGGTCTTAATAACTCTCAATATAAATTTTATTGCTATCGGACAATGTTTTCTAATAGCGACTTGATGTTGAAGTTTTAATATAAATTTTTGTACGAAGGCCAACAGGAGCTTTTGAAAACTTATTGTTTATTCAGCAAATAAAACGCTGTTTTATCTCTATCTTACAAATATAAAGTATATATTATGTCAATATTAGTATCTATTACAGAAAATTAAAAAATGATAATTGCTTTTTATAATCAGGGTCTAGCTTTCGCGCGCCTTAGAATTCTAGTATTGAAATGTTCCGATGTCGCTATCTTTTCCCGTGGTTTGAATGACGTGAAACTTTTTTTACAATTATTTGGACGCCATTCACACAAAACGAGAGGGTGAGCCTTGAATAATAACGATTTTTTTTTTGGGACACTCTAATGTATATACATTTTTTAATACACAACCCATATATATATGTACTTGGACTACATGTTCCTTCTGCTTGCAGTTTATTTGTATTATATTTAAGTGTTATCAATTTAAGTAAGAATCCAATAGACAAATAGTTAGTAGACGTGTAGAAAAATAACAAAATGAACAGACAACTGTTTAAACTGATAAATAAAATTACTAAAAATATTAGTGCGTTTTATGCATTGGTATTTCCTGTTTTGTGGGCGTTTTCTTGGGGTGGGTGGAAAAAAGGGGGTGCTTGAATGGGCCTTCCCCTCGATACTGAAGTATCGCCAGTAAAGGTTTACGGCGGGTGTAACAAACATGGGCTTATCTTATCGAACCCCGCGGCCCGCCCCGCAACTAACTGTTCTTTGTTACACTTTATTTTTAATCAAAGCAAACTTAACCTCGTTCCTTTGTTGTTTGGCCGGAGATAAAGGACCGGTTCCTTTGTGAACCTGCAGGGAAAGATGCCTGATTGATGACGCTGCTAACAAATGGAAGATTATTATTAGAAAAAAATCGGGAAGAGCTCCTTCAGCTTTGTATGAAAATATCGGTCGGAGAAAATCGTCTTATGTGCGAATGTGCTTTGAACAGTTTTTTAACGGTTTTTTTTATAGTTTTTTTTTTATCAAAAGTCATGACATCGATGTTTATTGATGTATCATCAAAAACACAATTATGATTTACGGAAGTAAACTATCTTATTTAAATACTGTTATGTATAATTATTTATGTTATAAGTAATGATAATTTCACCATTTTCTTTTTACATGCTATTATGTCAAAATTTAATGTTGCCTAATAAATATTGCGTAGAGTCGCCTACAAGACAAAATATGTCGTCCAAGAACTGGCAGCTTCCAAAGCTCCTTCCTTAATGCCACCGGTAAACTATTGAATGCTCTTCCAGCGTCTGTGTTTCCTCCTTCCTACAATCTGGATCTCTTCAAGAAACATATGAATATACACTTGCAATCTCCCCAACCCACACACAAACACGAACACAATATACGTTTCCCGCTTGCAGCGACCAGCCTCCCTGGCTGAGCGTCATAGAGTGCACTGGTCTTGACCGGGTGTTCTCTCCTGCATGCGTTAATATAAAAAGATAAAAACAGTCCTGGATTTGGGAACATCGAGCTAAGCACTGATTTCCATAATAAAAAGGTTAAAAAGTCACCCAAAAATTAACCACGAATACCTTTAGCTACTTTTTCTTCAAGCACTCGGACTTCTGCTTTAGAGGTTGTCCGGAATAATATATTTTACCAAGTAAATCGTTAGGTGCAGATATGTCCTAAAGCGAGCAATGGACAGTGGTAGCGGACAGAACTAAGTGGCGCCAGTTTGTGGTGACCACATGTTCCATAAATGGAACGGGTAAAGAAAGAATGAATGTAATATATATAAGTGTATATATATATGTAATAAAATATTTATGTTATAAAATACTTTTAAATTGTGTCAAATGAATTGATATTTATTCAATTTTCATACATAACCTAAGCTTACATTCAAATTTAAAATTAACCAATTTACATCATTAAATTTTGAATATTTGTCTATAGACTATGGAACAGAAAAATAACCACTTAATAATTCGTCTTGAAAGAGTGGAAAAACACAAGTAATTTGGTATTTACCAAAGGTCGTGGTTCGATCCCCGACGGAGATTAAAAAAAAAGGATTTGCCATCGATTTCTGAGCTATAAATTACCCCGGTTGGTGTGGATTTGATTCCTCACCCGTAAAATGCCAGACATAGTCTATTAATTAAAATTAGTGCTCGATAGATGAAAGCCGTCCCGTAAAGACCACCCATTCATGGTAAAAAATAAGGATGATGTGTGAATCTCGGGCTGTAATCTATGACGTTGGCGGATCAACACTCCACATGCAGCACTAAGCCATATGCACCATGGTAAGCGTCATAAAATTCCACAGATGAGACTTCAGAATTACTAACTGTCGCTTATCTCCTGTATGTGTTTATATAAAAATAGTGATCTTTTTAAATTTAATTTAATTAATATTCAAATGTTCTCGTATCAAACAGAACCTTTTAATTGTTTTGGAATAAAGATAATTAAAGACTTATAGACAGCCTGATGGTCAAAACAAAGCTTCGTGTAAAATTGAAAATATCATAAGATAAATCTAAAAAATAGTTATAAAGTTTCATAAAAAAGTACTCACAAAAATGTATTCGTAGTATTTTATTGCGCATTTACGTACAAACTTATTTACATAAAAATAAATCTACCAAAATATCTCAATTAGATAATAATGTCTACAGTTGGAACCTTTCGAGTTTTCCTCGACCAGGTTCGAAAGTGACGTGGAAATAAATATTTGATCATCGCAAGACCTTTTTAGAGATATCAGCTAAATATCTAATGACATCCACGCCGGCAATGGAGACCATAAAGACCGAATTTCGTCCATTTCTGATTATTGACCCTTGAGTTATGCCTGAGATACTCAGCCTCCCGGTAGATGATATCACGTTTGCGATAAATCTATATTGCGGTGAATATTTACGCTTTACCAACGTTACATCGATGGCTAGATAATAACGAAAATAAAATATTGAAACTAGGAGCGTTTACACATAAAACTAATCATAATTGAAATTTTTAATAATTAAATAATATTTTTTATATATCGTATTAAAAAAATAATAAATAATTTTTGTCCCATATATTTAATTGCATAGTAAACGAGTTCATGAATTTAGAAAGATTCATCGACTTTAGACAACTGCAAATGTTAAATTATTGCTAAACATACGTACACTGGTAATATGTGTCGATCGAAAATTGGCAGTCTATAAAGTGCCTTCTTAAATGCCACCTTAAACGCCATGGATGTTCTTTCAGCTTCTTTGTTTCCTCTATCATATAATCTGAATCTATTCGAAAAACATATATATACTCCTGCAATCTACCTAATCATACACAAACGCAACACATGCTTCTCGCATGCAACGTCCAGCCGCCCTTGCTGAACGTTATATAGTGCACTGATCGCTATCGGTCCTGCTTGCGTTTGCACAAAAAAATGCTTTATAACATGAGTTATGAATCGAAATATTATAAAAAACGTAAGTTCGCCATTTAAATATGTTTATATTATTTCAAGAATTCTTCACACAAGTGACTTTCACCGTTTGATAATGTGATCTTCAATAATTGAGTTCTAAGAACATGTACCGATAGCGGCGCGATGTCACCGGGCAAATGGACATGTTTACATACAAATCTGTGTTGTGCGCCGCATGAAGACCTCGTTAGAGGTACCCCGAGAGACGTAATCGCAGAGCAGGCCGAGTTCCGGGCATAATAGACGTCATCTGAATAGATCTGGGAAATTCATGATGCTTATGATATACGGATTTACCTGTATTTCAACGACAATAATGTTTAATATATATGTACTATATTAGAGCAATCTCAAACATTGTAGTAAAGACAATGTGAAAATTATAAGGTAGTATCTATATAAAGGAGTTTTAATCCGGAAAAAAAGTGTAAAACATACAGTATTTATGCCACCATAGTTTACTATTACATAATGTATAATTTAAAAATATGTTTTGATGGTCAAATGCTTTGACTTAATGGAAGCTAAAATGCGAAAGAGTACATTAAAGCTGCATTTTTTAAATTTCAATGTTCTATTGTTATACAAATTTGTCGCAAATTCGTAATACATATAAAAAGTTTTTGACTAAATTCAGGATATGAAGAGGTTTGAACACAAAATAAAGGATTTGACGATACAGTGAATACAATGTGGGGTTGTTTTATTGTGGAGTACTTGCGAGGTAATGTATGGAGTACCATATTATAACGTTTTCATGACTTATCATTTACACACAATTCGTTCAGCGACTCGTCGGTAACGACGTGAGGTGTACTCGATGTCTGGTGCATGAGAAATTCGATGCATGGGATAACTGGTGTACTAGATAACTGTACAAATGGTTCATCGACTTTTCTTTAACGACACATATGGATCTCTGGACTCTACGACCACTGGACAAATCTTTAGGTTAGATTTAGTTATGTTAGCGAGACATCCGGTGTACCAGTTTTCCAGTGCGCCTAACGCCTTTACCGATGAGTAGCTGAATGAATTGTCTGTGAAAAAATGCGACGGAACCATTATAACTACTCGACATTGCAACTTTTCCGCTATTTATTTATATTTTTCTTTGATATACATCAATTGATGAATGTGTTTGGAAGTAAGTTACTTGCAAGATTATGAAGATACATGTCACAGTACATGCAATGTGAGGTAATTTCATAATAGAGTAATGGCAAGTTCAAGTAATCATGTTGGGGTGGAATCATTGCAGTATCAAAGAATTTGCAAAATGTGGTAGTTGCGAGTTCACGCAAATATCAACTGTCTTTCTTTTCACTTGGTGGGGTAGTTTTAAGGTAGCGATGCTTCAAATTAAGGTTTTAACAATGTAACATAGACTAAGGTTTGCCAGATATTATATGAGAATGGTTTTTTATTAAGCAAATAATACACAAAAATTTAGAGCAAAAATCATTTTAAATATATGTGTATCAGGTGTAAAATATTGTTTGATATCTTCAGTGGCTTATAAATATTACAATAATTAAATATATTCTAAGCCCACTGTATGCAGACACATTCTTCGACTTAAGGTAACCAAATTAACACCCGTTTCCAGAAACGTTACATGAGATTTGAGTTAAGTTGAATTAAGTTCTAAAAGAAAGTTGCTATTAAGGGCTGGTTAGCTTTATAAATGATTGAACCTATATAATAGCTCAATAAATTGATTTGTCCAGAATAGTTTAAAACAAAATAATGACAATCTTATCATTTATCAAATCATGTATCCAGAATATACTATCTTAAATGAGAGTATTTTGAACATTCTATAAATAAATAACTACCTTTATTACACACGCTACTACGGCTTATATTTTTGATTGAGTTATTCCCGCTCTGTAGAATCGTTCCAGGAACGTTCTGGTTCGACGGCCTGTACTATTGTCGCGGTGTTTGCCCCGCCGTTCAGGTCTGCTTTGTAATTTATCTGTTTGCCAGTCGGGGCGCCCCGTGTGTGAACACAATATTTGCTTGTTCAGTGGGTTCATCATTCCTGCTACGGCAATTGGACGCCACCCACGTGTTTGCTATACGTGCTGCCAAAAACCAACGACATCCATTGTAACGAAGTCCTGCACGCACGTGTAGGCTTTACTCTGGTCTTGCTTGCGCAGGCTTGTCTGCATTAAAGAATACGGAAAGACACACTTTTATGCCAAAGATTTGAATTGCACAAGGCAGCAAAATAATACCAGGTTTTTTCACATATCCGTTCTATATCTGAAACATATGGTCACAAAAAAATGCAAACACTTAGTTTAATCAGTTGTGTCTGTTGACTCCTCGTTTTAGGACATATTTGCAGCTGAAGGTCCATTTGGGAACATACATATTTACCGACAACCTCCAGAGCCGTACGATGTATATTTTTGGGTGATTTGGAAATCGTATTTTGTAAAGAAATCGGATGATTAGCCTGTCGCTTCCGAGTCCTAGATCGTTTTGTCCTAAAAGGCGGTTGAACCCGAGGGAATGCCGGTTACTCACCATTAGTTAATGTTCTTATTATGCATTACAATCGTTGTATCGATCAATAAAGTGAGTACCCGGCATAACCCACGTAAAAAGGCTATCGATGTATATAAGCCTTTTAACATATCTACATTGTATTTGAAGTTCCTTCCTGATCACTCGACAGAGTTAGACGAAGTAGCGCGAAGTGACCTACTGCTACAATTTTGTATTCTCAACTTCGGCATACTTCAGTATCTAAGAATGGAATATATATTGGTTAAAAATTAAGGGGAATTTATCGTGTGACAAATTATTTTTTTGTACAAAACATTTCGTCTGTATATCACAGTATATTTTCAAATTTAAGCATCAATTATTTCTTAACATACATTTTTCGTGAAAAGCAAGATTTTATAATTTTTCGCAGAAAAAAGGTAAGCTTTAATTACCCAACCAAGGTTTACTTAACTTTTTGTATAGTTTAAATCTTCCAATGTTATGAGAACGAAATAACGAAAATATAAATACACTTAGACATAATATCACCTAATAAATATAAATTTTATTGCTTCAACTTTATTACTAGTATTTGAAAATACATGGCAACGTTATCTCTAAAACTTTTCAAATTTATAAGGGTCGCAGATGTGTTTTATGATAGTTACACGCGATGTATAAGAAATGTAAAAAATGTAAAATATCCCAGGTAATTTTACAGGAAAGACTAGGTAAAGGACATAAGGGAAGGGTGGAAAAGATATTGATGTCTGAATCATACAAAAGTGCTGAATAGAGATCCAAAAGAGCGATGGCCCGTAATAAAAAAATTGAGAAAAAATATGGACGCTATAATAAAATGTAATGTAATACTGATACGGATATTATTTAAAATTGAACGAAATTTTTAACATTCATTTCGATACTTTATGATTTATTTAGTTTATTTTATAAGAAGTGTCAAATTGATCATTTCATTTTTGTAAATAGTATTCATTATAATTTTATCACCTTGCGTCGTGATTTTAACTTTTTTGAGCCACGGAAAGTTTGTAAGGTATTTAAAATATAAATATATATTTATTTGCATACATAACTACCGCATTATTGTGCTAGTATGTATTATGCGGATATATTAAATTAATTAGTTACATTAATTCATCATCATCAGCCTGTGCCCGTCCACTGTTGAATGTAGGCCTACCACATGCGTCTCCATCCTCTTCTATCATCCGCTTTCCGCATCCAGATCACTCCCGCTATTATTCTGATGTCATCAGTTTATCTTCCAAGGGGTCGGTCAATGCTTCGTTTGCCAGTTCTTGTGCGCCAAACTTCTTTCAGAACACTATTCCTCCCCGTCGTGCGTCGTCTCTTTGACAGATACATCCGCCCATTACCACGTGAGTGTGCATATTTGTTAGGCAGTATCCACTACTTGAGTTCTTCTTCGGATATCATCTTTTTGGATTATATCTTTTGGAAATACTCAGAGCATGGATATCTCCATGGAACGCTAGGTGACTTTTACTATATGAGTAACACTTGCTGTTAGATAATGTAATAAAGAAATTCCATCCTCGAGAGCAAGTTGAGTTTAGGAAAGACTTTAGTACTATTGATCATATCCACACGCTAAGACAGATCATTAAAAAAACCGAAGAATATAATCAGCCACTCTGCCTCGCCTTTGTAGACTACGAAAAGGCATTTGACTCAATCGAGACATGGGCAGTACTAGATTCACTACAACGCTGTAAAATAGACTATCGGTATATAGAGATAATTAAATCTCTATACAAATCTCAACAAAGATGGTCCAGCTTCATTATAGCACTAACAATGTAACAATAAACAAATGTGTTGACAGGGAGATGTCATATCTCCAAAACTCTTCACAAACTCCCTAAAAGATATATTTAAACTGCTATCCTGCACAAAATGTGGAATATATTTTAACGGACAGCACATTTCTCACTTCCGATTTGCAGATGACATAGTGCTTGTTATATTATATTAATAATATTTGTGTCCATAATTATGAAAGTGGCGTAAGTCAAGAAATTGTACAAAACAAGTTGTTCATTTATTTCAGTTCCCAATGTTAGGAATTAATATAATCCTCATCCAACATTAATTTGAAAAATCTAAGTACGGTATTTTAAGCAACATGAAGTTGTCACATTTCTTGGTTTTCAACCAACATCAGAACACAAGCCTTTAAATATCTCAGAACGAATAAAATATGACTAACACTACTTTCATAATCATGGGCACATTTATAAATTGCTAAAAATTCAATCTTAAATTACATTAACAATTTTGACATGAGTAACGTAAATTTTCTTCGAGCAAAAGAATATGCTAAATATATCATTCTAAGTATAGTTATCACGTCTCAAGAAAGAATTTCTTTTAATATTATTTTATTTCCGTAAAGTAAACGAAAAAATAATGTTTAACTACTTGAAACAATACAAGAGCTGATCGGAAAATTTATTTTTGTACTGAAAGTGGAGCTTGGAAAAAGCAAAGATAATCTATATATATAAAAGAAAGTCGGGTTATATTTGTTTTTATAACTCAAGAACGGCCTAACCGACTTGGCTGAAAATTGGTGGAAAGGTAGCTTAGAACCCAAAAACGTCCATGGTATACTCAAAATTGATTTGATTAAGAAAAAATATTGAACATTTACGTAAACATGTTTTCATACAAGACTTTTGTAACTTGACAGCTGTCAGTTGAAGAAAATGTTGCTATAGCCAACGCCATAACTAAAAATGACGCAATAGTAGGTATTGCAAGTAGGTACCTACGTAAGGTACGGAATATTTCGAAACAAAAAAGAAAACAAAAGGCAGGAAAAAAAAGACAAAAACAAAATAAATATTAGTGAAAATATCAGTTTAATCTTTTATTTGTCAAAAATGTTATAACAAAAGGCAAGGAATCTGACAACTGATATTATTATTGTCTATGGTTACATAGATATTTTGAAGTCTATCGGTTGACGTTTTGTTTCAAGAACTTTCGAGTTTCTGTTAGCTTATTGTGCCGATATTTGCGACCAAAACGATCAAATCCTTCACGAAAAAGCCATCATGGAACTAGGAATCGAAGCATTACGAATGCATGGCAGCGATTTGGCGGTTTTTGGCATCCTAACCTCGAATACCAACGATGAAATTGCACGCTTTCAAGTTTGGTACAAAGCGATTTGGCGTATATTCGCAATCCCTTATCACGAACTTCATACTGCTGTTGTGCATTTGGCGGTGCATCTGGAGAATGGTCATTGGGTATATTTCACGGCTTCAAATGTTGTTCAACGTGCTGAGACACCTCCAGCGACAACATTGACAAGTCTCTTTACGATATGCCAAAGCGATCCGTTTGCACGAACTCTAGAATAAACGAGGATTTAATCCGACATTCAAGGTATTTATTTATTTATTTTTGTACTTACACACAATCTAATTAACAGAATAACATACTACACTTATAGCTTTGAATTATGTATGCTAACTCTTAAAAAAAAGTGTTTATAAATCAGTAATATTGTCTTTGCTTTTGATTCTGTAGATACAAGGACAGATTCACCATCGAATCGGATCATTCCAACCTCTCGAAGATGCACAGCATACATTTGTACAAATATACTTCAATGACAATATGGAGGAAGAACTTGATCGAGGTCTACAAAGTCGTGATCAGAGCGGATAAACGACTATCTGGTACACACGTCGTGATACTGGGCAACTACAACAGATATCTGAAACACGTCGTTCATATGACACGTTGCAATACCCACTGATGTCTTGGCACGAGAAGATGGATATTATTTCAATATCAAAATGAAAAATCCATTGAATGGTGAGTAATCAATATATATATAATAAATATCATAGTTTTGATTCCGTCATAATATACATTTTTCAGTGCTTGGTTTTGCTTTAGGTTTCCAATAAATGACCGATTACACTGCTTATTACCAGGAAAATAACAGACTTAAAGATTAAGATGTTTTTTTAGAGAAAATTGGACAAATAACCGGCAAACGATTTAAAATCATTTATCTTCACCCCTTTATAATTATGCTACAAATATGGATGTTAGCTTTACATACAAAATTACAAATCTATTTTCTTAATTTCAGGTGAAGAAACTACCAAGAATCTAAGCTCGATGAATTATAACGCATATCGTTTGACGATTCGTCGAAATGCTGACAACTATTTGCTGCGGTTTCGTCGATATGGAGGAAGAACTTGATCGATTTCTACAAAGTCGTGATCAGAGCGGATAAACGACCATCTGGTACACACGTCGTGATACTGGGCAACTACAACAGATATCTGAAACACGTCGTTCATATGACACGTTGCAATACCCACTGATGTCTTGGCACGAGAAGATGGATATTATTTCAATATCAAAATGAAAAATCCATTGAATGGTGAGTAATCAATATATATATAATAAATATCATAGTTTTGATTCCGTCATGACATACATTTTTCAGTGCTTGGTTTTGCTTTAGGTTTCCAATAAATGACCGATTACACTGCTTATTACCAGGAAAATAACAGACTTAAAGATTAAGATGTTTTTTTAGAGAAAATTGGACAAATAACCGGCAAACGATTTAAAATCATTTATCTTCACCCCTTTATAATTATGCTACAAATATGGATGTTAGCTTTACATACAAAATTACAAATCTATTTTCTTAATTTCAGGTGAAGAAACTACCAAGAATCTAAGCTCGATGAATTATAACGCATATCGTTTGACGATTCGTCGAAATGCTGACAACTACTTGCTGAAGTTTCGTCGATTACTGCAATAGAATTCAACCAGACCAAATATATGATATCATATGTACCGAAAAATTCAACTTAATAAAATCCAAAATCTGCTCATTTATTGCCTTTCGGGTGAAACAAAGTTCACCGGGTCAGCTAGTTATATATATATTGAAACTGTGTGAAATGAAAATTGTCTGTGTGAAATATGAAAGCTGAGTTTATTTATATTGAAAAGAAGTACTATTTTTGCCCTGTAAAGTAATGAGATGTATGCCGTGATTTTATGTTTTTCTTCGGAGAAAATTCTATTGAAATTGCTATAAATGTATATAGTTTACCTATAAATATTTTTTATAATGCCATTTTTAGATATATCAGTACTGAGTGACTTAAGTAATTAACATTTTATATGTATCACTAAGCGTTTTTATTTTAAAATAATCCTGTTAAATGCCTGTAAAAGTTCGAATAGAAACAATTCAATGTATATAAAAACGTGTGCAAAAAAATATGTAAATAAGATAAAAAAATTAAGTAGGAGTTTTTTTACTGGCTACAATTACCACAGTTGACTTTAATTATTTTTATTTTTAATAAACATCACATTGCTTAGTTTATAACTGATAGAAGTATCTAATTGTATGCCAGTTGTACGTAAATTGAAAATCCTGATTTTAATTTTATACTTAATTGTTAACTAAAATTTTAAAGTAATACTGAATCATTATATACGCAAAATCTCAACAATTCATTTCAATAAAAAAAAATATTTTGGAATTATTTATTGGCAACTTGTAATGATCTCAGTAAATAAAAATTTTTGATACTGAAAATTATTGAACGTGATTATATAACGTGGTTCCGCCCCATTTCTTTCACAGACAATTCATTCAACGACTCATCGGTAACGACGTGAGGCACTGGACGTCTGGTGCACGGAACATTTAACCCACGGGACAACTGGTGCATTGGATGTCTCGCTAACCTAACTTAACCTAACGATTTGTCCATTGATCGTAGAGTCAAGAGATCCATATGTTCTCGTTATGAAATATCGTTGAACTATTTGTATCGAGATATCCAGTGCACCAGTTGTCCAGTGCGCCAAATGTCCAATGCACCAGATCAGTGCGCCCTACGTTGTTACCGATGATTCGCTGAACGAATTGTCTGTGAGCGATAGGTCGTTACACCATCTAATATTCACTTAGCATGTAAAGCAAATATTTATAAATTTTACTATATGGCAATTAAATGACCTTGTAATAAAAAAAGAAGACAAGTCATCATGAAAATATGAAGTGCATTGATAACCCTTTCGCATCGGTTGTCGGCATATACCGTCGAAGATTCCCAAACCGTTGACATCGGTTGACGTGATATATTGTTTTGCTACTTTCAGTACTCATTTTGTCATATACTGTAGAAAACTGGATGTGCAGTTATTCCCATTACTTACAGGAATCTGTTAAGCATGTACATAAATATCGTTAGGTTTTGTCACAGAAATGATTTTTCTGTAAACTACATGTGTTTGTTAAATAAAATAGTTTTTTATGCATCATCTGATAGCTAAAAGATAGACGAACGAATGTGATATATGAAAATAGGTCAGATAAGTACATTTAAGCTTCAAATACATACTATTTGTGAGAAAAAAAAATGGTTTGAAAAATTCACGCCGTATTGACAGTATAATTTGTATTCCACCGAGCCGTAACGAAAGGGTAATAATATATAATTATTTTCACTAAATTGATAATATGGCATTTTCAAATCAATGATTAATGTTTCAAATCTTTTATTGAAAAAAAAACAATAAATTTGTACTAAAAAGAAAGTAAAAAAGCGTTTCATTAAATACTTACAGGAAAATATGTAGGAAAATATAATGAACTTAAACTTATAATGTATTCAACTAACAACCTTAAGCTGAGCACAAAAAATATCAAAATATGAATGCAACCAAAGATAATAAAACACATCCTCGTACGTAGGTACAATTATTTTTATATGTTGGACAAAGTCATTGCAAGAGTTGAGGTCATAAGTGTCATTATTTAAAAACAGAGTGGCGCAATAAAGCCATTGCATGCTCCGGCCAGCGGTCGCGATTAATTAAGCCACCGTGTACTGTTGAATGGGACACGCTAGGGTAGTATTAAGTAGAGTACTGATATTATCTCGATATAGTCCTTTCAGGCTGGTGCCGAAAAGCCTCGATATGCGGTATTTTGTCTCTTATTATTTGTTCGCTCGTCTGCCATACATACATAAAAATGTTACTCAAAGTTTAACAAGTTTTGTTACGGCTCGGTGGAATACAAATTGTACTGTCCATACAGCGTGAATTTTTCAAACCATTGTTTTTGCTTACAACTACTATTTGAATTATAAATGTACTTATCTGACTATTTTCATATATCACATTGGATCTTCTATCCTTTAGCTATCAGATGCGGCATAAAAAACTATTATATTTAGAAACGTTCACTATCGGACTCCATAGATGTAGTGGCATTCACACATGTGGCTTACTGAAAAATCGCTCTTGTGACGAAACCTTACGATATTTACTTGTATGCTTTATAGATTATTGTAAATAATACATGTAGGTTGATAAAGGGAATAACTGCACTTCCAATTTCCTACCGTAGGTGTCACAATGAGTACTTAAAGTAACAAAACAATATATATCGTCAACCGATGTCAACGGTCGGGGAATTTTCGATGGCATATACTGACAACCGATGAGAAAGGGTTAAGTAGCTATAGAACGCGACGATTATAAACGCTATTTTGTTGCTTTGATTTTGACAGCGATATGTTGTCTTCGTTGTGATTGTTACTACGTGGTCAGAGTCAATTTCTGCCCGGGCATTGTTAGGTACGCATCATTGTTTGTGTCCCGGGCAAAAGACCAAAGTTTGTCAGTCTTCTTGTATGTATCTAAAAATGTAAATCTTTTTATCGATGAGTTTTTTGCTTTGGCGACCTGTTCCACGTCTTACACGCGTCCCGATGACGATCACGGTGATTTGGAGTCCTTTGGTTAGATGGAGATGTCAGTACCAAATACTGATTTCGATGACATCGTTTTATTACTGAATACAAAACCACTTGCTACCTTGTTTTAACAAGGATCACACTGGCCACGATTTATTCACTTGCTGAAATCCTGTGCTATTGCTTTTAATGTAAACTTCATGAATTCAAGGTATATAAAGAAACAAATAAATATGATTGGCATTTCACGGGTAAGGGATTAAATTCACACCTACCGGAGGTATTTTTACAGCTTAGAAATGTTTTCTTTTATTTCCGTCGGAGATCGAACCGATGCGAAAGCTCTCATGTAAATGTGCATATTAAGTTAGTAGCATTCCATGAACTGGAGCCATACAATTAGGTCAATGGCACGCCTGACATGTTCTGTATTTTGTACAATGCACATGCTTTAAGCCTTATTTAAACTTAATATCGCGGTAAAATTTGTATATAATTATAACAAAAATTTAATTTGAAGAAGCCACGCCAAACTGAGGAAGTTATAAAGCGTACTAAAAATAAAACTGTGTAAATATTATCGTTCCAATACAACATAATTAATTAAGGTTTTCACTTAAGATAGCATGGCTGAAATGAAAAATATATATAAAGTAAAGACAAAAGATCAGTTCTTAACCGCTTCTGTGCCAAGCCTCTCATATGTCCCGTTTTTTTGGTTAATTTAAAATATAGAACACACAGTGGCATCTCTTGCTGCTATGTGGAAATAATTAGCTACTACGTATTGTCAAGAATTATCGATAATACATCGATTATAAAAATAGCTTTTGATTTTTCAAAAAAATGACGGCCCTCAGGGTCTCCCCATACGAAAACCGCTTTGCATAGAAAAGGTTATTTTTGTACGCATTAGATATTTACAGAAGGGAGATATGAGTATCACAATCACTAATATTTACAACATTTACTGAAATTAAATCAAATAAATCTGACAAGAAGTTTCGCATATTTTATTTGACTTTCTTGAGCTTACTAGAATAAGCGTTTAAAAATTATTCAAGACAGATCACACGTTGTCACAACTTCGTATACCAGATCATGTTTACACTTCAAATATATCGTGTAACAAATGTGATAACAAAGTCATTGAATTTATCATACAGTTAAACAATTATCGCATATTTTATTCCCGCATGTGTCATGTCATTTTTCCTTGCTTGGTAAAATTGTGAATAATATACGATGCTAATTAACTTATTTATAATCCAAGCACATATTCCATACTCATAATTACTGCTGACTATAATTACTCATGTGCTTGTTAATTGCGTGTTACAAATAAATTAACGATCAGAATGCAAACATATTTTTCAGTCAATGATTTTAAATGAATACTAAATTAATTTCAGTAATTAAATATATACAAATACTATACATCAAACTCTTTATACGCATCAATTCATTCAGAAAAAATATCGGCAGAAGCGGGATGCAAACCGCGACCCTTGGAACCAACCGTTGCTCTTGTTCATTACCCTAGTCCACTCGATGCGCGGATTAAGTTGTATTTATACCATTGTTACCATCATTAACGATAGATGTCTCTATATTATATATTCAGAGTGTGTATATTATTAATTTTTATTATTTAATCAGTCAACATTTATTCACAATTCAAATATTATTACTTTCCGACAGTCTATTTTTTTTTAGCATGTACCACTCGGGTCTCGAACCGAACTATAGATTCAATGTATGAGAGACAACTTCTTGTATGTCTTACGTGGACTTACTCGCGGTTCGCATCCCGCTTCTGCGGATATTTTTTCTGAATGAATTGATGCGTATAAAGAATTTGATGTATGGTATGTTTATATTTAATAACTCATAATTTTGTGATATAGTCAATGATCTATAAAAGAAGATTAGAATATTGAAAAAATTAAATTTTATTCTAATAAAAATTTAAATGCATATAATATAATTTCCCTTTATTTTTCTGTATTCATATAATAATTTAAAACTAGTACTTAGCTTTTAAATGAACTATTGAAGAGCTTTTGGGAATTCGATAGAATTCTTCTTCTTATTGTTGCTGTTCAAGAAACTAAAACAATAAATATACAATAATTATATTCTGTATGATTTTAAGGATTTTATGACCTATGACTTTTATGACAAGTTGCTTTGGTCTTATGTTGAATTCAAGTTAAAAATATTAAGAATTATACGAGTATTGATGCCACTGGCACGTAAAATAAGAAAAGCATGTCTCTTTTTCTGTGTACAAGTGACATTCATTACTGTACAAATGATTATTGTGTATATTGCCCATCTTCGTGTAAGAGAGACGCATATTTTTTAAACTTTGTGTGTCTTACTTAAACGCTCGGTTATCATAAGAACGAGACGTGAGTTGATCAATGTACCTTCAAACGACTGTGCAACTTTCCAATTTTTATTCGTTAAAAATTAAATATGTATATTTCATTCTAATAAGAATACAAAAATAATATTTCGATAAATGAATATTCAAAAAGTGTCTGAATATTCATTATCCAAACATAAATTTATAATCATAAATTAAATTGAATAAATTCAGATTATTTATGTAGTTCAAATTTTGTGCATTCTGGTTAGTATCTTTGTATTTTTCGGTAATTTTTCAGTCTTCTAGAAAATGTCTGAATGTCACTGATACCAGACAAGGTGAAAAAGGTTAATAATCGGTCGAGAAAAAGGTAAACATTATGTAACAAAATGTGATGATTATTAATAAAATTCATGGCTTAGCAATTTTTATCTGATAAATAAAAGCCTGACTCTAGATTTGGTGAAAAAATTAAGCAAGGCGTTATCATAATTTAAAATAAAAAAGATTAATAAGATTAAATTTACGTTTTTCATGAGAAAAAATCACGCTACAATGTTTAAAAACCGTTCTATAATTAAGTCAGTTAAATAAATATTTGGTTAATTATATTTAAGAACATGTAAATTTATCACTATGTTTCCATAAATATATAAATAAATACATTGCCAAAACAGGACTCCATTATTAGTAATTTTTATTTGAGGTTTTCTCTAAATTGCGGTGGTCGTATATTATACTAATTGATTGTTACTACTAGACAAAGAAAACTAGATTTCCGACTTAGAAAACATTGGTGGAATTAGGTACGATGAGTACATAGATAAACTTTTGTTAGATTTTAAGTATACTTTATGTTGAGAAACAAAACACCTACAAATATACTTAAAATAATAAATTTGTTACTGTTTAAAAGTAATTGAATGATTATTTCTGGGAAGTATGCAATGGTTGTTTTTTGAAAGAGATATATTTATAAAATATAATAACACACTATGATGCGCTTAGTTGTAACTAAGAAATAAATATTAACATTTAATTTGTATTATGATTGCAGTTTGTTAAGTTAGTAAGTTTAAATCTAGAATGATTTATTGCATAAATGTAGAAAACTTTCAGAGATTTGCTTCAGAAGCAGGCTCTTGATTATTTCAGCTCAGAGCGATTATAAAACTACAATTAGTCTACATTTTGCATTTAAGACTTAACGGCTGGGCTAAGACTCTTTAACAGTAAGAAGAAACTACTGATTTAACTTCAAACGAACTAAGATACAAAATCTCTAAAGATATAAGCGAAATTTCTGAAGTTTTATGTTAAGGTTTTGAATCACTGAACCATAAAAATAATCCTTTATAGAATAGAGAAAAATTTATTCTTTTATTCTTTCAAAATGAATCACGATGACCATTTATTATTAAATTGCTGGTATACTGCGGTTTCTCCTTCACTGAGAGCTTTGTAAGCCCTTCACGTATATAAATATACTAATGGATAAAGGTACGTAGAGAATACTCGAAGTTTATTGACAATAGAAAATTATTATAAGTTAAGTAAAAATAATATACATCTTTACATTATCGTATAGTGGTATATTAATGTTTCGAATGATTGTAAATATAAAATTAATCGAAGGTATTTATTGTTTTTATTTATTAAATGTGAAGAGTCTTAAAATAAGTGATTTAAGTTTAAGAATGTTGAACCCTTTCATTACGGCTTAGTGGAATACAAATTATACTGTCAATTATAAAACTAGTATTTGAAGCATAAATGTACGCATCTGATCTATTTTCATATATCACATTGTTTTTTGTATCTTTTAGCCATCATATGATCTTTAAAAAGCTATTCTAAGAAAGTATCAAAACGATATATCACGGCTACCGATGTCAACGGTAGGGGATTCTTACAAGGCATATATCGGGTGCCGATGCGAACAGGTTGATTATTAATTACTACCTATTTGCTATTAAGTGATTTATGGATTTGAAAATATTACAGACTACTTACAGCATCATTGTTATTTAATTATAAATCAAACTTTTATTTAATATTTATTTATAATATTTATTTTTATTATAATGAATGTGAGATAAGACGAAATATTTTTAAGTCGTTAATTAACATTATTTTAGAATTATAATTATTCAGTTTCTACAAGTATTGTCAGTTACTAATAATAAGGTTATCGTGATTATAACCTTGTCCACTTCCATATAAAAAGCATGTCGACCAAGAACTGGCAGCTTCCAAAGTTCCTTCCTTCATGCCACCGGTAAGCTATGGAATGCTCTTCCAGCGTCTGTGTTTCCTCTTTCCTACAATCTGGATCTCTTCAAGAAAGAGATAAATGTACACATACAATCTCCCCAACCCACACACAAACACCAACACAACACACGTTTCACGCATGCAGCGTCCAGGCTCCCTGGCTGAGCGTCATAGAGTGCATTGGTCTTGACCGGATGTGCTCTCCTGCATGCGTTTACATAAAAAAAATATCGCCGTCACGATCTGCCGCAACCAAGTTCTGTCAGCGAAATTATTGACAATTGGCTAAGAAAAAAAACGGTTGATTAAACCAAGCATCGTTAGAGCATTTTTGGTTTAAAATTTTTGAGTTTTGCATACACGTCAATTTATTCGTTTAGTAAAAGTCCTTTTATTCCTAAATTACATTTACCCTTTCATTGTTACGATACTCTGCGCGAATCTTTCACAAAAAATGTTTCCATTCTATTATTTATTCATGCGAAATAAATGTACGTACGTCGTATCGAGAATCTGAAGAAAAAATAAATAAAACCGATTTAAAATATCATTTTTCAGTTTTTTAGTATTTTTCAATAGACTGATGCCCGGGAAATGAAAATATCTGCTTCGGAATCACTGCCAAAGAAGTATCATTGTGTAAAAGAAATGACATTGATTAATCCATGAAAGGCAATAGAATTTCAAACCTAAATATTATTCACAATTTTGCCGGATGGAAAGTTTAAACAAGGCTTTCAAAATGATCGAATGGCTTGTGTGTCTTGTTTATATCTAAAATAAAATTAAGGTTTTTTTCTACGTAAGGTAAAAATCTACAATTTCAAAAATAAATACTTCACGTTGTGTGAATATTCTGTGAACTTATTTTTTGATTAAATTATAATTTCGTTATTCATTTTCACATAACTAATAATAATATGTTATTATTAAATTTTTCTGCGTGAGTATAACCTAACATATTCTTTGCTTGCTTAATACAGTCTACTCACGATATATAATCATGTCGGAAACAACAGGGTCAGATCCTGTCTGCCCAGAAGTGAGCGACGTTGATGGCGTTACTCCTGTCCATCATCAGATCTCCCTGGGTGCAGCTAATCGGACACAGCGCACATTCCAGAAGGTGTGACAGGGTCTGCTCCACGCCGGAGTCACATTCAGTCGGTCCGCTGTAAAACTGCCAGGCTTTCATTTGTGTCCTAGTCTTGCATACTCCGGTCCGAAGTCTGTTAAGGAACCTCCATATATTCCATCCCAGGTCGTGTCCAGGAGCTAGGTCCTCTACTCGCGATGATATGATTGATAATATCGGAAATAAATTTTGTTTGGAAGGTCTAAAATTTATAATTTATGTATAGTTTGCGCGAATGCACTTTCAGCTGATGTATTTGTAATCACGTATCATTTATAAAATATTAGTAAAGATAGATCTACAAAACAATTATATATTACACTTCAGAAATATATTCGAAAAAGTCAAAGTTCACAAAGAGGAAATTTATTCTAAAATTTTGAATTGCATGTTGTCATATAGGTTATTATATTGTTGAAGAGCGTCTTTATAATTAAGCTATACAGTAAAAAAATCAGTCCATAAATAAGAACCATATATGTTAACTTTATTTTTTATTAACGTGTTCTCAATTGGTAACATATTGTACAGACATTTATTTCGTTTCGTTGTATTCTAGAGAAATTTATTCACGTACTTACATAATACTGTGTAAATGTGTGAAAATATATACCCTTTATTTATAAAATTGTTAATTAAGAATAAACAAATAAAGATAAAACTTTAAAGGAATTATAGTATATGCTTGATATTTATTGAGTTTATGAGAACAGGAAACCTCTACTTATGGTCTTTTCTGAGTATTAAAATATAAAAAATAATTTTTTTTAGTTTTTATCTGTTAACACATACAGTAGAACAGTGCTCCGCAACCGGTGTGCCGCGGCACACTGGTGTGCCGTAAGCCGATACAGGTGTGCCGCGATCAAATAAGGCAACATTATAAATAAATAATTTTACAACGGTCCTCAAGCTCCCAGCGCCTATCGCCTATTTATGTAGACATACAATTACGTCATTGCTTTATTAAGTTCTAAATAAAATTAGAAAAAAGTGAAATTGATCAAATTAATAGCTATTTTTGGCTTTTGGTGTGCCGCGGTATTCAAGGTGAGAACTTTGGTTTGCCGTAGAATCCGAAGAATTACTTTGGTGTGCCGTAGATGAGAAAAGGTTGCGGAGCTCTGCAGTAGAATACCGATAGAGATAGCGATTTTGAAGTTTCATCTGTGAATTCTATAATGCCTACAATTTTTCATATGGATAAGCACTGCATGTGGAGTGTTGATCCACCAGGTTCATAGAAAACAGCCCGACATTCACACATCATTTTTATCATAACAGTAATTTACTAAGAATGAGGGGTATATACAGGAAGACTTTCGTCTACCACCAATTTTGATTAATAGACTATGGCTGATATTTTACGGGTGAGGGATCAAATTCAAACCAAGCAAAGGAGTATTTAAGAGCTCAGAAATTGATAAAAACGACTGTCTTTAATCTACGTCGGGGATGAAACACACGACCTCTGGCTTGCCGAGCAAGCGATTGAACCATTGAGATTTACCCTGCATCAAAAACACAACCTTAAATATCTCAAGAAAATCCGAAAATTCACCGCAACCAAATCTACCGAGAGCGTTTTTAAAAGTAAATTAGTTTAAATAAATAAGCTGTATTCACCGCGTGCCCTTTTTTTACCTAGCACACTAAAACCCACGAGCAAAGTATTGGATTTCTTTTATCGCATTCTGGGGCATATATTTACATACATAATAATAAAAGGGAGGCTGTGTAAGTCTTTCCCGAAAGCTTGTTTATAATACTTGTATTTAACCTTTAATTTCGCATGAGTGCATAGTATCTGATCATCGTGAACATCCCGTGATGTAATAGCCCTCCATACGTTCGTTTGAAGAAGATTCGATCTTTCGTTTTCCTTTGACATTTTATTCAGCTTTCTGCTCACCCATACCTAATAAAGTAATCTAGTCGGTGTTATCGTTAGTTTTCTTTTCAAAAGAAATGGCGAAATACCTTCAGCTTATTATTGTGTATAATGAAAAGTATTATGTATATTATCAGCTGATTTTTATTTGTAAGTAGTTTTATTTGTAAGTATGCAATTCCGTTTTGTGCAATATGTTTTTTTTACATTTTATGCTTATTGTAGATCATCACGTAGAAAAAAAACCTAAAATATAAATATTATAATATTTAAGAAAAACATCATAAATATTTTCAGCTAGTATGGAAGTATAGCGTTTAATACGTAGGTTTGATGCCCGATGACTATTGAAATAAAATTGATTTTAATTGATTTTCAGCTCTAAATACTTCTTGTTGGTATAAAATTGATCCTTTATCTTTGAAATGACAGTCATAGCCTATCACTGAAATTGATGTAAGATAAGAATCGTTCCTTCAGCACCTTATATATATATAGTGCGTTCCTTTAAAACTTGATCCATGCATCAATGTGCCAATAACATTAGCGGATCAACTATCTATACATGTATCGCTTAGCTATAATGAAAATTGATGTGGGAAGGTATAGTACTGGAACATAGCGACCATCCAAAATACCTCGGAGTCACTCTAGATCGCACTCTCACCTTCAGGCGTCATTGCAGCAACACCAAACAGAAAGTTTCAACAAGAAACAAACTCTTTCGCTAACTGACCAATACTCAACCACCCGTTCTCTCGTATTATTCGTACCTCAGCTCAAGCACTTTATTTCTCAGCCAGAGAATATGCGGCACCAGTGTGGGTTCGATCAGTCCATTGTAATCAAGTAGATACTGCCCATTGTAATCAAGTCACATCAGAGGATTTCATTACTCCAAAGAAAGGCCTTCCAGCTGGCAAGAACCTTGATTGGCGGACCTGGAAATCCCTGAACATATTAAGAACCGGAGTTGGTAGAACAGAGGACAACCTCGAACGGTGAGGAATGCTCCAGGAGGGAGAGTAACTATTATGCGACTGTGGAGACCTGCAGACCACCTCTATGAAAATTAACAAACATTATATAATCCGAAACGAGGAAATACGCAGAAGAACTCAAGAAGTGGATGCTACCCAACGAATAGGCACACTCAAGTGGCAATGGGCAGGACATATCTGTCGAAGAGACGACGGTCGATGGGGAAGAAAAGTATTGGAATGGCGCCCAAGAACTGGCAAACGAAGCATTGGCCGACCCCTAACAAGATGGACTGACGATATAAGAAGAATAGCGGGAGTGACCTGGATGCGGAAGGCGGAGGATCGAAGAGGATGGAGACTCATGCGGGAGGCCTACGTTCAACAGTGAACGGACACAGGCTGATGATGATGATGATGATATAATCTACGGATGAAATTTTTCTATTACCCTTTGTCGGTATAAATATGTATGTGTAAACGTATTTTTAAATCAATATAAATAAATACTTCAAGAATCGTCCACTCGTGAGGCGCGATTGAAATCGGAAAAACTCATCAAAACGCTCGTCACGAGTTCTACTTCACTTGAAATGGTAATCCGGACAATAATGTGCGCCGCGGCACGACATTCCAGCGGTCGCTGAAAGCGGTGGAAATTAATTATATATAAATCAATACGGAAGTTATGTACATAATGTGTACGATGACCCTTGTCCGTGCCTGGCATTGTGAGACCACCTGCCTCGCGCGACAGAGCCGCACCTGAAAAAAATAAATCAGCAAACTCACTCAAAAAACATTCCAGTATACTCGTACGAAGGTTATCCATAAGTGCGTTTCGGCGATAGAGAAGAGCTGGAAGAAGCGGTTCTCAGGTATCTGCGTGGCCTGGCAGCAGATTTTGTAGACTTGGGCATTCAAAAGCTCGTATATAGCATGCAAATATGCATTGAACTCAGTGGTGACTATGTAGAAAAATAGGTAAAAGTCTGAACTCACCCAAAATGTACGCATTCATGGAATAAAACATGTTTTACCCTGTGAAAAATCACTGGGATCCTTGTGGTCGTCCTAGTATCTGAAACTTGTGTTCGTCCCAAATTCTCGCCACTCATTTATATCAGCTGATATTGTATATTCGTTCTTTTAACAAATGATGGTCCTGGGCAAATATATGATTCTTGATGAACTTCAGGGAACAAGGCCGAGGACTTGAAATGACAACACTGTAGGAATATTTTTGGGTGATTTATAATCGATTTTGTTATAAAGAAATCAGATAATTAGTTCGACAGTTTTGAAGTCTGTACCATTTGTTCATAAAAATAGGTCATATACAAAGATTATTTTAAATCACTTTTTTATATGATTTTTTTGTAAATAAACCGAAGAAGCTATTTTTATTAACTTAACAATTGATACCAGTACAAAACTATATAAAATACAATTTTATATGGCATTTCTTTAATTATTTTATATTAATTTCAATTAAAAATTTATGTTTTTTTATTTAAATTTATTAAATTAAATTTTAATTTCTCAATATATTAGAGAAAAAGGATGAATGGATGCTTTAATTGGAATCAAAGACCATATATTTATTTCATCGATTAGTACATTGCCTAACATGCTGACTACGCAGCCAATTTCTTCACATCATTTAACTGACAAATTAATATAATTATATAAATAATATCTAATTGAATTGACAGTCACACGGCAAAAAAATATATAATGAATATTATTAAATTTTGATGACTAAATATTTTATAATAACGGTTTCATTAAAATAAAATAGTTACAAAAATATTATAAATTAAAATAAATAGTTATTTTGAACGTTTATTATAATACAATATATATTAAGAAATATAAAAAGAAACTGATCATGAAGAATTAAATATAAATGAAACTAAACAAAACCAAGCAATACAATTTTTAGTGTACCGATATACTGTTGAACAGTGCATACTATATTACATTAGTTGATGCTGTGATAATTATTAGTATCATATTCTATCTGATATACGTAATATAATCGGTATGCCACACATGTTAATGAAATAAAGTATGTGTTATGTATTCATATTTAAGAAATAATATCATTTAACAACAAACGTATATTTGATCTGAAAAAAAATTCTTTTGTGTTCACAATGGGTGTTGCCTACTGTCAATGTATGCAACTGCTCCATAAAAGGCAAATCATAAAAATTACATAAAATATTTATTCAATTCGGAGATTTGAAAGGCGGCTCTGGATTCTGGACCCGGCGGGTGAAATAAAACTGAAGGGCCTCCCTCCGCCGCCCAGCAACACGTTTCAGGACTCCTGAAGAGTTTCAAGGGCGAAGGGGCTTTGGGGTTTTATTTTAATAAATTTTAAATCCTAGAAAACACCCCGCACGACACGGCTTTCAGGATTCGCTGAAAACACTACACGGCACCTCCACTGTGGGTACTTGCAGAGCTTACGAGTATATTAAGCATAACGTTCTCGGCCTTTGTATTAAATATTTTTTTTCAGCGTGCATTAAAATTATAGAGCACCTAATGCAAAAAAAAATTGTTCGATGAAATATAAAATTTTATACTTCTACGACTGCTTCATCTCTGGAGGCCTTGCTGTACAGTATCATATTATCACGTAAGGGAGGCCCAATTCAGGCATGAACTCCACGAGTTTCTTTGGAGAAATGATTTGTTGGCGTCGTCTGTTTGATGAGCATTCTAACCTTTGTTTTAAGTACTTAATCATCAGTACCTATATTGGTATATTAATCTTGATTGTAATTTAGTAACGATTTGAATTTTTTTATTTAATTTGTAATGTTTCTGTAAGTGAAAAAAAAATTGAAATTGCAAAATAAATAAATTAATAAATAAATTTAATTATTCTTTTTTTCAATAAAAGTTCTAAAGAAAGAAAAAAAATCACGACTTTGTATCTCTATACTTAGGCGTTTTGCTGTATAAGTAATGTATTTATTAGTTCAACGGTTTTGACATCTTCACCATTATTTTAAACTTCTTCTTTACTTGTTCTTCTTAATAACAGGATTCAGTTCTAAAAGAACAAGAAGAAGACAAAGAAGACTAAAGATTTCATGTATGAACGTTTTTCTGTTTCTTCGTTTTTTCTTTTCGTTCTTCTTTTAAAAAAAAACCTTTAAAAAAATTTTGTCATCCTTCTACGAGTATATTTATTGCTTAAAGATGATTGCTACAACATAAGAAAAAAACGAAAAAACAATTTGGCCCATATTATAACAAGGTAAAATTATATACTTAATATTTGATACGATTCTGAAAGTGAAAGCTACAAATAATTTACGCAAATTTCAAAAAAATACGTATTTTGTTCGCTTCTACCTTGACATGTTGTTTTCAATAAACATTATCATTTTGAGCGTGATATGTATACTCGTATGTATAAGTATATATATATTCGTGCACAAAAACATATATTTTTATTTTTTAATCAAAACAACAATGTCATAGAAGGAATCATAAAAATATATAAATACGTATAAAACAAATCGCTTTAAGCGATCTAAGTAGGATTGCGTTTCATAAAATTTTAATGTATTGGAAGGCGGTTAAACCTCGTCGATTAATGTTTTAAAGCTTTTTAAATATCAGATTCGTTCAATAAAGATTCTTGAGTTAAGCTCTTGATCCCAAAGTAGTTATTTCGCCTAATGAAGGTTTAATTATGGACGTATTAGTGGGCTTAAATCGCATTACTATCAGAGCTTAAAAGCTCCATAATACCAATCACAAACTCAGTCATCCGGTGAATTTAAACGATTGTTAGAAATTGTAATGCTTCACGCCAACGTACATTGAGTAATTGTAATTGCTTATTATTACAGTGTTTTGTTCACAATTAGTACTTACAACTAATGAAGCGAGAAATAACTATATATATATATATAAATTAATAATTGTTTCAACATCAGGGCTATTATCATTATTTTCGTTAGGTTTTTCTTAAATTATCTTTTTTATTGAATTTGCCTGAACTAATGAAGCGATGTGGACATCCATCACGTACGGCTACAAAGCCATGACTGAGCTCCGCAGGCAGCTCGCTAGAGAAGGAATTTGGAGTGGAGGAACCAAGGTACACTACAGAATCACGAGATCCATCATAGCACCGCTTTTCAGAACTGTAGCGCCATGATATTTTTATTTTACGAATAACCTTCGTACATGCATATGAACGAAGAGGGCTTATTTTTCAGAAGGCACATTATGAAGAATTTGGTAAGCAAGTCTTAATTATGTTATACGCATTATTTTTTTACTGCCACCTGGCGTTTATTCTTGAAAGCGTTATTTGCACTTAAAATTAATTTAAAACATTAATATTTGTAATTGAGCTGAGCGATTGACGAAAATAGGAGTCACATTGTAAGCACGTACTTAAATGATTACGAGTAAGTGTGTGGTTTTCATTCATTAAATGCTTTTCATTGAATTTTATTTTAAAAAGCGACTTAGACAAGAATAGTTAAAAATAGAATTTCACGCTTTTACTAAATTAACTTTCAAAAGAAAATAAATTGAATTAATTTATAAAATGTTTTTTTTTTTACACATTTCAGTTAAATACCTGTATTTGGATTAAATTGAGCTGTGTTAACTATTGAAATAAATCAAAATGGCTGTTTTGTAACTTATAATTATTGATAAGTAACAAATTAAGTATATTTTGAAAAATAATAAGATTATATTGATAAAGTCAAAGATAAGCATTAAACCACTAACTTCAGTGACATTCACGCATCATCTATTTAATAGAGATATACTATAAATACATATCGTCCACATGACGATTTTCGTTTACTATTTTAAGTAATAGTGTATGACTGGTATTTTACGGGGTGAGGGATCTTATTCACACCAACCAGGGTTATTTATTGACATTAGAAATCGATTGCAAACCACGCAATACATAGTGACATATTTTAATCTCCTTCAGGAATCAAATCCACGACTGATGGTATGGTAAGCAAACGCTTTACTACTAAACCATACCCGCCAGAAAAAAATATGTTTGAAAAATTAATGTGATAGCCCGTAGTCAAATATTCATATTAAAACTATTTGAAAACTTACTTCAATGAAGTTCATATCATTAGAGCCTTTTGTAGTGAAGATGTAATAAGTAATCGAATAATGTTTTAGTTCTTTGACCGTATTGCAAGAATCCTCGCTAAACTAAATTAAGAAAACTTTGTTTAAAAAAGTGATTATAAAAATGAAAAAATCACACGTTAGTTATGTTTTTTTACTTGATGGATATGCAACAAGACTACAAAATAGATAAATATTTCGAAAAGGCAAAAAATCATTCCAGGTAGAACGACAGTCATTATTCTTAGCATTGAAGAGAAAGGGTAGAAAAAAATAGGGTGTAAAAAACCCTTTCAATTACTCAGAAAACACCTCACGTCTGTCATATGGATTTCAGTCTATTGACCTGAAGTCGGTGCAAAAAAGATTCAAAGAGTTAAACCTAATGTGATCACTAAACATTACAGTTCGATTATTGAACATAAAATATTGCAGAGAAAATAAGCCGTCTAGAGTAAACAGTAGATTCAATATAATATGCTAAGGTTATGTCCTGACTGCAACATCCTTGAATTCAAAGCTACTATTTGTGACATATTATTAAGATAATGAATGCAAATATTTAAGATGCATATATTATTAAAAAACATATAATATTTTTAATATAGCCGTTACACCAAGTCAGTTAATAAACTTAATCCTACAAACTAAAGTGTAACATATTTTTTAATAATGCCATTAGATTTTTTAAATTCCATTGAATGACAGCGAGTATGTCTAATTATGATCACTGCAACGAGGGTCATTAACACGATGACGATGAACTGAATTACATATCAATTGGATGGTATTCACACCCAAATTGCACTCGATAAGAAAATGCCTTACAAACTTGAATTTAAAATGTATTAAAACAATTTATTAATTTAAAAGATCCAGTTGCTATGCAACAACACATATAAAAAATTATATTGGAGACGCATTAGTGGAGGTAGAAACCATTTTGAGAGAGTCGAAATTTTAATATATTTTGGCGTACAAGGTTACTGAGAGCAGTGGCTTAGAGAAAGAGCTCGATAACCTAAGGAACTTCATTGTATCTTTCAACTCCACGCCCAAAATCTAAGACAGCTGGACATTTGTATGATTGAGAAATCTATCATGTTTGTGTACTGGAGAGCAAATAAAAAAATATATTTAATTTAAAAAATAAGAGTGAATATGTCATGGATAGATATTTTTGTTCACCAGAGTACTAGTTCATTCAGATCATCTGGGACAACCTTCACCCTGTGACTGGGTTCTTTACGGTTTCCCGCGTGTGTAAGTCGGCTTTCATGTAAATGTTTTATGTATAGGCTATGTTGTGAATAGTTTATATATTACACAGTGAGATACTAATTCTCCACCACATCAAAGGGATTACTCTTAACTTTGGAAAGGATTACTTCAGAATTCGCTTTCGCAAGATACCAAGTATCACATTGTATGGATTAGTAGTATATTTTATAATGCGAACGCTTGATAATATACGTTTGACGGTGAGTAAATACTGAATTCTCGTAGATATTAACGGGTGAATAAAGCCTTTTGTTTATTCATTTTTGGTAATATCATCTTACAGAAACCTTGAGCATACTTTTATATTTTTGCTCAATATTTTTAGCGCCTAAACTATTATATATTATTTACATGACAATGCAGCATATTGTCTTGTGAAATAAAAACATTGTTTAATTATTATCAAAGTACTCTTCAATGTTTTCTTTCAGATAGGGTTGATTATATAGTAATGTTATATAATTGATTGTATAGAGGAGGTGGTAATGGGTATCATTATTATTTTGGAATATTTTTTTTAATTGACTTTATAAGAGTGTTGTTCGAGCAATTTTTTTTTTTTTTTTAATTGAGTAATTTATTTGAATAAAACAGTACTGTCAATAAGTAAAGTGTATTAATAATGAACTGTTTTTAATTAAAATATGGAAATGCCAAGAACATTGTTCTAATTATTTTTTGAGAGCAATAAAAAAGTTAATTACAATTATATTAAAATTATTTTAATTATTAATTATTTTGTCAATTCGAGTTTTTATTCACAAATCCAAGAATAAAAATAAAAAGTCATAATATGATATGATTAGCTAACCTTCAATATTATTGATTCAATTAATTAATTTACGCACAGATATTTACAAAATTTTATTTAAGCTGTTTCTAATAATATACGTTGTATGACTTGAAGAATGAACGTCTAGAAAATATAATGTTAATAATAAAGTTAATGTTTTCAAATCGATTGTTAGCATTTTGAGCTTATGTTTGAATATAAATATGACTTCTTTTTCGTTTTCTTCTGATTCTTTTTGCTTTATCTTTGTTCTGTTATTAAGTAATGACCTTTTTCCACTATACAAATTTAGCTCATATTTTCATATTTTTTCATTATATATTTTTGGTAACACTGTTTCGTGTAAATTGAATACCTACCATCCATTACGAAAACACACATAATAATTACACAACAAACAACAGTCAAATTTAAAACAAATTTCTTCGTAATACAATTTTGATTTAAATTTTAAATTATTTTTTTAAATGAACTCGGCATCTTGTTCAGAGAGATAATTTGTGTTTCGGTGCTTTTCAGGAATGATAACAATGTTTCAGCCTGAAACGGTCGGACTATCTTCCAGTAGGCTGCTTCCACGAACGGACGGGGGAGACTTTTGAGAGGAGAGGGGCGGAAGATGGGCAGAGATGGGTGAAAGTGGGCGTTGATGGGTGAAAGTGGGCGGTGATGGGTGAAGGTGGGCGGCGCAGGCTGATTAGTCGAATCCGCCTGATTGATTCGCTTCATTTGCCCATCGCTGGCTTGGTTGAGTTAATTTCACCTTTGTTTTCCTCGAAGGCGTTTCTGTATAAGTAAAATGAGTTTCGCTGTGGGAAATGAATTGTCTGGGCGTCGCTCACGCCGGGAGATTGATAACGGAATCGGAAGATTTACAGGTATTGTTTGACGGCCGTAATTACAATGCAAACATTAAACAATATCAGCTTTACCTACAAAACTTTAAAAAAATAAGTGAAAGTACCTATCATAAAAATACATTTTGTTAATAAACTACGCATGCTAAGTAATAAGTAACACGTAAATAATGCGCTTAGGTCACTACGGTTCTATTGATAAGCTTGAAAAACAAATGTTACAAGATATTCTCATAGTAATCGATGTTGGTCCGCAAAATAATCATGTGTTGTTGTCTTTTTTTGTTGGAAAATTATTTAACTACTGAACTGGCTAAAATCAATAAAAAATCGTGCTTTTTTATTAATCACGGTGGGTATAGTTCAATGGTCAAAACGTTTGCTTTGCAAGGCAAAGGTCGTGGGTTCGATCCCCGACGGAGATTAAAAAAAAACGATATCTTAGCTCTAAAATACCCTCGATTGGTGTGAATTTGATCCCTCACCCGTAAAATGCCAGTCATAGCCTATTAATTAAAATTGGTGGTAGACGAAAGTCGACTCCTGAAGACCACCCATTCATGTAAATTCTTATAATAATAAGGATGATGCGTGAATCTCAGGCTGTAGTCTATGATGTTGGCGGATCAACAGTACAAGATAAAAAAATTACAGCTAAAATTCTTATTTATTTTTGTTATTATTTGCAGCGAAAGAGCGCAGTTTGTTTCATTTGTGTCGAATAATACCAAATAAATAGGCATAGTCAAGTGGATATGGGCAGGACATTTCTGTCGAAGGGATGGTGGACGATGGGAAAGAAAAGTGCTAGAGTGACGTCCGAGAATTGGCAAACGAAGCGTTTCACGACGTCATAAGAATAGTGGAAGTATCGTAGATGCGGAGGGCAGTGGATCGAAAAAGATGAAGACTCGGAGGACTTTGTTCAACAGTGAACGGACACACGGTGATTTTGATGATTATTTGTCAATTTCAAATATCTTGTCCACTATTTCTCTGGTTAATTGATGAAAAAAACACACTTAAACACAGTTTTTGGTTTTTATTTAAATGTTTATTAATTTTATACTACGTTCGATCAGTGCCGGTTTTAGGGGGTGGCTAAGTGGGTCGGTGGCCCAGGGCGTCGAATAAGCTAGGAGCGCCGAGTGCAACCAATCTTGCTTAGATTTTTTGTAAATGTATACAATATGGGGTGCTAGAAAAAAATGCCCTAGGGCACCGCAGAGTCTAAACCCTGTAATTGCGTTCAATTGAAGTAACGAGGACGACAAGTCGATAGTACTGATAGCTTTCAAACCAAACATGTTTGTCCTACTTCGAATACGTTACAAACAAATGTGGTCAACTTTTTTGAGACCGACGCCCCCTTCGCTAATTGCACGGTTGACTGACCGCAATCGGACCTATCCGCCCATTAAACATCCGCCCACCGCCTGCCACCCACCGCCCACTTTTGTACCGTTGTCTTTTTAAATCCCTCCCGCCCACAGTCCTTGGACTCTGGATCTGAAGCGGCGGCTCCGAAATAGATTCGTTCGATTTATTTATGTTTGATTGAGTAACAGACGAAGAGGGTTCCCGTGAAGGGTACATTTAAGTTTGTTGGAACCGTCGCGGTATGCGGTAGTGGTACTGCGGTATAAGAAACAAAATAGCTACAAATAAAATAAAATAAAAAATCCAAATAAGACGTTCGACTTACTACAAAAAAAGAACAATGCGTTTGATAAACAATGCCATCTTAACGATTTATCTTCAATATATGGAACACAAATTTTCTTTTGATCCTCAAAGATACGAGTATTTTACTGCTACTATCATGAAGACTGCTCATCCTCAAATTCTCAATTGATACAGAAATATCAATTAATCAATATCTTTGCCTAAGAATCATTTCTGAATTATCCTTCACGGTTAATATGACAGTCATAATTTCTCCAGAAATTTACGCAAATATTACACATTATTTCAGCAGGCAGCGTCAAACCACCTTAATTATGTGTCATAGAGTCCAGTTTACAAAAAATAATATTATAAATAACATTTGCATAACTCTAGTAACACTTTGGCTTAACACAATTAACTTAGTATGGCTTATTTATGTCCATCAGTTATAATTATTTTTCTTTATTTTCAATTAGCACTTTAATGCTAATATATATTGGAAGATGGTGTTAACCCTTTCGTTACGGCTCGGTGGAATATAATTTATTTGTTATATTCGTCAATACGGCGTGAATTTTTCAAACCATTTTATTTTGCTTAAAACTAGTATTTGAAGCAGAAGTGTACTTATCTGACCTATTCTCATATATCACATGGGCTATTCTATCCTTTAACTACCATTATCTACCATTATCTCAATTACCATTATCTGCCTTATTCTGAGACATCTCAGCATCCGGAAATGCACTTGAACAACATTTGTTGTTTTTGACTATCTCCAGAGCAACAGCCATGCATTTATAGAATCATTTTCAGGCGTATTTTATGTAATTTGCTAGTCAAAAAAATTAAGTACATCAAAAGATTCTTCCGATGCTCTCAACGCTTACATGAATTGGTCCCAGCCCAACTGGATGATTTTTAACTCACGTATATAACTAACCGTAATGAAATCGTTTATGTTAAACAGATCGCTGCTGTAATGCTAGTTAAATCTATACATAGTGCTTCTTCGAGCCTCCACTACAACAAGGCTAAACCCCTCGTTGAAGGCTCGTCCCTGACCCTTGCGGTTTTCAGACCCTCCATGACTGGCAGATCTATTTAAGCCTCTTCATGAACCCCATCGCCATCGAGTAATTTATGAATTTGTTTTTGACAAAGCAGCGTCACGGCGTTGTTACAACTAAAGGTTGATTTACACATATCAGTGACGTGACAGTAATCTATGTGACACACACATTCTTAAACCGGCAATGTAAAGAAGTATTTCTGAACTTTATTTAGGCCCACGGGGTTCTTACGTCATGGAAAATCGTCGGGAACTATGCAAATAATGTATATGTCGGAGCTTTGGGAGGTAGCGCTGACATTGGAAGAGGCAAAGATCGTGCCAGCTGACAGCTTTATAGTGGCAGTAAGTGACGACCAATTCCCTTTGCTAAGGAAAGGGACATGAAAATGATGTCATTGTAAAGTTGAATTTAAAACAACGAAATAGCAGATGTTGAAATATAAAAATATTTGGTTATATGACAAGTATATATGTACATAAAAATTAAATGTAGTAAACCTTATGACTATTATTATATTATTAATCTTATATTGAATTAAATATATTCATAATATTTATAATATATATTCAAAATATATAATAACCATTGCATCCTCCGAGTGTTAATTTATGGCGCAGAGGCGTGGAATCTAACAGCAAGTCTTACACATATAATTAAAGACACCCAACGTGGCATGGAGAACTCCATGCTTGGAGTATCTCTAGAAGATAGAATCTAAAACGACAATTTCCAAAGAAGAACTCAAGTATTGGAGGCTACCTAACGAATATCCACACTCAAATGGAAATGAACAGGACATATCTGTCAAAAAGATGATGGTCAATGGATAATACAAGTGTTAGATTGGCACCCACAAACTGGTAAACGAAAATGCTCTATTGACTTTATTATATTTAAGATTTATGGGAGCAGCCTGGATGTGGAAGGGGGATGATAGTATGGAGACTTTTGCAGAAGGCTTACGTTCAATAGTGGACGGATACAGGCTGATGATAATATCTTCAATGCAAATGTACCTTAAGACCAGTATAAATGCAAAAATACCAAGTGTCTGATCTTAAGAATGCAACAATAACAATTGCGTCAAACGTAAATACAATTTGAATTGCATTTAATCCAATTTAATTCAATAACTGTATCAATTATAAGTAATTCAGTTTCATCAAAACCTAATTCAAAATCAAAGGTAAACAGTGATTAAAATCACTGTGAGACTACTTCCGGTGTAATCACGGGCCGCTTAAATCACTGACTGACACTGATTAATGTAAAATGATCTTTATAGTCTCATTATGCCAAAAATCTCCCAAATATAAAAGGGCACGTAATCATGAAGGTGATATGCAAAAACGGCTTCGCCATAGTAATAATGAACCGGGATTAATCTAAGTTCTAAGTCATACCTTCATATACTAGTTTATATAAGCCTCAAGTAAATCACTTGGCCTCTTATATAATATTAATTCTGTTTCACCACTGTCATCTATGAAACCATTTTCATGTAAGCACAAGACAATACGGACTCACGGTTATAGAGAAATATTATTTGAAGTATAAATGGCACAAACCATTTATAGAGAAAATCTTTCAAATATGTGTGAAATGTTCTTTCAACATTTGAAACAAATTGACGTTTAATAGTTCTGTAAGCCCAGGTTGTCTATGTCTTGTCTCAGAACACCTGTATACCCAGAAGTCTATATGGTAACATAGATGGTTCCCGTAAGCCTTCAGGGCAAGATACCGCAAACTTGCATATACTGCGGTTGTATCAGGTAAATATTTGGTTGTTCAATAATCAGCGTCTTTAAGGAGATGGGATGATCTGCCCAGCGATCCCGAGGCCATACATTTCAAACGTCACCTAAATAACATTACCACTCTGAAATTTTGGAAATTTATTTTAAATTGAATGTTACCATTTCATTCTATCTCTTATTAGTGATTAAATTTGCTTTTAAAATACTGATTTACTACATTCTATCAAAAGCTTCCCTTTTTAGCTAAGCTTAACTTAAATGAACATGTTTGTATTTGTGATTCAAAAGCCTACAAAGCTTATACCCTCACTAGCGTGCTACCGAATGACTAAATTTGTTAATTGATTGTCTTAACTGCCGGTGATGTGCCTATTTCAATTATTTTCAGCATATTAAATTACCCGCGATACTATTTTCATTCCCTTATTGATTTATGTAAGTCTCTTTCAGCCAACACAAAAAACAAACATTTTAAGCTCTTCTCTTCTTTTCGATGCATTTCAATTTTTAATTTGATGCCATATTTCCAAACAATAATTTATTTAATTTAAGAAAACATATCAAAAAATCATTCTTGAAATAATTTTATCAAAAAGTGTTTTTTTTTCAAAGCATATTGACACCACAAATTGACGTTTCACAGTTTTGTAAGCCTATGTTATCTATGCCTTGTCCCAGAACACCTACATACCCGGAAGTCCACATGGAAACATACATGGTTCCCGGGAGCTTCCAGGGCAACAGTCCGCGAACATGCATAGACTGCTGCTGTAGTATCAGAGAAATATTTGGGTGTTCAATAATCAGCGTTTTTTAGGAGATCGGATGGTCAGCCCAACACTCCTGAGACCTGGATAATTTTAATTTTTTTCATTTCTATACGCAATTTTTGGTAAATATTTTGAGGACACGATATTTTTTGGCTTCTTCATCAGGACTCATATGGTCATTTTTTTCATATGGTCATTCAAGACGACTATGAAAAACAATGATGTTTTAAATATACAATTTTGTTTAGTGAATTAAACATTTTTTTAGCTTTTATTTCACAAGATTTCATTAATGACTGGATGTTTATCACTTTATCATGTTAATTACAATATTTTTATTAAATAAAAATATGCTTTCCTTAATTATAAAAATAAATATCACTGTATTCACACAAAACCGACATACATGTGAGAATTAAGTATAATACAAATACTTGTTTTATTTATGACGGTCAATAATATTTTTTTTTTGTTAAATACTAAGATTTTTTTTTTGCTTCTGCATTTCCTTTTTTATGAGTATGGAGGTTACCAAAAATAGATCAATATAACTTGGGATCTCACCAAAACATACACTCTCCTTAAGTAGTCTAAGTATCCTGGCCGTGTTAGTGCTTATCACTCAAACAATTAATAATTAATGTCAGTGTTATTTTAATGGTGGCAAATAACATGTTAAATGTTTATGACATATCAAATAAATAATGAAATACATTTTACGTTTGAATCTAATTTCGCGGTCTAATGCATGCGCATACATAACAAAAGCTGTCGAAAAAATATTTTTCATTAGAGTCACGCGAATAATCATAATACATTGTGGTCTCGAGATGAAAAAAGCTAGAGATTTATTTTTCACTCGTTTTACGAGGAAAGCTCCAATATATCAGTAACAATAAAGCTTTTTGGTTTGAATCCCAAACAGAACAGTAATATATTAGACGTAACTGCCGGCGCCTTATGCTGGGGCGATTAAGCAAGCAATTTACCAAGAGTAATTTTAAGGTTCGATTGGATTTGAATACATCGGGAGAAAATAATGGGAATTCAATTTTCACACACCAGAAAACATGGCGTCGGGCAAGCATTAAATTTGGCCATACCCAAAGTCACACTTTCAACCGTAGAACAGGAAGTATTAAAGAGAAAACTGATTCAATTTCAATTTCAATTTTATTTATTTTTTTCCTTGCAGAAACATTACAAATTTTATCAATTCAATGCATTTCTGAAGTACAATAATATAAATAGAATTATATAATATAAAATATAAATACAATAGGTAACATAAATGTGATGATGTAAATTTATTGACACATTTAGTATCACTGACCTCACACTCAGAACTAGCGTCAGGAGACTCAAGATAAACAGTTTGACTTGTAACAACAAAAACCCTGTCATAAGTATATCATGATTGACTCACAAATAACAAGGCATTATTGTCACAAAATAAAACGTGTAACATTTCGCCTCCATAAACACCAGTACTGAATTTAAAGCAATATAACACTAAATATCTCAATATCTTCACTCAAGTTGGTTTCAACCACTGTTCACTGCGATTCTTTCGTCTTATGCGTATCCAGGGTTGAACGATGGTCCTTTCAGGCCACACTTTTCATGAATGATTTGAGCGAAGTAAGCGATTTTTATGATAGTTGAAATAAGTTGACAGTGTCCGCCTGCTGACAATCCTTCTGATGGTCATCCAAAATATTTTTTGCAATCGCTAAGAAGCCTTTTTATGTCCTCAGCCGATGTATCTGGGTGGAGGTTACCATGAAGATACGCCATCTTCACCCAGTAACGTTTTTGAAGGAGCTGCAGAACCACGGATCAACAGACGTGCTGAATGTTGTTGCCTTTCCCCATGCGGAGAGAATTAACTTAGAACGTTGAACTTTTCCGGAAAAATTGCTCGGGGGGAATGTTAGGACATCCACGGAGAAATAATGTCCTCCAGTTCCTCGAACGATGATTTCCTGGCTTTAATTCATCCGGGAGCCTAACAAAACAGCGGGGCTCGATAAATAGTATCTTCCGAGGAGTCACGCTTCGGTGGCCTCATACATTGTGGTCTCTTTGAAAAAAGCAGGTTGAGTTTCTGCTGTCACAGTTAAGCGAAATCGACATCAGTAATGTTAAAGCTTTTTGGTTTGAATCCCAAACAGAACATTGATATTAGACGCTCGAGGCCGGCGCCTTATGCGGGGGGCAGATTTGTCAATTTACCAAGAGGGTTTTAAGGTTCAACGGATGTGAATATCATCCATCCCGCATCCAACAGCCTTTAAGTTTCAGCAGCAAACGGTGATAAGCGACGATTTATTTGCGCGATATCACAATTTGGCAGTTCGCCATCCTGTAGGTAGGATGACTAGACACGTCCGCCCGGTTTAAAAGTCGAGCGACGAATGATGTTGAGAACTCTAAGAGTCCCGTATTTGTCAAAATGTTAAGTGATTTTAGACAATATTTTTAAATCTTCGACAGCATTATTACCATTTAGTCATTAAAATAATACGAATAATTGCTTAGTTATTTTTTTGTGCCAATTAGTTCTTTTAGCTGCCACTGTCCATTACTTGTTTAAGGACATATCCGTACCTCCATATACAAGCAAATGGCTCCTGACAACCTTCAGAGCAGAAGTTCTAGTACTTGAAGAGGGGGTTACTGTATTATCCGTAGTAAGATTTTGTAAAGAAATCTGATGATTGGCCCGACGCTTCCGTCGTTCATATGCATTACGACCTGTAATATGTACAAATAAATGTTTTTTGTGTATGGGAATGAGCGATGATATTATTGATTCTCACATTTAAGTATGAATAAAGTTAAGTTCAATGGAAAAGAAATATTGCTTTGTGTAAGACGTACAAATTTGACAGCGATGTACAAACTCAATAAAATATACATTTGATTGAAGGAAATTTCCAATACTGTGAACTCAATCCTTGATTAATCCATTTGAACTAAACAAGATACGTAGATGAGATGTATATGAATGAGCAGCCTAATGCCGTCCGACTGTTGAACCTTCAAAGGGACACAAAGCGGGTCGGCCCTTTGAGAAAAAAATAAATATAAATTCATTGTAATGTTATAAATATCGAATAAAAAAGGTCAACCGTTTTCCAGGCTGTGAATTCAACAGTGAGAGTACACTCGGTATTATGAAATATTAAAATCCTATAGAGGGTTCCTTGTTATTCGGTCGATTACGTCTCCAATCGCCTATGAAACAAGCGTTCGATGGTGCGGTATGAATGATACAGCATTCCCTCGACGATCTCTGAAATATTTCTGGACTCTATTTAAATGAATGTTTATTTGATAGTATGCATCTTTAGAATGGAGAATCACTAGAAAAATTTGCCAATATTACGCGTAAAGAAATTATGCAATGGGCATAAAGGGTATTCTTCTATAATGGTCTAGAAGCAATATGCAACAACTCTTCCGAAGCAAAATGTACCCTTTTTACTGTTCAATCATAGTTAGCATGGTGATTTACTTGCGTTCAAAATATGGAGCTATACAAAGACTAACTTTCGTACATAAAAAAATAGAATGATGCTTCGGCTTGTTCGAGCGTAGTACAAGTATTACATATGAGTATTAAGCAAACTTATATTTAAAATTTTGAAGATTGGTCAGTGTCTTAATCGAGAGGACGCTGTGTTGAGAATTCGCTTAAGTTTTCGTTACCAGACAGAGGTTTGCAAAATTGAAGTGACTGGCCAAGTCTAGACATTAGCGTGAGACTTTCAATAGATAGTTATCATCAAAGTACACCGCGTGTAGTCAGGGTACCCCACCATACAATATCCGTTCATGACATCTTAGTATTGAAGAAAATATGAGTATGTATATTGTAAAAGTTTTAGTATAAGCCTATTTTGATTGCACAATTGTAATTCCGGTTCTTCGTAAGATCACAGAAGTTGCAATTCATTGCTTACTGCGCGTTGTTGATTATTTTGAGGCGTTTTTAAGTAACATCCTCCTCTCTCCCGAAAAGGTGTTACTCCGTCGTGTAAGGGCATGATGAGGAGTAGATCAGCAAAACAAAGACATTTTCAGAAGCACATTGACGTATATTTACGATAAAACTTTACAAGCTTGTGGCCCGGACCTAGGCGCAGCAGTAGGTCAAGCCACAGTACAATATGCTCTCGACGAAGGACGCTGGGCAACTGATCTCTGCGCTTGGTATGGGCTCTCACCCGCGCCACGAGCGGCGGTGTATATAACTAATGCCAATATGGCAAACACATCCCTGTTTGACAAGCGAACAGACATAGAGACGAAAGATTGTATATCGAGGTTTTCGGTACCAACAGTAACAAATGGTCCATTCCTTGGGAGTGTTTTGTTTAATAATTTCATCTCTTCAACTAATTCACAAAACACCCAAAATAAGCTTTTAATAGTATGGCTGTCACCTTTTTGCCTTTGTTTGTCAGCCTTTGATATCGTTAGGAACCCTATATGTTTGCAGGCAGACTTCAGGTGTACATATGTCTTGAGACAAGGTATGGCCAGTGGAAACTGACAAAATTGAATGGCGAAAATTTGTGTTACTTGTATTAGGTAGGAAAAGGATATGCTAAGAAAACATATATGTACAGTCTCAGATATAGCGAACGGATTTGAAAAAGCTCCGACTGGGATTGAAATCTTAACCCTCTCAAAAGTCTGACCTCGCTGGTAAATGAGCGTGGCTGTCATGCTTGACAATTTGTAATTTTTTAATAAAATGTATCAGAAAAACTATTTATTTATTGCAGCAGTGTGCTTACTTCAAGTAATGTTCTTTATGCCACAAATCAAATACAGTTAATCTAAAAATGTGTGCATATGTTTTGCACGCCCTAAAATTCCATTGTAGCAAGTCGTTATGTATTCTTATAATTATAACAAGCGAGACACAAACTAATAAAGCCCACATTAACACCAATTTACTTTTAACTACGGCTGCCAAGTAAGAACAAAAACAATTACCCGACTGACGAAGCGAAGAATAATTAGGGTACGAATTCATATTCACCAATATGTTCGAAACGGACGACAAAGTGTCGATGATATCAATTGTAGTTTAATGCTGTCGAAAACTATATCTTTTACTATCTAACGGGCAATTGAAGCATTAATTGTTATTGCTTGGAAGTCATTTTGTTCGCCATAACATTTGCAGTGAGACACAGTTTTTGATGACGTTTGTTTTATTGTGACAGTAAAAGTCACGCGCTTCGAACTAGGAAACTGTTTCTAAGTACATTAAAATAGTTCTAACACGAAATAGCGAATAATTTCGTTGCATTTTATTTGTTGGACGAGCAAATTAAATTTTATGACAGCATTATTGTTGCTTTTGTGATGATAAATATATTATATGTGCCCATAATTATGAAAGTGGCGTAAGTCAAGAAATTGTAAAAAACGGGTCATTCATTTATTTCAGTTCCCAATGTTGTGAATTAATATAATCTTCATCCAGCATTAATTTAAAAACTCTAAACACGGAATTTTATGCAACATGAAGTTGTCACTTTCATTGGTTTTCAACCAACATCGAAACACAAACCTTTAAATATCACAGAACGAATAAAACATGACTTACACCACTTTCATAATCATGCGCACATATATTTATATTTTATGTAATCACATACATGAGAATACCGACAGATGGTGATAGTAATTCTGAATTCGCAACTGTGGAATTCTATGACGCTTACCATGGTGCATATGGCTAAGCGTTGCATGTAGCGTGTCGATCCGCCAACGTTGTAAATTCCAGTCCGAGATTCACGCAACATTCTTTATTATTACAGGAATTTACTATGAATGGGTGGTCTTCACGGGACGACTTTCGTCTACCATCAATTTTAATTAATAGACGGGTAAGGGATCAAATTCATGCTGACCGGGGGTATTTTAGAGCTCTTAAATTGATTAAAAACCCTTTTTTTTAATCTCCGTCGGGCATCGAACCCACGACCGTTGGCTTGCAAAGCAAACGCTTTGACCATTGAGCTATACCCTCCGGCAAATATAAAATATCAATATGAAAAGCGTTTTAAATGGTTTTGTATACAATCAAAGCGATATTGAAGAGCAAAAATATTGTTCTCTTAGTAAAATTTAGTACAAATACTTAAATGAATACTCGTAAACTTTTCAATGTTTTACCGATGCACCATAGATTTTTTGGGTCTTACAATAATATATGTCTACAAACATAACTTATACAATAGTTTTTTGACACAATAAAACGCTTGTTTATATATTATTCAATATAAGAATGTGTAATGTTGTTATAAAGTATTCAACAACTAATACAAATGTAAAAACCATTTTGTATGTCATTTTTTTCATAATAAATGGACCATTTCAATCAAATAATCATCATATTTTTGGGTATGTTGTTTTTTCCGTAGTAGAAGGATTGGCCTGGCATTGTAAATAACTGTTTCCAGGGGGCACCACGCAGAGGTTCCTTCTTTGCTCCCCAGAACAGACTTCGGACCGGAGTATGCAAGATGAGGTCACAAATTAAAGCCTGGCAGTTTTACAGCGGACCGACTGAATGTGACTGCGGCGTGGAGCAGACCCTGACACACCTTCTGGAGTGTGCGCTATGTCCGAGTAGCTGCACCCAGAAAGACCTGATGATGGCCGGGAGAAACGCCACTTCTAGGCAGACAGGATCTTGTTGTTTCTGACACGATTATTAATTTTTGGTAAAAATGATTTGAGTTTTAAATAATATATTCATTGAACTATGCAAAATAAAGGTACATGCAGCTAATGACATACGCTAACTATTAAAGTAATAGAAATAATTTATGCATATTCATAATATTATTATGTGTTAACGTTTCTACTCTATCAGGCGGCATACATACTCGTAGAAATAAAAACATGAGCCCAATAATCACATGCCATGCATTTTTAAAGCGACTAACTGTCAATGGGCGGTGCTTTCATGAATAATTTTGTCTGCTACTAATTTACCAATCTAGAAATGTACTTAAAATAATTGTTAGTTTTGCTTATATATCTATTCTTACGTAATGGAATTATTCGTTAATATTGTACGCAAGAGCGTATTTCTTACCGAAAATAAAGCGACTTACAATTTTGTAATGATACTTAAAAACACATCAAGGCCGGGGCCTAATCTATCGATTGTGTGATACCATCAATTGTATTAACTCGAGTACAAACTATTCAAATGTAGATAACGCGATCGAATTGACGCTTCCAGTCAATATTGAACCAAAGTAAATACATTAAGTCAGTGGCGTGCTCCAAGGATCTACCTTTGCATATACAAATTACGAACAACCTACCTGTTTAGAATGAAAAAAAAAACTTTACAAGATTACATACAATATAAACACAATGTACATGTTGCTTATGAGTTCGATAGATTACGTAACTCGGAACGACAGACACGGAATGTTTGAAAATGTATTTTATTTTCTATCAATTGTAATGATATTTTTTCATTACATATTTAAAACATTTGGTGATCATTAATTGCCAAGTTTTAGTTTTGTTAGTTGACACTGTACATGCTTTTTTTCCAAGATACATCTGTACCTAAAAGGTCTACCTATTGACTTCCCCCCGTCTTTAAAAAGACGAAAAGTCGCGGATTCGTCACGTAGCCGCGTGGAGGAAGAAGACCGTAACATGACGTTACTTCCGCCTCGGTCGAAGGAGACTTAACTTACGACTAAAAGTATCGAGGTTTTCGGTACCAGTTAGCAACGGCTATATCATGCTGATGTCACTACGAACATATTTGGTTTACAACAATCTTTGGGATAGGATTTCGAGGACTTGATGTGAGGCCAGTTGTAGTTCATCATCAACCTATGCCCATATATTAGGTCTTCTGCATGATTTTCATCCTTCTCAATAAATACGCCTTCCACTTCGAGAAGAATTGCGGGAGTAATCTGTATGCAGAAGGCAGACTGTTTTCGTATCCTTTGTCTATCTTACGTGATTGGTTAATCGGATTTTCATAAACATCGGATGGTTACTTCGCCGCTTAACTCAACCAACGATACGCGATAAGCAGTAGTATTTTATATTGCTTGAATTAGGTGATCTCACAAGAACTGTCATTTACCAAACAATATTACAGCATTTTTTTAACAAGGCTTTAACGAAAGTGTACTATGAGTAATAAGCTATTTATAAATGTGAGTTTAATCTAATATAAATTTTAGGTTAAGGTTTTTTTCTTTGGTTGACATTCCAAAAATATACTATATTGCGGTAAAAAAAACGTTACTCAAAACGAATTGAGGAGTCTTTGCTCTTCACTGGACCTGTCGTCATGTTTTGGACTCCATCTGCAAGGAGTCCCCTTAGTGACTCTAGCACTTCCCTACTCTGAGGTGTCAGCTGGGACTTTTCATCCAGACACAGGGCCGCATACCAAATAAAGGATATTTCCAATAATTTGAAGATTAATAGAATTCAAAAAAAAAATCTTTTACAATTTTTAAAATAATTAGTAGAACTATTCAAGGCTCGAAAACATTTAAATTAATTCAATATAATCTTGATTGATTTCATTTTCTACCTGAATAAATTACAACAATAAGAGTTAGTCACATACGTACAATGTTTAATTGTCGTAACCTAACAAAGTTAATGTATTTTTTTTGTAATGAACTTTATAAATTTTCTTTAACTATAAAATAATATGCATACATGATGTCTACATCACTAATTTTTACCAAAGAGATAACTATTTGTTTACTCACGCCACCTTATTGAGCCGAGAAATTAAAAAGTATTGTATTATAAATTACAAAAAAACATATATTTTTATTTGTAAATACACTTGTTATAAGCTGTGTGCATATTTATATTTGCAAGAATCAATTACTTAATTTATCGAAAAATTACATTCTTATTTATTTTTTAAAGTATTTAATGCTTAAACTTTTCAAATTTGAAATTGTGGAGATAGAATTTTCCATATCTCATTTGTTTTATTTGCAGTCTTAAGTGAGTGTAAAGACATCGAATATATACTCGTATATGATGCTCTTAAGAGAAATATTTTTTCACAAGACAGATAAAGAAAACTAAAATGTGGCGTGCTATTGTGATAACTACATATCTAAGCTTTGAATTGAATATATTATTATTATAATTCATTTTTTTATACTACATAAGTCCGGTCATGATCACCGGATTTCCCATATCTGACTCCAATTTTTTCCACATGTCTGTGTATTGTTGTACCGATATCAGCCGCCTCGTCGCTATGAATCAGATCCGGACAAAGGAGAGTTGTCCAAACAAATGAAAATTCAGTGTGAAAGAATAGCACACAATATATGGGCAGATCGAGTTATGTAATCGAGTGGTGGTTACGAAGTAATTGCCAACCTAGGAATTTAGAAATAAAAAAAACTTCTTTCATACAGTTTGTATATAAGCATAATTTCTCTAGTTACCACTGTCCACTTCTTACCCCATGACATCTTTGCACCTGAAGGTCCACCAGGGAACATATATGGTTCCCAACAATTTCCATAATAGCAATCTTGATGCGACGGCACTATAGTATCCGAAACATATTTTTTATGATTTCTTAAAAATTTAATTTGTAATGATATCCTCCTCTTCCATTTAGGACATCGATTAACTGGACGAAGGATGCAGGATCAGGTTCACATTATAAACAACTTGTTTCTGTTTCACGATACATGTTTATTTGTCAATAACCTCGCCCGTTAAAGGGCCGCCCTTAGGGACGGTCTTTCCACGAGGACGGGCGAGTTGCGACTACTTGCCCGCTCTCACATTTCGGCGGTACCACCCGCCAAGAGGACAGTTGTACCACCTGTCAATGTACCAACTGTCATAACAATTATTTTGGCGTATGCAAGCACCGCTTAACATTCGATGTAGATGTCACGCAAGCGAACCAAAATAAAAGACAAAAGATCGCTTGTTGAGGCTTTACGGCATCGGCCTTAAGGAGCTATATCAAGCTGATATCAGTAAATTAGAATTTTCAGAGAGATTGAATGAGGCCTGGACATTAAGTCCAAAGGATCAACGCAACTAACGACGAGCTGTAAGTAAAAGACAGTTCGTAAATAGATAATTTTGGTCCTCATTTGATATTCTCTCAGCTTAATTTCGGTGATCTAGCGAGAGCCGTACAATGTGCTATTATCGTTGGTCTATAATATGTTTCAGTTACGGCAAATATTTATAAATGATAAAAATGTGGAATTATGGTAATTTAATTAATTTTTTAAAATTTTTATTAGAATATTATTTTATTATTTCAATATTTTAATCTACTTTTATAGATCATTGACTATATTACAATATTTTTATTACTTAAATATACATATACTAAACATAAAATTCTTTTTTCAACGCGTCAATCCAAGCACAAAAATAACGGCAGAAGCGGGATGCGAACCGCGGACCTTGGAAACCAACTATGCCCAGGTATTCATACTGCTCGGCGAATCGCGCAGGTAAATGATTGGTTATAAAGTCCGAGTCGGAACTATAAGTAGTCGTTTCACATCCATTCAGTCTATAGTTTGGTTCGAGACCCGAGTGGTACTTACTAAAATAAATAGACTGCCGGAAAGTAATAATATTAAGCTTGTAAATAAATGAAGACTGATAGAATAATAATAAAAATATACATACTTTGAATATATACAATGGCGACATCTGTCGTACGATGATAACAATGATATAAATACTAGTTTCACCGCAAGTCAGTCTGGGCATAGCAATGGCGCGATTCGCCGAGCGGTATGTATAGTTGGTTTCCAAGGTCCGCGGTTCGCATCCCGCTTCTGCCGTTCTTTTTGTGCTTGGATTGACGCGTTGAAAAAAGAATTTTATGTTTAGTATATGTATATTTAAGTAATAATAATATGGTAATTTAATTTTAAATAATATTTATATTCATTTAAATGAAATCATAAATTGAAATTAAATCAAGCCGTGTGATATTAAAACATAATTCCAGTTATTAATATTTTCTTAATACTCATGTGAAGGCAAAAGTTTCTATTGTTAAAAACACTGAATTTTTGAACATGTTTCTTTTAGCCATCGAAAAAATATATAAACTAATAAAATAATTTATGCCAGGATATTATTCTTCACAAGAACTAGACAGACTATCTGAAAATATTTTTGATTCCTTAGGACAAACAATCCTCTGTTGATTTAGGACATTTCAGAAATATAATTTAATGCCTATCTATAGTTTTCTCTATCATGTTATCAAACCCATTGAGGTTTTCACCGGAAATTTCTTTGTAGTATTTGAATTATTATTTTGAATAAACAAGAAGTACGTACTTATTAACATTTGAAGCATGAAATTTGAGATCATTGTGTAAGAATCACTAACCCGAAAATAGCTGTCATGAAATACCAATAAACAATATAGTTCACCCAAATCAGTGATAGTTGTCCAAAAATATAATCCACGTGATTCATGTGAAAATAAAGCAACTATTTTTTTAGTATATCAGCTCCTAAGATAAAGTAAATGGATATCGAAATGTTAAACAATGTGGCATGTCAAATTTCTGATGATTCCATTACGTAATCGACATTCATATATTATATGATGTCTTTAAATACACATTTTCAACACAACAAATAAAAAAAAATCGTAGGTTCTTACGACCAGATTTGGTATTGTGGCTTTTGGGTTTAGTCGTGTGTGGCGATTTTCTCTATACCAATATTTTGACTGCCATTGCAGGCATCTCAAAATCGTCAACCATGAATATGACTTCTTCAACTTATGCTAAGCTGAAGAGGACTGGAGATGATCGAGAAGAGTGGAGATCGAGATGCAAGTTTTTGTTGCTCCAAACCAATCCACTGGATTGATACAATTAAATAGATACGTTTAAAAACAACATGAGTATTTTTTATGATTAGATAAAACATGTTGTTTTTCACTGAGCCAATGCAGACTTCGTAAAAATATTGTTCAATTTGTGCTTTGTGCAGTAATCAAGAAGTTATAGCCGTCCTTTGTTCTGTTTGATTGTGGCCGATATAACAGCGCCGAAAAGCTTTTGTTAAGGTGAAACAAATCCTCCCCAGCCAAAGCTCGTTTTCACGAATGTACTCTTACCTGTTGTAGATATAAGTGTACATACATATTCTGTTAGAACGTAAATGAAATTTAGGGGTTAAGGTTTGTAAATAAAAATACGAAAAAAGTTATTCAAATTAGTAAATGCAAGATCCTTTGATTTTGAAATACGAGTAATTAAACAATGCTTTGATTCAATAGGTCAATATAAACGAAAGAATCTCTTAAAAAGTTGTGTTTGACATCCAAATTTTAAAATTAGTTTCAAATTATACGGTGTTTTTATTTTTGGAGTTCACTTCGAATTGTTGAACGTCTTAACTTGAATGTTTTAACTTCTACGTTCCAGACAAGTACATCCGTGCTCGTAGCCATCCAATGATTTTTGATCCTAGTTGATACTTATGGAGCTTCGAGCACTCAATTTAGTACAACGACAATAGCACTTATAAATGGCCTACCATCACACCTCGATCCTTTTCATAAATTATTTTCCTCTTTTGTCGATGGTTTTGTTCTCCTAAATCTCTGTGTTCTTCGACACGTGTCATCTTCTTCTTATTTTTTTTTTGTATGTATGTACTGTATGTTTTTGTATACTCTATGTTTCTTATTCATTATTATTCTATCTACCTTGGAATTTCGATTTTGTTAAATAAATAAATTAAATAAATATTAAATTGATAAATACTTTTAAGTTTGTTTCAATATGGATCACGTTAAGCACTATTAATTAATACACTGAAGGATCGTGATTTCACTTTCAATGAGAGCTTCGTCAGTTCTCTAAATTTGTCGTCCTTGGATTGAATGATGTCAATTGAATGTGATTCTTCCATTCACACATACCAAGATTTAAGCAGTTCAAACAGAAAATAAATCGTTATTTTTTTATTGTAAACTTATATATAATCAGATTTAATAGAACTGATTATAAATCTATACAAAATTTAATAAATGTTGTATGTTTTTCGAATTTTCTGCTTTATGCTACAATTTTTAGATTTTACACGTTATGTGGTTTTTCATAAAAATATTTATTGGGTTATTAAAAAAGTCTCATTTGGATTTTAACGGTAAAGTTGAGACACAAAGTAACGTTTTACGGGTTATTATTGCATTAATTAAAAAATATTTAATTATCTTAATGTCATTTTGGAATGCATCTATTAATTTGTGATAAAAACACTCATTGATGTTACATCAAATTACTGTTTGAAATACTTTGAATGTTACATTGTATAATTTTGTGTAATTTCCATTAGAAAATGGCGGAGCATTAGCGGTTCGAATAACGTACTGACACACATATTAATTACGGTTATTATATCTTCATATATACGGCGTATTAGACTAAAAGCAATAATTTAATATAATTACTTTGAACTCGAACTAAAGCCATTATTGACCGCAATTAGAATCTTAACAAGTTATTACAATATATCAATGAAAACATACAATTTCAGGCTAACTCGGCAAACATTCTCGTATAAACTATGCTTTAATACGAAGTCCTTACTATTAAATTATGATTTATAAAATAGTTCATAGTAACAATTTACATATTGGATCATATTTCCATATTTCCTTCGTCACATTATACATGAAAATTCATATCCATACATGAAAATGTTCGCTATATATAGAGGTATATTTCTATTGAATGCTATTATCCATGCGTTGCTCCAAGACATCTCTATACACGAAGATCCTCCCAGGAACATATGTTTTATTTAAAGTATCAAAAAGAGCTAGTCGTTTGATAAACAATGACACTCCTACGCCTAACCTGCAATCAATGGAACACAGGCGTAAGTTTGGTTCACTTAGTATTTTCTACCGTTATTACCACGGTCGCTGCTCTTTGGGACTTAAAGAACTAATTCTGCCTGCACCCAGCCTCAACCGACAAACTTGTCTTACACTTGCCGAACATCCATACAAAGAAACAGATAAATATACACATGTAATCTCCCCAACCCGCACAAAAACACAAACACAACACACGTTTCCTGCGTGCAGCGTCCAGCCTCCCTGGCTGAGCGTCATAGAGTGTACCTCTCTTGACCGGCTGTGCTCTCCTGCATGCAATTACATAAAAAGATATAGTTCTTGACAATAGATGGGAGCTTGGTGACTTGAAGCGGCAGAATTAAGGTGATTTATTGATTTTAATTATAAGAGGTAGATTTGATTAAATTGCGACGTTCCCCAGGTATGTCCTTGACACCGTATATAATTCCTTCTATGTTATTGTGGCTTTCAGATTTGGCTGTGTGTGTCAAATTATCTATTACCAATATTTCGATCGCCATTGAAGGGGTCTTCTTCAGGGTTGACGACCAACGGTATAGAAATATTGTCACACACGGTTAAACCCAAAGACCACAATACCAAATATGGTCGTGAAAACCTAAAAATTATAAAATTCCTTCTAAATCAGATCAATATATTTAGTACATATGTTCAGCACAGATTGCCGCCACTCAGATATGTCACCTGCCACTGCCCAAGCCTTATCCCAAAACAACTTTGCTTAGAAAGATCAATCTGGGAACATATATGGTACCCAAAAACCTTCAGGATAGAAGCCCAAAGATTTGAAAAGCGGCTGCTGTGGTATCATATGCATGTTTTTGGGTGATTTGCTAAGCGTAAGATTAATCCAATGACAGCATGTAGAAAGATGGAGATAATTAATACAAAGGTTTTGCTTAAAATTTGTGAAATTGTATTACATGTCGAAGATTACTATCTAACTTTTATACAAAAAGTTTGTAGAAAAATTATTTAATATAAGTAATTATAAATAAATAAAAGTCTACAAAAAACGAATTGTGAAGACGTGAATTCAATAAAAACGTAATTTATTCATGTTTATTGTTAACAAAAGTGTTTGTTTTATTTTTATAGTTTCATATTTGTGCAGTACACTCAGCACGAATAATATTGTATTGAGATAAAGAGGGAAAGAGAGAGACTTGCGAATAAAAAAGTAAATTTCAGTCGAGGATATAAATCGTATATTATATTACGCAATCCATATGAATATAAAATTATTCCCATACAATAAACCCCAGAGTACGATGGTAATGGAAAACCCAGTCGAGTAAAAGATTTCATTTTGTTTGGGCGAGGCACCTCAAGCCCCTCAGTGCCGCCAGTGTGACTTGCGTGGTATGGGTCGCTTTTATATAAACTGACCCAAGCAAATAAAATATATATTATTGTAATTTTTATAAAATAAAAATATAATGATAATTATATATAAATAGAAAGTTCTATTAATCTAGTAATGTTATTTAATAATATAAATTAATTATGTTTATTTAAATTTGTTAATTTTAACAAGAATAACAAAAGGACTAATGGCAATGGAACATTGTAAACGCCTTTTAATTTGATTAAAGAAGTTAAGCATCATTGGATGCTGATGTAAACATGGATGGATTACCGCATGTTGCTTACAGCATGTCGTTTGTTGGTTGTTCCACGCCTTAAAACCAAACAATCTAGATTTTTAAAGCGTCAGACTAATTAACAGATCACCTTAAAATAATCCAATTAACAAATCATCCAAAATATTTCTTAGATACTAAAGTACCGTCATACCAAGTTCTTGGTTTTCTGTGAAGTGGGTCGTCTGGAACTACATACAGGCATGTTGCAAGATTGATAGACATTCGGATGCAGAGATATTTAGAACTATGCATGGACAATAGAAACAGATATAACTGAATGGTGGTTATGTGTGGTGACTGTATGTTTCAGATATGAAACATATATGCAAAGAAAAAACATTTAAAATTAGATAATTATCCTAAAAATATAGTTTTAATATAAGTATACATTAATTATGAAGCATAATATTTATGAACACGTTTATAGTGATGTCCTTTTTGTATGCAGATAAATGAGATACTTATGTAGACTGAAGTCACTCTAGCATAGAAATAACAAAAGTGAGAAATATATACATCTGTAACGGTGTATCTGAGATTCGATTGAGAAACACTTATAAAAAAACTGCTGTGTAATTTTTAATGTAACTATCCAGTATTTTTTTAGTTTAGTTTTTTAGTGCGATGAAAGTTAAATAATAATTATTGCTGTTTTAAAATCGATAGTGCTCCTCTTTTATCCCGTGATTTGTTTCTTATATTTGCGGAAATAAATATTTAGTTTCTTACAATATCCGCTGCAGTTCATTTCCTTGGGGATGCAGTGTACCCAGAGAAGTGGAAAATCATAACAAAGCAATGGGAATTGGGTATTCGATAGTTCTCTGAATTCACTTCTACGATGTGATAGACTGAAAATACTATTTGCCTGTATAATCTAAAAGTTAATATTATATAATATAATATATTTATAGATTACTTTGTAAATATATTTAACAGTACAATTAGTGTCATATATGATGAGATATAATAAATAAATTATAAAAGTCTAAGAGCAATGAAATAACTAATTAATCATTGCTAAAAAATAGTGAGTATGTCAATGTTGAACTTGTAATTGGACTAATAACCAGTGTTCGAAGGTAAATAATACAAATTCATAAAACATATTGTACCAATAAATGTGTTGACTGAAAATATTTGAAGAATCGGTTCCATTTTTTTCAAAGATATTTCGACACTTCATAAAATTTGAAGAAAGTTTTTCCTAAGAAGCCTTATATTTCATTATGTGTTAAGCATGGTTGCACAGAATGCAGTTTGTTGTTAACGTTTCTTATCTGCATACAACGCTTATAATTTTTTTATCCAAATAATTGCAGATAAAATTGATTCACATCGCACAGCAATTATTATGACGTATTTCGACAAGATTAAACCCTTTTCATATAAGTATGAGTATATACAAAGTGAACATTACTTTGAGAGCACTTCTCGTCAAATGAGAAATGAACTATAAAAAAAAGTAACGGTTTTAAAGTAGTAAATGTTAAAATTATAACATATTGACTTTCTCGCGAAAGGTTGTCATGTATACTCGTATAGAAATGGCATGGTAGCTAGAATACGTAGGGATGAGGTAGACGTATTCAATCGGTTAAGGCCTCTTTTGAACTGCGTTAACGAGTTTTTGTCTACTTCATCAAATATTGGGGAATATCACAGAATGCATTTAGCGTCTTACAGGGACTACCACATATTCATTTTAGTATAAATTGTATAAGAAGTGAACGAGTTATAGAGCAGTATGTATGGAGTGAGATAATTATTTGCTCGTAAATTACAAATATGATATCGCACTTGTACAATCACAGGTACATATACGGTACTCTTTGATTTTTACGTCCAACTAATACTTATTAGTATAATCTCCACATGCGACATATATTTCACTGTCTGTTAGCGCAAAAAAATCCTTCAGCATTTTAATGGGCAAAGCAAAAAATGTGCCAAGAACAGCGGTGTCTGTCGATGGCCGTAAAACACTCTCGGACATTTATGGCTGGAATAAAAATGTCGACAGCCCCGAAAGAAGTCGCATGTGAACAGGTGGTCGGCCGGAAGTGTCCCAACAAACTGGGTGAGTCCAACTTTCACACATAAATCTGCATCGTGACATGTGTGACCAATCAGAGAGGCCTTGTGCCAATGCGCCCCCTACCACATCTCCTCTCATATATATTACTTAGGGAAAGGTTCGCGAACATTGAAATACTTTGCGAGGAGTTTTTCCGTTTGGGTCGCCTCTCGATTGATTTTCCTTCGGCACACTGCGAAACTTAATCCTCATCAAGTCGGAGAGTTTTTTTTCAACGGCGAGATTTTTCTTGCTTTATTTGATATCGGAGACGAAACGGAGTGGGCCGCAGATGGAGGTCATTTCAAACATGAACGCGACCAATTTGTTACAAATATGTAATAAAAAAATCAAGCAAATATGTTCAATGTATCGGTTTTCATGTGTACACAGAAGTAAAAAGTGACAGAAAAGTAGTTACTATTCGATTATTAATTTTAAAACACCATATCATTTGTATTCTCAAATGTTTTTGCAAATACGAGTATATACTTCAGATGCCGCGGAAGAACAGTAACTATAGGTCACTTTTCTTCAAGGCTCGCCCTCTTTTGGAAGGCCGATAAATACGATATATTGAAAATATTCGGCGAAGCTTTGTGAGGCATACGATGTGGTAAGTACTATAGTAGCTGACTGAGCTTTGTGATGATAGTTCGTTTCGACTACACCCTCCAGCTAGGGGAGCGAACATGGTAATGATGATGATGATGTCATTACTTGTATTCTAATCCAAGTAATCCACGATGGTTTCGTAAAAGGTATACTAATTACTTGATATTTTATAAGCAGATCAGACTTTGTAGGCTTAAATCACCAAATCTTATCAAAATAACCTGATTGATAAATGTTCCTTATGAGGTAGAATATTCATAGTTAATACCATATACTGAAAGGCTAAAGCATGGTAATGATGATGATGATGTCATTACTTGTATTCTAATCCAAGTAATCCACGATAGTTTCGTAAGAGGTATGCTAATTACTTGATATTTCATAAGCAGATCAGACTTTGTAGGCTTAAATCACCAAATCTTATCAAAATAACCTGATTGATAAATGCTCCTTATGAGGTAGAATATTCATGGTTAATACCATACACTGAAAAGGCTAAAGCAAGGTCTAGAAAAAACGCAATAAGCATGGTGTACTACAAAAAAATATGTTTCAAGTAGCTGAACATGATAGAAAAAATATTTTAAATATACTTGATTATTGTATGTCTACAAAAAAGGCTGACCCACCGCTCTAATTGGCTTAAAAAATGGTCCAAATCCATTCGTTTGTGGTCGAATAAAAGCAAATAAAAGAAAAAGGATGAAGTGTATTTCAATAGTTAAAAGAATTAAAATAATATTCAATGAAATTTTTGTTAGCCAAACAATTTAGCTGTGGTACGAGAATACTGAAAATCATTTTATATTGCGTATATTTAACTAACCAAACAATTTCAATGATCACAATATTTTATATTTGGGTCGTATTATAAGAACACTGTGTTGCGGCCGAAACTTCTACTCTTTATTTTTTATTAAGCTGTAGAATGCTTTCACCGAAACGTAAATACATAACAAGGTCCGACCTAAGCCAATATTGTTCCTGGTTTCGTTGATTGGAGAAGTTTATATCCACATGGAGTATGATATCATAACTCAGCACACTGCCTAAGGTCAGATTGCAGAACTTTTTGTTTCTTGTCATTTATTCCCAAAAGACACAGTTGGTTAATGAGTTGATGAGAAAATTTGCTGGAATAATATAAAATATTGTATGAAACATAAGTTTTACATAGTTACACTGGCATTACATTAATTTATCATAATATACTAAGTGTGAATGAAAGGGTTGCCTAGAGTTGGTAGAAATTTGAAAAAGTTAATACCAAAGAAAAGACATTCATAGTAAATTATATTTTATTTTATAATAAACATTTTTGGGTGATTTGTAAATCAGATTTTTTTAAGGAAATCAGATGATAAGCCCAAAGCTCTCGATGTCTGAACCTTTTCTTCTTAAGGGGCGGCTATCCACAATAACTTATGTACATTATGATATTGCTAACTACTAGATTATCTTAGTTTTCATTTGAAATTCACATTGTGAAGGAGTTACGAGATGTATAGTATCACACAATGTAAGGAGATGTATAATATAGTGTTATCACTAAATCTAAGCAAAGCAACCTTTATAACTCAGCATTTCTGTTTTTCCACCAATACATGTATATGCATGGGAAAATGAAATAAGAAAACTAAACTAAATTAATTATACGAACTAAGTAGCTAAATAAATTTCCTATATCCTTATACTGTAAAGTTGGATACGCCCCTGTGCGGTTCTTGCTGTAATAAAATACAGACTATCAGCGATGAAACAGAAAGGATTTTATATGCTGGAACCAGTTAAAAAAACAATTATCAGATACCTAAGGAGTCTCGAGACCTTCCGAGCGTTCGTTTTACTGTGAGCAGCCATAAATTAAAAAACCCTATCTTGAATTACAAAGCCGAGCAAACTTACTTCGCTTTTAATTGTGATTCTAGCGAAATTAAACGGTTTCAATTGTCCTTTGCGTGTCTTTAATTGTTCAAATCAAACAGAAGATTTATCCCCCTTTCGTCCTTTGAGTCAATAGTAAAATAATTCGCAGGTTTTTATCGCAGTCACTTTTTCAGGTTGGCGCGAATTAACTGTGACAGTTTGTTTTTTTTTTTTTAACTGGGTTGTGTAATTAAATAAATTACTCGTAGCTTCTGTCTTTTTAAAAGCCTCGTTGCTTTCGTTTTACTTGAGAGTAGTTTTTTAACCCTTTCATTACGGCTCAGTTTTAATACAAATTATACTGTCAATTATAAAACTAGTATTTGAAGCATAAATGTACTTATCTGGTCTATTTTCATATATCGCATTGGTTCTTGTATCTTTTAGCTATCAGATGATGCGTAAATAACTATTCTAAGAAATTAGCAAAACGTGATAAATAGTGAATGATGTAAAGTACTCGTAAAAAATAAATCTTTTCATATGTTTAGAGATAAAAACGAACCTAGCGTAAAATGCGTCTAGTAGCAATATTCATTTTGTTGTTTTATGTGGACTTAAACTGTGGAATACTTGCGACCAAACCATTGAAGATTAAAATTAATACGGAAAAACCGATACATATACAAATTCACAGAAAACATCTTAAATGTAATTTCTTCAACATGTCAAATAATAGAAGAAAAAAAATCTCTGATTCATCGACGAGAGTTATGTTTCATAAGATGGTGTTTGCTATGAATTTGTACGTATTTCGGTGTTGATTAATGTTGTTTGATATATTAAGTACTCGAAAACAATATGTTGTGATTATTAATTATGCTTAAGATTTAATTAAAATAAAATAGGAATTTAAATTTAATAAAAACTCTCTTTCAGATAGTTGTTGATTTATATATTTTATTTATAAATAATCATATTCGTTTATATATATGTAAATAGTAAATAAACGTTTTTTTTTGGATTCGTTTTATAATAATTCACAAATAGATTTTTTTTATAATTTCATAAGTACACGGCCATATATCTTAGTTTTGATTTAAAATTTTCAGAAATTATATTATTGAAAATAATCTAAGATACTTTGTAGTATATATTTTAGTTTTGAGATTATGTGAATCGATCACAACTCTGCGACTATGAGTTAAATGATTACTTTAAAGACAGCTCAAAATATTATCTTATTATTGCACTAAATAGCACGGGATTTTGCATGAACCGGGTCAAGATTTTGAGCAGACATCTTCCAGAATGGAGATGAAGGACTTGGTGGTGTAGGAGTGAGGCGGACCGTAATCCATGGACCAGCTGTTTCCGCCGTCACGTTCCGGGGATCTATAATGCCCTTGGATATAGCAAATTATGGAGAGGCCAACAAATATTAAGTATTTTCTCTTAAGTTATGTAAATGAAATCACGTTAGACCAGATAGTAAAGAGCTTTTCATTTGCAATATCTAAGACTTAAATAAAGTATTACTTTATCATCTAGTCGCGATTTTACTGTATTTGTATTTATCAATTTTGATATTTTAATGATTTTTAAGCTCACTTGGTACTATTTTGCACGCGAAATATGTTTCAGCTTCTTCAATATGAGTATGTTCAAATGACATGAATATAATTAACATGGCGGTACCAAATTAAAGCTATGCAACTAGTCCACGACAATTATGATAAATAATTTATATTTTAAGCACAACTGCTACGAAAGGAAAAAGTGTATCAGAGGTTAGCCTTTGGCAAATTATTATTTTAAAATGTAGCAATAAATTTGACAGAGAAGTGCTATATTTTCATTTAAGAAATTAAAGCACTCGTAAAAAGAATTAATTTTTTAAACATAAAAAATGATTAAAAAAAGGTTGCTCGTGATGACTTGCAAATTATACATAGGGTTTGATCGTTCAAAAAAACAAAAAATAAACACGGTAATCTATTATATGCGGACTCGTTGATCAAAATATGTAAAAAATTATGGAGGTATCTTGCCTATAGGTAAAAAGATAAGCAAAATTAAGGTTTTTAGGTTATAAAATTTATAATGTACTGATACTTTAAAGAGAGATTGAGTAAATACTCATCTGAAACAAGTATAATTGTAAATTGATTATTGCGAGCTTACTATAAAAAAATATATTGATTTAATCGTATTTATTTTAATTATTAATGGATACATTCCATCCTGAGCTAGGTATTATTAACTGTAAATTACGAGTAAGATTACTAGAACAGGTCATTATTTATTATGCAGGATTCATAAGCTGTAATTACTGGATATTTAAACTCACTGGACAACATGTCCTGCTTAAATTGAAATGCTTTGAATAAGCTAACATTTAAATAAAACGAAGTGAAAGTGTTTTTTTTCTTTGGTACAATAATTTACTTGTTTTAATAAACGTTGGTTTTATAGTAGATAAGCATGGAGAAAATGATGGCACTTTGTTAATAGAGTTTCTCTATAAAATGTTTTGCTCGGTGAATCTTTGGAGCCTTCATGAAAACGGCCGCCCGAGGAAAACTCGTGGAACTAGAATCTTGAATTTCATTCTCGAAGCCGAATTCGGTGTAAGTTTGGAGTCGTCTAGCACTTAGTGGACTATTGGATTCGGTAATTTAATATGGCGACGTTGCAGTCGACTGCCGAGCGAATATAATTATAATTTGAATTCGACCCGCTGATAGCTTATGCATGAATTTCAGCAAACTTAGAAAGTTACATTTATTAAATAAAGTTTTTATAATTATTTTCAACTATAAACTATTTTTGAATATTTTTTTTTTGGTAATTCAAAAGGTCAAATTTGTATCGGAAACATTTTTTTTTGTGTTTAATTCAATTAATAGGGAGTAATTATTTCGGTCAGCAGGAAATATCTAAAATGGTAAGTAAAAAATAATCATTTGACAGTATAAAAAAATCAATCAGCAGTAAAAAAATAAAGAATTGGCAGGAAATAATTAATGAATGGTTGTTAATAATAGATAAGGTTAGGTTTGGTTAGGTGTACATTTTATTGGTTAATTACTCATTCCTTGTAAATGATCCATGTTAATTCTACAAGACGCTGACTGCAGAGTTGATCCGCCATTGTCATAGACTACAGCCCGACGTTCACGCATCATCCTTATTATTACAGGATTTTACTATGAATGGGTGGTCTTCACGGGACGACTTCTACCACCAATTTAGTTTAATAGGCTATGACTGGAATTTTAAGGGCGAGGGATCAAATTATATCAACTATTATAGAGCTCAGAAATCGATTATATCTTATTATTTAATTTTAGTCTCTGTTGGGGATCAAACTCACGACCTTTGGCTTCTTAAGCAAACGCTTTGACCATTGAGCTATACCCGCCGGCAAATTTCAGTAAATTTCACCAGTGTTGAATGTAATGAAAATTACTTTACAGCCTACAGTTATAATACTCATGTATTATTATAATATTATAATACTCAATCATTTTTTCATAAACTATCGTCACATTTACTTCTAATGTAGTAAATTAGAGTGCCCACGATTATGCGCTAAATTAAAAACGCGACTTTGCAAGGAACGTGAGATTTATTAAATTAATATTTGCCTCTATGGAGCTCCTCGCCGAGAGGCGCCCAAGGGGCTCGTAGTGGATGACTTACATCAGCCGTCCGCTCCGAAATGAATTCATATCAAAATATTTGTGGCGCGCACGTGAGGCTTCTGGGCGCACACCTGCAGATGCAGCCTGCGCCGGCCCGGGATGCGCTAACGAGGCCACGGGCATGGGACCATTCGGAGAAGATATTTCGGTTTTAACACAAAAGGAACGAAAACATTTTTGGTTTATAAATATTTAAATAAAATTAAAATGAGCAACTGACAATACTTGGTGAAACTCCAAAATTATTATTATATATTAGCTTAATACATTAAAATAACAAATACCCAGTAATTTCATTATGTTTTTTTATAAATTAAAAAATATATATATCATTATATAATGCCTTTATACATTAAAAAAACCACATACCCATTAATTTCATAATGTCTTTTTTCAATTGTTGTACCCGCACACATATTATACAACCTGCAAATATGTGTGTACTAATGTAGGAACTGATTACTTGTCCATACCTATATAAGCCACTGCCAGTTTTTATTTGATCATTATTGAAGATGGTCTCTGGAGGGAGGCCGAAACATGTAATCATTTAAAATAAATGTGAATCAAAACTAAATATTTTAATTTTTTTTTTAATTAAAATTAATTTAAACTTAAATATATTTAAATGTCAAAACTAACCAAGATACTTGTCTTACATTTGCTAGATATTCATACACTGTAATACATATTGACGAAGAACTAGCAGTTTTTAAAATTCATTCCTCAATGTTGTGTCAGGTACGGAATGCTCTCCAGAAGTTGTTTTCTCATCTTTATTCCGGCGGGTATAGCTATATGGTCAAAGCGTTTGCTTTGAAAACCAAAGGTCGTGGGTTCGATCCCCAACGGAGATTTAAAAACAAGATTTTTTTATTGATTTCTGAGCTCTAAAATTTCCCTTCAGCATCCAGGAAACGTGTGTTGTGTGTGTGCAGGTTTTTTGGGTATTAAGAGTTTACGTTGATCTGATCTTGAAGAGATTCATATACATTTTGGACATCTATGAAATCTATAATGGCGCGATTAAGACATAAAGACAGAATAAAGACGAAGTCTGATATCACAAATTATAAAAAAACCTTTATTGTATTGTTATTTGTACGATTAAGGTTAAAGGAACTATGCGTAATCTTAATGTTAATTCGTTTATTTTCCAACTACAACTAGTGTAACATTCAATGGATAAAAAAAATATTATAAAAATTTCATTACCAGTCACATGTTCAAGTAACAGTCAATATAGTGAGTCAATTAAGTCCAACTTTTTTTGAGATTTTTTCTTGAAATCTCCTTTAAAAGCAATTTTCTTCATCGATATACAACTATGATACTTTTTATATTGATACTAAATTTGATCAGCTTAGAGTATTATTATTTTGTATTATTTACGATCGATTAAATTCGTACTACTTGTAATAAATAAAAACACATAAGCGTCTCGTCTCCAAACTATTGAATACAGACGTTATATATTTTGAATTTGTATGTATAATACTAATTTGATTTTTAGTATAAATATTTAATGGTTTATTAAATTAAAATACTACTAATCATGAGAAAAATATTTTTTTTAAATAAATATTTAAAACCATTCATAAAATTCTGAAAATTATTTAAATCAAGTGCCGAAAATGAGACATGTATGTTATTAGCAAATGACATATATTATTTATTAAAAACTTAGCAACATATTGAAGTGGTCAACGTTTGAATTATAGACAAGATTTGGATTATGTTTGTGGTTCAAATCTCACATCCACTGTTTATTTTTCTGATTTATTGACATAAAATAACATGTAAGATTGTACTTGTGTAATGGCAGAGCCTAATTACCAAGGCTGGTGATGTAATATGGTACACGTGAGTCTTCTGCAGCATCTCATATGGGAAGGATGAGCGCTTGTTTATCCTCGAGATGTGACGACTCGGGACGATTATGTTTGTTATGCCCAAGTAATAAACTCCTCGCTCAGATCTTCTTAGCCAGCTGACAAACTTAATACCATGAAATGCGATACGATCTTTATCCTGCCAACTTGGCGACATAGAGCCCTCTACTGCAATCTTAATATCATCGCTGATGCAGCACGACGAACGCTGTGCACTACGATGCACATAGCAAAACAGCTGGAGCGTTAGAGTCTAATCATAACTTTAGATTTAATCTCAAACGGTATATACTCATTCTCATATAATATATACACTAAATATATATGAGGTAATCTAGGAAGAAATACAGTTCACTTGACAATAAATGATAATGCATAAACATTTTTTTTTGCATAAACACATACAGGAGAATACTGACAGGTTAAGGGGGAGTTAATTATTTATTTATTTTTTATTTATATACAGAAACGAAATTCCATTTTTTTAAAAATATTAAGAAACATAGAGTATACATAAATATACAATAAATAGAGAAAATATTAACAAAAAAATAAATAACACAAAAGAATAAGAAGATGACACGTGTCAAAGATCACAGAGATCAAGTAGAACAATACCATCGACAAAAGAAGAAAAGGATGTAAGAAAAGGATCGAGGTGTGCTGGTATGCCATTTATCTCATATGTGGTTTCCTTGACGCTTACCATTTTACATTAACCCCGTTTTCACGCGTCATCTATTTTTAAGAGGAATTAACTAAAAATGTGTGGTGTTTACGGGATATATTCGTCTACTACCAATTTTAATAAATATGCTATGACTGACATCCACGGGTGAAGAATCCAAGTAACACTAATGGGGGGGTATTTATAGAGCTTAGAAATCGATTATAAGACATTTTTATTTCGATTCCCGTCGGAGATCGAACCAAAGACCTTCGGTATGATAATGCTTTAGCACTAAGCAATACTCTCCGGCAAAAACATAACAACATACTAAGCGTTGCGATAAACCACAATGTAAATTAGTAATTGTATGTATATGATCCAAGCATAATAAGTATAGAATTTATATAAATTGTATAAAATATTTATATTGTTAAACAAGTATTGATTATATTAAATTCATTACAATGTGTCTGGTGGAAATTGAGACTTACATGGGTCGAGGCTATTAAAGAATCGAAATATTTATGTAAATGATGCTGAAATTGTCACTTCGACTATAAAAAACTTATAAATATGAATGATATTATTTTATATTCTAAAAAAAAAAAAATGTTATTATGTAAAAATGTGAAAAAATAATAATATAAATTAAGCAGCACTTAAATCAAAAGATGAATCCCACGCCACACACAAGATCTACCTTTAAGTGGCGTGGAATGCGAAATTCAAAAAAAAAAAAATGAATGTAATACTATCAAAAAATCTTAAATGTATCCTATTATATTTGATTAAATAAAAAAAAAAAAAAAAATTCATTACAAAGAAGTAGATTTTCGTTTTTATAACATACCTTCTACGAAAAAGATTAATCTCGTAGCTTGACAACTATCGTACCTGTTTTTTCTTTCTTTTTTCCGTTTCATATCTGGGACATGTGGCTGCTCAGTTCCATCAGTAGTTGCAAATGTTCTTGCTTGAAATTTCCAGATGGTGCAGAATTTCTTTGGGATACCAAAAAATTTCTGCACCATCTGGAAATGTATATGGCTTACGAAGACATCTAGAACCTCAGAGCTTTGATGAAACTGCAGCTCTAGTAATATACAAAAGGCATATTTTTCTATGGTTGTATTTGTTATTTTTTCAATTAATCGGATGTTTATCTTGATGCTCCTGAAATCTGCATTCCTAATGATCAACTCAACTCAATCAACAATATAAGATAAGCAACGGATGGTAGCCCATACAATTTTCGGTACACGTTAATTTTTACTTATTTCAAAATAATTTAAAAGGAAACTTGCTAACAATGTGCTATTGTCACGTTAGTGCAAATAATAGAAATGTTAAAGATGTGACCAAATATCTATTTAACTAATGATAAAAAAAAACTTTTCACTCTATAAGAAAAACTTTATAAAGCTAAAGTTTTCTTGAAATCGGTCACTAGGTAATTTGCGCATTAATTTTGAAAGGAGGAAGGAAGTTTTCTTTTCGCGGAACTGTTTTTCTTTAATAAATGTAATGAGTTTTTTGCGTGCGAAAATTATGGGCGTCTTGAATAAATAGCATTCGTTTTGTACGCTTTTTACTACGTACAGGTATTAATATAAAAGCTGTCTGCGCTATTTATATATTTTTTCTAAAACTACACGAGATATTTAGATAAAGTAATAATTTAAAAATTCATATTATCGAGGTGAATTAAAGTAAAAATATTTTCCTTATCTTTCAACTAACGTCAACTATAAAAAACGTTGTAAATGTACCCATCACATTTGTATTGAAACAGTACATTTGACTGAATTATACAAATATAAATATCAATACTTACCTAAAAGTACATATCACAGCAGAACATAAATTAAAGCTTTTTTTGTTCAAGCTCACACAGCTTTGGTCATTTTATAAGACTTCGACTTAAAGAAAAATTAACACCCTCCTCTCTTTCGAAAAGGTGTTATTCAGTCGCGTGAGGGCATGATTAGGAGCAGATTAATAACACAGCCTTTTTAAGAAGCACATTAACATATATTTACGAGAAACTTTACAAACATATGGGTCGACCTAGTCACAGAATTGAGGCCGAGCCACAATACAATATGCTCTCACCGACTGGCGGCACACGACTGGGGCACGTTCGTGATGGGCGGTCGCACCGCGCCTCAAGTGATGGTCTACGTTACTAGTCCTAAAATGCCAATATGGCGACACATGTATGTCGACAAGTGAACAGAAATAAGAGAAAGATTGTATAACGAGGTTTTAGGTACTAGTCAGCAAGGGCTATGTCATGATGATGTCAACATATATCTGTTTTTTTAAATTTTTACTTGTTTACTTTTGTTATTAATTTCTTTGATCGATACATGATCTATTTTTAGGAGCGGATCTGTTGAAAAAACGATTTTTAATTACAATCTTGTTTGTATTTGTTACAATCGGCATATGAATGTAACAAATTTCCCTTTAGTAATTATGTTTATTGTCATAAACATTGTATTATTTTCTGTCTGTATCATTAAATATGTAGTGTCACTAACATATGTAGTAAAAATCAATTTTAAGGAGAATGGGTAACCAGCCCGATATTTCCTAAGTTAAGGTAACTTGGTTCAAAATGGCGGTTTTCTCCGACCATAATGGTCATTTAGAAAAAAAAAGACAGGATGTATTGATAGACGAGTAGTACGTAGTAGTTACTAACAAGATACACGACAAAAGCCCAGGAGTTTGAAAATAATGTAGTTGTTGTGTACGAGAAAAATATTTTTTAACGTTTTTATGGACATCATATTATTAACCTGACACACACATGTGCTGAGACATTTGATAAAAATACATGCGTTGCTCACAAACGATTATCTATAAAATAATACTAGCTTACCGTTTCATTTCATTCATACAAAAAAAAACAGTACGTGTTGTTTTACGCAAACGACTATAAAGCTTACCTAAAACACTGGGTGTACGATGGTTTGACTTACTGAGGAAAAACAAACGGAGAACGTGTACAAGACAGCTTCTATACTAAAGTCTGCAAAGAGACGAAAGTGGACCTAGTTGCAACATATACGAGTGTTTCATTTGCCGCAAGACAGTTACAACCTACTTTTGTCTCTTTTTCAATCTTTCGGGCTCGTGCCAACCTGGAAAATCATCGGGAACTATACATAGAAAGTTCTCGATGGTGCTGAGGAAAGCAGAGTTGTCGTGGAATGAGGAAAGAAGCAGTTCGGAACGACCATATGCCAGTTAGGGGAGCGATCAAGGCGGTAATAATGATGTAGCCTAGCATTTATTTTTGTTTCATTCAATGGAACGTTCAAACATCGATTAAAATTATGACGTTTATGCAGAGCTGAGTTTGAAGCGCAAGTTTTTTTCAGAATAAACATCGCTTCAGCCCATCTGTTGCAAACCTGGTTATGAACAACCAATATTTGAGCTCGAAATGAGCTTTCAAATAAATCTTAATCTGAGGTGAGTGTATTTGTGTTTCGAAAGGTAAACAAATTTCATCGAGTTTTCTCGGAAGGAAAGCTTTCAATCTCTTAGTAGTGGAGAATTCGTTTTTTATATTATTTTTACGCGAACCGGAAATTGGAAGGAAAAGTCACTGAGAAATAAATAAAAAGGGGAAAACGTGATGCGAGTTGTGAAAATGTGCAATTCGCATGAAAACTATTACATTACTCACGATTTTAATGTCGTGTTTGCTTAACTCTAGAAAACTCATCGTTTATATATATTTTTTTCTAATATTTTATTTTCACAAGTTTCACTAACACATTAAGGCCATAAAAGACTCACTAGATAGACGCTGAATATGAAAATAATATGAAGTGGTTAAGGATGTGTAAGAACAAAACTAATTTAAATACAACTTAAAAAATAAAATGGCGGTGAAATTCTTTTCAGAAGAATTACAATTAAAGAATATTGTTTCTTTATTGTTATAAATATTAAAAATGTCTGTACCATTGTAATAATAATAATATATATGTAGTAATTCTCTTTCCATATTCTTTTCATATTTGAAATATAAAGTCATTAAAATTTTACGATACTCAGTTCTGCCATTGTCTATTTTTGTCCGCGTCCCATGACATATCTATAGCTGAAAATCCAACTGAGAATATAAATAGTTTCTAACAAATTTCAAGCACAAGGAATTGAAGAGGTGTAGTTATACTCAAAGCAATTTTTAGAATGATTTGTTAAACTTTTTCTTTATGGATGATTTGCCCGATGCTACCAACGCCTAGATCATTTGGTCCTATTGGGTGGCTCAACCCAAAATATAAAAGTACAATAATATGACCATTAAATATAATGTTCACTTTAAAAAAGATTTAAATAATTCATAATTAAGCAAGGTAAAATATATGTATTATTTTTAATTAATACAATTTGTATACTTCAATATTTTTTTTTGCTATGTTAAACATATACTCGTGCGTAATTGATATGGTATAGTACGAGTAATATGAAGAATCATAATGCTTCATTTCGATGAAAAGAAGCTTGAACTAGTTTTCTATTTACGTAAAAACTGAAAAAAAAAACTCTGAAAGAAAATAATAACACAAGGGAGCAAAACTAAAAATAGGAATAAATAGCGAAAGTCAAGCTTCACAGTAATCGTTGTATTTAGGATATCCGGTTTTCAGATAAGGCTTCAGGGGACTGGCGAGCTTTTATGCAGCCTGGCAAACACGTAAATCATACGTACAAAAGCTATTACTAAAATATATACGTTTATTTCTCGATACGACGTTATTTCTTTGCTTTGAAATAATAATAAAAACACTATTCGTAGCATTTATCATGGTAATCTTGCTCGAAATTTAATTTAAGGGGTTATTTGAATTGTTAATTTATGGAATAAATTTATATTTTACGCTGGTGCTATAATAAAATTTACTAGCTAGAATAAGGAATATATAAGAGAAGTGAGCTTAGGTTTGTAATAGAGAAATGTTAAATGATATTTCCCCATTTTTTAATGTATTATTATGAAGTTTATCTTAGTAATGTCACAAATTTGAATTAAAATACAATTAAGACGTATACTAAATATCAATAGATGATAAACACATTCTTAAAAGTCAATAACACATCGATAGGATGGATCTTGTTAGATCATTGAAATTAAGCAAGAATAGACGTCTACCAAAACTAATAGAATAAGTTAGCCGCCTGGTGAGTTGTGAATATTGTTGATTGAATTAAGCTACCCCTTAGAACCAAATAATGCAGGTCTCAAAGGCGTCGTCTTAATTATCCAAGAGTCTGCATTAAATTACAATGCAATATCTTTAAAGATACAACGGATATAACAGCTACTGTTACTTCAAGTCGCCGGGTTCAATGGCCTAGAGATCAAGGGAAGCCTTATATATTCTCAATAATTAAATATACAATAATTGAATCAATTGAATAATAAAAAATATAAATATACATACTTTGAATATATACTATAGCGACATCTATCATACGATGATAACAATGACATAAATACTAGTTTCAACGTTAGTCGGTCCAGGCATAGTAATAGCTGAGTCGGCTGAGCGGTATGAATGCCTGGGCATAGTTGGTTTCCAAGGTCCGCGGTTCGCATCCCGCTTCTGCCGTTATTTTTGTGTTTGGATTGACGCGTTGAAAAAAAGAATTTAATGTATAGTATATGTATATTTAATTATTAATAATATTGTAATATAGTAAATGACCTATAAAAGTAGATTAGAATATTGAAATAATAAAATAATATTTAATAAAAATTTAAAAAATCCAGATTATATATTCTCAGTTGGAATGAAAATAACAAAGCTTTAAGTGTTGTTGTTCTATTATAATTAAAACATTACATACCTTTAAGTGATATTAAATGAAAATAATAATAAAAATAAGCACGTCTAAGCTTTATAAATACTTCCGCCTTGTGAAAATTTGATCCCTCGCCCGCGATATGTCTGTCATAGTCTATCAATCAAAATTGATTGAAGACGAAATTTGTCACGTGAACACCGCCCATATACAGTATCTGAAAAAATTGATGATGCATGAAAGCCTAGCTATAATCTATGACGATGGTACATCATAACTCCATACACAGAGATTAATAGTACGTAAAAATAGTAAGCATTTAAGAATTCTCCATAACGTCTGGTAGTGTTCTCCTGTATGCGTTTATATAAAAAAACGATATGGGTTAAATATTTATTAGAATATTATTTTATTTTTTCAATATTCTAATCTACTTTTATAGATCATTGACTATATTACAATATTATTAGTAATTAAATATACACATAATATACATCAAATTCTTTATACGCATCAATTCATTCAGAAAAATATCATAAAAATATATAAAGAATTTGATGTATAGCATATGTATATTTAATTACTTATAATATTGTAATATAGTCAATGATCTATAAATAAACATTGGAATATTGAAAAAATAAAATCATATACTAATAAATATTTAAATCCATGAAATAAAATCATGGTTTCATGCATTTTTTTTTTAGTCTTTCAAAGTTAGACATTGCAGTCAAATGTTCGATCGTTTTTTGTGGCTCTTATAAGACATCGCGCCAGATTCTAGTTGTATCCCTTTGTTCGCGTATTTTAAAAAGAACATGCACTTAGGCTGCGCTTCTGCTTCTGGAAAGTTCCGCCGTAAAGATGCGCGGAGAAGTGCATTTCCTTGCATATTTTGTCGTCGCATCCCGCACTTATAAAGTAGTAGAGATATGCGAGTCGACTGCACCGAACAAGGCACCACTTGGAGACGATCATCCATGGAGGAGGCACTGAATATTATGTTTTTTAATAATATAAACACTTAAAGCAGTAATATGACACATACCAATGATAGATAATCGAAAAGGTTGCAATTAGTCATTCATTAATACGTTAATTTATTCACATAGCTTTTGGGTTTGGTCGTGTGTGGCTATTTTCTTCTTAACAATATTTCGACCACCATTGCAGGGGTCTTCTTCAGTAATGATAACTTAGTCCTGAAGAAGACCCCTGCGATGGCGGTCAAAATATTGGTAAGAAGAAATTCGCTACACACGGCTAAACCTAAAAGCCACAATATCTAATTTAGCCGTGAAAACCTAAGACGTTACTTACGTTAATTTATGGTCAACCATATCAAAATAGTCTATGTCGTGTGTTATACATATATAATCAAGAGCAAGGAGCAGCAATATTATTTTTTTCAAGATGCTTCAAGAAGGTACTAAATTTGGCCAAAAATAATTAATTTCACAGATATTTTGCCCGATTTAGCCGAATTGATATTTGGGCGACTAAATCATTGACAGTGAACATTTGGCGGAACAGATATTTAAGCAAATATCATATTTAATTACAGAAATAAAAAAAATTGCAACTTTTTAAATAAATGTCTAATTGTCGTCAATTGTTTGACATGCTAAGGCAGACTTACGTTTTTTATTCTTTTCGTATTCGCATCAATTGAACATTGATTACTTAACTTGAGTACTTAAAATATAATCGTATCTCTAACTATTATTTAACTATAATAAACGTGAATTCGTTGCTGACAAATGTGTCTGAGGCAAATATCCTTCGTCCAAATGTCCGCTGACCGTTTTTTTTTTTGAGATAATATTCATAGATTCGACATGTAGGCATTCTATCATAGCATTATTTTGTAAGCAATAGACTCATTTTTCCCAACAAAAAATGGGAAACATGCAAAGGCTGATTATTTTTTTAGTTTCCATAGTTCTTACGTATTCTCCTCCACAACCTTCTATGTTCTTTATCCGCGACATCTCCGACTCCATTATCCAGCGCTTCGAGCCTTTTCTGCGACTACTTGTACCCTGTCTAAGTCATTCGGCCAAAAACTTTTGTAATTTTATGCACGTCTTTACGTACATTACGTTTACAGTCCTACTTTTGTAGTCATAGTTTTATTATATTCATAAAAAACTTGTGACATCAGTTTATACTTTACTCCAGTCAGAAGTTAGTTTCTAATAAAACGTATATTTCTATGCATACATTTGAACGACAAAATACAAATTTAAACCACATGAATTTAATGGGTTTCTACGCTTTTATTCAATAAATATAACGTATTTAGCAGTTCTGGATACTAAATGATTATCCAATGCTCATAATTATAAAATTCAATGCAAGACAAGCTTTCTCCTTTTTTATTTATATCCTTGCTGTATCATTTTTGATTGTTTTTCTATGTAGGTAGACGCCAAAATAAGATTCTACCTCATATAAATAGCCAATTCTTTCATCTTCATGTCATTCAAGCAGGTTGCAAATTAACTTATCCTGCCTTTTTCTTAAATGTTAATCCTAACACCAGTATGCAGAGACATTACTAAAGATTTGAGGTGAATCGAGGACTGAGGCTTCCTTATGTTAATCATTCTAAAGTAAAGTAGCTATTAAATTTTAGTTGAAATAAAAAAAATCTCAGTTTATCTTACTCTTAACTTACTTGTTACCTTAAGCCAAGGAATGACTCTGCATACGAGCGTGAGAGTTTTTTGAAACACATGATACCATTCCATTGAATCACATTTCAGAGTTGTCTTTGATTTTATAATTATCCACGGGTTATTTAAATAATTATTGCATTGATATTTAAATATTACTCTATTTCAACGAGATCGCGTTGAATGTCGATTACATAAATAAAAACGATTTTCGGTGTCACTGAGAAAATCATAGGTTTTCATATGAATTTTTTAAAATTTTTATTAGAATATTATTTTATTATTTCAATATTCTAATCTACTTTTATAGATCATTGACTATGTTAAATATTATTATTAATTAAATATACATATAATATACATAAAATTCTTTTTTCAACGCGTCAATCCAAGCACAAAAATAACGGCAGAAGCGGGATGCGAACCGCGGACCTTGGAAACCAACATAGGTTTTCGATTGTAATTTATTTAACAACAAAAGATGCTTAGACTGAAATTTTCAATAAAAAGTTGCTCAACGTGATTCATGTTAAATCAAAATAAAAATATCTACGTAAGTAATATTTGAAATATTTTTTAAATGACTTATCGTTGAACGGCATTTATTTATATTTTAACGTGCTATTTTATCAATTCTATGTATATTATAAGTTTAAATTACTCATTTATTTTTATGAAAATAAACGAAAAATATTAAAGGTAGATTACATAAAGCAATTCTAAGAGAATTTTAGTAATTCCAAAAATAAATTCGCATTTTTAGATGAAATCTAATTTGCGTTTTTTTTATATATAGAAAACGTAATGTGTGTTGCGTAGAGTGAGCACTTATGTAAAAGCAAATACATTACAGTAGCGAATCTCAGATTTTACAGAAAGAGACATTTTATTATGCAATTTTTTTTTGATTCGCCGGAACGGTTTGTTTATATGATACATTTTGATTTGGTTCATACACACAGATTGTCTGTCACGGGCTGACGGGAAAATATACGTTTCGAATGCGAATAGAACGAGTGAAATGAAATGGATACATCTGGAAAAGTGATCTCCAACTTTTCAGTGACTTAAAATCTGAAACATGATGGTTTATTTGATGAATAAAAGGAGGTTGGAAAATGAAAAATATATTTGAGGAAAATAGAACTAAGCAAAAATGACGAAAATTCATCTGTCAATGCGATGTAGCATACTTTTTTTCAAGAATTAATAAATGCTTTATGTGAAGTTTATGTGATTGAATCCCTGCATTTATATATAATATGCATTCAAAATGACTTTTTTTAAGCACTGTATTTGAATACCATAGAAAAATATTTTTAAGGGATTTATGTGGGATTGCTTTTCAAAAATAAACGTTTTAAAATATATGATATATTTTTTAAGCTGGTGCATTCCAGGCGGGTAAAGGTCAATGGTCAAAGCGTTTGCTCTACGAGCGAAAGGTCGTGGGTTCGATCCCCGACGGAGATTAAAAAAAAAGGATTTGTAATCGATGAGAGCTCCAAAATTGTTATTGTGAATTTGATTCCTCATCCGTTAAATGCCAGTCATAGCCTAATAATTAAAATTGGTCGTCGACGAAAGTCGTCCCGTGAAGATAACCCATTCATAGTAAATTCCTGTAATAATAAAGATGAAGCGTGAATTTCGGGCTGTAGTCTATGACGTTGGCGAATCAACACTCCACATACAGCGCTTAGCCATATGCCCCATGGTAAGCGTCATAGAATTCTACAGATGAGACTTCAGAATTACTTTCACCATCTGTCGGTATTCTCCTGAATGTGTTGACATAATAAAAAACGCTTTGACCATTGAACTATACACGCCGCCTTAATAAATTTATTTCTTATAACAGCTTTGAAAAAAGGCTACTATTATATATATATTCCGTCGTGCTTTATAACGTGTTTAAAGAGAAATTAAGGATAGTGATATTATAAATTTTATGGAAAATACTTTAAGCATAACGGAGAATGGTTTTAAGTATAAATAATTCCCGAACGTCTGAAAATACCTACACATATTTTTATTATGAGATGCTTGTTTGCAACCACTGACCTAGACAGTGTTCAGTAATAAATTGGATATTTAAACAACCTCCGGAGACTGCTGGAACGAAAAAATAAACTAGCCTATTTTTATATCCGGCGATATACATGCAAATATCTTATATGAATAAATTTAATATTCCCGCGAAGTAACACAAAGAGATATGCGAGCGCTTAAAATCACATCAACCGCGGCATATATTGACATGTTAATAAGGTTGTAGAGCCTTCTTTTTACTGACATTTTTTTATGCGAACACATACAAGATAATACTGAAAGACTGTGGTGAAAATCTCTCATGTATGAATTACTGCGGTTGTCATTATAGTAACATTTATTTATTTAGCCGCTAGTGCCCTAATCAAAAATTTACATAAAATAATTACAAGCAAATACGGAAAAAATATGATTTTAAATAAAATAGAGTAGATAGAAAATATAATTCGACATGTACACATACATCACAATATTATTATTGGACTACTCCGCATTCTAACCGATACATATTTTAATACGCGCACTGCTACACATCACTACCGACACGACGAACAGGGCCGCCTTTCTCCAGAGCAGCGCGACGCCGTCGTACGGCCGGCCGTGGCACAATCCAGCTGATGTGTCCACCGCTGATGTCCCCGTGAAGCCAAATTCGTCACCAATTCCGCCAACATCATTAAATGTCATTCATTGATCTAAGCATCATCCATTATTACAGAAAATCACTTTAAATCAGTAGTGTTATATTATCTACTTTAATCTACTACCCATTTTGAATAAAAATATACGACAGGATATTTTACGTGATCTAAATCTAAATAATTTGCGAAATCCGTATTTCACGTAAAAAACTGCTAGATGAACCCTACGCTCACACAAAAAAAGATGTATTTTCCAGATCTTCTTTTTCTATTTTATTCCAAAATAATATGTCCGAGAGCTTTACATTAAAATAAAATAATTACCTACTAACTAATTTGTATAATTTGGTAACTCACCTATGCGACATCGTTTCAGAGAAACAATTCCACTTCAATTAAATCATTACCGCAGAATGTGGAACAACAATTTGTGTTGCTTTATTTGCAGAGCAATAAACTTATAAAGACCGAGGGTTTTCTCTGTATAAGAATAATTTGTTTTTCTTAGCAACGAATTTTAATTGGTTCGTCAATAAGGGTAAATAACTTTATTTGCGAACCCCTTCCCCCCCCTTTTCCCCTATCGCTCGGTCCCTTAAGCAAAGTTAATGGTCGCATTATGAAACTTATTTGTTTTCTAAATTAAAATCTTGACTTAATTTGCTTGAGTGTTGTCACAGCGCTGTCAATCTCTTTCATGCCGGAAAGTCAATACAAGTTTGAAGACTTAATTTGACAGTGTTCTAATTTCCATTATTGTCATTAATTATGATGTGATAATTTCAATTTAAAGTACATATTAGCCGATAACTTTGAATATTACTTTGTAAGAAGATTGCGTTGAGCTGAAATGAAACCAAAATTACATTGTATTATGTATATAATTTTGCCAATATTCTTACTGAATTAAAAATAATATATTTTATCTATTATGTTTTTGATTGTATTTTTTATATGAAAAGGCCCCCCCACCTACCCAACAGAAAGCCTATACAATAAATTCAAAGTGCCAACGATTAATACACTTTACAAAAAATACACTATATTACAGACAATTAAAGAAAGCAGATGTAAAAACTGGCACACTTGTCATTCTGCTAGGTATATGTTCAACTTTTAATATCAAAATTTAACACACAACATGCAAAAAATGGTTACAAATATAACGGAATAGTTAATTTCAACAATCTTCCTCGGGAAATAAAAGCGATCAGTGATATGAAAATTTTGATTGAAAAGGTAAAACAGTTTTGTAAAAGATTAACAAACAGAACTGACGTAACTGCATAACAAATTGAAATAATGAAATGTACTAAAAATTAATTATTAATTATATATACTTTAGATTAATTCTATATATTGTGTCTTATAATTTTATTTATATAGTATTAGTATTATATGAAAATCATGTAAGTGTGTAAATGTGTATATGTAAAATTGTGTATAAATATATAAAATTGTGAAATAACATAGATGAATCCCACGCCACACACAAGATCTTATCTTTAAGTGGTGTGGTAAGCGAATTAAAAAAAAATCATGGAATGTAAATTACTGTGTAATAAATGCATCTTTTTATATTTGTTTAAATAAAAAAATAAAATAAAATGTACTTGTAAATACTCTTTTTCTTCTTCGTGTCAGCAACGTCAAATTATTTTTGTCCATTATCTGGCAACATCGATAGCCATTGTGTTGCCCAGCATTAGGTATTGAGATGTGCAGCTTGTTGGGCACATGAAGCAGGATCTTAGGTGTGAGGCGGTCTGCAAGTCTCCAGAGTCGCACAATAGTGACTATCCCTGTCATGTGTTTGTTGATGCGATACCAGCCATGTTTTGAAATGGGTCTTGGTTAGGCAAAGGCAGCCTGTGACGACTCTGCTTGCAACAGTCAGGGCAGTATCCACTTGATTACAATGGGCTGATCGACCCCATACTGGTGCCGCATATTCTCCGGCTGAGAAACAAACTGCTAAAGCTGAGGTACGAAGAACGGGTAGTTGGTGGTTGTAAATGCTGATTATAATATGTATTTTCTTTTAAATATTCAATAGTAACAAATAAACGGATATGTATAGGGTATATTTGTGGATTTAATATGCCTATAATTAAAAATTTAGTGTAAATTTGATCACACACTCGTAATTAAATCGAAAATGGTATCGAAAACCTCGATATACAATCTTTCATCTCTTATTTCTTTTCGCTTGTCGTACATGTATGTGCCGCCATATTGGCATTTTGGACTAGTTACGTAAATCGCCACTAGCCGCGCTGTGCAACAGCCCATTACGAGTGCGCTCAGTCGTGTGCCGACGGTGGCGAGATCGCATTGTTAAGTCCCGATCGATCGAGACGAAAGTAACGCCATGTTACGATCCATCGGGAAACCAAGTCTTTATCGAAAATATATGTCAATGTGCTTCATAAAAAGTTATTTGTGTTTTTAATCTGCTTCTCATCCCACCAATTCGCAATTGAATAACAACTTTTTGAAAGAAAGGAGGATGTTAACATAAACGAAAGCGTTTTTTACACTACAACACTCACTGTGGGGTTGGAGTTTATGAGACAACATTTGTGTTCCATTAATTTCGAAAAAACAGCAGCTTTAAAACAAATAACTTCCACATTTAGTTGTAAAAAGGCGTTGACAATCTCTTCAATGATTAGATTTTTTAACATTCAGTCGAAAATTTCTTTAACACTAACTAACTGACGTACATCTGTTTAACGAAAATTTAACCGAACATAAATCTGTGTTAATTAAAATAGATTTTCTTTTTTAAATTGGTAGACATTTTTTTTTATGTAAACACATACAGGAGAATACTGACAGATTGTGATAGTAATTCAGAAGTCTCATCTGTGGAATTCTATGACGGTTACCGTGGTGCATATGTCTAAGCTGCATGTGGAGTGTTGATCCGCCAACGTCATAGACTACAACCCGAGATTCACGCATCATCCTTATTATTACATGAATTTACTATGAATGGGTGGTCTTCACGGGACTACTTTCGTCTACTATCATATTTAATTAATAAGCTATGACTAACATTTTACGGGTGAAGGATCAAATTCACACCAACCGAGCGTATTTTAGAGCTCGGAAATCGATTAAAAATCATTTTTTTTAATCTCCGTCGGGGATCGAACCCACGAATTTTGGCTAACAAAGCAAAGGCTTTGACCATTGAGATATACCCGCCGGATTAACTTAATTATACTTATTCCTAAGTAAAAAATATTCACATAAAAAGTGTATTATATATATATATTTTTTTTGCTTTTTCATGACTAATTTTCATTTTGGCAAATGCTATTTAGCAAAATGTCCCTATAACAAATTTCCTTCACTCGATAACAGTTAGAACCTTTTTGCAGCAGCATAGTTAGTTCTGCGAGCGCGAGTCGCACACAAAATGTAAGTAATTGAGTTACCCACTTGTCGGTTGGCGAGTCGGACTGCAGACGAAAACACTGAACAGTTCTGGTCGCCACCAACGGGCACATTCATGCACTAGCGCACCACGTCACATTCAATAAAAACTTATATATTAATTATTTAAACTGACATCAGAATGATGCTGCCCTTGCTGACTGGTACCAAAAACCTCAATAAACAATCTTGCGTCTCTTATTTCTGGCCGCTTGTCGACATGCATGTGTCCGCCATATTGGCATTGGCAAGGTCGCATTACGGCCAGCGGCATGTGTTTCCGCCTGGCCGGAAGCTTGTAAAGTTTTAACTTAAATTTTGAAAGAAGATATGTTTATTTATGATATGTATTGTAGGGTCTATATATATGTTGAAATTATATATATATTATCCCCTCCACAATAAATATATATTGTTGAGGGTAGAAACTGTAGAGGGCGCCCTAGCTGGGAGTATTTGTATTCGAGGACATGAATTGTAGCGCTTATGCTGAGCTGAAAAGGGTTTCGGAGCACCGAGAGGAATGGAGATCGAGATGCAAGATTCTATTGCTGCAAACCAATCCACCGGATTGATACTACGAAGAAGAAGTAGGGTGTCCCATGCTATGTATGGGATTTTTTTTTCGAAATGAAATCGGCTCACCCTCTATTTTTATGTGGTTTGGTCCTTGTAACTCACATAATAAATTTTATTGCTATCGGACAATGTTTTCTGATAGCGACTTGATGTTGAAGTTTTAATATAAATTTTTGTATGAAGGCCAAAAGGAGCTTTTGAAAACTTAATGTTTATTCAGCAAATAAAACGCTATTTTATCTCTATCTTACATATTTTAAGTATCTTCTTCTTCGTAGTATCAATCCGGTGGATTGGTTTGCAGCAACAGAATCTTGCATCTCGATCTCCATTCCTCTCGGTCCTAAGTATCTATTACGTAAATATTATTATCTATTACAGAAAATTAAAATAAAAATGCTTTTTATTATCAGGGTTCAGCTTTCGCGCGCCTTAGAATTCTAGTATTGACATGTTGCGATGCAAGTTGCTATCTTTTCCCGTGAAACTTTTTTTACAATTATTTGGACACCATTCACACAAAACGAGGGGGTGAGCCTTGAAAAAAAACGAAAAAATTTTTGTTGGGACACCCTAATGTATAGTGATTACATGTTATTGATATTTTTATCATTTACTTTGAGATCCATTTAAACATCAAACAGATAAGAATTTCATAACTATAAGGATCGTATTGAGCGCTGCTTCACTTGATGGAAGACCGCAGTTTCGCGATCTATGAAAGTTTCTTCAGTTCCAATGTTCACAAACTTACTTTGTGTAAATTGATACATATGAAAAAAGAAATTCTTATCTATTTAATTTAAATAATTTCATGTCATTGAAGACAGTATGTAGAAAATATATGTAATAAAACTACTTTTTGTACACGGTTTGACTTATAAACAATGAATTTCAAGATAAAGACATGATTCTAAAATACTCACAAAATATACCCATATATTTATTATTATAAAAAATTCTAAATTTTTAGTCGAAAGGCGCTTCTGGTCCAAGTCATTTGAATGTAAAATCGATCGGGATGTTAATACTGTGGGCAGGGCTGTTCTAATTCCTCATAAGACTAGTATGTCTGTAAAAATATACAACGGGACGGATACCGATCCATGCATTATGTAAACAGAAACGGGATTGCTCTACGCGAGCCAGGAGTGGCTTCCGGAAGAGCCTTCTCCACGTTCACCATCTTGTTACGGAGATGTAGTGCATCACGATTTCAGTTTTGTTTACTTCCGTCTGCAGCTGCTTACGTCGAGGTTTATTCATGGACTGGAAGGCAAGATGAATAAATAATGCCTGGCGAAAAGTGGAGAAGAAAGATTTTATTAAAAATAAAAATACACGTTTTGCTTTTAATTTTATACTTCGATAAATTCGTTTTTGCATCCTTTCATGTATTTTTACTACATGTTGGTATTTCAAAAGAAAATAACATTTTAAAATTTCTAATCGATAATATATATTGATATCCTCCTCTCTAAGTTTGATATCGAATTTCTGTGTGACAGTATGCAGGAGCAGATTGACAATACAAATAATCAGTTTTCGTTTCACAATTCGCGTTTATTTTTCAAGCACTTGCTTTTTCGTACACCCGTTATGGCGAACGCCATTAGGCGTTCCCATAACGGACGCGAGCGTGCTCCAACTGACGGCGCGCTCTGACATCTAGCGTTGCCAACAGTTGCGGCAGAAAAGCTAATTAAAGATGACGTGGAACTAACATGTGATGGACCAACTGTCATTACAAATAAAATGTCATATGCAAAGAACGTGTATTATTATATAACTAAAACTAACATTATTATATATGTATGTCAGGCGAGCAAACATAAATAAGAGACAAAAGGTCGTTTTTCGAGGCTTTACGGCATCAGCCTAAAGGAGCTATATCTAGCTGATATCAATATAATACTTATAACGACATCTCCTCATATCAGAATATGGTCACCACAGATGAATATCACTCATTTTTTCGATTGCCACAATCCATGTCTTATTCCGATACATTTTTGCATACAGAGGTACATTTGAAAGCAAATATAGTTACTGAAAAACTTTAAGTTAATAGCCCGGAAACTTGCAGAGAGAGCATCTCTAATATAAAAAAAGGGTAATTTATAAATCAACAATTTTAAGAAGACAGGATGATTATCCTATGGCCTGGATCTAGATAATGCCATATATTTTTAATTGATGTTTTAAATTTCTCATACTCGTTTTTTTTTGTTGAAAATTTTGTTCGATTTGAGCAATTAAATATACATATACCGGACATAAAAATCCTTAAACGAGTCAAATCATTCAGAAAAAATATCGGCGGAAGCGGTATGTGAACCGCGGACCTTTGGAACCAACCATTTTGCCCAGGTAATTATACCACTCGGCCACCGGCCAATTTCTTCCACCTAAGATGACTCATCTCTGATCTTCTATATAAGGTATCATCGTATGATAGATGTTGCTATAGTATATATTCAAAGTATGTTTATTTTTATTTTTTATTATTCAATCAGAATGCATTTATTCACAAGCTTAATATTATTATTTCCAACAGTCTTTTTTCTGAATGATTTGACTCGTTTAAGGATTTTTATGTATAGTATATGTATCTTTAATTGCTTATAATATTGTATTATAGTCAATGATCTATAAAAGTAGATTAGAATATTGAAATAATAAAATAATATTCTAATAAATAATTAAAAAATATCCATTTGTTTAATTTATTTTGAATGCTCATACATCGTACATTTTTTTAATGCAATCATATGCATTTTGTTTATAAATAATCTTTTATAATTAAACTTATTATATTTGCTTGAATCCAGGATTATATATGTAAAAGTTACAATAGTTAAGTTCACTGAAAGTATGTACAACAAAGTATTGACATCAACATCATGTAGCCCTTGCTGACTGGTACCGAAAACTTCAATATGCAATCTTTCGTCTCTTATTTCTGTTCGCTTGTCATACATTAATGTATCGCTATATTGGCATTTTAGACAAGTGCGCTCACGGGTGTGTTAGTTATATACATCACCACTCGGGCGCTGGGCGAGAGTATCAGCGCCGACGAGTGCGCGGAGCCAGTCGTGTCCCGCCCTTCGGCGAAGACATACTGTATTGTGGCTCGGCCTGATGCTGTGATTAGTCAAACTTTACAAATTTGTGGCCTACGAAAAAGTCTGTGTTATTAATCTGCTCCTAATCCTGCCATAACGCGACGGAACAGCTTTTTTGAGAGAAAGGAGGATGTTTGTATGTACGTGAAGTAATTAGTTATTTGGGGTAAATATGTAAAGCATAAAAAACACAAAATTTATTTTTATTAAGGTAATACTTTCAAGTCAAGATGTTTTGTATTATTTTTGAGTGTTAGTTTTTATTTATTGTTAAATTTTTATTTTTTTTAAAGATAGCCAATAATGTGTTTGAAAGCTTAAGGTTTCACGTAACACGCTTACCATCACCACAAAAGTGCTTTTGATGCGAAAATTTTGAAGAATTTATAAGCGAAAACCGGGTTTGAAAAATTGTTAATAAATAATCCAGGGCAGGCCAACCCTGGGGTTTCAGCCTCGCTGTCACTCTCTTCCTCCTCTTCTCTCATCAATAACTCTTCCCTTCACCCGTTGGATGCTGAGTGATTTATCATTGTTTTGAAGCGAAAGTAAATATGATTTTGTTAAGCCCAAGAAATATTCAAACTTTTATAAAATGCTTCGCGATCAAAGTGATGATATACTTATTGTGAATATATTTTACAATATTTTTATTTTCTGTATTTATTTTGTTGAGAAAACCACACTTAACAAGGCAATAAATTATTTACGTATTAAAATATTTTACCTAAATAATCAGGTATAACATAAAGGTAACCTACTGCGTTATGCATTGGAGGTGACGATGATTATGTCGATATTTTGGGTACGAGAATATCATCATCATCGTCATCAGCCTGTATCCAACCACTGTTGAACGTAAGCCGCATGAGTCCTATGCACCATGGTAAGCGTCATAGAATTCTCCTGTATGTGTTTAAATAAAAAAAAACTATATACATTATATTTATTAATAAAAAATAATATAGTATGAATTATTATCATACGGTCTACTCCAATCAAATTTCAAAGTGCTAATTTCTAAGCTATAATTATATTACGGTTAACTTTAAGTAAAAAAATATGATATACTCGTATTTACAAGCCTACTGTAAGGTTTCCAAGATTGCAACTACCTGATAAAAAAATCCCAGCTAGTTTCATCTGTGTCGAATAATACCCAATAAATCCATCAGCCCTTCGACATATATGTCGAATTGTCCATTGCCACTTGAGTGTGCCTATTCGTTGGGTAGCCTCCACTACATGAGTTCTTCTGCGGATATCCTCGTGTCGGATTCTATCTTTTAGCGATACTCCTAGCATGGATCTCTCCATAGCTGACCTTTCTTTTATAAGCAAGACTTTCTGTTAGATTCCACGTCTCTGCGCCATAAGTTAATACAGGGAGGATGCATTGGATAAACGCCTTAGTTTTAAGACATTGCGGAATTTTCACTTTAAAAATGTACTTTAGTTTTTCAAATGCTGCCCATTCCAGTTGTATATGGCTGTCGATTTATTTTGAGAAGTAATCTCGTCCTAGTCGTATTACTTGTGCGAGATTTTTTTTTTTAATTCGAAACGTATATTAATTTACAACTACTCCATAAATTAAATTGGCGACTGATCAAATGACAGTCAATTGCCTTAGGCGCGTTATGTCATAACCCCTACTACATCACTTAAAATAGTGACAAATACGGCGAGTAACGCTAGCAAAATGCTTTCTTAAACTCATAGTCGTAATAATTCACAAATTAACAGTATTAATGTATAAGTATTTGAATAATTGAAATTCGATGATACATAGTGTTATAGATGTTAAAGATTGTTTTTTTTTTTTTTTTTTTTTTTTTTTTTTTTTTTTTAAATCCACGTATTTATTAAAAATCTCAATTTTTTACAACTTTTTGGTGATTTCGATACACGAATATGTTAAAAACGCTATTTTTTTTTAAAACTATTTAGGTATAAATGATTTATTAATGATATATTTCTTACATTGGCTCGATGATATTGATAAAAAAATAAAAACTACATAATTTTAATTATCAGGATAGATTTTAAGAATTCTTAAACTATAAAACGATTAAGTACATGAAAAAAAACTTGTTTTCATCAACTTCACAAATAATATAAAATTTTGAGGAGTATTATAATCCTTTAGCGATGTATTCTCTAACTTCTATGACGATAGTACAAAAGTGTGTTTAATATAATGCACATGTGAACAAAATAATTGGTTGATTAGGTTTATTAATCTCCGCCGCATGCCCCAGGGCCGGCTCAGTGGCTCCCCTAAGATTCGCCCAAACTCGATAAGCGCCGATAAATTCCTATTGGCTACATTTACTGGCGCCCTGCGGCCCGCGCTCCCCTGGCGCCACGTAAATAAAGGAGCCCAATAAACAAAACTCAGTGTACAAGAACGCCAGGGCTGGCCAAAATATCCATAAAAATGTATTTTTTTAAACTTTTTGAAAACTAAATACGATGCCTATTTATCATTTATCAATCGTTGTAAAAAGCAAACGGACTTTTCAGTATCAATGAAAGAAATTAAAATTTTGACATGGGTGGATTTTTGCTCGATTTGTTAATCAATTGTTAAACTATTTTTATCAAACACATTTTATCATATTTTACATTTATTAAATCAAAAAGTGTCTGTGGTTATCTATATATATCATGTCAAATTTAATTGATTATATATTCAAAAATATGCCTACGTAATTTAAAATTTGGCAATTGTTGAAAATAGCTGTAATATTATGATTTTCAAAAATCGGTGTAAGCCTTTGATGGCTTTGGATATCATTCACGGTGAAGAAACTATATGAGGTAAATCATTTTTTTATATATTATATAATGTAATATACGAGTATATAATATTTTAAATTTTTTTATAACCATTAATTTTCTGCCTTCTGGAAACCCCAGCGCTCAAATACAGATTCGAAAAACCAACAAAAAAATGTATTTTTAAGTTTAATTTTTGTATATTATCTGTATGATGTATGTTTTTTTAGTTGTATTTATTTAGAACGCATTTTATCTAACATACAAAGATAATATAAAACAGTTTTATAGAATTCTCTTTGAAATAATTATTTCCGCCATGTCCGGCTTAATGTACGAGAATAAACATTTTCTGGGTAAAGATGGTTGTAAAAAATTAGTGAATATTGTAACCATATCATTAATGTAATCGAAAAACATATAAACAGTTTTTCAAAACACGATTTTAAGAGACTTATACAAATATATTGTAACAATTTTCCTCCATCTCCCTTGTTCTACTATTTACATAGCACCCTTAGACAGCTTATCTGTGTCCCTGAATTTCCCTTGTGACGCCCTTGGTCCTCAAGGTTAAGAATCGATGGTTCTGGCTTAAGGAATGTCAACAGAAGAACGGATTAAATGATTAGGTCGTTATTTCAAACAAAACGTAATAATACAAACTACAACACGTGAATATATTAATACTATGTTATTAAATAAGTTACTCGAGGAAAAAGATTGGCCGAAAAAAATCTGTTTCCAAAAGGCATCACATGTACGTTATATTTTTTCAAAATAAAATTATTTATTTAATTTTCTATATGAAACAGAATTTTACTTGTAGCTTTGTATTTTTTTGTTTGAATAATATAGTAATAATATAGTTAGAATGGTAAATAATTTATAACTTATCATACTCTAACTGAGTGTATTTGTAATTATTTTATTGTTTATTATTAATCAATTAAACTGTGTTTATCAAATATTTTCACCATCATCATCAACATGTTTGTTTCGGAACCGAGGTCGCGGTCCTGAAATGACGGCACTAGCCTAAATGGTGATGCCGTAATACCAAGGTTCCGGCACTAAGGATAAATCCAAAGACCGGAGTTGAATTTATACTGATTTATTTGATACGATACCCCTTTTTAAAACTTAGTTTACAAAATGAGTAAGCATTTATAAAATTAATATTAAAACATTAAATGACATACACCGCACATTCCTCGATACCTTTTTGGACCTTGATCCCTCAATTTACACATAGTGGCAAAATGCCCTGTGTCATACCCGACTGTATGAATTGACAAATTATATCTCAGATAGAGAGTTTGATTTCTGGATGCTTAATTCAAAATAATTATGTTCAAAGTAACGTTTTGAACAATTTTCGTTCTCCTAACTGGAGTATATGGTCGACATGAACGGCCATCACAAAACTCTAAAAGGATAATAGCAGCTAACAAAATTATGATTCCCCGATTTGTAGCTACCATTTGGTTCAGCTAGGGAGTAAATATAACAAATAAAATATAAAACGATATCGTAATATTTTCGTTTAACGTTAAAGTTTCACGATCTATTATTACTTTGTTTAAACCAGTTTAAAATACTTATCACGTCTATTTCCACTCCTTGTTTTGTATGAAACTGATCAGCTTTAAAGGCCTTTTAACTTGCAAATAACACGTTAGTTGCATCGCAAAATCTAAAAGGCTTGGATTTTATCGCAAAATTACGAGCCATAAACAACTTCTACCAAATAAAGTGTTACATCAGGTCTTAAAGCGTGTTAAACACGAACCAATGATAGTTGAAACAGAATATATTGAACATTATTTTAATACGCAAAAAGGTAAATCATTTTAAAAGGTATATTTAATTTGCAGTATACAATATACTACTTTATTGAAACTGCATTTTTGAAAGTAATGCGCATTTAAGAACGTTTTACCGCGCTGCCATATACTTATATATACTTCCACATATCAGATTACACGTGTTCTGTTGTCGCTGGGTTGAAAAGATTGGCCGGAGGAGGAAGTCCGAATTTCCGTTTCCAGGTGGCTCTGCGTGGTGGTTCTTTTTATGCTCCCCAGTATCGCACCCCGGTATCGCACCACCAAACATAAGACGCTAAATCATATGCGCCGAAAAAATGCGTAAGGCAATCAACCAACCATCCCACTGCATGTATAATCAGATACCATTAACACCCTTTCTGAGATCCACACAACCTCTCACATCCGTGAAAATTAGAGATTTCAGCTCTGGCAACAAGTCGCATCAGAGGATTTCATTACTCCAAAGGAAGGCCTCGCTGGCAAAAACCTTGACTGGTGGACCTGGATATCCCTAAACAGATTAAGAACCGGAGTTGGTAGAACAAAGCACAACCTCGAGCGGTGGGGAATGCTTAGGCAGGGAGAGTCACTACTTTGCGACTGTGGAGACCTGCAGACCACCTCACAACTAAGATCCTGCTTGATGTGCCTAACAAGCTGCACATCTCAAGACCTAATGCTGGGCAACACACGGGCTATCGATGTTGCCAGATAGTGAGCAAAAATAATTTGACAGCGCTGACACGAAGAAAAAGAAAAAAACATTATTTTCATAATGACATGTTGTCTATTTCTTTCATCGTTTCCACCTTCTTGGGAGCAACAGTCCGGTGATTCCCTAGTCCCTTTACAGTCCCAACATGGCTTCGTGTGATTTTATTGTCTTTTTCTTGTTATTAACGTGTATTTTATTATTTTCTTGTATCCGTTCCATATCTAGAACATATGATCACAATATATTGCAGCCATTTAGTTGCAACTAAATGGCAGCAATATGTAGTGAAGTGTATCTGAAAACCCCCTAGATTTTTTTTTATATGGTAGCTCTCGACGACCTTCAGAACCCAGAAGACCAAGAACCAATCAGGTGATAAGCTGAACCCTTCCGAAGCCTGAAACACTCAGTCCCCAAGGAGCTGCTCAGCAACACGCGATGACCCATCCAATTGTCTGTCCGCTCTCAATGTTGCTTAGTTTCGTTGATCTAACGAGAACTACGCTTACGATGTTCTATCATCACCGGACGTACCTTTTATGCACAACTATATAGAAACATTTAGAGGTTATTAATTCACCCTGAATGTACACAAAATGTTTGACGTTTATGCAAATTTGTTCCATTGCTTTGAACACATTGCTTTATGATATTTAGTGGGCATCGTTGCCTTGATCCTGGTGTATGAATCTCATATTCCGCCCTATCTGCACACGTGAGCCGCTCACGTGGCGACATACTTCTGAGGTCGCTAGTGGATTAACTGAAGTATGTTTCCGGTTTATCGTGGGTGGTAGATGACCTTTCTTACTATATCATGTGTGATGTTTGCGTTGTAGTAGGGTAGTCTTATGTGATTAATATTTTATAAATTGTTATTCTTTTTTAGTTTGAATTAATAGTATATTCGGCCGATGCTAATAAAGCATAACTGAACATTATCCACCTCATCCTTGCATCACACCAGAGGAGAGTTAAGTCTCCTTGATGATGCACTCATTCAAAAACATTGAAATACTCCTCTTTAATAAGAATCGATAAACTTTACAAACTTTCAGCCCTAGCGTAATAACATGCCGGGCCGGCCATAAAATGACCTCGTCGCGGTCAGCACACAACTGACTGGGCACCGGGCGCCGTGGCGATCTATATAACTAGTCCTCCTAACGGCATTACAAAATGACAACACATGCGTGTCCGATGAGCGAACAGAAATAAGAGACAAAAGATTGTACATCGAGGTTTTCGGTACCAGTCAGCAAGGGCTATATCATGCTGATGTCAACATTTTATATAATAAATATTAAAATTAATTATTTTTACGTACAATTTATTCGTCTGGTTGTCCATTTTCATGATTGAATTTCTGCGATTGCCAAAGTTTGTTTGTTGTAATAATAATATCCAATTTAATTTACGAGACATATTTTTAATCGCACCGTGTATTATTGTGAACATAAAAACGCGCCGTTTCCGTGTATTCACATTTGTCAGGTACATAGTCCACGTTTCACGGGCAAGAGCAATTTTGTTTTCCCGGCAAATAAATTATTACAACACCGTCAGCTAGATTGGAGATATTTTGCTTGCTTATTTATATTTATGACTTTCGCAAACCGGAATACTTGGCATTTCTTCATTCCCGGACTTTGAACATAGTCGCGACTCGCAGAGATTCGCTTGATAAGAAGAATAATAAAAACAGAAAAAAAAACGAGTGAAAAAGTGACGGGCGTGTTGAGAAACTGTGTGTTGAGTCAGAAAATGAATGGAATTGTTAAGTAACTTCTTGGTTTTCACGGCTAGATTTGATATTGTGGATTTTGAGATTAGCCGTGTGACGCAAATTACTATTATATTTCCAATATTTCGACCGTCATTGCAGGGGTCTTCTTCAGGGTTGATGAATTAACCGCACTAATTTCTTCGTAGTATCAATCCGGTAGATTGGTTTGCAGCAACATAATCTTGCATCTGGATCTCCATTCCTCTCGATCCTCCGCAAAGCTCTTCAGCTCAGCAGCTAAAATTCATGTCCTCGAACATTTGCTGCAAATACTCCCGTTTAGGGCGCCCTCTACAGTTTCTACCCTCAACCATCCCCTCCGCAATGTCGTGAAGAAGACCATCGTGGCGCATGATGTGTCCGATCTATTGGGCTCGCCTCTCTGATATGGTTCTTATTAGGTGCCTATCTTCCTTAATTATCCTGAAAAGTTCATTGCTTGTGGCCTGCCAAAAATACACAAAGCAGACAAACCGCTACGACCCATTGTGAGCGCTAGAAGGGCACCGACTTACAACCTGGCGCAACATCTGGCAAGACTTCTAATGAAGCAGATTGGAAACACCTCATCATTTATGAAGGACTCTTCACATTTTGTGAAGACGATAAAGCAGATGACACTGTCTAAGACATACCCATTGGTCAGTTTTGATGTAGTGTCTTTGTTCACAAATGTGTCACCAGAGTAAATCTTAGATCTGATTGGTGAGGTGTATCTGAAAAGTGTTATGATCCCTCCAATGGCGGTCGAAATATTGTATAATTCGCCACTAACGGTTAAACCCAAAAGCCACAATATCGAATGAAATTGTTGTTATTTAATTACAAAGTGGAATTGAGCGAATAATGAGGAAACAATTGTTGAAAAGCCGGTGAGAAAATAAATATGGAGACTCTTCAATTCAACAAATATGCGATTGCTTTGGTTATGTTAATGCCAACGAGTGTATCACGAAAATTCAAGTGTTTGATCTCCGGTCAAGCTTAAAATAAAAAATATACATTTTTTAATCGGTAAAGCATCAAACTCTAATTTTTCTTTCTTTATCCGCCACCGAAAAATCCACCACATAGTTTAAATAGCAACTATTAATTACAATTTATCTCACGTTATCTTTGCAGCCAAAAATCACGTGTCAACGTATTTGCTTTCCGACGACTGGGAATAGAGAAGTCAACCAATGACACGTGCTTAATAACCCTTCAGAATTTTGGTCTGTTGTAAAAGTTGATTAGAATTGATATATATAATATGATAATTTAATTTATTCAGCCACCAGAGCCATTAAAATTACAATTTCATATATATTAGAAAATACAAGGTAATAAATAGCATTTAACAATTATATCAACTACTACGCAATGAGTGGAGCACCGAATCCCCGCTGGATGGCAACGTGAAGGCGCATACAGTGCCCCTCCAACCGGGAGTCCCACCTATCCGCTCACACAGCAACCATTGCGTTGAGACTGCCGCGAACACGCGCCCACAGAGAAGCGCAACGCTTCCGTATTATGAAGCCATCCACTCGCCCCTCCTTCAACATGCCTGAGGCACTGCAGATAATGATTAAACGAGATTTGCGATTAAAATGTTGATGATGAGCAATGAACTCTGCTTAAAAGCCACTGAATATATGTGAAAAGTTCTTCTTAAGTTTTATTGCTTTTAATAATTTAATCAACTTCATTCAAAATAAAAATATTTTGCGTGTAACTTGTACATAAATATCTGCAAATAAATGTATATTACTATATTTTTATAAATGAAATGAATAAAAAAACTTAACAGGTTATCAGTCGACACTGTTTCATAGATTTATGTTATCAGATTAATAAAAAAAAATCTGAAAGCAGATAAAAAAAACATAAGCCCGTGAACTCTTACAGGCATTTGATATATAAATAACATCAGTTATGAAAAATTGTGAACAAACATCTTTACTTATGTTTGCTTTATAATACTGTGGCAACAGCTCCAATTGATTCGTAAATATAATGTATTAGTACATTAGTGTACGCACTCAGCTCTTGTGAATATTTTCACTAAGTGCGATAATATTAGGAATGTATGAAAGCTTTGCGATAATAGATTGAAGAAATTCCGCGAATAATTTTCCTTCCGCTGGGAAGGTTTCAATTAATGGAACGGATATTAATTAAGCGCTTGGGTTAAGGCAAGCCCACAACGAATTTTCTTCTCCATACAGTTATCATAATGCTCCCAGACACATGCTTTTAAATATGCCCAGTGGAATACAGGCAAGGGAATCGAGCACTTTTCAAAAAGGTACATATTGGAAATAAGGACCCCTATAAACCTCGTTTATTTAAAAAAATACCCAAAACGCAAATATACTCGTAATTCACCTTAAAATAAATGACAACAATATTCAGTTTTGCTTTTTAGATTGATACTTCATAGACAATTGATTTTTACCAATATTTTCGATAAATTGATACACACATATTGTTCAAAACGTTATTGGAACATAATTATTTTTTAATAAAACATCCAAGTCTTCAAAGTAGTAATTGTCAAATTATAATCAAATTATCTATCTTCGCTCGAATTTGTCGATTTATACAGTCGGGTACGACACAGAGCATTGACCATCACAATGTTTCGCCACTGTATGTTAATTGAAGGGACCAAGGTCCAAAACAACAGGTAATCGAGGAATTTGCGGTGTTGATTAATTTTATAAAATACAGAATGCTCCATAAATTGATGCATTCTATGAACTTTGCTTATCACAAGTTATTTTCGTTTTGAAATATTTTGTTCATACAAAACGTACGTACAATATCTACTTGAGAATGTTTTATTATTTTGTATAAATATTCAATAATCAAGTAACGTAGAAGTTTATCTGTTTTAATATTGCAACAATCGATAATTCTTGAAGGAATGTCATAATTTCTATCTTGTAAATTAAAAAAAAGAGCTTTTTTCTTCTGATGCCATGTTTTGGCATTGTCTAGAAGCGTCACACTTAACTGAAACGTGTCATAATAAATAAAATTGTAGAGCTTAAGTTTAAAAAAATGTAATTTACCTAATTTATAAGTAATAATATAAAAATACTGTGAATAAATGTTGACTGATTGAATAATACAAAAAGAAAATATAAACATACTTTGAATATAAACTATAGAGACATCTATTATACGATGATAACAATGACATAAATACAAGTTCTAACGCGAGTCAGCTCAGGCAAAGAAATAGCCAAGGTGGCTAAGCGGTATGAACACCTGGGCAAATTTGGTTCCAAGGTCCGGGGTTCGCATCCCGCTTCTACCGATATTTTTTCTGAACGAATTGACGCGTTTAAAGAATTTTATGTATAGTTTATTTATATTTAATTACTAATTTATATGTAAAATTTGAGATCAAAGTCACATTGATCTAGTGAAAAAGCCCATGTAAATGCGGCCTAGGGAGCAATACGGTAAGGTTTTCAAGGGAATGTGTTAATAGGATAGTAGTAATCAGGAAAGGTTTAATAATATTCGTGGAGGAATGCGGCAGGGAACCTGGAAAGTACACATTTCCCGATGGCGAAAATTCAGGATCCGTCTATTCGTTTAGCCTCTGATGGTTCAATCTTCATCCGGGTCAAAGTTGTCTCTTAGTTTATGGAAATTGCAAGTGTTCGTCCTGTCTCCGGGTCGCCAGGTGAGTGACAGTTTAGCGGAAGAACCTGCGTCGCGAAATAAGGAAAGTTTACATACTTGTCGAGTTGCGGAATTTTAGTGTTAGTCATTTGTACACCTTCATGTAGATTAACAGGTGTGAACGGTTAGTAAAAAAGTTAAAATTAAATTAAAAATGTTTAGATAGTAATTTATTTTGAAATAAAATCATAGTAAAATATCTGTTAATAGAATTTAATAGAATCCCCATCAATAAGGTAAGTATTTTATTATTATATTATTTAAAAAATCATATGATTTTATTGTAAGCTAAAATTTAATTATATTATAATGAAGTAATTTTTTTATATAAGCAAAAATATTGATATCCTCCTCTTCCATTTAGGACATCGATTAACTTGAGGAAGGATGCAGGATCAGGTTCACATTATAAACAACATGTTTCTGTTTCACGATACATGCTTATTGTCACAAACGTCGCCCGCCACAGCGAACGCACAGGACGCGCGCACTGTGACGGGCGCGAGTCAAACTTCAACTGCCAGCCCACGGCGCGATCTCACATCTCCACGGTACCAACTGCCAATATGACAGTCCTACCAACCGGCAATAGGCCAACTGTCATAACAATTATTTTGGCGTATGCAAACACCGCTTAACATTCGATGTAGATGTCACGCAAGCGAACCAAAATAATAGACAAAAGATCGCTTGTTGAGGCTTTACGGCATCGGCCTTAAGGAGTTATATCAAGCTGATATCAATATATATAAACAGTTATTCATTTACTATAAATTTCAAGTTTAAACGAGAAGCTCAATGGTGGTATGTAAATAAAATAGTTTCTATATTTGAAATATAAAATATAATTAATAATAAACGAACACTTAACATGCCATTAAATAGTAATTTATCTTATCATTAATATCTATTTTCACATACAAGTATAGGTGAAAACATAGGTAAAAGCTCGAGTTTTAAATTGCTTTGAATATGCTTGTATAATAAATGTTTAATAAAAAAACTATTATACTTTATATACTTCAGTAAATAATTAATTATTTGATTAAATATACTGGTATGTCTTAGTTATCACTATACTATTTGTCCAATCCAGGTAATAATCTAATACATTACTTGTTCAATAATACATTTATTTTTAACAGTATAACTATAAAACTCGCGAAGTCTAAATAATCACTGCCATAAGGAAAAAGGTTGTTTGTAAGTTGAGCTTGCGATTTCATGAAACGACTTCAGTATTTCAAGCCACGTACATAATTATAGAGAGTGCAACATTTTTAACAGGTTTTTTCCATCGGAATTGTTTTCCCGGAAGGCTCGCATAACGAAAGTAAAGTGTACGTGTTTGTAGGTATATGCGATGTTTAATAGTAGGAAAAAAAGTATCATCATATCAAATATTTTGATTCAAAAATTAAGCCGGACAAATAAGTTACAAAGATTAATTAGGTTGCGATCACCAACTCTTTAGAGAAACAGTAAATTCACGCATGACAGGTTAAATATCAGTGGGTATAGCTCAGTGGTAAAAACGTTTGGTATGCAAGCCGAAAGTCATGGGTTTGATCCCCGACAGAGAAAAAAACAAATTTATAATCGATTTCTGAGCTCTAAAATACCATCGGTTGATGTGAATTTGATCATCCGTAAAATGCCACTCAGCCTATTAATTAAAATTGATGTCGACCAAATCGAAAAAGAAAGACGAAAATCGTCTCGTGAAGAACATCTATTCATAGTGAATTTCTGTAATAATTAAGATGATGCGTGAATATCGGGCTGTAGTCTATGACGTTGGCGAATCACCACATGCAGCGCTTAGTCATATGCTAAGGTTAAAGATCACAGAATTCCACAGACGAGACTTCAGAATCATTATAACCATCTGTCGATATTTTCCTATATGTACCTATATAACAAAACATTAAGCCTGTTTTTCAATTTTTTAAACAAACAACGTGAGAAAAAATCTCGTTGTAAATCTATGAGAATTATTTTTGGACATTATCAACCCGCAAACCATAGTTTGATGATTTCTGCCTAATAGAAGCAGCTATCAACAGATGTCTTGTTTCTTCTCGATAACAAACGTCCGTTTGTTATCGAGAAGAAACAAGACACCGGAAGCATGTGCTTTATTGCTTCATTTTCCTTGTTGTTTTCTACTTTTTGCTTTTACAAGGTAACGCTCAAGGAAATGGCCGCTCAATACTGAAAAGTATACGCTGCAATCTCCAACTGCGATGGAAATGTAATAGAAATAACTCTCCCTCAGTGTATAAATTATTGCAAGGAGTGAAATATTTTCCTGGCGAGATGTTTTTCTTTCACGGTTGCTTGCAGAGCGCTGAAAATTTGTGAAAGACTGTGCGGAGCAAAAACGGATATCTTCCGAAGGAAGTGACGGATCAAGAGATACGATACATTAAAATACTTAGTTTGTTCAAAGCAGTGACTTGTAGAGAGAACTTGATTCCCGCTTTGAAAGCCTCTTTTTGCCTCTTTCATTCGCAGATATTTTTTTTAACATATCCGCTTTATATTTGGAGCATATGGACATTGAAAATCGTCATTTTACAGTTCTGTAAGCTCAAATTGTCTATGCATTGTCCCTGAAACACCTGAATACCCGGAGGTCTACACGGGATCATAGATGCTTCTCAGGAGCTTCCAGGGCAAGAGCCCGCGAACTCACATAGACTGCGGCTGTAGCACGAAAAAAATATTTATTGTTCAATAATCGAGTCTTTTTAAGGAGATCGGATGATAAGCTCAATGCTATAAATTTGATGTCACTGATACGAAGAAGAAGAATAAGAAAATTAGATGTAAAGGCGTTACCCAGTTTTAAAGCCTTGTAGCTACGAGCATTCAAATACTAAACGATAACAAAAAAGCTGGGAAAATAATATTAAGCATTCCTATATGAAAACAATACAGTCATGAAACACGAAGAACTCAAGTTACAAGTAAATACTACTAGTAAATTTTTATTTTCCAAACATATTCCTTAACATCATTTTCCCTTTATAAATGAACATCTTCTCAATGACATTAGAGAAATTTTAGAATAAATATATTATTTTGCTTTTATTGTGCTTTCATTTATTTCTGTACAACGCATTATATTAATATTTAAGTAAAAGGTAACGGACCAACGTTGAGCAGAGACAAAATATTGGGTTTGAAAACGGTTCAAGTTCAAATCCCAACATCCGCAGTTTTTTTCTCTGATTGATGAGGAAAACGTCATACAGATGATATTTGCTATATATTTGTACATGTAAATTAATTTGTTAAATATTGAAATAGATCTCCAATTATCTACCTTGTTTCATTATAACACAATAATGTAAACTTGTTTCCGTTGATAAATATATAAATAAATTAAATTCACGATCCAGCCCTGACCAGAGAAGGCTGTTCTCTGGTCTCCCCTTAGGTAATTGAGAACTGCAGCTAAAGCTTGGGAAGGGAATTACCAGCCCCAGTGAGCGATTCTTCTACAGATCCTTCCGAGGATGCAACTCCTCCCGCTAATTGTGAAGGATCCTCTTTGCAATTACAAAGAATGTCAGCCACTTCTCTTGAAAGCTCCACCAGTTGATTTCCTCTGCGTTGCACTTGGTATAAAATCCTGTTTGTTTGTTCATTACTCTTTGCAATTATACTGTGTATACGTGGAATAGGTTTTATAGTTCAAGTTTGTGGTGTTGAATAAAGGTAAAAATAATAAGAATTAAAGTAATCTTAACATTGAACATTCATACGATTTAGAACGTTTTATTTTGTGAAAAATACATTGTTAATCATTATAATACTGTGAGATCAAAACAATATTATCAGAGTTAAACGATGCTATAGCGCCTGCCGAAATACAGATATACAGGTCCTGAAGAGTCTATATTTTCCTTATGGCTGCGAATATAAGCATTTCACCTAAAGCCGATGCAGCCATATAATGGGTTTCAAATGTTTTATTTTTAAAATTTTCAATTTATTTCTTTCTGAAACATAAATTTTATTTAATACGATCCTGAAATAAGATTATACAAAGGGTAACAATTTATAGGTATTTTTTATTATTTACAACAATTATTAAAAACTCCCAAAGCTCGCCATACTTTTATTCTATTTTGAAACGACTACTTTATTCTGATTTGACTGTCATACCCTTTATTTTGCTTCTGTATTATACACTTATTTGTATGCACTTATTTGCACAATTATTCAAATGACCTATGCTCATAGATTTTCATTTAATTTCACCTTGTACGAGTATCATCAATTACTATAGACACATTTTGTGTATACGTTTACACTTATAAAATCGACACACGCTTTTTAAATATATTAAACATAATAGAGGCCCATCGACACACTCAACTCACGAACCATAAATCACTCTGCTAAGTTCACATTCGAAAAAAAGTTCCAAATTCAAAAAAAGAAGAGAAAAAAAAACACGTTCAAAATACCGTCTGCTCAAATATCATAGACTAAAAACTCGCCGTAGACTAAAAGGTGTTCACGCTCGGCAGTCACGTGACGCGGCTTTCCCGCCATTTTACGCGTCAGTGCTGATCAATCTGCTTAAATCACGATTAGTGATGCATGGCGCCGCTTGTGGTAGGCAACTCCCGGCCCCAAAGAACGCCCACCTTCCAACGCCCACTTTGACGCCCACCAGCTTTCCTGCCTACAGGGAGTATGGCCGAGAGCTACGCAACTTAATTCCCGAATATTAAAAAAAAAACTCTCTACCATTTTTGCATTCGACTACAGCATATTCCTTAACTACGAGTATAAACAATATTTTCTCTAAAATAATATGCTTGCTGGAATGTATTAGTGGTACAGAATTTTCTGCCCTTAGCAAAGGTAAGTTCGATCCCCGACAGAGATTATGAAAATATTTTCAATCGATTTCTAAGCTCTACAATGTTGGTTTGAATTTGATCCCTTAACAATTAAATAGCAGTCATAATTAATAATATTTGTAAGTTTATTTTAATTTTAAGCGCTGCGTGTGGAGTGTAGATCCACCAACGTCAAAGACTACAACCCGAGATTCATGCATCATCCTTATTATTACAGGAATTTACTATGAATAAGTGGCCTTCACGGGACGACTTTCGTCTACCACCAATTTTTAATAATAGGCTATGATTGGCATTATACGGGTGAGGGATCAAATTCACACCAACCGGGGGTATTTTAGAGCTTAGAAATCGATTAAAAATAGTTTTTTTTTAATCTCCGTCGCGGATCAAACCCATGACCTTTGGCTTGCAAAGCAAACGCTTTGACCATTGAGCTATACCCGACGGCAAATGGAAGATGCGAAAATATCGGGTTGTAGTCTATGACGTTGGTAGATTAACAATCCACATGCAGCGCGTTATAGAGTCCAGAGATGAGATTTCTCTATTTGCGTCTACCGGTATTATCTTGTATGATAACATACATATACAGGAATAAAATATATATGTATATGAGTTTATATATAAAAAAATGTTCGTTAGGTGACCACCCACCATTTTTTGACCACCCACCTAACGCCCTCTACCCCCCCTTATCCACCATTTTCCCGCCGAGCCCCTGCCTCACAACTCGCAAAGCTCGCTCCAAATTTGAATACTAATATCTCAACTTTAAGCTCTCCCAAAGTGGATTTAGAACTTTTACACGTATTGATTCTGGGGTAACTTAACGTACTTTTGAGGTTAGGACATCTAAATATTTTTGAATAAACATTTCAATTAAATTTTATAATCTTATTTTGAATAGTTCTTAGAAGAAAACTCGAATATTTTTGTATGGGGTTGAAAAGAAATGTTTTCCTTATAATTGTAAGGTTTAAATTAGTTTACTTAGAGCTTTTTGATATAATCGTTTAAGAACAAGCTACATTTATAGTTACAAATCTTCAACTTATCAAAACGTGTGATACTTATAACAAGCTTATTATAAACATAAGAGTTTATACTCATTAAATAAATGCGTAAAAATAAACTTAAAAAAAAAAAATATGGGTAAGTTCAATATGTAGTAAAAATATTTTAGGTTTGTTACCAAAATTAAAAACTGATTTGTACCTACAAGAAATTAATATTCATTTTAATGTTTTAATACGACATATACTCGTATGAATTTTTTTAATTTTTATTAGAATATTATTTTATTATTTCAATATTCTAATCTACTTTTATAGATCATTGACTATATTGCAATATTATTATTACTTAAATATACATATACTATACACAAAATTCTTTTTTCAACGCGTCAATCCAAGCACAAAAATAACGGCAGAAGCGGGATGCGAACCGCGGACCTTGGAAACCAACATAGGTTTTCGATTGTAATTTATTTAACAACAAAAGATGCTTAGACTGAAATTTTCAATAAAAAGTTGCTCAACGTGATTCATGTTAAATCAAAATAAAAATATCTACGTAAGTAATATTTGAAATATTTTTTAAATGACTTATTGTTGAACGGCATTTATTTATATTTTAACGTGCTATTTTATCAATTCTATGTATATTATAAGTTTAAATTACTCATTTATTTTTATGAAAATAAACGAAAAATATTAAAGGTACGTAGGTAACGATAGATGTCGCTATAGTATATATTCAAAGTATGTATATTTTTAATTAAGCTTGTGAATAAATGAAGACTGGTTGAATAAAAAAAAAAAAAGACATCTATCGTACGATGATAACAATGATATAAATACTAGTTTCAACGCGAGTCGGTCTAGGCATAGCAATGGCGCAGTTCGCCGAGCGGTATGAATACCTGTGCATAGTTGGTTTCCAAGGTCCGCGGTTCGCATCCCGCTTCTGCCGTTATTTTTGTGCTTGGATTGACGCGTTGAAAAAAGAATTTTGTGTATAGTATATGTATATTTAACATATACTCGTATTTACGCAATACGTTATTTATATAATGAGGTAATAACATCATTTTATTTGACCTGAAAATGTTTTGGTTACTTTTGCAACGTAATTCCCTGAATAAAGTAGGGATACAATTTTGTATTCTGATTTTAAAAGCACGAATAAGCAATCATAATTAATTCTTGATAAAGATATCAAGTACTCGAAGTAATCGATAATATAGGAAAATATAAAGATGATAGTTAGAATAAGCGGTTCTCAGGTATCCGCGTGGCATGGCGGCAGATTTTTTGACTCGGGCATTCAAAAGCTCGTATTCTGCATGCAAAAATGCATTGACCTCGATGGCGACTATGTAGAAAAATAGGTTAAGGTCTGAACTTTCCTAAAATGTACACATTCATAGAATAAAACATGTTGTACACTGTTTACTGGGAAACTTATTTTACGGATAACCCTCGTAGTTGAATGAAATTTGTAATATTTTTTTAAGTATTCATACATTTATATTACAATATACATAATAATACTGCGAAGAGATTAAGCCTATTTTGGCCAAAGCCGATGTTTCCAAAGTATTTTCATTGCCCTTTACCACTGCGGGTTCCATTTTACGTATTGCGATTATGCTTCAGGAAATATTTGCACGATTCGAGAATTTTCTACGTATTTCAGAAAACACGAACAATTGCCTTTTGGATTTTTTTTATTTATTATTAATAAATACACAGAAAAAATGACATATTCATATGTTAAGTAAGCCAAAAAATAAGAAGAGACAAGAGGGTCAAAATCCTATGTTGTAAGTTTACCTGCAAGTATTAAAATAAAATAATTTGGTATATTACCTTAAATCGGTATAATTATTAACTTTAATTTTTATAGTTTCTTGCTCCAATTTAACTGGTGAAAATACATGTAAATTTCAAAATTGCAGTTAAAATGTTGATTTGTGAAAAATCTTTCTATTAAGAATATTTTTATTCAGCTTCTGATAAATAAATTCCCCAATCGATAATATTATAAAATAACGTGTGATCGAAAGCCTGCATAAAATAAAGCATCGTTTTTATTGTCTTCTACTATCTGCTGGCGGGTATAGCTCAATGGTCAAAGCGTTTGCTTTGCAGGCCGACGAAAATTAAAAAAAATAAATTTGAATCTAAAAATATTTCTGAGCTCTAAAATATCCCCGGTTAGTGTGAATTTGATCCCTCACCCGTAAAATGACCGTAGACGAAAGTCGTCCCGCAAAAACCACCCATTCATAGTAAATTCTTGAAATAATAAGGATGATGCGTGAATCTCCGGCTGTAGTCAACGACGTTTGCGGAGCAATACTCCACATGCAGCGCTTAGCCTAAGCCCCATGGTAAGCGACATAGAATTCCACAGATGAGACGTCAGAATTACTATCACCGTCTGTTGCTATTCTCCTGTATGTGTTTACATAAAAAAATCTTGAGAACAATTACTCAAAAGAAGAGCAAATATTTAATTCGGAGATCGTATCTCAGATCTAAAGCGTCAGCGTACAGGTATGTATGTTGTTATTAGAAGTTTTTTTCTAAGGATATCTAGTAAAAACTGTTTTTTTGACCTGACGCATCAATGAAATATCTACATTTTGTCGTTAAAATAAAAGAAAATTACCGCTTCATGAAGTTTTGTGGGTTACTTTAAGTGTTTTCTATATTTTATCACCTCATAGCAAATATAAACTTGAGATGTCTAATTCCCACTGCGATATTTGTCGATACAGTCTGGCGATCTTTTCTCCAGTAAACAACTAGGACCCTTCCGACCATAACTCAGCAGTGCTGGTTGCGCTCCGAGACGTTTCAGTAAAGCTCTTAAAGCTCGATGCTGAAAAAATCCGTTTCAGGATTTACAGGTTTTCTAGAACACGTAAGTGGTACATCTGTTGAAAATAAAAGTTTTGCTATTGAAAAAACATAACTTTTAAAAGCACAGAATTTATTATTTTATGTAACTACGAGTGTATCAAATTTATAAGACATTAATTATACTTGTAAACTTGTATATTACACACTATTGTAGTAGATTAAATAAAAAAACATCAATTTTTCCTGCAAAAAATAAAAGACTTTAATTTTTTTTCAATCGAAATTTTTCTCAATACATACAACAGGTATCAATAAATACTATGGGTTAAATTATTGACTTTAAATATAATAAAATTGTTCATACAAAATATTTTTTTATATAAAATATATTTTAGTAAGTGAGTTTAAATTAAATATTAATATTAAGCTCTACATACAACTTGCCAAAACATTTATTTGGAGCATCTTGATGTACGGCTGGAGACATGGTTTATCTGAAAGTGAAAGACTAATTGTCGGAAAAACAGGGTGATCCTCATAGGCGACGTCGATGGCGTTACTTCTGGCCATCATCAGGTCTTCCTGGGTGCAGCCACTCAAGAAGGTGTGACAGGGTTTAAAGTCGGTCCGCTAAAAACTATTAATTTGTGTCCTCGTCTTGCATACTCCGGTCCAAAGTCTGTTAAGGGACATATATTCCACCCTTGGTCATGTCCAGGGGCGAATGTCCGGTTGCGCTTCTCCACATGTTCTTTGAAGACTAGAGACCATTGAGATGTGGTCATACAGAAGAATTCTCGGATTTTACAAGAACCATCTCAGAGAGGCGAGCACGATGGATCGGTCACATCATGCGCCATGATAATCTTCTTCACGTCATTGTGGAAGGGATGATTGAGTGTAGAAACTGTAAAGGGCGGCCTAGACGGGAGTATTTGCAGCAATTGTTCGAGGATATGAGTTGCAGCTCTTATGCTGAGCTGAAGACGACTGCAGAGGATCGAGAGGAGTGGAGATCGAGATGCAAGATTTTGTTGTTTCAACCCAATCCACCGGATTGATACTACGAAGAAGAAGTGAGTGAGCGTATTTAATATTTTTATTATGAGATGAATAGTTTCTTTAATTAACTAATTAAATATATAACATCAAACCACCTGATTTTTTAACTTCAATGTGAATCACATTTTACACGAAGTTGATATCTTAATAAGCAATACTCAAACTGAGAAGTAATATTTATTGTTTTGTTAATTTCAGTTTTGTAGAAAGATTTGGTTTCAAAAGCCTTTTACTCAGTTTCTCAGCTAATAGTTATATAATTTATTTCCTTTATTAAAAATAAATATTTTTATAGCAATACATTATGCAGTTTTAATTAAATAAATTATGCAATTGCACCTCGAATTTTGAAATATGACCAACGCTTAAGGTCGTGACTGGCTGTTTGCGTACGTCTCGTGTGCTTAAGATTGCACTTTTGATAAATAGGTCATTTGCTGCCCCCGCGCAATTTGTATTTTACAGCGGGAGTGCAATTTATCTTTTGGAAAAAAAATAATGCCATTCTCTTAAACTCCGGGCATATAATAATATGACAGAGTTCCGACATGCTGAGAATGTGTCGTATGGAGCAGATAACTTATATTGTTTTGCTCTATTTTTTTAGCTTTTATGTGAATACCAGAAAACAATATATGTTGTTTTTCCGTTTTTAAAGACGATAACGCGTTGTAATTTTAGTGATAATATTTATTTATCAACGGAATTGAGCTCCAAGTAGTACATATATTACACAAAATAATATAGATATTGATATCAGCTTGCTCCTTAAGGCCGATGCCGTAAAGCCTCGACAAGCGATCTTTTGTCTATTATTTTTGTCCGCTTGCCTGACATCTACATCGAATGTTTATTTTAATTATAAAATGTTGCACGGCGCTTGCATACGCCATCTTGTTTGTTATGACAGTTGGCCTATTGCCGGTTGGTAGGACTGTCATATTGGCAGTTGGTACCGTGGAGATGTGAAATCGCGCTGTGGGCTGGCAGTTGAAGTTTGACTCGCACCCGTCACAGTGCGCGCGTCCTGTGCGTTCGCTGTGGCGGGCGACGTTTGTGACAATAAACAAATAATATGTGAAACAAGTGTTTTTATTGTAAGCCTGATCCTGCATCCTTCATCCAGTTAATCGATGTCCATAAATGGAAGAGGAGGATATCAATATGTTACAAATATAAATATAATATAAAATAAAAGGCAATATAATACAGAATAGACAGACAATGGATATAATTATCGTATATATTGACATTTAGTTAATCTAATTACACACAGAGAATCGAAGTTCCAAGGTACAAAAAAAATTCAAATAGAAGATAAGAAATAAATAAAAGAAAGTAAATAATATATCGTAAATCTTATACTTTTTTAACAATAATCGTATATACAAAATAATAGATTAAAACCTTGTTAACAGGTTCAAGCTATTATTTATTTGGGGTAAATATGTAAAACATTAAAAATTCTAATTATTAGCCATTATATAGGTAAATACTAAAGAATTATGGTATATTGCAGGTATGGTATATACGGATTATGAAGCATTTAATGCTTTGGAACTGTCAATGGTTTGTGTCGTTACTGGGTAAATTTCATGTGGAAGAAATGTAAAATAATCAATTTTATATTGTGGCAAATTTCTTCTTACTAATATATTTCTACTGCCATTGTAGGGGTCTTCTACAGGATTGATGACTTAGACCACACGGCTAGACCCAAAAGCCACAATATAAAATATGGCCGAGAAAACCTAAGAAATTATTTAGATAATTTTAAGTTGAATTTAAGTAAAGTATATTTATTACAATCTTTATTTAAGAAAATAAATATGTTTCATGCTTGTCGGAACAAAATTCAAGATCTTTAAAAAAAATCATAAATACAAAAGGCTTTAATTTATAAGTCACTGGTAAATCATCACAGAATTTATTGTAAAATAGATACTCAAAAAATGTACACAAAATAAGATAAAATTTTGGCTCACCAGACCATGTTTTCCTTATGCATTCTTTCCTCCGTTGATCCTGACACTTGCGCTTGGGCAGTACTAATATATCTCGACAATTTATGGTCTCGGCGAAAGCAAATGGCTATTTAACGGTCTGATGCACCTAATGGCTGCACGTTCCGCTGCGATGACACTTTTGTGGTACACAATAATGTGTTTATGGTGCCCCTCGCGCCCCAACGCCCACGCGGAGCTTCCACACACTCCGGGAGGAAAATCCGAAAGATGAAAATGGAAGCTGTCCACAGAAATATCTGTCATAATATACACTGCAGCGAACATAAAAGACGCAGGCGATCGAACGATTCCAATTCAATACAATATTTGTAATTTTTAGTCTCTTGAACCAGCAACAGTATTGGTAATCGTATATGTACGATTGTGTTCAACAGTCTTTTAATTTTTTCACGTGAATATATGATGCTCCTGACGCCAAGATCATTTCAACCAGTTCGGTAGTTAAAGGTAGCTTAACCCAAAACAACAGGTACTGTTATTTGAAAAATCACCGCAAACGGTAAAAAAACATGAGTTGTAGGATGATTTACTGTTGTATTGTAAACTGATTTGATTCCATAATCCCTTAAAACGAATAATTTCATATATTCAATAAAACCGTCATATCTTTGCATTCTTTTAGATATAAAGTTAAAAACGATTACATTGTTCAAGTTTTTCTACTAATTCCAAATAGAAAAAAACCTAATGTACAATAGGTAAAGGCACGCTCGAGATAAATCAATTGGATCGGAAGATAAATTACTGACCATTTTAATAAATTCAATTCTTAACTACAAACCTTTAGAATTTACGTAAGTGTAAATATATATTCACGGAAATATATGAACTTGAGTATGTGCATTTGACCAGGAAGCAAATGACATTGTAATTTTTTTCCCTTTCGGCCAATAAAGTAAAGTAATATTTGACTCGTGTCGTGTTCGGAATAAAATAAAAGTCACCCACCGTGTTATGGAGTGATCAGTCCAAAAGATAGAATCCGAAACGAGGAAATACGCAGAAGAACTCAAGTAGTGGATGGTACCCAACGAATAGGCACACTCAAGTGGCAATAGGCAGGACATATCTGTCGAAGAGACGACGGTCGATGGGGAAGAAAAGTATTGGAATGGCGCCCAAGAACTAGCAAACGAAGCATTGGCTGACCACCTGCAAGATGGACTGACCACATAAGAATAGCGGGAGTGACCTGGATGCGAAAGGCGGACGATCGAAGAGGATGGAGACTCATGCGGGAGGCTTACGTTCAACAGTGGACGGATACAGGCTGAAGATGAACGTGTTCGGATGGTGATTGCTGCATTTACGAGTATCGCACTTCCGCCACGTTCATTCCGAAAAAAAATATTAGTAAAAAATTATTTAATTTAAAAATATTAAATTATAATATTGTACCTTCATTAAAAATATCACAATATAAACATATTGCCTTTAATATATATTTTTTAAACACTTTATTAATTTTAGAAAGGTTTCTCGAAAACCTTGCCTGAAGCACCACCGCAATTTATGGTGCTTTGTGTATATATTTAAAAAATGTTTTTTTCGTTTCGTGAAATAAAACAAAACAAAATATGTATCATATGAAAATATATACATGAACAGACAAAGTTCTTTAAAAAATGAAACAACATTAGCTTAATCAAATGTAACGCTGTCTAAAAATTTAAAAGTTCTAACGTGAACAAAGGGAAAATTTTCATTCCATTGTGAATGCTTAACCATGTAATAAATTTAATATAATAATAATAGGTTGTCATGTGGCAGAACGTGCAGTGAACTTGAAAAAGCAATTTCGTTTTACCGTAGAAAAAAAATGAGCTCCACAGAGCAAATTAATTATTTTTTATTTAAATAAATTTATACATTGAACGAGGCGCCGGAATAACAATCTCGTATTTATAAAAAATAATGATCATGTTTTGATAATTTAACTAACGAATATTTGTATTTACTCGTGTTAGAAATAATTGGTGTCAAAAAAAGCAAAATGGATGATTACAAAATTTTCTCGAATTTCGTTAGTGTATTTCGGAACGTAAGTCTTGCCAATATTATAACAAAATATGCTTTCTTCATCCAATATTACAATCGTTTATCAGTTAAATTAATGATTTCATTAATTTTTCCATTCTCTCTCTCAAAAAGGTATTATTCCGTCGCGCGATGACAGGTCAGGAGCAGATTCATAACACTGACTATTTCAGAAGCACATTGACATATACTTGTGATAAACTTAACAAGCTTAGGGCTCGACCTAGTCACAGCATTAAGGCGAGCCACAATACCATATGCTCTCGCCGACGGGCGGTACGCAACTGACGTGATAGGCTGCCGCACCGGTGCCACAAGCGACGGTCTATATAATTAGTTCTTATATGGCGGACACATAAATGTATGACGAGCGAACAGAAATAAGAGATGAAAGATCGTATATCGAATATTTTCGATACCAGTTAGCAAGGGCTACATCATGCTGATGTCAGAGTATATGGTCATCACAATGTGCCATTAATTTTATCTGCTTAAGTTGTATTTGTTTCCTCTGAAACTAGCAGGTATATTTTATGAACGTTCTCTAGTACTATCCAATGAATATTTTTCTTATAACCAACTAATATTACTTGACCATTTCATCATTCTCAAGGAAGTCAAATCATACATTTTCCAATATTTTCAACGCATGTTTTGTTGTCCAAAGTATTATTACTTTTTGATAAAGCAATTTTACTTTTGTGCTCAAGATAAAAATATGAATCGAGAAAAGTTCATAATTGTCCAGTGCCCAAATGTGAAATAGCTAGGACTACAAGTGTTCCTTTTGAGTCAATGAATATCGGAACTTCAAGCGATTCGAAGAATATTTTGAAAATTCTGAAAATTAGCGAAATTCACCACAAAAACGTTTTATTGCTTATATGACTAAATACGTACTAGGATTACGTACGACTAAATAAATACTTTATTGCCAACACGTAAAAAAATCGCGTCTTGTAAAAAAGTACTTTTCTATCACCAATGTACAATACATAATTTAATTAATTCAAATGTATTGGCCTCCGATGATTTCAAAACAACAATATTCAGTATTGAGTGGATACGTCAAAGAACTTTTTGTACTTTCCGAGTATATTTGTTTATATAATATAAAATTATTTGTATAGCATCTTGGTTATCCAAGAACCGATAGTTACAAGTCACTTCTGCCCATATCTGCTCCATTTAATGGAATATATGGTCACCACAAATGCCGCTACTGACATCTTTTCAACAGTCCATGTCTTATCACTAAGCATATCTGCACCCGATAGTCCACCTCGTAACAAATATTTCAGTTTTTCATCTCAGAATTTATCTTTCAGATTTCAGTAATGGTTGTATTTTAATTTAAAACACTAGTATGTCATCATTCTGGATGACAATTGAATAGGTACTTATGATCTCTTCATCAAAGAGGTTTTTAATATAATTTCTGAAATAAAAATAATACTGCCAGAATATAGATAAAAAAATGTATAAATTTCTGTTCCCTAAGCATACAATAATACTGAATTTCATCAAACAAAATGTATATTATATAAAAACATCACTAATTTGGTTTATTTCAGCGCCAGATACAAAAGTTAAATATTTTTCAACCAGATTTTCAAATTAACCTTTAGAAGTTCTCGCCATTTCGTTCCATTACGTGTGATTTGAGTTATACATTTTCGCAAACCTGAAAGCCTATCCACTAATTTGATTTATCGAAATTTTCTCCTGCAGATATTTCTACATCCAGTAATTTTATTGGCTCTATTTAAAAAAAAGGCCACGCCATTATTGCGAGTCTCCAAATTGGGTTAAAGCGTTAAATTATTTCTGACAAATTTATCAACTCTAATTATTTTTCGTTTAAAGATTTATTTCGGCTTGGGAATCGTAATTGAATTATTTATTTTTAGCGCTGCTGCCAATTCCTTTTTGATACAGTAAATTTAAAACGATAAATCTGAGTGTTTTTGACAGGTCCCTTGGACGAAATAAGGCGTGACTCTTTGAAATAAGTAGGTGACGTTCTAAAAATATTTCTCTAAATATATCGGTATTGCTTTTCTGTCAAGAAATATATACAATATAATTGAAAAAAAAAACTCATCTACAAATCGATAGAACGTGGAGCTAATCAATTATGTGACGGATATTTTTCTGTAGAATTTGCGGTGATTTTTAATAAAATGGTCTCTTCTGTATTGTTAATTTGGACACAATCGTCTCTAAGAACTGAATGGTCCAGACCTCAAGAAGATCAGGCTAATCATCCGTTGTTATGAAAACGTTAACGGTTGGATGTTGGTTCTGTAATATATTGTAGTTTTTTTCTTAATTTCGGACTGAGTTAGGCAGTTTTATTAAAATATGTATTTGAAATATCAACTGTCCGAATCAATTAGTTAAAAATAAACGATGGATTTGATATTCTATCCATACATAACAAACTTATTGTCTTGTTTGTTACTTGATATGATGTTTAAATGAAAGGAATCTCGAAGTTTTTTATTTACAAAGGAATCTATAAGAGAACACAGACAGATGGTGATAGTGATGCAGAAATTTCATCTGCGGATGGAATTGTATCTGTACTTCAAATTATGCCTGCCATGTTATATATGGCTATAGCGATACATTTTGAATGTTGAACTGCCAAATTAATAGAATATAGCTGGACATTCAAGCATAATGAATTTCCTATAGTAATTCCATTTGATTGGTTGGTATTCACGAGGGGACTTTCTTCAAATACAAATTTTGATAATTGCGCTGTCATTTTATGGGTGAGGTATAAAACTCACACTAAATATTTATAGAGTTGAAAAACGATTTTAAAGGTTTTTTATCTCTATCGGGAATCGAACCCGAGACCTTGAGTTTTGTAAGCAAAACGCTTTCAACACTAAGCTATACTCAATTGTTCTACATTGAGGTACAGTGTGATTGTGCTTAGGAAATATACTTTGGATGCCGCAAGGACAGCTTTCACTACAGCTGCCTATTTACAGCGTCGAGCTCCTGGGCTCAAATCATTCATAAAAATCTACTCGATAGAGTTGCGTGAGGTGAAACTGACATGGAATGAGGCGTGGACTATGTCGGTGAGCAGAGTTTTGTGGCAGCAGCTTGTGATGGAAATATGCTCCAATTAAGTGAGCGCAGATGGTGATGATGATGATAATTATGACGACGCATGTGTTCGGCAAGAGCTTATAGAGTATATTCTCGGAGAAATACTTCAAATCACATAAACCGGTAATAAATCAAAACGTGCAGCGTTAGAACATCTTTGGAATAAATGAGCGAAATGTCAAATGCAAAATCGACGTCTGACTGCTGAAAGAGACAGAATTGCAATGCAATTTACCCTCGACACGCCCACTTCCATTATTCGGAAGTCAGGTTCGACCCCACTCTCCCCAGTTTCAGGAATTCACGAGTTGGCAGCACCGTTCTAATTAAAACAGATCCAGATCACCTAAATTTAACTTTTTTTGTCTGTAAACGCATACAAGAGAATACTGCCGATTAAATAAAGATTATTTGGAATGTTGTTATCACAGTTATCAATAGTGTAGTGTGATCGGAAAGGGATTACCGGATTCCAGAATCGAAGGAAAATAAACAACACTGAATATAATCATGGCTAATGCGCTACAAATCTCATCAATTTTAAATAACTTCTTAGGTTTTCACGGCCAGATTTGATATTGTGGTTTTTGGGCTTAGCCATTGTGGCGAATTTCTGTAGTAACTCTTTTTAGAACATACCCACCGTACACGATTCTCTGACATGACGCTCATGGAGGTACGTTAGGCTGACGGCTAAGCAACCTCCTGACACCCACTCATAACTAAGTCATCAACCCTGAAGAAGATCCTTGCAATGGCGGTCGAAATATTGGAAAGAAGAAATTCGCCACACACGGCTTAACCCAAAAGCCACAATAACTCATAAATTTTGTTTAATTCTTTGATTTTTCCCATTTTTAAAGATAACAGTGTCACACATGAAATGTTGATCAATCATTATTATTTGATCAATCATGATAATTGCCTTAATGTACGGCTGTGAGACATGGTGCTTATCTGAAAGTGATAAAAATACTAGAGGCCTTTGAGATGTGGTCGTACAGAAGAATTCTCGGAATTTCCTGGAGGGACCACGTTACGAACAATGAGGTTCTCAGAATAATCAAGGAAGATAGGCAACTAATAAGAACCATCTCAGAAAGGCGAGCCCGATGGATTGGTCACATCATGCGCCACGATGGTGTTCTTCACGATATTGTGGAGGGGATGGTTGAGGGTAGAAACTGTAGAGGGTGCCCTAGACGGGAGTATTTGCAGCAAGTATTCGAGGACATGAATTGTAGCGCTTATGCTGAGCTGAAAAGGGTTTTGGAGGACCGAGAAGAATGGAGATCGAGATGCAAGATTCGGTTGCTGCAAACCAATCCACCGGATTGATACTACGAAGAAGAAAATAATTGCCGGCATCCTCCAGTACAAAATCCCGTGAACTTGCATAGACTGCGGCTGTAGTACAAGAAAAAAATTATGTGTTCAAAAATCAGTTTTTTAAAATTCAGTTTTTTAATTTAAGAGAAGCAATGGATTGACATAAATTTCAGGTGATCTTAATGCAAAGAATAATTCCAACACACACATATTTATTTCCGTTTCTAATTCATATTTCTAACATATGGAGACAACAATTTTTGCAGTTTTAGAATCTAATGTCAACGCTTCAAATATTTGTCAAAACTCTTCTTGGCTGCCAACATATCAGGCATGTTTTGATTTTGTTAATCCGATTTTAATTAATTAATTTATTTATTACACAGAATAGAAGTTACGAGAAAAAAGTTTACAAAATAACATATGGAGAATAACAATTTTTGCCACTTAGTTCTGTTAGAATCTAGTGTCAACGGCTTGTTTCAAATATCTTGTCACTCAAAATTCTTCTTGGCTACATACATGGATCCTGTTGTTAAAAAAAGTTAAAACATTCAAGAATCCCTGGGTTGTGAATTGAACTGTGAAGAAGAAGGAATGAATGTTTGAGAGCAGAAATTTAATGGAGATTGATTTAACTCAAACAATGACAATCAGTAAAAAACAGGCTGTGAATCATTCATATTATGGTTTACGTCCAATGATGTGTAAGTGAACCAACTAAAAAAATCACGTCAAAAGTTGATGTTTTTTTGTACGTTGTTGACATACTCGTATATTTTTTTAATTTTAACCTTCTTTGGGAATCGAACATTCAAACTCTCGCACAACAGTCGAGCGCCCTAATCTGTCAGCCGTGTTTTTTGATATAATTAAAACTGGATATTCAGATCGTCGCATTTTACGGTCGCTGAAAAATAAAGTCCTCTCAGGAATGGACCACCATTTTGTTTTCGTTGCCAGAAAATAAGAGAGGTCTAAAGAGGGCCGGAGGGCTAGAGAAAGAGGCAATTTAGGAATATCGAGTGAGGAAATGACATTTCATAGCGGAATATAATATCGCCAGCCAAAAATTGAAAATCAATATGATCATATTGTTAAAGAAAATGTTTTGAAGATGTTTTATTTTTGTGAAAATAAACTTTGTAAGCTTTTCAAAAAAGAATTTTTTGATGGTTTTTTTAATAACCGTTTTATAACTGAATCACTAGTCTCCTAAATTGCTTCAGTCTTTTTCAGCTACTATTTCATTGTCTCATGATATTTCTCAAAATAATTATAACCGACGAACTTTCAGGAAAGCGCAAGCCTAGTGGCTTGAAAAAAGGCAATTTTAGTTTATGATCTCCTTCAGCATACAGTACATGTTCAAACAAAGTAAATCTTTGCCTCTAGACTGATTGAATTATAAAAAAACTGCCTTGTCTACTAAGCCACCGTAATACTTGTATTGCACGTAGGCCTATGACTTAAAGACTCATGAATGGTTGTATTGGCTTTTGATAACATGCCAAGATTCACAGACGTAAAATAAGATGGTAACGATACATTTGCGAAATGTACACAAAAGTCATTCATTTTCATCTTACAATTGTCGAACATCCATACAGCTTTAAAAGTTCCTACATAAATGCCACCACTGTGCACTGGAATGTTTTTCCAGTTTCTGTGTTTCCTCCTTAATAAAATAGGGATATCTTAAAAACAGATAAATATACAATTGCAATCTCCTCAAAATGGCTGAACGTCATAGAGCATACTGATTTTGAACTGTTCCGGACACGACTGCGATTGCATAAAAAAAAAACTAAATTACACATTTATAAACACCTTGAAACATTATAGTGCAATATGAATATTGCTTTGAATATTGATTTAATACTTAATATATTATTTGAATATAGAAATACTTATATTATTCAGGAAAAGCTTTTCGTGTTTTGAGCTTGTATCTTTCATACACTGCAGCTGTAAGCCTGAAATCTTACGGTGCATTTTGCCTTTAGAGTTTCTTTGGTGTGAGGAAGCCTAGCCGCCCACTGTCCGCCCAGAGCCCCATTGTGAGTTGCATAAAGGGCGGTAAGTCCGCCTCAATGGCCGTAGCCGGGCGAGCTTAGTGGCCGTCATAGAGCTCCTGAAAACCTGAACTGGTTATTTTGGCGATGCCACTTATAAAACAGATCTTATATATGAAAAAGTAAGAAAATAATAAACTTCATGGAAGCACTTAATTTTGCCTTTTAGTGTATTTTAAATTTATCATAAATAGCGAAAGAAACCTTTATCCGGAAAACAGAGGATTAAAGAAGGATTTAGATTAATGCGGAAGACCTACGTTTAACAGTGGACGAACACAAGATTATGATAAAAATATTAATGACCTTGTTTCGGATAAACAAAATGATGGGTATGGAAAAAGTGATTTTGTAGATAAAAAACTGTAAGTCTTACGATAACAAAATTGGCTGAAATAAATTTGGTCGTTGGATATTTGACCAAACAAGAATTCGATAAATTTTAATACAATAAAACATTTGTCCTAAAAGATATTAGTACAAACGTTTATTTAACTGAATGAATAAACATAAAGCCAATTTGCTTTAACGTTAACACATTTAGGCTATCTATTTTTTAATTCAATTGTTTTTGTAAATTTATTTACAATATTTGTAACAAATTGATCTTCTTCGTAGTATCAATCCGGTGGATTGGTTTGCAGCAACGGAATCTTGCATCTCGATCTCCACTCTTCTCGGTCCTCCGCAACCCTTTTCAGCTTAGCATAAGCGCTACAATTCATGTCCTCGAATACTTGCTGCAAATACTCCCGTCTAGGGCACCCTCTACAGTTTCTACCCTCAACCATCCCCTCCACAATATCGTGAAGAAGACCATCGTGGCGCATGATGGGACCAATCCATCGGGCTCGCCTCTCTGTGATGGTTCTTATTAGGTGCCTATCTTCCTTGATTATCCTGAGAACCTCACTGTTCGTAACGTGGTCTCTCCAGGAAATTCCAAGAATTCTTCTGTACGACCACATCTCAACGGCCTCTAGTCTTTTTTTATCACTTTCAGATAAACACCATGTCTCACAGCCGTACATTAAGATGCTCCAAACAAGTGTTTTGGCAAGTTGCTTGCGGAGCCTTAAAGTAATATTCTTTGACTCAAGAATTTTATCTTTTTTATTGAAAGCTAGCCTTGCTTGATCTATACGACTGTTGACTTCTCTTTTCGTTCTGCCATCCCAGGTGATCGTACTCCCAAGGTATACAAATTCTTTTGCATCTTTTAGGGGTACTCCTAGCATTGATATGTTGATTGTGTTTATAAATATTAAAATATTGATAAACACACACAAATCTTCATCAAATGTCAAATTTAAAATTCTTGTCATTTTCGACGAAAAAAAAACGGTAGACGATGGGATTGGAATCACTCATATTGCATTTTTGTTCTATTATAAAAATAGCGGTAGCACAATTGATTAATTGCTTCTATCTACCGTCTTGAGAATTCAAATGTTTTTGTAGAATTTATGCATTTTATTTCAGATGGCGCTTGATTAAAATTAAAAAAGTATTTAATATGGAGTATATCATTACTGAATCAATCATCATCAGCCTGTATCCGTCCACTGTTGAACGTAGGCCTCCCGCATGAGTCTCCATCCTTTTGGATCCTCCGCCTTCCGCATCCAGGTCACTCCCGCTATTCTTCTTATGTCGTCAGTCCATCTTGCAGGGGGTTGGTGCTTTGTTTGCCAGTTCTTGGGTGCCATTCCAATATCTCATCATCCCCATCGACCGTCGTCTCTTCAACAGACTACTGAATCAATCGTATCTAGATACATTGATGATCAATATAAAACTATTTGGCTAATCGGGGTAGTAATTTTGATGCATAGTGCCTGAAGGTTTTCGCAGTCTAGTTTCAGTTTGTTTACTGATTTTTACGCTTACTTATCAAGTTTTGTGTCATTAAAAACACATTATTTTTGATAACCTTTTAAACATATATTTGAAATCATCGTGATATCAATTTAGTTCAAGTGACCAGTAAATATTTTAACGGGGCTGACATTGAATGACGAGGTTGTTGTAATGGTGTCAGTGTAGAATCGTCCAAGGCTGTGGTCAGGTTGTATTGAGCCTCGTGAAGGAAGTGAGCAGTGTTTGCGATCACGCTGCCGCCCGCCATCCACTAACACCCATCACTTTGTTATCGGATGACAATACGAATCGTAACAGCCTCAGGGACTCAGGCCAAATAAATTTTTAAATGATAATTTGACCTAGCTTACAAATAGTATTTAATAACACACACATAAGAACAGTTACAAATTTAGTTTGATGGAATTGCCGAATTTTCGTTTTTAAAAATGTTCTAAGCTTTATAAATACTGGCCATCCCTGTTACATACGTCTATGGATTTCATTTGAAGAGTTGTCACGTTAACACATACAGGAGAATACCGACAGATGGTGATAGTAATTCTGAAGTCTCATCTGTGGAATTCTATGACGCTTACCATGGTGCATATGGCTAAGCGCTGCATGTGGAGTGTTGATCCGCCAACGTCATAGACTACAGACTACAGGAATGTAATATGAATAGGTGGTCTTCATGGGACGACTTTCGTCTACCACCAACTTGAATTAATAGGCTATGACTGACATCTAACGCGTGGAGTATCAAATTCATACCAACTGGCGGTATTTTCGAGCTCAAAATTCGAATTGAAATCCTTTTTTTTTATCTCTGTCGGGGATCGAACCCATTTTTCGTTATTTTCGTTATGCAGGTTGATAAATACAAAAATGCACGTCTTGAATAAAATCTTGAGAGTTTCCAACCACCGTTTTTATTTTACAAAAATTCACATGCTTCTTTGCGAAGCTCAAAGGAAATACCTTCGCAGACTGTCAGATTTTTCCTGCGATCCATTGCGATATTTACGAGACTGCGCTTGCTTGCAAGGCGCTTGGGAGATATCATTGTTCCAGGGTCTTGGCAATGGACCGAAGCCGCTCATCCAAGAGATTTCCTCTCGTGTGTGAGGAGGCGGATACCAGGAAGTCGGCCATCACAAGGCAGACGTTTTATGCCAGCAGCCAGATATTACTACCCGGTATTCGGACCGCAGAAATTCAAAACATGCAACGGCGTGCTGCTAGGAAGATATCTAAAAATATCAAAATAAGCGATACGTGGAATGTGTTTATAGACAAGGAGTTTGATATTTTTTTATGTCAGTATCTGGAAGGAATCTCCCTTGAAGAAATTACGAATAATTCAAGAAAATAAAATACATTTTCCCGTTAAATATGAATACAAAAATATTATATACTCTTTTCTTCCTCTTAACAAAGTTTTTATAAGATTCTTCAGGTTTTTTGGCAATTATTATATAAGTATTACTTTAATTATATAATGTGATTGTCAGTTTGGAAAAATATGTTTTTCTTTTTTTTTTAAATATCCTTTATAATGATGTGGTATGTAAAAGTATTAACTATTTTGTTATTTACCTGGGAAAATAAAAAAAAAATATTTTCAGTCTCGAATCACTTCACATTTTTTAAATGTTTTTGTAATTTGTAAGATGTAAGAGACATACAATTGATCTGCGCATAGGATTTAATACTTCAGAAGAACATTTAGAGGCACGAAAAAAATACAGTCATATGCTGTGAATAGTACGGTTAAATAAAATCTTACTACATTGATTTTAACTTGTAAAACTAAATATTTTTTAGTTTTTATTTAATTTTTAATTTTTAGTTGAACCTACATGTTAGTAATATTGAGTTATTCAGAAATAGTCTTTAAATTACAACCTTAAGAATGAAAGCCTAGAAAAAAAAAAGAAAAAATAAATTTAATTATTTGCGGAAGTACTAATATTTAAGTAAGTTTTCTGTACGACAAATTGATTGATGATTGATAAGAAATTTGGCATTATCCTTGACTTTTTACTTTAATAAATTGTATTTACTAATATAACAATGGTAACAATGTATAAATACAACTTATTCCGCGCATCAGTTCGGGGAGGAGATGGTCGAGTGGTTTAGGGTAATGAACAAAGAGCAACGGTTGATTCCAAAGCTCGCTAGTTCGAATCCCGTTTCTGCCGATATTTTTTCTGAACGAATTGATCCGTATAAATAATTTTGATGTATAGTATGTGTATATTTATTTACTAAAAGTATTTACTAATATGCTGGATTATGTTAAAGTCTTCTTCTTCGTGTCAGCGACGTCAAATTATTTTTTCCCAATATCTGGCAACATCGATAGCTCGTGTGTTGCCCAGCATTAGGTCCTGAGATGTGCAACTTGTTGGGCACATGGAGCAGCATCGTAGGTGTGAGGCGGTCTGCAGGTCTCCACAGTCGCACAATAGTGTCTCTCCCTGCCGAAGCATTCCCCACCGCTCGAGGTTGTCCTTTGTTCTACCAACTCCGGTTCTTAATCTGTTTAGGGATTTCCAGGTCGGCCAGTCAAGGCTCTTGCCAGTTGGGAGGCCTTCCTTTGGAGTAATGAAATCCTCTGGTGCGATTTGTTGCCAGAGTTGGAGTCTCTCATTTTCAGGGCCGGATGTGAGAGGTTGTGTGGATTTCAGAAAGCTGCTTCGAGACTTCAATCTTGGTGTTGGGGGTATCTGATTATACAAGCAGTGGGACGGTTGGTTGATTGCCTTACGCATTTCTTCGGCGCATATGACTTTGCGTCTTATGTTTAGTGGTGCGATACCAGCCAAGGGGTATAGTTTAGAAATGGGTGTTGGTTTGAGGCAGCCTGTGACGACTCTGCATGCATCATTCAGGGCAGTATCCACTTGATTACAGTGGGCTGATCGACCCTACACTGGTGCCGCATATTCTCCGGCTGAGAAACAAAGTGCTAAAGCTGAGGTACGAAGAAGGGGTGGTTGGGCTCCCCAGTGAGTGTTGGTCAGTTTGCGGATGAGGTTGTTCCTTGTTGCAACTTTCTGTTTGGTGTTGCTGCAATGACGCCTGAAGGTGAGGGTGCGATCTAGAGTGACTCCGAGGTATTTTGGATGGTCGCTATGTTCCAGTACTCTACCTTCCCACGTGACACGAAGCTTTCTGTTAGCTTCCCTGTTTCTAAGGTGGAAACAGCAGACTTGTGTCTTTGATGGGTTAGGTTTGAGATGGTTGGTTTCGTAGTAATGGGACATCTCGTTGAGTCCCTGGCTTAGGATGTCCTCAACTTCTTCAAACGTTACTGCTTGTGCTGCCAAACCTAAGTCATCCGCATATATGAAAGACTTATGTTAAAGTTCCCACTATAAATGTTTGTATTATAGGTACAAGTTATAACTTATTTCGGGAAAATATGTACAAAACCTAATTTTGGAATAAATATCAATTACTTAAGTAAATACTCAGAGATCATATTAAATATTTGACTGTGTGTAATCATTGAAAATTTCAGTGCTGAAAAAACATTTTTTCGTACGTTCAAACGTACAACTATAGTTTACTGAATATTGTAGCCTAAGAGAATTCATACTCATTTTATAAAATTCAAATGCGTACCTTTAAAACGTTTGCTTTTAACATTTATAAAATGTTCATCGGTCTCTATCTTTATAGAGTTATCACAAAGGGAATTTAAGGCTAAAGGGAATATTTATGATGTGTTAGTGGCAGCATATTAATAACGCCGGATCGCACTTGAACCCTTTCGAGGGCACATTTGCCCTTTGCTTACTGACAAACTTGGCCAGTTCTCATAATAACTCACATTATTAATGTCTATTATCTAATTACGAATTCAACGATGTGAATTATAGTATTAAAGTTATTTGCTGGAAGATATATGACAGGAAGAGTTCATCATCTGCAGCAAATGTAAAACAATATTTAATTTACTCTAATTCAGTTACTATACACCCATACCTCGCTATACGGCCGCTCTTTATACGGCACTTTGCTGTAACGGCCCTCTTCAATTAAGGCACGTTAGATTTTCGGCCTAAAATGTAAAATAAAAAGGTGAAATGCATTTTGAATGATAAACCATGTTAAATATTTTAAAAATTTGCAACCGATCCCATTGAATTTGTTTGAATTTGTATTAGAATAATTTATTCCTTATATGGCCTTTCGCTTCGTATCGGAAAAAAAAGTTGACGGTTTTCGTCGTTGTTTTGATATACACCGTCTGTTTGCTACTCCCTGTATATTATGATAATTTTGTGCAAACAAAAAAAAATATATCACAACGTAATCTACAATCAATGAGAGATAGCAACATAAAAATATTTTATTTACATTTATTATTGTCATAAAATGAATCAAATATATATATCCGCGTATATACAAACTTTGTATTTTGTTAGTCTACCGTATATTTTCATAATGCTACGTCAGAATTATTTTAGGCTACGTCAGACTTTTTTTCGGACATAAGCAACGTTCCTAAAAAAACTATGACTGGTTATATATACATATATATTTGTGTGCTCTAGATGTGAAACAAGTGTATTGGTAGTAGTTGAAATTATAATCTAACAGTCGGCATTTCATAAGGCAGCTGTCACTCTTGAATTCTTGACGTATGCCCACTCTGAGGAATTCAATTAGATCTGAGGATATCGGACCCTCGTTCAATGCTATACAGGTTAATTGCTTACTAGATATATGAAATGAACATTAGAGATCAAGTCAGCACTTGAGTATATAGATAAAGTAATATAAACACTGTGTATACAGTGCCAGTATCGTACCCATTCTTCTTGATATCAGCTTGATATAGCTCTTTTAGGCTGATGCCGTAAAGCCTCGAATAACAATCTTTAGTCTCTTATTTTTGCCCACTCGCCTGACATGCATATCTAATAATGATAGTTTTAGTTATATAATAAAACACGGCGTTTGCATGCGCCATTTTATTTGTTTTGACAGTTGCTTCATTTAATGTTGGTGCAACTGACATCTTAAATTTGCTTTTTTGCCGCGAATGTCTTGAAGGCGCTAGATTTCAGAGTGCTCCGTCAGTTGGCAATTGACTCGCGACCGAAAAAGCAAGTCTTTATTGATAATAAACGTGAATTGTGAACCAAAAACAAGTTATTTTGCTTTGTGATCTGCTCCTGCATCCTTTTCTCCACGAAGCCACGTGACGTACACGCGAAATATCGTCATTTTAAAGACGGGGGATGTCATTTTTTACGACTGTTTAATCATCGACATCTTAATCTCACCAAAAAAATAATGCTGCCGTATAATGGCTTTGAAAGCAGATGCCTGGAGAGAATACTCGGTGTATGATTTAAATTTGAGAGGAATGACGAGGAAAAAGGCCAGGCAAAGCAGCCTTCCATTAGCTTAAGGGAAGATATTCGGCATATATACTTAATTTAATACAGGTATTTTTTTATTCAAACGCTCAGGTATGCACCGTTCTTAAGGTCCACAAGGAACTATAAATTTAATATAATCGGCGAAGCTGACATGTAGTGGCAGGCCGTGTCAGTCATAAGTTCTAGTTAGGGGAGTGGACATGGTGATGATGATGATTATGATGATAAGAGAGTAATTTAAAAGTTTTTACATTTAAAAAATGAGCATTAAAAACATTTGATTCAAATTGACATAAATTAGTATAATAAATTTTAAGCATTAAGAAAAAATCAACCTTATTTTTTATTAATTAAATATAAATATACTAGACATAAAATTCTTTTTTCAACGCGTCAATCCAAGCACAAAAATAACGGCAGAAGCGGGATGCGAACCGCGGACCTTGGAAACCAACTATGCCCAGGTATTCATACCGCTCGGCAAACTGAGCCATTGCTATGCCTAGACTGACTCGCGTTGAAACTAGTATTTATATCATTGTTATCATCGTACGATAGATGTCGCTATAGTATATATTCAAAGTATGTATATTTTTATTATTATTCAATCAGTCTTCATTTATTCACAAGCTTAATATTATTACTTTCCGACAGTCTATTTATTTTAGTAAGTACCACTCGGGTCTCGAACCAAACTATAGACTGAATGGATGAGAAACGACTACTTATAGTTCCGACTTGGACTTTATAACCAATCATTTACCTGTGTTACTGATGAATAATTTTACCTTATTATATAGTTATTTTTGTGCTTGGATTGACGCGTTGAAAAAGAATTTTATGTCTAGTATATGTATATTTAATTAATAATAATATTGTAATATAGTCAATGATCTATAAAAGTAGATTAGAATATTGAAATAATAAAATAATATTCTAATAAAAATTAAAAAATTCATATTATTTTTTATATATAGATCACAGCAGTGTGTTGCAATTAAACAAAGTAAGGCTTCTGTGACGAAAGTGACATCCACATATAAGCACAAATGAACGTTTGGAATCATTCAATTCATAATAAAATCCATTTGAGAGTACATTATAAATATACAAATAAATAATTTTAATCGCATTTAATTGTTCCCATAATTATTCTTGAATGTGATTTCCGTATTAATGATGACATTAAGTGCTTTTAGGCAAATTGCATCTGAAGCTTCAAAGAGCATTATGTTATCAGATGTGCCTAATACCAAGGCAGGTTTATGTCAATCGAGGCTTAGAACAGGACTACCAGCGTTACTGGATGCCTAATTGCAAATTCCTGTATCATGGATCACAATGACCTTTGATTACTGTACTAAATAATAAGGTGTGCCCTTTTCATATCAACTCAGCATACCATAGTCTAGTTTGTTACTTTCAAATTATAATTAATTTCTTTTGGAATAAATTATAGCATTTTTAGATTTTAAAAATTGCGTTAACCCAATAACTCAAAAGTAAAGTTTATCTGTGGTGAGTGAAATGCTTAATCTTAAATAATTAGTAAAGGGTCAGCCAAATAACTTTTTTTTTTAAAACAGGGCGCAAAACATCGAGTGTAGCTTCGGCTGTGTGGCACGTAGCGCCGTGTCGTTGAAACCAAATGTTGCCAATATCCTCTTCTTCAATTTTAATGAACAAAAATTCGTTCAACATGGCTGCGCCGCATGGAAGCGCCATTGATGGCGCTTCACGCACACTTTCTGCCACAGCAGCAATATTCTCGGGTGTACGCACTGTTTTTGGCTTTTCACGCTTTGGTTTATCGATGGGGATGCGAGTTACTTTCACTTTTTTCACAAGATAACGAACATACGGAGCTGACGGTGATTCTCTTCTTCCAAAATCCGTACGCAATTTTCGCACACATTCTGCAACATTACCATGATTTTCACAGTAATGTCGCAATATTTCCCAGCGTTGTTCAAGCGTATACACAACCATTTTCGCTTAGCGGAAAGATATAACTAATTATCTGTCAAGTCAGACATGAGCTAAGTGTTACCATTCACAAAATAAGCACTACTTGAAAAAAAAAACGTTAGATGGCGGACCCTATATAATTACGCGAGGTATGTTAACTTATAGATAGCCTTACAACTCGATCGATCAGGTAACTTAACTTATCATCATCAGCACATTTCCGTTCGAGAGTTTTCATCTCTCTTGATCGACCACCCCAAGGTTCCAGCTTCATTCCGCTAGTCTTCTGATTTCAAGAAGTTTATGAATTTATTTTTTCAACTCCAACCAACAAGGTTATTTATGTCTCTTAAAATTTAAAGTGGTATCATTAATTGGAAAATAATAAAGTAAAAATGACGTTTGTATTACAAAATATATATGAACAAAAAAACTTATTAGTTACTTATAATATAATTAAAATAATAAGATGTATTTAACAGAAAACGTTGTTATAAATTAGGATAAAACACATTTGTTATATATAATTGCCAGTAGTTATGGCTTAGACGCAAAGCGTTTGGTTACCATACTAAAGATTGTGCAATCCATCCACGACTAAGATGGAAAAAAAAAATACTTTGAGTCAATCTATAAACTCTACAAATAACCCAATTTGGTGTGAGTTTGATCTATCTTCCGTAAAATGCAAATAATAGTCTATTCACAAATATATATATAATCGTGTCGGAAACAACAGGGTCAGATCCTGTCTGCCCAGAAGTGGGCGACGTCGATGGCGTTACTTCTGGCCATCATCAGAAGGTGTGACAGGGTCTGCTCCACGCCGCAGTCACATTCATAAATATTGATGCTAGACAACAGCCTCTCCGATCAACACCACCCATTTACTGTGATTCCCGAGGACGATACATTAATCTTGCGATATAAACTGTGACATTGGCGTATTAACAATCTAAATGCAAATCTTCTTAGCCTTTACTCAAAAATGACAAGTGTAATAGAACATAAAAATAACATATCTTATCGCCATTTGTCGGTATTTTGATGTATGAATTCAACATAAATCTTTATGTAAAATTTGCCGTTCTCTGGAATTTAATATTTAAAAATTAACAGTGTGAAGGTATCCGTCGAGGCTTTTCCCTAAGGAATATTTCAAATCTAGGTTAACGAGAAATGCGAAAAAATTCCGACTCTTCCATCCTAACATTAACTCGGCCCTCAGGGTAATTAGCGTCTTGAATCTTGGCGAGTTTAAAAATTGCAGGGAATAATTCGTGAATTAATTAATGTAAATAGGAGTAATTATTCATAATCACCATTTATTAGCAATGTATGAGAAAAGAAAAGAAAAACGCTTGAGTATAATTGTTGTCCAAGCGATTACACGTTTCACTCAATTTTAAACGCACTCGGTGAAAAACAAAAATGAAAAACATTAGAAACTTAAATAAAAAATACTTTATTATTGAAATTACTACGACTTGTGAAAAGCTATAAATACTATGTTTTTTATCGGTCAAACTTTTGATTAAAAAAATGGGTTTGAAGAGCTTGAATTGTAAGTCACGTTAAATAATAAACTAGAGTAAAATAAAGTTTTCGAAAAAGTCACTTGAAATACGAGTATATTTTGAAAATCCATGAATTTGAATTTAAAAGGTGAGAATGAAAATAATAACATAATAAAATTGATAAGGTTAGGTAAGACTTAAGCCCCTCATTACTACTAAACGGTCCAGACCTCGAAAGCATCGCGCTTATCATCCGATCTCCTTTAAAATTTTAATCAGTCCTAAATAATTTCTTAGGTTAAATAACTTCTTAGGTTTTCACGACTAGATTTGATAATGTGGCTTTTGGGCTTAGCCGTGTGTGGCGAATTTCTTCTTACCAATATTTTGACAGCCACTTCAGGGGTCTTCTTCAGGATTGATGACTTAGACTAAGTCATCAATCCTGACAATATATGAATCAGCTCTGATCACCTACAAATATGCCACGGACACCACAGTGCCGTCTCTTTAAATCCCCGAGTGAGCCTTTGGGAGGCTGAATACGAGTATATACATTGACTATCGTTAGCGTATCATATATAATATTTTAAATAAAAGTGTTGATATCGTATTTATTAATTGACAGGATTCATTGGATCTTCAAAATATTTCATGTAAAAAATAATTATTTTTGCTCAAAATGTATTTAAAAGTTCAAAATTAATATTTAAAAGTATTGTAAATTAAAGCCAAAAATTATAATTTTAAATAAATAAAATATGTTTACGTGTCTGTATACGAAAGTTTTGAAGTGTTAGTACGGACGGTCCACTTTGCAGCTTTAAATAATGAGCCGCCTATTCCGGAGGGTATTAGCTCTATTATTACACTCCTTAGTTTCACAGAGACTTTCAGCTTTTGAGCCTTTATATAGTCGGAGTTATCAGGCATACCACCGCCGAACAAAAAAGACCGACTGAAGCAAACTTAATCAACAGCACGGAGAGTAAAAATATTAATTTTTAATTTTTGGTTACACAACATGAACTCAGACAATACTTGAAAATCTAAATGATATACCTGTATATAAAATAAAACGCAAATAGTTCAAGAATAAATTATTTTTTAAACTAAGAACACAGAATAGTAAGGAAACAGATTTACGGCAATGTAGTAGATTTCGTGACATTCAGTTTTGTTGACTAGATGATATATGTAAAAATGTACAAGTAATTATGTGGTTCTTTTACGTAGTGTATAAAATAAACCAACAATAACAAGGATATGATACTTTAGTTCTCACGCGCCATATATTCTAGTACTGACATGTTCTGATACAAGTCGCTATCTTTTCCCGTGGTTTTAAGTACATGAAACTTTTTGTACAATTATTTGGACATCATTCACACTAAATGAGAGGGTGAGCCATGAAAAAAAAAAAAAAAAAATGGGGACACCCTAATGTACATATATTATGTCTGAATATGCTAAAAGTATGTTGAATTACACAGCTCCGAGTTCATTCAATGTATAGTTCCCGACAGCCTTCCAGAACGGCGTGAGCCCAGAGACTGTGGCATTCTTAGTATATTTCCAACCCAGGTCCACTTTCGCCTTTTGTTTGAATTTTTTATGGATCCACTCGTCAATTCTCACAAAGTCAAACGATCGTACCCCGAGTATTTTATGCAGAGTTATACAATATATATATTGAATACGCATACTTGTAGAATATTGCTTTCAAATTCCATTATATGGCTGAATTGGCTCATGGTGAGATGCCAAGATTCACAACATTAAAGAAAAATAGTGATATACAAATTAACACTCTCAGAACTATTATAATATATAATTATATCCTAAAAAATAAATAAAGAGGATATGTGCCCAATAAAACATGATATGGTATTATGATAAGAAAAACACAACAGAATATGCTTTTCATACAAAAATCCGCCATCGTAAAAAGAGTACGTTGTTCCCCGGTTGGTGCATTTGGCGGGAGGAAGGAGGGGGCCGGAAGTGTATAATATTATAGGAGAGTAATCTTGCTTTATAGGATGGGCCCCGCGGGCATCCTGTTATCTCTTATAGCATCCCTCCCCCCCACTCCATGATAACACAGCCTTAAAGGTAATACGTTTGTTTATGAATCGCAAACTTTAGGTTCGAATCCATATGTACAAATATGCAATTTAAGCACCCATTTACTGAAAACATGATTAATTTTAATCAATTTGAAATAACGTGTTATCCTATAAAAGTCAATATTCATTTCAAATAAATGTGCTTACATAAAAAAAAACTTTATTATCTACAATGCAAATGGATGTAAAATAATATATCGGGACACGAAAATAACCTAAACTCATATTCGCATTGCAATATATACGTATATTAAAAAAACCTATAAATATGCAATTTAAGCACCCATTTACTGAATAGATTATTAGTTTTAATCAATTTGAAATAATGTGTGATCTTATAAAAGTCAGTATTCATTTCAAGTACTTGACAATCAACAAGAAAAAAGTACAAAAGAAGTACGAAACTCCTGTCATTATTTTTTCAATAGGGCATGAAGTGTAAAACTTGAAATTTTATAATTTATCTCAATTAAAATTAAGGGCTTCAAAATTTATAAAATAATATGAATTGGATGTTTTACCTACACACTCAACCATAAGCGTGACTAGTTCTGTTACCTTAAAAAATACAATGTTCAAGGAAGGTTGACAAGATACTAAGCTAGCTACATATGAGCAATATGTCAGCAAAGATTGATCACACCTACAATGGTTGTCAAAATTTTCACCGCAAATTGTTTTCCACAAAAACATGAATTCAAAATTTTGGCTGTGATAACGAGCGATAAATAAGTTATAAATTTTACGATAAATGCATTCTTAAAGTTGTACCGTAAGCTAATAATAGAACCGCTGCTGCATTTTGTGCGGAAGAGAAGCAGGCTCGCCTGTTGAGAGTAATCTTGTTTTATGCGATGCGCCCCAGGGCGGCATACTGTATGCTACTATCTCCTGCTATCTTCTGCAGCCTCCGTGGTCCCCACCACAACAGGCGTCCACTTTCCTGCTCCTGCGATCCCAGGATTAAGCCGTCGCAGCATATCGAAAGGGGTCAAAACGGCACGATCTCGGCTATTTTGGTCAATCATTTGACAAAACAGTTTGAATAGATCTTTGAATTTTCGAATTATTGAGCGTTTGATTTGAATCTCGTCTTTTAAGTTTTTTAATATATAAGTCCACGACAAGAGTGTTATAATAAAATCTTCTTCTTCGTGTCAGCGACGTCAAAATATTACTGCCCTATATCTGGCAACATCGATAGCCCCTGTGTTGCCTAGCATTAGCTCCAAAGCTGGAGTCTCTCATTTTCAGGGCTGGATGTGAGAGGTTGTGTGGATCCCTGAAAGGCGTCAAGAACTATATGTGTACACAAGTGTTAGTGAAATAACGTATAATAAGCATTATAATATATATATTATGATAAAGCTGTCGCGGAAATTAAATATAGTGTGATATGTTATATTTTTGATCACAAATATAATTTAAGAAAAACTTCATCTAAGCAGACAATAACTCTCTAAGAAACAGTTAGGTCAAGAAGTGTTAAATTATCACGCATATTTGTATTAAAATAAATATTATATTGGAAGTATATTCATTTAGATTTCTACGCGATTGACGCGCGTTAGTTAAATCAGTTGTTAATATTCTCCAAAAGCCGGATTCTATCTAAATTTAAGTCAACATCCGGCATGGACCGCGTTTGTTTTGGTAAGACTTTACTCCAGATGTGTCTTTTAAAGAACTACTGTTCAGATCTTTTATTATTCCATCATATTCATTACACTAATTAGAAGACGGATGTTTTCTTTGAAACTCTTTTCATACATATTTTTAAATAAACATTCGATTTACTAATATTCAAACACTATTAAAATATATTACTAATAAGGTTTTTCAAATTGGAAAACAAAATACTGATTTTAGTATTGAACACACTCGCATTATATCACTATAGTTTCTTACTTATAATAAAACTATATAGAATTGCGTAATTTTTTTCAAAAAAATATAAATTCCCCGAAAACATTATCGTATATGAGATTTCTCTCATCAGTATATTGGAGAATAATAAAATGAAGAAACTGGTAGTCAAACCAGGAACCTTTGTAACCATTGTCATATCTTTACGCGGCGCTGGCCATTTGGCTATTTGGAACATTTTATTTATAATATATATTAAAACAATTTGATCATAAAAGCCTAAATAAAATTAATACTCATATTTGTCTTATAACTCAATGAATGTTTGCTATGTAGATTAGATAAAATTATAAAAAATTACTTATTAAATTAAATAAGAATTTAAAAATGAAAATTTGTAAGCCGAATACATTCTGTATTGATCCAAACTCTTTTATAATGTTCAGTTTTTTTTCGTTAACGTGCGTTAGTTCGAACGTGACCAATTCTTTAGTTGTGGTATGCACCCGAAGGCTTGCTTTTTGAACGGAATACGTAAAAAATTTCATTTAAATAGTTTACAAGTTACGGGCCAAAAAGAGCCTGGCTAGTGATTAGTATAATAGGGAGACCGGAATTAAAAGTTATTTATTTTATCGTTCCTCAATGGTCATTTTTGCTTCGACGGGCAATCTTTTACGACGTATTTGATGTTGTATCATCAGAAATACATACTTGAAGTTTTTTGTGATGTTTAATTTAAGATATTGATTGGTTTGATAAATTGAATGATGGTAAAATGACAGTTCCAAAATGCTTCTACTTGCGGCAATGTTTGATATGAAAAGTGAATTTTACTTGTTGGCCCAGCAGGGATGCCTCAGGGCAGAGCCTGATGCGGCGCAGCCTCCGATGGGGAATACGCCCTCAAAAATAAACCCCATTGTATATCAAGTGACTGCCTGATATATCTCAAATTTCGGAAACAATCTTAATGTCATTTATTATTGGGTAGCGTTTCTTAAATAAGCATCTCTTGACATATTTCGATTCAAGGACAACAGTTTTACCAACTATTTTTTTAAAACTAAACGCAAAATGTGTGCATTTTCATAAAAAAAAAACTGTTAATTTAAAATTTTTTTTTATATAAACACACATACAGGAGAAAACCGACAAATGGTGAAAGTAATTCCGAAGTCTTATCTGTGGAATTCTATGACGCTTACCATGCTGCATATGGCTAAGCACTGCGTGTGGAGTGTTGATCCGCCAACGTCATAGACCATATAGCCCGAGATTCACGCATCATCCTTATTGTTACAGAAATGTACTATGAATGGGTAGTCTTAACGGGACGACTTTCGTCGACCACCGATTTTAATTAATAGGCTGTGACTGGCATTTTACGGGTGAGGGATCAAATTCACACCAACAGGGGCTAATTATAGAGCTCAGAAATTAATATAAAATCATTTTTTTTTAATCTCTGTTGGGGATCGAACCCACGACCTTTGGCTTGTAAAGCAAACGCTTTGACCATTGAGCTATACCCACCGGTAGATCTAATAAAACTATATCAGTGACATAAAATGTCTACCAATATAGATGTTTCTCATCATAGATATTTTCTTCTTGAACAACGGAAGCAAGATTTCCAACAATAGCAGTACTGAGTTATACGTTGATAATATATATCTTATTTATATCTTAAGAGTGCAAACATTTTAATAAAAAAAAAATCATATTTCAAAGATCGTAATATTACTCTGCATCAGCTAGTGTGAAGATCACAATGTGTTTATTTGTTTTGAGTTTTGTTGATTTATAGTATATTTTTTGGAGGTAGTACCTTCGGATGCAGAAATAAAAAACCTATAACACTCCTGACGTTTTGACCAATTAGTTTCAAGAGGCAACTCAAACCTGTAATTGCATTTTATTAAATAGATGAATATTATATAGTTGTTTTTAAAATAGATTGAACTTGTAAAATTGTTGGAAAAGGTATTCCAGCAATGTTTAATCATTTGCTAGAATACTTCAGTTTTGCCATCAAGGAAGGTCTCTTGGATTTTTTGGGATAATTAAATGAAATGTAAAGCTATTTTTCACCTTCAAAATTTTACTAGAAAGACTTTATTTGTGAAGCGTGCTGGTGTGAACTATTGTTAGTCTCAGGGTAATAATAACTCGTTATTATATATAATTGAACACCTGTTAAATATTTTTATTAATTTTAATAAATTTTATTAATATTAATAAATTTCATAAAACGTTACTTTGGCAATGAATTTGCTATTATTACACGAAGTTATAAAAAAATATTTTACTTTTAGGTTTTTGCTTGTAATTTATTTTGGTTTTACCGAAATATCTTTATTAAACATAAAGTGAGAACAGTTATAAAATATATCAGGGTTGTGTTTTTTTTGGGATTTATGAAAATACATATTTTTTGGATGTTATTTGATCCAAACTTTCCTAATCGTGTAGTTGATATAGTACAGCAGTCAGTCTTCTTAATAAACGTACCCCATAATATCTTAAAATAATTGAAGTAGAAAATATTTTTAACCAAAGATCATTAGGAAAACATGATATACATCATAAATACCGAGCTTTAAGGAAATATGCTTATATTTTGTACAAACATAATGTAAACACACACAAAAGAATGCCGCCAGATATTGACAGAGAGATTTCGTATGTTGATTCTATTATGGTCAATTTCTTAAAAATAATAAAACTCTTTTATTGAGTCTATTTATAAAGCACAAATTTGCAGACTAGCAATTGCGCAACATCAAACTAAGAGGAAGGATTTCACATAATTTTACTGCTTGATTGACATATTGTGTAAAAGGCAATACAATTCAACGGTTTTCACAATTTTAATAAAGTAATCCATATTAACTTAATATAAAAATAATAATTGCAGTCACAAATATTGACACATTTTTTTTCAGTTACTTATATCAAGCCTGCTCTGCCTTCCAGAGCTCCAATGCGTATATTAATGTGTAATTTACGATGATCTTCTAGAACCGCGAGAGACCGATTGCCGGAATTAAAGTCAGTAAGAAATTTAGTGACAGTTTGTGACTACCATACGCTTCATTAGGAAGTGAATATGTTCACATTATCAGCCTGTATCCGTCCACTGTAGAACGTAAGCCTCCTGCATGAGTCTCCATCCTCTTCGATCCTCCGCCTTCCGCATCCAGGTCAATCCCGCTATTCTTCTTATGTCGTCAGTCTATCTTGTAGGGGGTCGGCCAATGCTTCGTTTGTCAGTTCTTGGGTGCCATTCAAATACTTGTCTTCCCAATCGACCGTCGTCTCTTCGACAGATATGTCCTGCCCATTGCCATTTGAGTGTGCCTATTCGTTGGGTAGCATCCACTACTTGAGTTCTTCTGCGTATTTCCTCGTTTCAGATTCTATCTTTTAGCGACACTCCAAGCATAGATCTTTCCATAACACGCTGGGTGACCTTTATTCTATGGGTAAGACTTGCTGTCAGATTCCACGTCTTTGCGCCGTAAGTAAATACAGGGAGGATGCATTGGTTAAACGCCTTAGTTTTAAGACATTTCGGAATTTTCGCATTAAAAATGTCCTTTAGTTTTCCAAATGCTTTGGAAAACCTTTGAATATGTTGTGATAATGCTAAAAATATATATATATTCTCGGAATTAATTTTTCATCATATCCCACGTGAGATATCTTAGATATTAGTTTATACGAGAAACAATTTATATTTTCTATTATAATTATATCTAAATCGATGGACGTTAAAAATTCTTCATTTTCTCGTGTTTGTTATTTTTATCAGCAAGTATGTGAGATGAATAGATAGTCTCGTATTCATATTCGCGCCTTATCGCTTCGCATAAATAATAATGAAGTTATTTGTGGAGTCTATGCCTCCGCAGTGCGTCTCCGGAGATGGCGGATCCCATCAAATATTTATGTTTCACGCCGAAGCTTTTGACGCAACAAAGAGCTTTCAAAAATGTGCAAATATTAAATTTTGGAGGCTGTATAAAATGTTTGCAGCGCAATCCATCAGAAGGAGAAAGTTTGGAGGAAGGTGGAGCTCTTGGATCTGCCTTTCTTATATGGATCCCTCTTTAAATAAGGAAGGAAGAGAAAACTCCCTGTAAAGGAGGAAGCTTTGGATAAAATTACTTTGTTAACAATCACGAAAAATATATTTAAAAGCCTGCGTAGAATACTAAAAATACGATGGTCTGACTTTGTGGGAACAATACTGAGTAAAATTGGACATGTTAGCTTTCTACACAACTGTGGCGGATTGACCAATTGAAAACATTTTATAAGGATTTCTTAAATTTTTATTAGAATATTATTTTATTATTTTAATATTCTAATCTACTTTTATAGATCATTGACTATATTACAATATTATCATTAAGTAAATATACATATAATAAACATAAAATTATTTTGTCAACGCGTCAAACTTTTTTCAACGCGGAAAGTAATAATATTAAGCTTGTGAGTAAATGATGACTGATTGAATAATAAAAAATAAAAAACATACATACTTTGAATATATACTATAGCGACATCTATCATACGATATAACAATGACATAAATACTAGTTTCAACGTGAGTCGGTCCAGGCATAGCAATAGCCAAGTCAGCTGAGCGGTATGAATACCTGGGCATAGTTGGTTTCCAAGGTCCGCAATTCACATCCCGCTTCTGCCGTTATTCTGCTTGAATTGACGCGTTGAGAAAAGAATTTTATGTATAGTATATGTATATTTAATTAATAATAATGAACATTTTTTGTTATCTATAAATTACTATTAATGTTTGTCTTATATGTCCCATAGATGACGTTAGATTTGCTGCCATATATGTCGCACCAACCACAAGGAGACATTTACTTATGTGAGGGAACGGGCTCTGTAAAAGGAGACCACATTGGGCCACCCTTTTTTTATGCCGTCTGTCAAATCTCTCCGACCATTGCTTAACCGCTAGCCTCAGTCCACTGAATGCGCAATTGCTGTACGATCTTTCAATCATTTTTCAAAACCTACCGACGTTACTTCGAGACTAACTGTCAAATCAATTCTAGAATTTTCTACATCTCAAATAAGTGTTTTAACTAAACTTAAAATTCACAACTTCGATTATCATTAAATCAACTAAAATATTATCGTAAATTTTATACTGTGCAAATTTTATTAAAGCTTATATGTAATTAAAATCGCCGTGACATTATTCACTGTTATTATTTATCATCTTTTCAAGTTCGAAATCCGTTGAAGAAGATTCATATTCATTGTATTCACATATTTCCTTCCCAATCAAATCACACATTTCAATGCTACAGTTGGTTAGAAGTCAGTTAAGATGTTGAGGTGTATCTGGTTGAAAGAAATATATTGAATGCCGCAAAATGGACAAACGCGTTTTAAGAAGGTCCTCAGAAACTATCGATGAAGCAGCGGAAGCTAAAAAAGCATTAATTTCACTGGTTTTTTTGATGATGGTGCTCGTATTATTGCTATTTTTCTCTGCATTTTAAAATGAATTTTTCCTTTATTTTTTTCTATTTCAAATAATATAGTTTTATTCTATCTTACGAAATTCAGGCAGCCTCCTGAAGCAGCTGCTACCGTTCATAGTAAATGAGGCAGTTTGCGTTTTCATCAGTCGGGCCTCGCGTCGCTCACCGGCCGGGGCCCAGCTGAACATTGGTTATGCCAAAAGTAGGATTTATTGCTACAGAACTGTGATACCAACCAGTTCTTTCTTAAATTAAAGATGCATAAAAATATAAGATTTTAAAAGTCACGATATTCGTATAATAAGCCATGTAGCAGAAAACCATAATTGGAACCTAAGCATCTAGTTGAATCTACGTTGCATACAAGATTTAAATCAATTTTGAGGTGGTTCTAAGTTCCATTGATTAGCTCTTGTACCTGCGCTCAAGAGAACTTTTTTAAGGTATTGTTTTTAAAGTATTTTCTCGTTACTTGAGTAACGGTTTTTGGTGAACCAATATATTTTTTTAAATTAACATATTGTCGAAAATTCTACCACATTTCCATTGATATCCATTATCAAAACCTTCAGTTAGAAAAAAGTCAACATGGGAACATACTTGTTTATGGTTTTCGAAGATTGACATTATCTCTGGGACTTGAGAAGGGGTTCTATAGTATACGAGGCATATTTTGGATGATTTCTTAAATGAAATATTAAAAGACATCAGATTATTAGCTTGATGGTCACTAAACTTAAAATATTTGATTTTAATGGGTGGTTTAATCCGACCAACGTGATAAACCACATGCGGTTACCTATTAAAGTTTTATTCCACGTCTAATGTGGCTTAAATTTTGTGATATTTTGTTATGAAATCACACGTAGAAGAGCATAATAGGTTGAGACAAATGAACTCTATAAATTACAGCCAGAACAAATGAACGCTGTATGCGGAAAATTTATTTGTTGTTTGAGGAGATTCAGATTGTTTGATGGAGGAAACGTACATACTGAAAGATAATTCTAGGGCTTATCGATGCTCGCAATACTTATATTATTTTTAATTTATATATTTATTTGGTTATCGTTTAAGTGGTTTGGTGGGCAACACTATTCTTCAGTAGAAGGCTGCTGAGGAAAGCAGTCTCCCGGCGGCGAGGCCGGGAACATTTCAATTAAATCTCTCCTTTCTTTATTTGCAGTGCATTTTAAGCAAAAACCTTACACGTCGAGCGTAATTTATTGTTGAACTTTTACCGCATGTAAAGTTAACCGTTTTGCATGAATTTATAGTTTTATGAAAAAAAAAAATACAATCACCTTTTTTGTATATTTCTTTAAGTAACATTTGTCAAGGCTATAAACCATATTAAAAAAAATGTAATTACATACATTTTCACCAAACTTAATTCTTTCATTAAGGCTCGGTGGAATATAAATTATAGTGTCAATTATAAAACTAGTATTTGAAGCATAAATGTATTTATCTGATTATTTTCATATATCACATTGGTTCTTCTATCCTTTAGCTATGATGATGCATATTAAACTATTCTAAGAAAGTAGCAAAACAATATATCACGGCTATCGATGTCAAAGGTAGGGGAATCTTACATAGTTTATATCGGGTACCGATGCGAACAGGTTAAAAGTAATAATCTCTTTAACTTTTAGTCGTATTAATGTTTATTTTTAATTGTATAAAACTATGCTTAATATGATTTTTTAGTACATGTATGAGTTAATATACTTGACAAAAAAGTGACAAAAAAGTGACAAAAAAGTGACAAAAAATATTTTACTGATATGTCTTTAATATATCAATTAACATTTCAAAGAAATAACATTGCATTGTTACCAAGCTATTTTTCAATCTTATTTCTTACTTTACAAGATTTTCAAAGACATGATTTTTTTTTTGTTCATTTAAGATCAATAAATCTTTAGCTATTCAACTCTGCCTTCTGCAGTTTTTTCAAATATATTATACTTGTTGTTTTTTAGAATTATAGGCAGGCTTTCAAAACCTATTCTACGGCTCCATTGGCTTTTGGTGATATTCAAAGATTTAAAACCGTAAAAAAATGGGAACAACACAGGCGACATATTTTTGGTACTTTGTTTTGATAGGGTAAAACTGCATGTCCTAGATATTGCACATAACATTTTAATTTAAATTTCTTCTTTTAGACGATCTTTTTAAGAGTTTATCATGGTTATAAAGAATATTTATATAAAATTTGAAATCGTTCTAAAAAAAATGCTTTCAATAAATTATATAAGCAAAAATAAAATTGAGTTCAAATGCATTTGGATACTGTTTATATAAAAATAAGTTAAATGCCAAAGCACTGTAAAAAATATATTCATTTGATTAAATGAGCCTTTTTCTCAAAGCTGCCCCTAATTCTAAGTTAAAGCTTCCGAAAGGAGCTGACAGACGACGAATTTTTTCTGCATTTCCAAGAAAATAGTAGTAGTATAGTAGACTGCAAGAGTGACATCATTTGAATTGATTCAAATTATTACTCACAACACGTTACTTCAACAAACCATTTATTTTTATGTATATATCCATTTCACCAGCAAAAGGATTAATGATAAAATGTTTGCTTACCATACCGAAGGACATGTGCTTAGACTTTGATTAAATTATAAATATAAATGATTTTGTATATATTTCTAAACCATATAAATACCCTTTTTGGTGTGACTTTGATCCCTCGCCCGTTAAATGCCGGTAACTATTTCTTAAAATTGATGGCAGATAAAAGTCTTCTTTTAGACACCACCCATGCATAGTGAATTCCATAGAAAAAGGAGGTTAAGAATCTGGGCAGTGCATGATTTTCCAGGGCGGAAACTAGCTTGTTGTGGGATAAGTAGTGGAACTTAAAAATTACAGATAAATGTACCGCCAAGACCGCTAATACAGGCCTGAGTGCAGCAGTCACCATTCTTGAACTCGACAAAGTAATCAGCTTAATGAAGAATGGGAATGCCACAGAACTGGACAACATTAGGACGGAACAAATAAAACACTTTGGATCACAGATATATAAACGGATACTGTTTTTAAATAATTGCATCAAAATCCAACACATACTGAAACTATGGAGAAAGTCATGGGTAATAGCAATACTTAAACCCGGAAAAACCCAAAGAATTTCCGTCCAATCTCCTTGCTGTGTCATATGTATAAGCTGTTGGAGAGAATCCTTATCAATCAACTAGCGCCCCTCATAGACCCGCTACTCATCACAATAAATATTAGATACAATAAACATATTATTTGTCTATTTTTAATAAAACACAATTAAATGAACACAAATGATTGATTATGTAGTTTGTATTCTAACCTACACATTATGACTTGATTTTATATTTAAATCAATATTTAACATAATAAACTGGATAAAAATTCAGACCAGTACACAAAATTGGCCAAAACTCTCAATTGGTACTCCGCGGTTATTATTTAAAAATAACCGAACAATCCTTATTCAAGTAAATTATCTCAAAATAACTTGTAACAAGTTATATAAGTTTAACTTTTTATAGAATTTCAACTGGTAATGTAACTCGTATATAAAATACGTAGTCTTGAAAGTAACGATTTCATTATTTATTTAATACATTTGCTGCGACGCTGGGTTAAGGGCCATAAATTAATTTGATTAAACGACTTGTTTTCCTCTAGGACGTCGCGGTAGTTAGGATTTTTCCTCGTTTTCCAAGAGCTGAATGCATGTGCCAGTATGCAGTATGTGTGCAGGGCAATAAACGAAAAGCTCGGGGACAACTTTGAGAATAAAATGCCATCATTCCTCAAGGAGACGGCTGTCGGGACCAAACTAAACAGGAGAGGATGTAGAAATATAAATAATCATAAAAATCTAATTTTGTCAACCTAACTAATTTAAAAAAAAATTCCATTTAATTTTCATGGATTAAGGTTCCCTTTTAAGCCATGTATATAATTAGTATCTTTATAAAGTAACAAAAGTATCTAATTTACTCTGTTTTCTCGTAGACTAGAAGCTGCATAACTTTCATATGACTACGAAACATCATTCATCATCATATATCAAATATCCAAGTATTCATAACTTTTATTCAATACAAAAAAAATTGTAACTCTATTGTTGTTTTATTATTTATCCAAATAAAAACTAAGCTCAAGCATTCACCACAATTGGCAAAATGAAAATTTTCGTTCAATGTCAAATACGTACGTAATTCAAAAGAAACTCCATGTTTATAGATAATATGTATAAAGTTTAATGTAATCTATAAAGCTTTTTAAACTGGTTGAAGTATTGTAATAAATATACAATAATAAAAATTCTAATTTTGACACTATTAAACATACTCGTACTTGTATTTTACAAACACTGATAAAAATTAATAACAGTATCATCTGCTCGTATATTACACATAAGTGTATTACATATATTGCACTGGCATGCAACATGCGCAAAACGCTTCTTAAATCGCCTTCACCCGGAAAAGTGATTGTTTGACATGTTGGCGGTGTTTGGCGGCAATTTATGGTGGCTAAATGCTCAAGATATTGTGACACTGAAAGATTTGTTAATATATTTAGTTCCTCAATGCACTCCTGCCCTATCACTGGTTCTTAAAAATGCCGACATTAGGTGCCTCGCCATTCCGGATCTCTCACAAGGGTCGTTTCAACTTTTAGCATGAATTTTCGTAACGGTAACACTCCTATTCGACTGAAGATAAACCCCTTCGCTGATGGGGGGCGTAACTCATGATCTATCCCGTCAGATCCGATATAAAATAAATAAAGGTAAAACGTTCAAAAATATCATATATACTAACTGCAAAAATTTTGGACATCTAAGGATTTGTACACTGAATAGGAAGTATTTTTCACAGGACTTCACAAACCAATTATACATGTTAATCAAATAACTAACTATTAGTTTTTACCTAAATTTTATTGCATATTTACTCGTATTTCCTTTGAGATGCGAAGTTAACTACAGAAAAATCTGGCATACAGTAAGCACTTGATAGTTTTGGTGACTATACATTTGATTATGCATAGTGCAATTCACAAGCCTGGGATTCTTAAATATTTTAACTTCTACGTTCTAGATAGGTACACCCGTGCTCGTAGTCATCCATTGTTTTTGATCCCAGTTGATACTTGTGGAGCTTCAAGCCCACAATTTAGTACAACGGCAATGGCGCTCCTAAGTGGCCTACCAGCACACCTCGATTCTTTTCTAACATCCTTTTCCTCTTTTGTCGATGGTATTGTTCTTTTTTTGTGATTTCTGTGATATTTCACACGTGTCATTTTTTTTTTTTTTTTTTTTTTTTTTATACTCTATATTTCTATTTTGTGTACATTGGAACTGCAGTTCTGTTGAAGAAATAAAATAATGAAACGAATACTTTGAGTTCTATCTTTTCAGGAAATTAACGTTTTGAAATGTATGTTTTCTATTCTTTTATATATGTTTAATTGAACATCATAGACATTTCTGTGAGAACAATTATTATCGGTTTTTATTTTATTTAATTTATATATATTATTATTTAAAGAACTTCATGATACTTCGATACTCTTCAAACATATTTTGGGGTACTTTGGCAAGGAACTTTGTGGAGAATATAGTGAAATTATCACGGTTCTGACACATGAATTATGAAGTAATATAAATATTTTCATCTAAGCAAAGCATTATGATTACGTTTGTCTAGAATTGAAAAACATACTGTACCCGTATGAGTTGCATATGGTAATGTTGGATGCACATTTCACATCAGAATCCGCCTCGTTGCACCAGCCAGAATGCATCAGCGAGTACACGGAAGCTTGCAAGCTTCGTCTTTTACGTAATTATTATTCCATGTCTGGCAGCATATTATTGCGATTCAAGTATCTGCAAGCAAAACCAGTTTTCATACAAGAGAGATTTATGATAATTTAAGACACTACCAAAATTGCATTTAAAGGAATTTTATTTACGATTGTAAATAAATGATGAAATATTATTTGATTCGTCATTATAAAGAGTTATTATTTCAAAACAATTATGCTTATAAAACAAGGTTAGGTCTGTTCAAAGCAAAGTAACCACAATCCGTTTGAAGTAGTTTGAGAAAATAGTCATCAACCCTGAAAAAGACCCCTGCAATGGCGGTCGAAATATTGGAAAAAATCATTCGCCCCTCACGGCTAAACCCAAAAGCAACAATATCAAATCTGGCCGTAAAAACTTAAGAAGTTACTTAGGTTATGACTTGCATTTTACGATAAAGAGATCAAATTTACACCAACCGGGGATATTTATTGATTTTATAAATCAACAAAAAACTTTTTTTTTATTCTCCATCGGGGATCAAGACCATAACCTTATGTATGTCAAGCAATTGATTTACTACTCAGACATGCACTGTAGCAAGACAACCAGCTTTTAAATTCTTTGTAGTAGTATCAATCCGGTGGATTGGTTTGCAGTAACAAAATCTTGCATCTCGATGTCCACTCTTCTTGATCCACTGCAATCCTCTTTAGCTCAGCAAAAGAGTTACAACTCATGCCCTCGAACACTTGCTGCAAATACTCCTATCTATGGCGCTCTCTGAAAGTTCTACCCTCAACCATCCCTTCCACAATGTCGTGAAGAAGACCATCATGGCGCATGGTGTGACCGATCCATCGGGCTCTCTGAGATGGTTCTTACTAGGTGCCTATATATCTTGATTATGCTAAGAACCTCATTTTTCGTGACATGGTCTCTCTAGGAAATTCCAAAAAAACTTTTAAATAAAAATAACAAAATGATAGACGAAATTTTAAATGTGTAATAAAATACTACGAAACAATTAAACTTTCCGAATAACTGTTAAAATTGTGTTATGGTGAAATGTCCAGCGGTCACATTGTTAATAAAGTTATGACAACAATTCATGCGGTTCGTAACGTAATTTGCTCGTGCATATCCATTAGTTGCGAAAACTTCTTTGGTATGAAATAACACGACGTAGACTTTATGTAGGGGGCAGGACAAAAGCAATCAAAGCGTGCGAGTATTCAAATATTAATAGCAAACAATGCGAACGAGAATTATGGCAATGCATAATCACATATTATGATGATGCGAGTATTATACTTCAATATGAGTTGTGAATTTAATACGATTTTAGATGACATGACCACAACATATTAGTATTATATAGATCACGTTGGCATTCATATTAAAACAACGCTCATCATATAAAAATAATTTGTGAAATATTTTTTAATATTATTATTTTTAAATTACGATCAAGGTAAGATTGTAGTACGAGTATCTTGCCTTGTCCCGAGTCATATCTGCACTAATAGTATATCTCCATATAAAATGAAGGAGTTTCTGAAGGCATATTTGGAGGTTTGCTTAGCATCGATTTTAGAGAGATTGAATGATAAGTCTGATTCTCCCGAGGCCTAAGCCATTAAATTATATAAGGCGACCCAATATAACTAGCGACACGCGAGGTACTTAGGCGGTCAAATGTCGATTAAATTTAACTGACAAGTTAACTGATTACATACTTTATGAACGCAGTTATATTTTGCCAGGTTTTGAACATCAAGCTGATGGTTTGAAAATCGAGTGAGGTGGCATTAAATTCCACGGTTGTTCTCTTCCAAAAGCAAGCTTCATCAACATCCTTGAAGTATCAATCTCAAATAATGACAAATATATTACGAGTCAATTCAATAGAAATAGGTTTCAAGGCTCGCGGTTCGCATCCCGCTTCTGCCAATATTTTTTCTGAATGAATTGATGCGTATAAAGAATTTGAAGTATAGTATGTGTATATTTAATAACTATTTTTTTAATAATATCTTTATTACCAGATTGGCCGTTAGGGCGTTAAATGTCTTGTGGGTTTGATAAAGGCTTCGTGGAAGGGACACCGGGAAATGTGTTAATGCAAACATGAGAGTGGAAAGCTAAGCCTCGGTTGAATGTGACATTAATACCGCGAGGAGAGGACTTATCTCGATTCTGGGCGAGCAGTTAAAGAGATAGAGCGGAGAAATAGAATCACACACCAGGCTTCTCTATTTTAAATGTTACTTAATGACCCGGAGACCGGACAAAAGATTCGGGTCGCAATTATCGGGAAAATGTTAAATTTTTTTGCGGATAAGTTATTATGGCATTTAGGTAATTTCCTGTAATTTTGTGTCACATATATCTTGCAAAAAAATTACAACATAAAAGGATTGTGGTAAATAAAAGTTATGTTCTGTGGATTATAAGTGTATGTATGAATTGATATATTTTGGGCTAAAATCTTGTACGAGTACATATAGCATGTATTTTTTATATATTATTATCGTTTTGTTTACCTAAATACAAAATCAAAAGCCGGTTAGTAGATTACATTGCGTGTCAACTGGATATCCGTGTTACAGAAATACTTTTTGGGAATTATATGACGTAGTCCTATAGAAAGCAGAAGATGAATAAAACGGAGAAAAAAAGAAGCAGAAGTAGGAAAAAAAAGTGTATGCCTATAATAGTTCCAGTAATTTATTCAAATGTTATTTCACAAGTATTCACTATGATTTAAAACTACATGGTTATATTTTAATATTTAATAATGAAGAGTATTTGTAAAAAAATAAACTCGTTTATTATATTCCTGATTTTGAAAGTCGATTAAAGTGACTTTCGATGGAACACCGTCAATAAATAGTATTTGATTAGATATATTTAATGTATTTTTGATTTGTTTGATTTATTCCATCAATAATTATTAGAGGAATTTCATATTTACTGGCTAAATTGAATATGTTTTCATATCAGAATGATAAAGCCCTTGCTGACTGTCTCTTTCGTCTCTTATTTCTGTTCGCTTGTCGTACGTGTATGTGTCATATTGGCATTTTGGACAAATCCGGTCACGGGTGTGACGTAAGTTATAAAGATCGCAAATTGCAGCGCTCAGTCGCGAACCGACGGCGGCGAGATCGCATTGTATTGAGGCCCGGCCTGAATGCTGTGGTCTGGGCCAGAACTTTGTAAAGTTGATTAACTGACCCATAAATTATAGAGGAAGATGTATGTTTTTAGTTCTTTAGTTTTTGCTTTAGTTAGTAGTTTAGTTTAACGATTTTATTTATAACGACTTGTTTCAGCTTCTTCAAGAAGCCATTTTTCGACGAACCCGTAACATGTCGGAAGAAAAATTGTGGTATTATGACTGAAAAAATATTTAATATACTTGGGTATTTACTTATTTGTTAAAATACATTGAATAAATGTTTTTTTTTTTTTTAAATTCAAATACGTATGTAACTAACCGATTTAATGTGTATCAAAAGCGAGACGTGAATGTTAGTAAAATTGTAAATAAAAAAGGATAAATTTAGGAAATGTCACGCTAGATCATGTACTTTTTTTGTAACTCTTTAATATTTTAAGTAAATTTTCATGCATACCTGTATATTCAGTTTCATTATTTACTTGTCAAATGCAGTCCACGTCTTGCGTTGTTCTAATCTGGCCCGCTGTAAGTTATGTACTAACGTTAAATTAGGAAGTTTTCAGAATTTTTCATAACGGTTGACATAATTTTTCATCGGCAACGTGGCCTTGCGAACCCTCTCCTTCTCACAGCAAATGTTTCCGAGGGACTTTTATTTGACGGCTATTGGAGAAAATGCCGACGAACTTTTCAGTCGGAAGTTTTGTATTTTTTTTTCAGCCCTCAAATGAAACACGTTTTACCGATTTATATTGCCGATAAAAAATAATTGAAATGAACCGTGGCTACGAAGGCGTGACTGATTCAATTCGATCAAACGAATTCAGTTCAAGATAAAAAATTAAAAGTGTTTGTTTTTTGCGATTCTATTGTATTTGTTACGAAATTTTTAAAAGTTTATTTTCCTTTACATTCATACGTATTGGCCTCTACTATTTCATATAAAAATACACATAGCAGGGCAACAGTAGTGTAATTTGGTTCTGCACGGACGCTCAACAAGGGTTGCTGAACACTGAGTTTGGGAAAAAAATGAAGTGCTTATGTGCGACTAAGGATTGAAAAGACTGCAATTATTTACGAATATGGTTCTTAAAAACATTCAGGCTGTATGTTGAAAGAAACATAAGAAATTTTCCATGCTTGCCTGTGGTGGTGTTTTTTTAATTTCGTATTGCAATTGCGTATGTTTAATCAAGAAGATAAATATAGGGATGAATAGAGGTACATATGTGATCTTTTAAGGATGTTCAAAAGATTAGTGGCCATGAAAACATTACATAGTAATAGTACATATTATGTTTCTTTAATGATTTTATGCAAAGGCATGCACAACCAGTCAAAGCACATGGAATCAATGACGTTTAAGTATTGCAGATTGATGTTGCATGCAGAAAGGAAGTGTGATGATATATAACTTTTTTAAATGAATTAATGACATTGCGTATATTGATTATTGTTTTAAATGGCCTTTGTACATATTATTTTGTTGTTTTTATCAATGAATTCCATTAAACATTAATGATTTCAAAAACACATTACTCATCACACAATTCATATTCACCTTTTCACTCCTTCTTTGCTTTATATATAGCCAACACTCACTGTACTAATTGAGTTGAAAATGGCCATTTGACGTGGCCGAAACATGTCGTCAACAAACATATTGTGGTATAAATTCTAAGAATTAGTTTATTCATATCTGATAAGTTTGTTATCAATAATGTGAAAGATTTCTACATTGTTGAATATTGATTGATTGACAAATAATAATAAAAAATAATATATTAAAAAAATTAAATATCGAAATAAAGCCATGGTACTGTTCAAATATAATAGGTGTTGAGTCTACACATATTTAATTTATCTACTCTGTAGACTTTAACTTAAAAATATATTATTATAGGTTACATAGTGGTGAAATTATTCAGGATCATACTTAAATGATTATCATCATCATTAGCCTGTGTCCGTCCACTGTTGAACGTAGGCCTCCCGCAAGAGTCTACATCGTCTTCGATCCTCCGCCTTCCGCATCCAGGTCATTCCCGCTATTCTTCTTATATCGTCAGTCCATCTGGTAGGGGGTCGGCCAATGCTTCGTTTGCCAGTTCTTCGGCGCTATTCCAGTACTTCTCTTCCCAATCGACCGTCGTCTCTTTGACAGATATGTCCTGCCCATTGCCACTTGAGTGTGCCTATTCGTTGGGTAGCATCCACTACTTGAGCTCTTTTGCGTATTTCCTCGTTTCGGATTCTATCTTTTAGCGACACTATGAGCATGGATCTCTCCATAGCTCTATATATGTCTATACTCCTATTAAATGATAATATAAGTAAAGACATTTATTTTATAGTACGTGTTTAGTTTGCTTTAAGAAGTTTGTTAGGGTTGTCACAACAGATGTGCGAAACAAATCTTAAAATAATTAATTTTATAAGTAAATAAAAGGTTGTAATATTGTTGTGAAACATATTCCATCGCTGGTTGTGATACACGGCTACACAAACCACACACGGAATTCAATATTTGATGTAATCTCCCCCCTTCCAGGCGCACGCCGGAAGCGCTTCAGCCTGTTTACTTAGCCGGCCACTTCCGGCGCGATCTGTCCAAAGCCCGCGCTCTGGCGACAGAAAAACGAACCGCGGACACTTCCGTTCAAGGGGGGGGCTGCTGAATTCTAAGCCTGCTTTGTCCGTTGTGGCTTTAAGGGGCGTCGCATTTACAGGGGCGACGAAATGGAGTATTTTTTATCTATGAAAATATTTCCTCTATATTGTGGTCTTACTATTATACAATCAATCGGAAGATACTCTTCTTTATATTTTTTCATTTTATCGATTTAAAATGGAAAATATGGTCACAGCAAATTACCATCTTTCAGTTTTTTTCAGTTGCCACTGTGTATGGTAGACTCATCCCTAGATATCTCTGCATCAAAAAATCCACCTAAATATGTGATTTTTGACGACACCCATGGCAAAGATGCCTGGAGACTTGGTGAGACAGCCACTGTAGAGACATTTTTTTTAGATTTGTTAATCGGTTCTTTTAAGAAGGTTGGATGGTTATCTCGACGCCTCCGAGACTATTTGGTACTAAGAAGCGGCTCAACCCAAAGATATTCATAAAAAAAAACATTTATTGTAACTATATTTTTGAATTGTATAATAACTAAACATTTTAAACTCTTTTGAGAAGTACTCAAAGACATACTTGTCAAATGTTTTATCGTTTTTTTTACGTTACACATTTGTTAGGCACGTTCGTTTAAGAGCTTAAGTAATTTCATTAAGAAATAATATATTAAAAGCATAAATTATTGTGGATTTATTTTATTTCCTTATAATAAGTAGTAAAATGTAGTAACTTTTAAAATAAAAGCATTAAAATGTACAAACATTCATTTAAAAGTTCATGTCATATTCCACACTTGTGGCGGTAGCGATATTTTTGCTAATTCTTACTATTTCAATTGGCTGTGTAAAAAATAATATGAAAATATAATTAATTTTATTGAAAGCATTTAAATGACTTCAGAGTTCTTCTCTGGATGCCGTCAAGAACCAAACACGTTCCCAGGTGGACCTTCGGGTGAAATGATGTTTTGGGACAAGGCACAAAATGGCAAATAATTGAACTGAGTGGCCGCAATTTGTAATGTTCATAATTGACACGGCTCTAAATACAGGCAAATATCTAGAGGGTCAAAATGTGGAGAGATGGATGAGTTATAGTAGAGACTCACTGGAGTTCCAGCCACGTGCTATCCGTCATTCAAAATGGCAGTGCTAGCGACGTGGTTGCGTGTAGTGGGAACCAAGTGTCTTCGTCGAAGGCTGGAACAAGAGAGACCGCCGCCTTGATTCACGCCTTTTACATACTATGCTTGACGTAATGGTGGGGGGTTTGTGTGGCCAGCCATTAAAATGATATCTATGGTCACTCGGTAAGGTTAGGTTAATATATATAACAGTTCCTTAATTATGTGTCCTAGTGAGCGAAGAACAGATAACAGATCATTAGTCGCGGTCTTTTGGTGTGAGCCTGAAGGAGCCATATCGAGTAGATGTCAATATGTTCCAGGCATGGAACGGATATTAAAAAAAAACATATTATTTACATTTTAAGCTTTAGTATCATACTGACTACGACCTTTGAACTTTATTGTTATCGAAGCATAATAATATTTATGCGTTCATAATAAACGACATCCATTGCGATTATCCAGCCTTAATTAAGTGATCTTGAGCAGGGCATTCAGCTGAAGCATTCTCGACTCGAGCCATTTTGAAATATACGATACTTAGTAGTTTATATATATATAGTATATTTTAGTCGAGTACTCGGTGTTTTTTTTTTTTTTTAAATTGATTTATTATTTTGTTATTTTTTGTCCATTCCTACCGAATAATTGTTGCTCCATCGGCTTAATAAGATTTTCTTTCACTGAAGATATTAATTTCAAAATAACAAGGGGATTGATTGTAAGTGATTATTAAGTAACACCGTATCTGATTTTCAGGAATACTGTGCCTTTTTAGATAAAGGTAATAAAATAGTATTTAATAGATAAAATTAAGCAACTAAGCCGGGTGGCCAAGTCCAGTAGTTAGAGCGTTCATTTGCCATTCAGAAGCTATCAGTTCAAAACACGAGCGACCTAGATTTAAAAAGAAAGTCTTAGCTCTTAAACATACCCCCTGTAAAATTGAGCCCTTTCTTAAGGATAAAAAAGTCTTGACTTTGTAGCGTAGGGTTGATCATCCGATTTCCTTCGAAAAAACCTGATTATTAACACCCATATATTTCTCTGGTACTACAGCCGCAGTCTTTGCAAACTCCCGGGCGCTTGCCCTGGAGACTCCCGGGAACCATCTATAATACGTTTCCATGTGGACCTCCGGGTATTCATTTGCTTTAGGTCAATAGAGGGCGCCCTAGACGGGAGTATTTGCAGCAAGTATTCGAGGACACAAATTGTAGCGCTTATGCTGAGCTGAAAAGGGTTGCGAAGGACTGAGAGGAATGGAGATCGAGATCCAAAATTCTGTTGCTGCAAACTATTCCACCGGATTAATACTACGAAGAAGAAGGTCAATGTATAGACAATCAAAGTTTACAGAACTGTAAAAAATGTCAATTTTTGAAGTCCATATGCTCCAAATATTAAGCATGTATGGTACAAATAGACGAAATTGATAAATAAGATTGTTAGAGTTTAGTTTTAGTTTAATCTATGTGTGAGCAACGTTTTTCTTTTACGTTTACATATTTATGTAATTAATTATTCTTGATATTTATTTAATCAAATTAATGAATTGTTTTATAGATATAATGTGTAACAGAATCATTATTCGTGTAAAATCACTGTCATTTACAATTATATTTTATTTTATGAAATACTCGATACTCGATCGAGTACTCGAATTGCTGTTTATAAAATATCGATAGTTGGATAATGTATTTGATCCGAGTATTTGGATGTCCTAGTCCTGAGTGCAACTAAATAGATGGAAACGATGCATGCTCCAGCAGGTTGGTTGAGGTCTATTATGCGCCACTGACTGCGGTTGTTTCATATGTGACTTCAGTTAAAATACTCTAGTGACTATCCTATTGTGGAATAGCAATGCCTTCTATCCATAGTCGTGTCCAGAGATCAGACTATGTTTTGAGATAATCCAGGCGTTTAGACTTAGTGATATCATTGCACATATCTATTATGGAAATATCACAGACATTAATTTAAGTAAATAGATAAGTAATTAATTTATATATATATATAAATCCTCGGAGGGGGAAGCTCAGTATTTAAAGCGTTTGCTTGGCAACCCAAAGTCGAAGATTGGTTGTAGACGATAACGAATGGTGGTAGACGATAGTCGTCCCGTGAAGACCCATTTGCCCCATTTATAGTGAATTCCTGTAATAATAAGGATGATGCATGTATGTTGGGATGTAAAATGGTAAGCGTCTTAGGATTCACAGATGAAAAAACTTCAGCATCACTATGAAAAATCTGTCGGTATTCTCCTGCATGTGCTTACATAAGAAAATATAAATTATTTTAAGAACAGTGATTTCACTAATTACTAATTCAACTATTTCTACGACTTTGTTAATCTAAATAAATTTCAAATTAAATAAATAATATTTACTTAGAAATAATTTAGTAATACGAGATTATTACCTTGTTGCATGGATCACCTAAAACCGCGGCTTTGTGCACTCTGTGAACTTTATTATTCATTTACTTGTCATTCATTCGATCATTAAGAATGGTGAATGAATATGAATTTAGAATCAAATTTTGTATTAGTAAACGTAAAATTATGTTTTGGTTATCGTTACAACGTGATATTGTCGTTGACCAAACAACGCTACAGTTAAAAAAATATTTGAATTAGGCCCAAAGAGTCATACATCTCAATTTCAGTTTTATTAAATTAATATTAATTAAATCAAGGCCCAAAAATGATATTTAAATAGGTCGCAATATTCAGGGTCGCATCTGAGGTTTTTCTCTTTTTAAATGCCCTTGCGACGGCTTGTGGTCCAGAAAAAGTGACCCGCGTCATTATTATTGTATGATGATAGGGTTTTTGGTTTCTTTTGTGTGTTTTTTTTGTTATCCCAGCTGTTTATTGTTCCCGGCCAAGCGTCCGGGAGAGAGGTCCCGGGATTCGTACCAATGGGCCTGGCTGGTTCCATTTCAAGGCGAACTTAAGCGGATTTTATTTTGAGCATGCTTAAGCCGACTTGTTTCGGAATTGGTTTAAAAAGGGGAAATAAAACACCATTCGGTAGTTAATTTAATTGTTTTTTAAATGAGTTTTTAAGACCCAGAAAAAAATAATTGAATGGCTTATAAATCATAACTAAGCACCGTTTACCATGTGACCTTTAATTGTGAATATATTTTTTAATATTAAATATATTATATTGATATTTAAATTTTCAGCATTCCCTTTGGATCCAATTTAATATAAATATATTTTAATTTCATACCATGTTTAAACATGGATCACATTGAAAACTGTTTCACGTGATGGAAGACTGCAGTTTCACGCATTGGAACTGATGAAGCTTTCATAGATCGCTAAACGGCAATCATTCATCAAATGAAACTGTTCTCATCTTTTTGTGATCCATATTAAAACATGATATGTAATTATTATATATTTAATATTAATTTCATAATAAATCAATTATAATACTTAACTGTTACCACAAAGTTATATCAGCTGTCATGGTCCACATTTCATATCATTACAGCTCTGCCTCCTGAAGCTCCACCAAACACAATACATATAAAGTTTCCGATGACATTTTTTAGGAACAAGTGGAAACGGAAGTTTAAAACAAATGTAGGATATGTGGGAACCAATCGCTTCCTAGTAAGTTGTATCCCCACCATGCAGTTTTCTTTTATTCTCAACAAACTTTTCATAGATCTAACTACAAAAGTTTTCTAATACTATTATATTAACCAATATAGTCAGAGTCAGTAGTCTTTTAGGACCAAATAAAGGGTCCACCAAATAACTTTTTTTTTTTAAAATGGGGCGCAAAACATCGAGTGTAGCTTCGGCTGTGTGGCACGTAGCGCCGTTCTTTTGAAACCAAATGTTGCCAATATCTTCTTCTTCAATTTTTGTGAACAAAAATGGCCCGATAACGAACGCCATTGACTGTAACGGCCACTCCTTGCTCATTTTCGAAGAAAAATGGTCTGATTTTCAAAGTAATGTCGCAATATTTCCCAGCGTTGTTCAAGCGTATACATAACCATATTCGTTCAGCGGAAGGATAAAACTAATTATCTGTCAAATCAGACATGAACTAAGTGTTACCATTCACGAAATAAGTACTAGTTGAAAAAAAACGTTAGATGTCAGACCCCTTAGTTCCTGCCTCGAGAAGGACGAACCAACCAGCACATCTTAAAAAAATATTAAATAATCGAGTCGTGAAAAGATAAAAATACAATTTACTAAACTTAGCATAGTGAAAGAAACTTACTTAGTAAAAACGATAAACGCGCAAATTTTTTAAGATATATATTTTATGTTAAGTGTGCTTGGTCATTTATTTTTCATGAAACTTTTCAGTCATTTCATTGCTTATGGAGTATCCCTGAAAGACTTTACACTGTTTAAGATGTACACTCAACAATGGATTAATATTTTAGTATTCTTGTTTCGAAGTAGGTCATAATAAAATTAGTGGCAAAATTAGGTACAAAATACAAGAGCTTTTATGAATAAAATATGACGTCGAACATCGTCCGATTTTGCTGAATTAAAATTCACCTGAAAAATACACGAAAATTGATGTTGTTATTGATTTTGCGAATTTCACTGTCAGTAAGTCACTTGCTTTTAATACAATATTGGTCATTATACTCGTATTTTAGGAAAATAACATTTATTAACTACTGTTACATACATCTTTACTACTGTATAAAAATTTTTTTTAAATTTTTTTGCTCTTAACATGCTCCTGATGATCTCAAAGTTCAAAAATGATTATTTTCACCTCGAACCATATATGATTGCCGGGCCTGGAGACGTATTTTGTGATATCAAAGGTACATTTTTAAATATATTTTGATGATTAGTCCGATGCTTCCAAAGCTTGAACCGTTTGATCCTAAGGGGTTTGTCAATTAAACCAGCGACATGATAATGCAACATTCGGTACTCCATATATTTTTCCAGCAACATCAGGATATCGAAGGTGTGGTTATCGTTACATCACCGAAGTTAGGCAGCATTGGGCGTCGACCAAAACTTAATTGGTTAGTTGTCGGTCACTGGTCAAATTTTGCCACTTCTCATGATAAAACCGTCCAGGCTTCTAACATTTGCAGAGATTCCTCGCAACGAGAAAAAGGCAATAATTGACAGAATTTAATAGTGGCAATTTGTAGTAACTTTTTGCTTTAGATATGGAACGAATATGTGTAAAAAACCATATAAGTTTTAAAATACGTCCAATGTTCCTTAGCTTCTGTGATCTAATGACATCCGCTCATTCAATATGGAGGTCCCTTAACAGACTTCGGACCGGAGTATGCAAGACGAGGACACAAATGAGGGCCTGGCAGTTTTACAGCGGACCGACTGAATGTGACTGCGGCGTGGAGCAGACCCTGTCACACCTTCTGGAGTGTGCGCTGTGCCCGAGTGGCTGCACCCAGGAAGACCTGATGATGGCCAGAAGTAACGCCATCGACGTCGCCCACTTCTGGGCAGACAGGATCTGAACCTGTTGTTTCCGACACGATTATATATATATATTCAATATGCCATTTTCATTGGCTGATCAACTTATTAAGAAATAATTATAGTCTGAAAAGAGTTTGAAGAATCGATAGTACAATAAATGCTGCGATCCACTGCCCAAAATAAATTGAAAAAATACAAATATTTGTATAAAGATTTATATTTTCTAAAAATAGTGTGAATATGTCGTGTATCATATTACTGACAGCTTAAAACGTAAAATATCGAGACCGTCTCCTTAATATTTCATGTCTCGTGTTTGGGTTACAAGACAGGGCACATCCTACACGTGAGTATAGAAAGCTTAGAATGTGCGTGTTGGACGCAAGTGTATCATATATTCTATATCACAATATAGCACGGCAAAACATGTACGATTATAATATCCAGTGAATACCGACAGAAGGCAAATAGTTAACCTCATATGTGTATTATATGCAGTTAACCAATTAACTATAATCATCATTCCATATCCGCTTCAAGACCGGAACATATGATACTCGTAGTACAAACTGTAGCCACAAAGCTGTGTGGACCGCCGTGGCGGTCCACACAGCGACTCGAATCACATGTTAAGTCTACTTTCCAAAGTTTCATCAAGTACATTCAATGCATATTCCCCAACGGCTTAACATGATAATGAAAGCCTGAGAGACTGATTGAAAAGCAGTTATATATTATGTTAATATGTATATGATCCAAACAGGTCTATCTTCGTCACTTAAACAACAGCAGTATTATGCCTTGTCCGATCACTCTCCCCGATCTTCCTCACAAAATTAAAACATTGTACTCCGAGCATGTTATGCAAGTTTCTATTTTCTAAACCAAGTATGATAATTAGTACGACTGCATAGGTTTGTGATGCCAAGATTCATTTTATAGGATGGAGGATTTTCAAAATTTATTTTTCGAATTCCGAATTGAAAAAAAAAAAGATTTAATTGTAACATTAATATATTAATAATTTGTTTTAGTTCATATTCATTCAGAATAGAAAAAGAGTTTTTGATTGTTATTTTAAAATAACAGTCATTGATATTAGAAATACGCTATTTTAAATTTACGTTTGCAAGAAAAAAAATACAAAAAAGTTACACTGAACCGATTTCAGGAAGTCTACCCTTTCACCACTATCCCCTAACCCTTAACATACACATGTCGTGTTTTTGCGGAGTTGTTATATACACATTGTACATATGTACTACACCTCACAAGGTCATGCTTTCCTCTCAACACTCTGGCTTTCTGACGTCATACTTTTACGCTTGTTACTTCCTCGCCGCGGTCCCAGAGTTTTTTTTTTAAGTCCAGTATCGAATTTCGGAAGCGGCCCGCTATCGCGAAATTGATATATGGCATTAATTTCATGGTCGACAACAAAAATACAGAAATCGAGAACTTGACATCATAATATTTTGTAGCTTTAAACATATGTACTACGTTTTTAACGCTTTCGTACTTTAATTTGTACGAAGTTTAAAATAAGGTATAAATAGAGTACAGTGAAATAAACAACGTTAAAAAAATTAAAATTGTACTTTGCGGCTTATTCTGCGATGCCACAGGAAAGCATAACCATAATTACTTTCTCTTCATATCTTCAAGCTTTCACCATCAGCCATTAAGTACGCTCTTCAATATTACAAACCCACTCTCGAGATGGATCATATGATAGTCACAAACGGTCACCATATAATTTTGTTAACGTTAACTTTCTCAATGGGGAACTATATATAGAGAATACTGAGAAATAGTTCCCAGTATTCTCTATATATAGTTCCCCATTCGTACATTCTATATATAGATATAGAATGTACTCGGTGGAGCTGTGGGAGGCGAAGCTGACATGGAACGTCGGCGAGGACCAAGACGGCTGACAGAGCTTTATGGTGGCGGTTCACGATGTCCATATGCTGCTGTTGAGGTAGCAGACTGCCTCATTTTCACCCAAGAGAGTAGATACCGAATGATTTTATCGTTGAGAGTTTCTTAAATGCAAATAATGAATAAATATACATTTGTACAAGCAGTTTCCAGCAAGATTTGTATGAACGTGAAATAATCTAGCAGAGATACAAAATTGTAAGCTGCACGTGTATCACATCATGTATATATATAATACTATAAGATCCACATAACCATTTCAAACAATTAAACAGCTCAAAAATTAAAAAAATATCAGCACTTTTGTGATAAGAAGAATACATATTGTAAAAATAAAGTATTAAATATTATTTATCAGAAAAACGAATTATGTAGTTTGTGGTATGCTTACTTTACATAGTGATAGTACTTTTTACATTGCAGGATAATTTATATTAAACCAACTCTGAACTAAGCAAGGTAATTACGTGAAATGTTTTACTGCAAGCAATGTTTTCGATTCTCCGAAATTTGTAATCAAAACGTTTTTATGCGGGACTGAAACAAGAAATAACTCTGATGTCTATGATATAACTCTGATGTTCAAAATGGAATATGAATAAGGGTCTCATTTTTAAACATGAAAAAGAGCTTCGTTTCTGCTATTCTTCTGATGCAGTCAGTGCATATTTTAGATGGAATTGCAACATTTATTTTGACAATTCTTGGGCTCCACTCCTTTAATTCCCCATCGAATTTCGGTTTTTCAACATATAATTTAATTTTTTATTAAAACTGTAATTTTGAAGTTTTAACAATGTTTTCATCATATTTTTAACATATTACAAACAACAACATGTCATTTAACCTACAAACCAATTACTTCACTGTTTGATAGTATTCTCATTTATGCGAGAAAATAAAATTTCAAATTTAAAAAAAAATCGGTGTATATTTTTGGATTATGTCACATTATTCGAACATTTTTTTCCAGTGGCTGCTCGTAAAATATTCAAGGCAGCGCCCGGTGATTCAATTTGTACTGAAATGCCTCGACAGGCGCCCCACAGCGGCAAAGCCTCCCGCACCGCCACTGACCTTTGACGCACAATGCACCCAACATGAATATTTCAAGACGCTATTAGGCCCAAGCAAGAAAGTGCGAGAAGGAGTATACGCGTGATCTTGCATTGATAACAGGTATTTGAACCGCACGGATACTGAAAAACTGAAAAAATATGTGATTTTTCACGTTAACTCTAACAGAATATAATACCGACAAATACAAAAATGTAATGTTACTGAATTTGCCCAATTTTACAGTTACCACTGACTAGCCTATTATAAGTATATAGTGTTATGAATGTTTTTCTTATATAATTATTAGTATTAGTTTAATTAGTTCTTTAAGTTCCGAAGAGCAGCGACTGTGGTAATAACGGTAGAAAAGACTAAGTGAACCAACTTACGCCTGTGTTCCATTGATTGCAGGTTAGACGTAAGACTATCATTGTTTATCATAACGAATTGGTCTTCTTTGAACTCAGTTAATTATGTTTAGAAGGTATTTTGGGGCTCCAATTCAAAGTTGACTGCCGTATTCAAGGATAGGTCAAATTGGTACTTTATACATGAAGAATAAGTTGTTTATCGTTGAAATACCGACGTGATCTATATAAAACACCTAGTTTTTTGGAAGCGAAACCAGCATTATACTTAATTGACTCGTAATATTTGACTTTATACGAGGATGATACTCCAAGTGTTTGCTTGAACAAACGAGTAGTAACTCTAATTCGATTACGATTTTTTTTTGTGGAAATAAATAAATTTTACAAATTAAATTGAATCTTAATTACATTTTTTATCATTAAGATATCAATAATAAGAACCAATCAGTGAAAATAAAATTGAAACATATTTTAACTATCCATTGTCAAACAACTTTTAAGACCATTAAACTATCCTGTTTCTCAAACCGTATTGTTTATAGCACCACGGAATCAATATATGAGATTTAAGCGAGTATGTATGCAAGTTCTATCTATAATCTTTATTTTTGCTGAAGAAGTGGTTTGGTGAAGTTTCGAGTTCATTTATGAATTACATTATAATTTAATCGATTTTATTACAACATTATAAATATGGAAAATAAAAATTCTTTATTACATTAATCGTATTTATGTTAATTTTTACTTATTTATACTTACTGTGTAAACCTTTTCATCTTTCTGTAATGCAGTGCATATGATACGTGTGCTATGAACTTGCCGGATATCCGCTTGGCCTATATTACTATACTGAAGCTGCGAGAATAGAGCTTACATATTATATCTACAATTATGAACCTTATGCTACAAAGTAAACTTCTTAAAAACACCAACTGGCTTAAGCTATTTATGTTTTGAGTGATTATTTAATAAATGTATACGATTATTAAATTTAACTTTTTGATGAAAATTGCGCAAATATTTATTTTTGTATTTATTAACTTTATTTGTGGTATTAGCAGAGTATTTATGATATTAATATGAACATATTTAAATAGTACATAAGAAAACTGAACTACTTTTTTTTAGTTCAAGTAGTGGATGCTACCCATCAAACAGGCACACTCAAGTAGCAATGGGCAGGACATATCTGTCGAAAAGACGACGGTCGACGGGGAAGATAAGTATTGAAATGGCGCCCAAGAACTGGCAAACGAAGCATTGGCCGACCCCCTGCAATATGGACTGACAACATAAGAAGAATAGCGAGAGTGACCTGGATGCGGAAGGCGGAGGATCGAAGAGGATGGAGACTCATGCGGGAGGCTTACGTTCAACAGTGGATGGGTACAGGCTGATGATGATGATGATATGTTATGTTCTATGATTTTATTAAATACCTATGTGCATACTATGCATGTTTAAACGATTATATTAAATAATATATATATATATATATATTTTATTTAATCAAATATAAAATATAAAAAAATACATTTTTTACACAGTAATTACATTCCAATCTTTTTTTTTCTTCTTTTTTTTTTCTATTTTAGATTCGCTTATCACACCACTTAAAGATAAGATCTTGTGTGTGGCGTGGGATTCATCTATGTTATTTTTACAAAATTTTACAAATACACATTTATACATTTACATGATTTTGACATAATATTAATATTATATAAATAAAAAATTTAAGACGCTATATATTGAATTAAATCTAAAGTATATATAATTAATAATAAATTTTTAGTACATTTCATTATTTCAATTTGTTATGAAGTGATGTCGGTTCTGTTTGTTAATCTTTTAAAGTACTGTTTAACCTTTTCAATCAAAATTTTAATATCACTGATCGCTTTTATTTCCCGAGGAAGATTATTAAAATTAACTATTCCGTTATATTTGTAACCATTTTTTGCATGTTGTGTGTTAAATTTTGGTATTAATAAGTTGTACACATACCTAGCAGAGTGACAATTGTGCCAGTTTTCAATTCTCCTTTCTTAAATAGTCTGTAATGTGGTGTATTTTTGGTATATTGTATCAACCGTTGGCACTTTGAATTTATTGTATAGGCTTTCTATTGGGTAGGTGGGAGGCCTTTTCAATATCACTTTGATGATAAGTTTTTGTACAATTCTAATGGGTTGATAGTATTAAGGTATGTTCCTCCCCAACCAACAATGCCATATTGCAGTTGAGATTGGACAATGGAGTAGTATACCATTTTTAGATCTGCTTTAGTTAAGATGTTTCTGAGTCTAATGAATATATAGATGCATTTTCGTATACGTTTTACTAATTCAGCTGTGTGTGTTTTCCATTTTAAGTTACTGTCAATAATTATACCCAGGTATTTTATTTTATCAGTAGCTTTGATCACAGAGCAGGTTTTTTCGCAGTTGGTATTATTACATCCAGGGTAATGAATAAATTATTTAGGTATGGGAGTTGTTGTTATTTTTTTGTTAATGGAGAATGGGATTAGATATGTCTTTTCTGCGTTTAATGTAAGTACATTAACGTCAAACCATCGTTTAAGACTGTTAATATCATCATTTGCTAATTTTATTGTATCATTCCAGTTATTGCTCTCAATTATTATTGCTGTATCGTCAGCATAAGATATTATTTTACCGTTTAGATTCTGTTTGAATATATCGTTTACATAGATAATAAATAATAGTGGTCCCAATACTGTTCCTTGCGGTATTACAAATTCACTTGTTTCTTTTTGACTCGGTACTTTATTTATTTTGACTAATTGTAGTCGTTGATATAGATAATTTTTTATCCATTCGAGTGCGCTATTACTTATACCAATGTGATTTAATTTCGATATTAGTTTTGCATGTGATATGCTGTCAAACGCCTTTTTTAAGTCTATAAATATACCTAAACATTTATGAGATTTGTCTAGTGAGCCTAGCATATTGTTTGATAGTTTAGCAATGGCGTCTTGCCATGAATTGGTTTTCATTAATTAGTTTATTAGATTTAATACATTTATTTATTCTTTTTTTTACTATTTTTTCGAATATTTTTAATAGTATGGATGAGAGATTAAGACTCTTGGCAGTTGGTGTATAAATCACAATATTGTTTACAAAAACACGTGGTAACATGAAACAGTTTACCATACTTGATGAACGCAAAACTTTTTCACCAGACTATTGACTAAATGCCAATCTTTTGGTATTTAATATCTCCGCTTAGTCCCTGGGCTACGCGGTGAAAGCTTGCCCACCTGACGAGAGCTCTAAAGCCCTCAGGCTTATTTCAGTTTCATACTGTACGTTATACAGAACTTCAGTCGTACAAAGCGGAATTATTTCGGTTGATATGTTAACTCTTGACATCTCTGCCGGGAATTTATTACTCAGAAATTGTTATTACGTGAATTAATATTAGGTCGTGGGCGAATCTAAACACGTTAAAATATATAATTCCGAAATTCGAGTATATTTCTGACAGACGTATGTTTGCCGTTTGCGGTGATTGTTAATTAAAAAGCAATAACATTTAGTAAAATATAAAAAAAACCTTGACCTTATTTTTTTCATAATATATTTTCTTTGATTATTATTAATCATTAATAATATACATAAAAAAGTAACCGTCTAATTTATACGTCACTTTGAATTTTAATTTTGAGTATACGATTACCGAAAACCAACACAAAAGCACCAGATCTACCTATCCACCTGATTAAACGAATTAATTAAATCAATTTTCGGCTAGTGCGCGACGTGTTCAGAAATCGTGATATTTTTTTGGAAATCGGTTTGTTTGTCCCTGACAATTATTTAAGGATAAGGAGGCACATATTGTTTGTTCTTCCTAGAAGTAATACTAACCTGCCAGAGACTATACCTCTTGGGTGAGTGATGAGACTGTTCATATTGCCTCGAATATTGATGTATTTCACTTGAGAGAAGCCCGGTTTCGACATGAGCTCCACGAATTAATTTATCAAAGTAATTTCGTGGAGTCTTCTGTTTAGCGAGCTTCGGGACTTTTTAGTAATTGATAATAATCATAAATACCTACATTTTTATATAAATACCTATATAAATGCCTCCATTGACTTTTTGTAGAATGAATCTGTAGTTTTATTTTATGAAAACGTAAACAAGACAGCAGATTGTCGATTGTCAACAACGATAGGTTCTATGATACTTAACCAATGCGGTTAGACGTTGCACGTGGAAAAGTTGAGATATATTTGTGTAAATGTAGAGAAGTGTGGCTTATGTTAATATTATATTTAGAGCTTAATTACAATATGATACTTTTAAGTCAATTGTCTATTTTATTTTTAAGTAACTAGAGCTTTGACTATTAATACAACTTAGATATTAAAAATATGCTAACTTAATGATTGTGTTACACTGAGTAAGCTAGTATTGTAACCACTCAGGTGATTGATGTGCGACTCAAAAGTGACTGAAAAAAAGTCTTATAAAAAGCATGAAGCGAGAGATATTGGCTTCCAATTGCCACACATCTCTCGCCAAACCACTAGATTTAAGCTTTCAGTTCATTCCAATCACCTGAAAGACAGACGTTTCAGTTTTACGGTTAACCCAAGAGATATCACCGCTTAAACGTCAAATGTTTAAGAGATAGGTTACGGTTTTGATTTAAGAAGAAGCTTTATATATTTTGTTAACGAATTTTAATGTCACTTAAAATTTTCATTAAACGATTTAAATTAGTTAAGCGTATTACTGATGAACATATCTGTCGTAAAATTAAATAACAAACAAAAAACATCCAAAAATAATAGATAGTATTTGGTTTTAAAAAAAGGCTTAAAAGGTTAATAAGAGCGCATTTAGTTTAATACTTTTTCATTTCTCCTACCATAATCTTTAATGAGAACTTTTATTTGCTGTTGCGACAACATTTTTTAACAGTTTTGTAAAGAAATTACATATTAACCAATTGCGCTTTCAATCTGTGTGGTTTTAAATATAATTAAAATGGTTAAGTGTTAACTTCATTTCAATAGCCCTCCATTTTTTTGTTCAGTAACTAATTTGCAATAAAATTTTGGCAGTTTTTTAAATTAATTAGCAGTTAATAAAATTAATCGGCAGTTGACTAAATAAATTGGCAGTATTAACTATGCCAGTATGAATATAGTCAGTTATAAAATTAAAATGGCCATAATATATTCAATATTCGTAAAAACGAACAAAAAAATAATTAATAATTAACGCATAAAAACGGAAAAATGGAAACCTAACCTAACCTAATTATTTACTGTCAATTTATTATTTTTCTACAGCTGATTGATATTTTTCAACTGCACAATGGTTGTTTTTAACTTTCCATCTCAGACAATTATTACTTACTTGCAACTTAATATTAACTGTCCATAAATTGAATTAATTACTGTCAATAAAATAAGTTGCCATTTTATTAGATTGCGGTTATAATTTGTTTACAAAAGTAAATGTCTGATATACTAGGCTACAAAATAAAATAATTCTTTTTATTCTTAAATAATCCTAGATAGCGTATAAGATTTTATTATTTGTGGATTTTATTTTAAGTAATTATTTGAAAATTATTCGATCATCCGCTCGTCATCAGTCAAGCCTGGAAAGTGCTCAGCTTCAGGGATCCATCAGGCGCACTCTCCGGTGAACTTTTGCATTTAAATTTTATCATTTCCACAGCAAGTGCCTCTGCCAGGCTAAATATGGAAATGCGGTGCAGCTCCGTGAACTTTCACATTACGGCGTGCGAGAGGTGAAGGGTCACCACCGCAATGACACTTCTCAACACGGCCCCAAATTGTTCATTTCATCTGCTTTCATGCAATAACAAAACAGTATTAAAACAAAATCGTTTTGAATTGTTATTATTTTGTAGAAAAAAAAGTACTCCTTTGAAATAGTACGAGTATATTAACTTTTACTTAGATTACTCGTAAGTTAAGGTTATTTAATGATAATTCTTAGTGAAAATGCATAAGTTTATAAATGATTATATTTAATTAATATTTTATTTTATTTCACTCACCGAATAAAACCGTTTTGATTTTTGGACACATGCATTTTCAACAGTGGCATACCATTTTAACTGTAATCGATAGTTTTAATTTAAATAAAAAACTAACAAACTCAACGTGTTCAGTTTAATATTAGTGATTTTTAATTAAAAACACCCAAAATTATAATTTTGCAATTCGACCAAGTATTGTCAGTTAATAATCCCGAAGTAATCGATGGATAATAAAGATGTTAGGTAAGAAGAATTGTATACATAAAAGAAGTAACTCTTAGAAGAGTTGCAAAATATTTGGTCATAACATATGTTATAAATTATTTACATTTATGTTACGTAGAAAACATTATAAATATTTTAATGAACAACAACAAATATTATTACGTTCTAACACACTTATTAAATATTCAGATGTTTATGAATAAATGAAAACAAAATGCCACTGTTGATAATGTGTCCATTTGGGAAACAAAACATGACATGTTTTTGTATAAAAAGTGAAATAAAAATACATTTTTTTAAATTCAATAAAACTACTGTTTAATTTAATATTTCTAATGCTAAATATAATGCGTATTCCCGCCGCATAAATAAATTTGCACCCCATGTAGCTAATGAATTCTCTACAATGCTTGTGCTTTATAAAGGGATCGACCCTGTCCAAGCGAAAAGATCTCTGACTTCAGATTAGGCGTCAAAGATAGAGGATTATCCTTGGAGGTTTGAGATCACCTATAAACAGTCAAAGTCTGGATTGGTGAAGAGTGGATGGTGTGTGTGCTGAAGATTATTTGCGGGTAATCTGACGATGCATTCAAGCGCAGGATAATCATGTTGGCCAGGCACTGGATGCCATGCAGGGAGCTTAAAGCTGCCACGTATGTGGCCGAACTGTTTGTTCAGAGACAGAAATAAGCTTATAGATTCCCTTCGGGGTGTAATGCTTCAAATAGCTTAAGTGATGTCTGGGTAAATATCAGCAGAAGGGTTTTTGATTTTACCGTAGAACATTGAGCGGCTTTAGATTGTGTTAATAGTTGCTTCAAATTAAGATACAGTGACGATCTAGAATGTATTTGCAAAGGAATAAATTGCAAGTAAATGTAATAATATTTTTGTTTGTAAACCTTTCATTTCGGCGCAGTGGAATACAAATTATACTGTCAATTATAAAACTAGTATTTAAAGCATAAATGTACTCATCTGGTCTATTTTCATATATCACATTGGTTCTTGTATCCTTGAGCTATAATACGAAACATAAAAAACTATTCTAAGAAATTAGCAAAACGATATATCATGACTACCGATATCAACGGTAGGGGAATATTAAACGGCATATATTGGGTACCTATGCGAACAGGTTAAGTAAATAAATTGAAAACAACAATTTTGTTTTTATAATGTTTATAAATACCGACGAACACTCTTATTGTCTTTCTAAATTCGTTTCATATTTGGAAAATATAGTCCCCTCAAAGGAGTGCCATACAGTTCTATCACCTGCAATTATCAATTCTGCGTTGTGAGAAATATGTACATCTGAAGGTTCGTCTGAGAATATAAATAATTTCCAAGGGACAGAGGGGATGTATATTTTTGAGTAGTTTGATCTGAATAAAATGGACAATTAGCTCAAAGTTTCCGAGGCCTATGGTACTCGTATTTGATTTTAGGGGTCAAAAAAATAGTCATTCTATATATACATAATAAAATTATTCTATGGTATTATCCTGAATTTCAGTGGAACTGGACAAAGTTCTGCGGCTGTCTTAGTTACAACGTTTCAACGCTGGCCCACGGTAAACTGACTCTTACTCTGAAACCCACTATTTTTTTCTGAGTAATGGCCGAAGCTACTTTACGTTCAGGCGTTTTTTCAGTTATAAATAAAAACAACTTGTAGCGGGCGGGCAGTTTCGCTGGAGGGCGCTCCGGCAAAGCACTGGAGTTTTTACTTACTTCGATCGTTAAACTCAATTTTTAGAACATGAAATTCGTATACAATAAAATTACTTTGTATCGATATTGTTATAAACAGTCTCGTTTTTATTACTCATTTTAATATAAATAAAAATGCTAAATTTAAAACTTTTAGAACTAAAAATATTATTTATCCTTTTTTGGTATTTTTTTTACATATATAATGAAATGTTTTAATGACGAAAATCTTTTTCATGTTTATTCAAATTTATATTTTTCGTAAATGGTCACAAAAAAAAACTGAATTAATGATTATTTACAATTAAGACATTTAAGCAATTTTGACTAGTGAATTATGTCGTACCAAATTTTCTGAGATAACGGTGTAAATGAAATAAAAATTCTGAGAAACGAAGATATTTTCATATGATGTGGTCCTTAAGTTTGTCAATTAGAAGTACTTAAAGTTATCTTAATTATATTATAATTATTACAATAAAATAATATTAATACAATTAAAAATCCATACATTTCATTTTTTAAATAAATTTCAGGGTTAGTGCTAAAAATATAAATAATATATTATGGTTTTTCTCAAATATCGGAAAATTTATTTGATGCTTCCGAAAAGTCGAAAATTTCATATTGCAAAGTGACTACCTTACCAACGATATGGTAGATAACACACAGTGATAGCACGAAAGCAGCACCAATAGCATACTTTCGTCATCTGTCAATTTATATAAAAGATTACAACAAATAAATAATCCGTTCAAAGCAGATTTATGTTAACAATATAACAGTTTTTTTGACATTCAATTGGTGAAGAATATGGTCTTAACTTAAAAATATTCTTCTTCGTAGTATCAATCCGGTGGATTGGTTTGCAGCAACAGAATCTTGTATCTCAATCTCCATTCCTCTCGGTCCTCCGCAACCCTTTTCAGCTCAGCATAAGCGCTACAATTCATGTCCTCGAATACTTGCTGCAAATACTTCCGTCTAGGGTGCCCTCTATAGTTTCTACCCTCAACCATCCCCTCCACAATATCGTGAAGAAGACCATCGTGGCGCATGATGTGACGAATCCATCGGGCTCGCCTCTCTGAGATGGTTCTTATTAGTTGCCTATCTTCCTTGATTATTCTGAGAACCTCATTGTTCGTGACGTGGTCTCTCCAGGAAATTCCAAGAATTCTTCTGTACGACCACATCTCAAAGGCATCTAGTCTTTTTTATCACTTTCAGATAAGCACCATGTCTCACAGCCGTACATTTAGATGCTCCAAACAAGTGTTTTGGCAAGTTGCTTGCGGAGCCCTAAAGAAATATTCTTTGACTGAAGAATTTTGGCTTTTTTATTGAAAGCTAGCCTTGCTTGATGTATTCGACTGTTGACTTCTCTTTTCGTTCTAAATACAAATATTATGAGTGGTAAATTAAATATTATTTTTTAATTTTTATTATGAACTTCGATTTTATCGTTATTAATGAGCGTAATGTTTTACTTTACGTTCTTTAAGAGTTCTTAAAGAATTCATCAACACACCTATATCTATTGAAATTATTTATGACATTAAATTTGCTTTCAGCTGATTACGTACTGGTCAGGTTTATTATGTGGCTTTGGCGACTCACAAAGAACCCTTTCAGCTTATAGAATAATATAATAATTTATCAAAATTGCAACACCATTACCGAATAGAATATTCCAGTGGTTTTATTATTGAGTGGTCGTTGGTGCGGCGATCGCGGTGCGAGAACAAATTTATGACCTGGCTGCGGTCTACACTGAGTCTGACTAGCACCAGTCCATGGACCCGGTTTATTATCTAAGCGGCGAGAAGAAAGCCTTTGATAAGGGGTCGGCTAATGGCCTTTCAGTAAAAACTGGAATTATTACACTCGCTAATTGTACTTTTTGTTTGAAGCCGGGGCACTCGATGGGTAGTGGACGACCCAATGCTGCTCGAAGAGAAATGAACTGGGTAGAATTTGTTTAAAATTTTTAATCGTTCATTTCAAACACTATGTCAGTCTTATAATTATATTATTAAGATACTCGTATATCTGGATGCTTTGAACTTAATTATATTTTTTGAATATATCGCGTATACGTAACGCAATATAATAAATATTAATATTTCAAGGCAGGGTAAAAATATGCCATCGTACAAATATTTGACTTGTATTAGCTAGGAAGTTTCAGTTTTTTCAATTTACAAAGGTCACTGAAAGCATAATGACCTATGAAAAGAGATTTCTATACAGTTTGGGAGTGCCGAAGCCGCTTTCAATTATATGCAATATATTTTACAATCGTTATTACACAAAATAATGCTAACATGCTTTCTTGACTCAAAAAAATATCATTAATCCAAATCCGCCTTTTCTTTAAGCCCCGAAAATATGGCTTTTATTAACGAATTTTAAGTTAAACGTTGTTCAAATGTACAAAAATGATACGTCGAAGTGATCAATCTATAATTCGAACATCGTTAATTTTTTAAGGGACTCTGGATGGATATGCACTTTTCATTAATATGCTTTACAGACATTCTTCGGTGATGGACAAGTTTCATACTTTCAAATATGTGAAAAGGGTACATCGAAAAAATACTGTATAGGGTGCTTAATTTTTATTCTACAATTTGAATGCCATATTAATTTGGCGTATGTTAAATGAGTTGAATTAGAGTGTATGATTTTTGACGGCCAAATTGTATACATTTAAAAGTGAAGTACAAGTCTCTTGCATTGGCCACATGCTTAAGGTTCTCTAGACTGTTAATTTTGACAATTTATCAACAGTTAAGACTTGTCTCAGGCAGTTGTTCCCGAAATAAGAGTATAAAACGGAGGAGGATATTCGCACAATATTTAACGGCAGACGGCGCTCAGACGGTTCTAAAACGGAATTATTTTCGCGAGTGAGATATCACGTTCTGGAAATCACTGTTCCCAACAATACGCTCAATTTACTTTTATGATATTACGTCGCTTCTAAAACTTTCCAGTCAGGCAACGACTGTTATCTCACAAACACTCATATGTGATTTGTCACAAAAACGTTTGCTGGAAAATATTGACAGCCGGAACTCTAGATCTTTAATAAGAAATAATTTATTTATATGCTGAACCAAAGTTCCAAGATTTACAAAAAGGTACATAAAAAACGAAAAAATAAAGTCAAACGTGGCTGTAAAATTAATTAGTTCAGACGTTTGAACTTTTTGACTTCTTCACCGATGGTCACCTCGAATACAGAAAAGGCATGGTAGTTGGACTCCGTAGCGATGAGGTTGACATATCCAACTGGTCCAGGCTTACGTTGTATTACGCTAACGAGCCTCTCCCTACTTAAATCTAATGTTGGGCAATACCACAGAACGTGTTCAGCGTCCTACAAGGGGCTACCACATGGACAGTCTGGACTATCAACGCGGCTCAACTTGAAGAGCCTTAAAATTTCCGTGACCAGTCATGGTTTGACTAGTCCAATGGCTTGAAATAAGTCACGACATCTCCATTCTATCGAGGAAGGAAAGAAAGAATATGTTTGAATTTGGTAATAACGATGATATATTGACAAATAAATTGTTGCCATTATACAAATTTATAATATGGCGAAATAATTTGACTCAAAGGATCTGTCAAATTTTCGACCAATCTCCAACTTGCCGTTCGTTTCCAAAGTACTAGAAAAAATTGTGGCTCTAAGACTCACAAAATACTTGGAATGCAACAATCTCTTTGCTAGGAAGCAATCGACATACAGAAAATACCACTCCACAGAAACGGGCCTAGTGCGACTTCTTTCAGACCTGATAACAACCATAGAAAAGGGAAATATCGCAATGATGACTCTTCTAGACATCAGTGCAGCGTTTAATACTGTAGACCATGCTATCCTTCTAAGGAAACTAAGAATACATTACGGTATATCTGAAAAGGCCCTAGACTGGTTTCAGTCATACCTAGAAAACCGTAAACAAACCATCTGTCTACAGAATAAAATGTCGAGACCATCTACTCTATCATGTGGTGTCTCACAAGGCTCAGTTCTCGGCCCATTCTTTTTCACTCTATACACCAAGGAAATTGAAGAGATTGCTGAGAGATGGGAAATAATAGTACACTGCTACGCAGATGACTGCCAGCTCTACTCTTCTTGTGGGCCCGAGGACATTGGTAACATGGAAAAAAGGATGGTCGGCTGTATAGAGGAGATCGGACAGTGGGTGTCAGCAAATAGGCTCGCTCTTAATCCGGAAAAGACGGAATTACTCTTTATGGCCACAGCTCGAAGACAACATCTATTGAACTTACAAACCTTGGCTATATGTGGTAATAATGTCATCCCTTCTACAAGCGTCAAGCTGCTGGGAGAAGAAATTGACCAGTTCCTCAACCTTAGCGGTAATATCAGAAAAACGGTGAAATCTGGATTCTTTAACATGCGGCAGATACGGTCGGTAAAAAGATGTTTTCCCAGAGACGCTACAAAGAGTGTGGTAAATGCGTTTATAATCTCCAAAATGGACTACTGCAATGCACTGCTCGCAAGACAGCCAGCCAAACAACTAAAGCGATTACAGTCGTTACAAAACGCAGCGGCACGACTAGTCTACAACGCGCCCAAATTCTGTCACATTACTCCAATACTACACCAACTGCATTGGTTGAGAGTTTCATCTAAAATCCAGTACAAATTATGCCTCTTAGCTTACAAGGCACTCAACGGAACTGCACTGGGCTATTTGACAGAACTTATCAAGCCTTCAGAAATAAGCGCACGTGGAGAGACACTCAGATCGGCTAGAGCAAATAGAAGCACCCTGCAGCTGACGGGAGGTAGTCCTAGCACGGTCTTTGGCAATCGGGCTTTCAGCTACGCGGCACCAATGGCCTGGAACTCGCTACTGGAAAGCATTAGAGAGCTTAAAGCGGAGGCATCCTTCAGAAGCAGACTCAAGACCCACTTTTTTACTCATAGAGGCAAAGAAGCGCTTTTGGAATGATCAATCGGTCATAAAAGAGTGCCATACAAATACTAATATAATAAAGGAAAAAATATTTGTGATTCATTGTGTTCATAGTTTTTCACAGAGTCTGATGCGTCACGGCTTACAGTGAAACGGATATTCGCTTACATTGGAGTATACAGAAAGATATTTGTTGAATTCGTTTTTTCGTTTGGATATTTCATGATGAAAAATTAATAAATGATCAATCCAATTAAATGCTAGTAAAATAACATTAATTCAACAGCGTGGAATTGTAAATGACTTATCAGTTGTTTTAGAAATACTACTGTTACGATGAAATATATCATTAATCTAATAAAAAACATCTTACTAGATTGCATTAACGTAACAAATAATAAATATTTATTTTTTTGTGTCCTGACAACATAAATATCCGTGACGTATCTGAAAGCTATCACCACAAAGTATCGCCAACCATTTCTGTCAGTTGCCATTATCCATCCTACGTCACAAGAAATCTCAGCATCTCAAAGTCTACCTGAAAACTTAAATGGTTCCCAACGATTTTCAAATCAGAAGCTAGAGGATTCAAAGAGATGATACTTTAGTATCCGTGGCATATTTATGTTTGATTTTTATTCAAACATTTGTAAGATGATCAGATGATAAGCTTAACACTCCAATGTTTGGAAGATGTGGTTCTAAGAAACGGCTCAACTAAACGTACTAAATGCAGTTAGCAATTGGTAGTGAACCTTTAAGTTTTAGTATGCGTTGAATGTTGCTTAACTTCGGTCATCTAACGATAGTTGCGCTTACGATCTCTTTTTATCACTTGAAAATTTAAGGCGATAAATGAAAGTTAAGTAATATTTCATAAATAGAAAAAAAGAAAAATAGTTTCAGAAAAAATAAAGTTTAAGAATACCTGCAATAGTCAAATAATACAATATTCTCAGCGAAACTTGAAAGTGAGAGCATACTGGCAGCAGATTCTGCAATAGTACTTTAAATTGTTTTGTTCTTCGTATTTCGCATTATGAGAGTATCGATTGCAGCTAAAGTGTATTACAGAATGAAATTGGAGCTTTATTTATCTCACACTCGTGTATAAGAGCTTTTGGGTAGTAAATACAAATAAATTTACTATGGAACTATATATATTTTAAAATAAAAGTTTATTAATCTTAAATAATAATCCATTTCAAATACTTTAAATACTAAAAGATTTTTAATACATATTTTTAATTCGAATAAATAAATGTTATAAATATGATGATATTAAATAAAAAATATACTCATTGAATATTTAAGGAATTATTATATTACTTATATTTTACTGTGTAACCGTTTTTATACCAAAGAGTAGCTATAAATATAAATTTAATTAAGAGTCTTAATATTATAAAAATATCTTATTGAATTAACTTTGATTTACGTGATTACTATTAATAGTAACAAAAAAAAAATGTGCATGATATAGTATCTTATTTTCAGCCCCCCCAGTCTGGTCCTGAACATCATAGACTTCAGCTCTAGAAATGAATCGCTTCAGAAGATTTCACTCCAACGAAAAGCTTATAAACTGGGAAGAACCTTGACTGGCGGACCTGGAAATCCCTGAACAGATTAAGATACAGAGTTGGTAGAACAAAGGATAGCCTCGAGCGTTGGGAAAAGCTTCGGCAGGGTCACTGTTTTATGACTGTGGAGATCTGTTGACCGCCACAACCTACTGCATTTGTCCAACTTGCTGTACATCCGAAGATCTAATGGTGGGCACCCTACGGCCATCGATGTTGCCAGATATTGGACGGAAACAGTTTAACGTTGCTGACACGAAAGAAGGAGAATGCCCCCCAGTTCCTAGAAACCTTTATGCAACTTTAACTTAGGTTTACTCAAGTTATATTGCTTAATTGGGAAAAGTTTATGACTTATCAAGAAGTCAAATTTGCAACATGGATAGCATTTAACTTTCCATTGGGTTTGCACTTTCCTTGAAAGGGGAAACTTGCTTCCCCTCGATTGAATCAAACTGAAGAACATTTCCCAAGTCCCGTAAATTAATGACAGTATGCAACTTAATTTTCCTGCGAGGATTTTCTGCCTCTCAAACTTACGTGACTTTTGTTTCATTTTATGCAAAAGTGCAGTTTCATTATTTTTTTAAAACTTTTATTAAAGAATAATACAACTTTAAATGAAACCAATATTTTATATTATAATAGTTTATTACATATAAATACGAGTATATATAATCTACAATGATTGAAACATTCTCGCAGCACATGTGTTGATTTAGTGTTATTTCCTTGACAATGTAATTATGTTGACTTTCTCCGAGGCGGGAATATTGACGGTTCGCAGAAAAAGGAGTCCTGAAAGTTTGTGAGGGAGCCGCCGGAAAATTCCCGGAAAAATGCGGTTGGCGGAAACTTTGCCCTAACTGCCTCTGTCGATTCTATACATTTCATAAGAAGCAATGATTACACATGAACTTATTTGAGTATAAGCACAAACATGATAAAATGCTAGAGATTTATGGAGAGATCCATGCTCGGAGAATCGCTTAAAGATAGAATCCGAAACGAGGAAATACGCAGATGAACCCAATTAGTGGACGCTACCCAACGAATAGGCACACTCAAGTGGCAATGGGCAGAACATATCTGTCGAAGTGACGGTCGATGGGAAAGAAAAGTATTGGAATAGCGCCCAAGAACTGGCAAACGAAGCATTGCCCGACCCCCTGCAAGTTGGACTGACGACATAAGAAGAATAGCAGGAGTGACCTGGATGTGGAAGGCGGAGGATTAAAGATGATGGAAACTCATGAGGGAGGCTTACGTTTAACAGTTGACGGATACAGGCTGATGATGAATCATTGACAGGGGAAAACCTGTGATCTCTCACGTGAAAATGAGCACCTTACTGTTTTTAATACATTTATTAATAATATATTAAAAATTCAAGTATGTCATAGAGTGTAGGAGCTTCCTCAGCTAGCGCAATATTTTGCGAGTCGTTGTTTAGTCGTGCCTCTGCAGCGCGCTGTAATGCCCCGGATGAATCGAATCAAAAAGTTAGGAGACTGCCTTAGTGTGAACCCGGCTTTACTGATAAGACGCGTCATTCTTTTTATATACGAAGTCATAAAAGTTAAATATTATGTCAATTTTAATTGAGTGAAACTGACTTCGGTTTATTTTAGTTTCTGCTCTTAATACATTTATATAAAATAGTTTAAAATATTTTATGATGCTTAGTTAAAATGAATTCATGCACATTAATACGAATATTACAAAAAAATAATAAGTATCAGTTATTTTTACATATATCGATGATATAGCAACTTATATAAGCACGGCTCTCGTTACATCACCGAAGATAAGCAACATTGGATGCTTTCTAAAACTTAGATGAGTTGAATAAAGCCTGTACCGATTATCGATGGTGAGTTCAGGTGCCTCTTGGAACTCAAAAGTCCGAGCTTCGGGATAATTATTTAATTTATTTTTGAAAAATCTGACTTAGAAATGACTCAAAATATGTCTCAGCTACTACAGATACTGACTCTTAAAATGCCCAGTATCCTGCCCCTGTATACCTAGTATGTATTTAGACTTACATCTAAACATAAATTAAAATTATCTAAATTAACGTTATTTACATCAACAAAAAAACTAAATATTGATAAATTATATTTAAAACAAAACAAACAACGTACGAAATATACGGGCTACTCGGTTGCCGTTGATTAAGACCTAACACAAAACTTTTGTCCTCTATGATCCGTTTTTTACTTCTATGACGCACAACAGCTGAACATTTCCTGTGGAAATGAATAGTAGTTGTTCGATGCAGGTATTGAGGGTATAATTCTGTACTTCTTGAGCTTAAGATTTTTTGGTACAAGGAAAGTGTTTGTGGCAACAGCACGATAACGCAGCGCCACTAATAGACGGGATTCGCGATTCATTCATTTAGACGCAAAGTCCTACACGAACCACTCAAAGCCCACAGCATTATATTTCCTCCATTTAATAATATTGTAGTTTGTGCAACCAGCATGTTAAGAAAAGGTTTTTTTTTCGGTGTTATTGAACGTCCTTCGCATCCGTCTTGCTGTTAGACCTACAGAGGACCTCCCCATCTTGCGGCAAGTTGAGGCTGCGCGGCGTCAGGTGCCGTATTAGTCACGTGCGTGTACAAGGAATATTAAGCCCGGCGCCAAATTAACGCTCTGCGGCATTAGCGGGACACGTGGCGCTTTACGACACGCGCGACGCATCCCTTAGACAGGGGCGCCAAAAATACAAAAATAAAAATATTTTTTAATTGATTTGTTAACAATTAATTAAATATATACATAATAAATACATCAAATTCTTATTACGCATCAATTCGTTCAGAAAAAATATCGGCAGAAGCGGGATGCGAACCTGCGAGCCTTGGAACCAACCGTTGCTATTTTTTTAAAGAATAATAATATTTTATAAAGAATTTTATATATTATAGTATGTGTTTATTTAATTACTAATAATATTGTTATTTAGTCAATGATCTATAAAAGTAGACTAGAATATAAATAATCTATATATATAAAAGAAAGTCGGGTTATATTTGTTTTTATAACTCAAGAACGGCCTAACCGACTTGGCTGAAACTTGGGCGGAAAGGCAGCTTAGAACCCAAAAACGTCCATGGATACTCAGGCTTGATTTGATTAAGAAAAAATATTGAACACTTACGTACACATGTTTTCATACAAGACTATTGCTTCAGACAAACTGTCAGATAAGACGGTGTTGCCATAGTCAGCAACATAACTAAAAATGACGCAATAGTAGGTATTGTAGTAGGTACCTACGAATAGAATATTTTGAAACAAAAAAGAAAACAAAAGGCAGGAAAAAAAAGCCAAAAACAAAATAAATATTAGTGAAAATATCAGTTTAATCTTTTGTTAAAAATGTTATAACAAAAGCAAATGGAAAGGCATCTTCTTATTCTATTGTGCTATTTTTATTTTTTATTATTTTCTCTATTTATTGTATATTTATGTATACTATTCTAAATATATGTTTCTAAATATTTTTGGAAAAATTGGAATGGACCAAATATATGATATGATATGTACCGAAAAATTCAACTTAATAATATCCAAAATCTGCTCATTTATTGCCTTTCGGGTGAAACAAAGTTCACCGGGTCAGCTAGTATTCTAATAAATATATAAAAATCCATATGATTTATTAACGACTATTATAGCAACGTTCACAATTATAAGCACATCGTGTTAAGCTGCTGTAGTACTTTCGCCGTGTTTTTAAATGAAACTTCTTTGGCAATAGCATAATAATAATAGTTTTAAAATAATATGTGTGTAATCTCATACTTATTTCATATTATATTCGAGGACATGAATTGTGACGCTTATGCTGAGCTGAAAATGGTTGCGGAGGACCGAGAGGAATGGAGATCGAGATGCAAGATTCTGTTGCTGCAAACCAATCCGCCGGATTGATACTACGAAGAAGAATCTAATACTATTTTCAGTTTTCGGTTTTGTCAAATTTTTTAATATTTTTTATAGTGTTTGTACTCTTTTATGTAAGCTTGGAACATCTGTTCTGTCAAATAAATAAGTGTTTTAAATCTAAATTATTATTTCCTTGTTAATAAATAAACCTTATAAGCAGAAATATGAACAATAACCAAGAAACTATTCCCCAACCAGAAGTGGTGATTGAATGCTACATGTAAAAAAAGTGTCTAAGTGTCAAAAAAAACGAGATTTGTTGTAAAACTTTTTTGTATTATTAAAAAAATAATAAAAAACGATCGTCCTTCGTTGATTTTCATACACCTATTATAAAAAACATTGAAATAATCGCATTTCTGACAAAATTTTTAAATTGCATGTATAATTAGTATAATATGCATAAAATGTACGTTTACGTGGTAAGTAATAATTTTGTGTTGTCAATTGGGAGTCTCTGCCAATTCCTGAGAGGATGTTTCTAGACTGCTGCTTACTTCTGACGGTCTGATGTTGCTTACTACGTTTAAAGTATTGTTGAAATTATGCGCGTAGCTTACGAGGCCAACATGTTATAGACTACTTTGTTTTTTTAATTTATTTGTCAGTTCTCATAATCAAATCATGTGTGTAACTTGTAAAAATAAAAATAATGAAAAAAAAAAGATATTTATATTAGATGTAGCGAATTTTCTAGATCTCTATACTTTTTATGTAATATGTAATAATTGGTTTGATTTTTAGGTTTTCAAGATATCGGCAGCCCTGCTCTGCGTGAGACTATTCTGAAAGGTAGGCCATACCTGGTGGAATTCGGATGAATAATTCAGCAGTGGGATGCTGCGGCCCCTGGCGGGGATTTAGAGGAAACTCCTCTTGGATCACTAGCGCAGGCAGCGCAGCGAAGAAGAGGAAGGAATACGTAGACGAATATCCACATACCTGAACTTAATATGTACCAAGCCATACCGCAAGAGATGGCATTGCTGGGGTACTGTGATGGTAATGAGAGCTTTTATTACGATCGAGTATATAAGCTTTTCATATCAAAGTAAGAATATTAAAAGGGTGTTTTTTTTCTTATTTCTTCATTTTGTACTCCATTTTACATGTCAAAGGGCATGGCTAAAAGATATATCTGCTCAATTTGTTATACGTTGTCATGTAAATACCACCATTTAGTGAATGTCCATACCTCATTCTAGGGCATATCTGCACCTCAACGTCCACTTGAAAACAAAATTATTCCTGAAATACTGCAGAGCAGAAGTTTGAGTACTTCAACATACTACTAAATATTTCGTAATTCATTGGCAGAACTTAGAATTGCTTAGTAGTACTAAGTCTGATTGCTAAGGATCTATTTATGTGGTGTTTATTTACTCTTTCTTAAGAGCAAATATATAAAAGAGTGATACTTTAGCATTGAAAACCAACATCGATACCCTTTTTCGATAGTTATTATTTAATATGAAATTTCCTGTAGATATTTTTTCTTTCTTTTCATTTTCTTTTAGACCATCGGCGCACAGATACCATTAAGCTCTGAAAGAGGTAGAGTGTTGCTTTACACCCTTGTGCCTATCCATATAAAGAAGTTTGTACCACATACCAAGAAGAGTATTCTGGACACTGTGATGGTAATGGGATCTTTTTATTACGCTTACCTAAATGTATCCTTTTATGTAAATGCATACAGGGGGATGACCATAATAAAGTTAATTTGTGGGACGTTTGAGTCATTACGGAAGGTGTATACGGCTGACAATTATCCTAAGAATAAATTTACCGGAAGCGTAGACTCTTAGAAAGGGTGGTCGAGCTTTATAAAAGGTTTCTTTATAGACGGCCTTCTTAAATAGTAAAGAAAAAAACTTTTAGTGTAACCATTGTTGTTTATATAAGTGAGTATTAAATTTCGGCTCAATTTTATAACATATATTTTCATTGGAGATGTGGTGTTATTCATCAAATAAATTTTTGTGAAAAAAAAAATATTTAAAACGTATAAATATATGTATTTCCATTTGTCACAGTGGAAATTTTAAATCCACTAAATTTGTCTTTACAACATTTGTATTTGACACAGTGGAACATTTTATAATCCACCAAATGCATATATTATATATATATATTTATTATATATTTGCCAGCCGCCATAGTCCTGGCGTCATGCCTTGTTAGCTATGCCTTCCGGAGCTCCACCGAATACATTCTACGACTAGTTTGATTGTGTTTTTTCAATCACTGATTAAAGATTATTGAGTTACAAACCCGATGCTCCCAAGTCCTGGATCATTAAGTTTAAAAAGGCGTTATATTAAAAATGAATAATTTATTTTTATTAAAATAAAACTTATTTTTCAACATTAAATCAAATAAAAATGGTCTGCTTTGTAAATTTAAAAGTCACCAATTGCGTTCTTGCGGTGAGGATCTTGTTTAATTTTTAAAAACAACTTCGTAATTTTTCCAGCAAAAAGATAATTGAAAAAAGAAAAAAAGTGGACGTGACGCTTTGACGTAGAAAACTACATTTAGACTCTTGTGAATACTTTAATAAGGCAACAGTGTTTTAATAAAAAAGTTAGGGACTCTGGTGGCGTTGGGTGGGTTGGGACGCTTCCGTATCCTTCTTCATTATTTACCTAATCTCCCATTTCACGGTGGCTGGTCTTCAATATGTAGAATGGTCTAAGTCAACTTGAACGATTCCCCGAAGAACGCGCTGGTGGACCCTGAATGGAAATAACTGAGGAGCAAGATCATAAAATTCAAAAGATAAATGTCAACGTGGCACATTTGATGTCGTTTTTATATACAAAAATAGCTGAACTTATTACAGTCATATTATTCAAAAATGAAACGTAGAAACACGTTTAAAAAAACATTAAATAACGTTTTCAATATTTGAATTATAAATAAGCAAATATTCTTACTTTTATATTTTCATGATTTTTTTAAATTCTGACTGCTTTTAAGACAACAAAAATACAGGGTGATGGATCCGTGTTTCTGAGAAGGAATTAGTCACAGATAGTGCAGAAAAATAAAGTGAGTACGTAATACAACGAAACGTTGATTATGTTATTTACGTTCCTAGGCGAACCAACTGAAAAGATTTTTAAGTTATTATATTATAATATATTACATTACCCTCGATTTTATCTAGAGAAGAAAATAAGTTTTTTCGGAATGACCATTTGGTCATAAAAAAGCGCCCTACAAATGTGATATATTATTAATTTGATTGTAACGAATCGCCAAAATTTAGCTAATTCATACGAGTATGATATAAAAAATATTTTGTTACAATGATAAGCTTTTAGTCGTGTGCCTAAAAAAAATACTATGCTTAGAATCTTAAACCGATGCGTTTCTCCAGGATTACCATATGACGCAGAGCCGTGGAATCTAGAAGCAAGTCTTACCAATAAAACTAAAAAAATCTAACACCCACGAGAGATTGGAGAGATTGAGAAGAAGAGGTATAGAATCCTAAACAAGGATTCCGAAAAAATAACTCAAGTAGTGGAGGCTGCCGAAAGAATAGGCACACTCAAGTGGCATTTGGCAAGACTCGCATGTGTTGAAGAGACGACGATTTATGCAGAAGAAAAGTGTTGGAAGTGGCACAAAGAATAGGCAAACGAAATGTCAAGCGATACTCTGGCTGGATTAACAGTATCGGAAAAATAACGGAAGGATGTGCAATACAAAGCAAGGCGATTTCTTTGAAAATCTTATGTTCAATGGACAGACAAAAGCTAATTTTGATGATATTGATGTAGAAGTGTATCTCATACTGTCACAAATAATTGAAATTAATAAAAAAAATTCAACGCGTATTATGATCAGACGCATAAGAATGTAAGACATAAGTGTAACTCGGTTTCTTCGAGTATGAAATAATAATCGTTAAGTTACATACACGATCTTCTATATAATATTAAATAAAACCAGTTAATGAATAATAATATACTTACTTTCTTCATAAATAACATTATATTGAAAGCAAAAAAAGATGGCGTGTTTTAATTTTGACATGTTCTTTAAGTTTTTCAATAAATTATTCAATATTCCAAACAAAACATATAAATTTGAAAAGTCACAAGTTAAGACTTAAAAAGTTAATGATTTATACTCTAAAGCTATGAACTCTAGCACTGATGTTCTTATTAAGACAAGTTTAAATTTTTGCTGTCCATCCTCAGTAATATATATTATTTATCATAAACGATATCATACAATTCAATAATACTCGTCTATTTTTTATTGTTATTATGATTTCAGTAACCTTCAGTAATGGTATCCATAAATCATTTCGATTTGGTGCAATACATTTCAGTTTTCAACGACTTCACCGCATTATCTCACAGCATTGCTTCGCAAACCGCAAAGCAAAGTTGCCGCAGTCTGGAGGCGATGCGGTCACGAACTTGTTAACTGAAAACGTTGCAAGCTGCTAATTATCACATTTTTCAATGAACTGAAAATATTCCCAATTAATGAATATTGAATATTTATGTTAATTTTTTTGATTTTCATATTTATGCAGCACAATTTATGTTATTTGCTATTCAATTCACGACTATCTGGTCATATTGTGAAGATTGTAATAAAATTCTCTCAATAGACACAATAAGAGAGGGGGTAGGGGTGTATTTTTTATAGAATGATAAGAGAGAAAGAAATATAGGGTTGCAAGGATGAAGAGAAAAGAATTGGAAAAAAGCTACGTGTTTACAATATCAGCAGTTTAAATCTTGCAAATTGTTAGGAACATTCTGCAGTTAGGGTTTCAACCTCCCAGTAACGCTTGCCACAGACCACTCCGTACTGCGTTAAGCTGTCGTCCCGGTAGGAGCTTATTCACTTCAAATATTTAAACTGGCAATTATTTGGCAAAGTGTTTGCAGCGGCGTCAGCTAGGACGAGGCTCGCGAGCAACAATCGCCGAAGCTACAGAACGGCGACGGACTAACTCCACTGTAGCAGAGATTCGGAGGAGAATGGAGCTCATATTTGGGTACATGTGCATAGTTGGAGACAGGGCCGACCATAATTAAAAGGCTTTAAAGAATGAACTCATATAAATAATTTAAATAACATAAGATCTAATTTTACAAAATACATAGTGTTAATTATGAAGAATGGAGCTTATATTTGCGTACATAAACGAAGTGGGTCACAGGGCCAGTGATAAGGAGACTGTGATCACTGATAAGTTGATGTAAATAAAACTTATATCATAAGCAATGTAGTATTTTTTTTTATTTATTATTTTAACCAATTTTACAGAATTCATAATTATAAATTATTTGATACTTTAAAATTCCAAAAATGAGAATAAAAGTGATTTTAAAAGGCCAACAATTTTTTTAAGTACGATTTTATTCAATTGATGGGCAGTAATGATTTAGCAAACGTTCAGTAATAAATACCTTAAAAGGTAAGAAAAAATATTCATTTGAGAGTAGGAAAATATCAATCGGCAGTTGATAAATAATAAATTGGCAGGAAATAATTATTGAATAGTATTTAATAGGTTAGGTAAGGTTGGGTTTCAATGTTATGGTTTTATTTATCATTAATTTCATATTATTTTTACCAATATTGAATATATTACTATCATTTTTATTTAATTTCTGACCACATTCATACAAACACAGTGGATCCTGCCGTTTTTTTACTGCCAATTGATATAACAGACAAAACCTTGAATTAGTTACTGAACAAAAAAATACATGCCATATATTTGAGAAGTTAATATTTTTACTTCTTTTATTAAATATACACTATATGATATTTCATAAAACATTCAATTTGGGGATATAATAACAAATATATTTAATATTTTTATATTTATTTAATATTATATTTTAAATTATTAAGTATTATATTATGTGTTTTTGACATTAAACAATAATGTGATATAAAAAGCTAAACAATGTAAAATCTTTAATTAATCTCTGCAATTCTGAAGCATTTATCAAAAGGAAACAGTACTCAAATTGTGTGTTCTCAGTAACAATATCAAATAAATACTATGTGTTTTATAATGTCGGACTATTTGTACATGTATGAGAATAAAGCTATTGATGAATTGGGAGAGATAGAAAAATCACTCAAGTACTTTCAATATGATATAAAATTCAATAACTAAGTATACTTCAAATATAATAAATAACAGTTTATGTTCACGCTAGTAGTTCTTTACAGGAACAGTAAATAATTTATATAATTTAGTGGAACTTCAGGTAAAAAGATGTATTAAGACGTGGTAATTGATAGAACTGTATCACTGTCTTTTTTGTCAACTTTAAGCTACTTGAAAAGGGGAAAGATATTTCAACAAAAATGCTTATGTAAATTAATTCTAAAGTCTAATACCGTCTCTGGTTGCGAGAATTCTTGAACCATTGTATTCCAGGGGCTTTCACGCCCGGCTTCTAGGAATTGTGCGGTTATCTCTTGCCCGATCCAAAGCTCGCTCCGGGAAAGTTTGTAATTATTATTGACTGCATAAAAGCTCTGCGCTGTTGTTATATCTCCAGCACTCCACCTGCAGATCATTCTCAAAAACGGCAACAACTTTCGACAAACAAAACTTTACAGCTTGCGAAGACATTTGAGCCAAGTACTGGCGCAAGTTTTTGTTTAATCACATCTCGTTAAGCACTTCCTTCCTATTGTCATATCAATTCTACACACTGTAAACAATAATCACTACAATTTTTTTGGTTAATTAAAATTAATTTACTTCAATTAACTTCATACAGTGACCATAGCAAATCGTTAACGCAGTTATATATAGTTTACATAAGTTAAGCAACATTATTGAATGCTTTATGTATTTTTTTCCGGATAGGATACGTATCCATCCATTATTTTTCTTACCAGTTAGTACATGGAGTTTCAAATACTCAATTCAGTTCAATTGCGATGGTGTTTATTAATCGTTTACCAGCACAATTGGATAGTTTTTTGTATGTTTTTCTCTTTTGTGGATAGTGTTGGTTTCGACGATCTTTGAAATTATTATTTCCTATTTTTTTATATACATGGTCGATTTTTGTTTTATTTTTATAATCTTTATGTACAAATTTTGCAGTGTCTTTTGTTCCGTTAGTAAATAAATAAACATTGAGCGTGGACCAAAACTTGAATGGTTTACCACCTGTTGCTAACAACATGTCGCTGGTTGGATTGATTTGGCTTCAGGAACGTCTGAATAATCATCCAATTTCCTAAAAAACAACCGTATAATAAATCACGCAAAATATGCTTTGGATACTACTGCAGCCGTAAATAAAGGGTCCGCCATCTAACGTTTTTTTTTCAACTAGTGCTTATTTCGTGAATGGTAACACTTAGCTCATGTTTGATTTGACAGATAATTAGTTTTATCTTTCCGCTAAACGAATATTCTTGTGTTTACGCTTGAACAACGCTAAAAAATATTGCGACATTACTTTGAAAATCATGGTAATGTTGCAGAATGTGTGCGAAAATTGCGTACGGATTTTAGAAGAAGAGAATCACCGTCAGCTCCGTATGTTCGTTATCTTGCGAAAAAAGTGAAAGAAACTGGCATCCTCATCGATAAACCAAAGCGTGAAAAGCCAAAAACAGTGCGTGCACCCGAGAATATTGCTGCTGTAGCAGAAAGTGAGCGTGAAGCACCATCAACATCAATTCACCGTCGTTCTCAACAATTGAACATTTCGGAGACATTATTGAGACGATTTTTCATAAAAACTTTGGTATGACACCATACAAAGTCCAATTGGTTCAGATGTTGAAGCCAACTGACCATCCAATGCGTTTTCGCTTCGCTAAGTGGGCCTGCGATCGACTTACAAAAGATGCCGATTTTGCCAAAAAAAACATCTTTTCAGATGAAGCCCATTTTGATCTTGGCGGGTGTGTAAGCAAGCAAAATTGTCAAATTTGGGGCACAAAAAACCCACACGCATACATTGAAAAGACGTTGCACCCAAAACGAGTCACTGTTTGGTGCAGATTTTGGTCCAGAGGCATAATTGGGCCATTTTTCTTCGAAAATGAGCAAGGAGTGGCCATTACAGTCAATGGCGATCATTATCGGGCCATATTAAACGAATTTTTGTTCACAAAAATTGAAGAAGAGGATATTGGAAACATTTGATTTCAACAAAACGGCGCTACGTGCCACACAGCCGAAGCTACACTCGATGTTTTGCGCCCTGTTTTTGAAGATCGCATTATCAGCCGCAGAGCTGATGTTGTTTGGCCACTTCGGAGCTGCGATTTGACTCCGTTGGACTTTTATTTGTGGGGTGCCGTCAAAGATAAGTGTTACGTCGACAAGCCAGAGACAATTGACGCTTTAAAAGACAATTTTCGTTAAGACATTGGTGAAATACAGCTGCACACAATCGATAATGTGCTTAAAAATTGGACCGATCGTGTAGGCTACTGCATGGCCAGCCGAGGCAGCCATTTAAATGAAATTATTTTCTTTTATTAACCAGAAAGATTGTTCTTTCAAATAAAAGAAGAAATTTGAGAAAATATTCAGTAGTTTTTTATAGCATTTTCAAAAAAAAAAGTTATTAGGCGGACTCTTTACAAGTCTTTGGGCTTCTACCCTGAAAGTCGTCAGTAACCGTAAATGTTCCCGAATGGACCTTTAGGTGCAGAGATGTCATGGAACGAGACATGGGCAGTGGAAACTGCCACACTTGATAAGCGGAGATTTGTGATCATATATTCCAGATATATAAGACCTATAGTATACTATTGAATTACTCGAAGTTCAGAAGAATCAAGGACGAGAATTTTGAAGGAGAACCGAAAATTTGGTAAGCCTCATGGAATATTTCGGCTAAATACGCGAATAACTTCACGAGGACAATGTCGATATAACGGGTAAATTGAATTATTTTTATTAATTTTCTCCATGGTTTCTATGATGTTTTTTTTTTCAATATTTTAATATACAGCAAAAATACCGTCAGTTTGTACGAAAATTGATTTTTGTAGAGTAACTAAGTGGGAAAGAGAGTATGGCAATTTGCATGGACCAAAATAATTTATGGATTAACTGAGTACATAAAAATGTTATGGTAACATCATGTGTATAAGAACTATCTACCATAGATACACTCAATGTTATTTGAATTTACTTCAAGTAGTTAATTAAATATTTAATTGTTTTTAAAAATTACGATTATCCGTGATAATACTTATAGTCTAAATTTATAAATAGGCGATATGAAAGGCTTTCATACTTGGTAGGTTATCAGTAATGATATTCTTCGTATTATGCTCGTACGATCCTCCAGATAAAGACGTCCTCGTCCTTAAAGTATTATTTCATATCCTCCCACATCTATGTCACGGCCTTTGTGAACAGGAAAGTGGGAAAGTCGCATTTCAAAGAGTCGCACAGGTGAACGCTGAAGCAAGGAACGAGGTTAAAGCGATAGGGAATGACCTATTTAGGCAAAAGACCGAGCCTCTTTTCCTTGAACATTTTTTAAGATATATCTTCCTTGATATAACGTCGTGTGAGGGTTATTATGTTTGCTTAATATTACCAACGAAAATATGAATGCGAGGAAGCGAATTTATTAAATATAATAATACGAATACGCGAAGAATATGCAAATTTTTTGAAGGTTGTAGGTAAAGATATGTGTACATTTTATACGATTATATGGAAAAATACGTTACAAGAACATTCTAGATACTTTTTTGTTGTTGTATTAAAATTAAGTCTTAAATAATTTTATGAGCATCGTAATTTTTTGTATTTATTATACCATATCCGCTCCACATTTTGGAACATATTGTACAACGCAAATTACCGTTTTTACAGTTCTGTAAGCTCAGGGTTTGTCCTGGAACACCTGTACATCCAGGAGTTCACATGGGAACTTAATGCCACCAGTAACCTTTGGAATGCTTTTCCAGCGTCTGTGTTTCTTCCTTTCTACAATCTGGATCTCTTCAAAACAGATAAATATACACTTGCAATCTCCCTAACCCACACACAAACACGAACACAAAACAAGTTTCCCGCATGCAGCGACCAGACTCTCTGGCTGAGCTTCATAGAGTGCACTGGTCTTGACCGGCTGTGCTCTCCTGCATGCGATTACATAAATAATGGTTCCTGGGAGCCTCCAAGGCAAGAGCTCGTGAACTAAGATAGACTGCAGCTGTGGTACCAGAGAAATATTAAGATTGGATGATCAGCTTGATGCTCCCGAGGCATAGACAAATTTGTTTTTTGTCTTTATAGCGTGGCTCAACCCCACCGGGGACATGTATAAAGCTTATTTATGATCAAAAATTTTTCCTAATTCAAGGTATGGTGAGGATTTGAGCCGACAGCGTCTGAATGACAAACAAATGCCTTTACCACTGGAGCTTACACTTTCTATATCTCAAATACAATTTTGTGTTTCATATGTCCTGACATCCTCCTCTCTAAGTTTGTTATTGAATTGCGTGGTGGCAGGATGAGGAGCAGAATAACAATACAAAGACTTTTACTGAAGCACTTTACAAACTTCTGGCCCGGACCTAGTCACAGTATTCAGGCCGGGCCATCAACAGTTTGATCTCGCCGCCGTCGCCACACAAACGACAACCGTGCGGCGCTGTGATCGGTGACACCTCATTTTAAATAACTTGTTAAATGTACAATATTAAAACTCAACTTTGTTTCACCAATAATTTATTTATTTACCTTGTTTTCACATGGATCACGTAACAAAAGTTCTCTATTAGGAGACTGCAACTTTAATTTCTCTAGTTGAGAGATAACTAAGTGGTGTAACACATTTTTGTAATTCAATTTCAAATCGACAATGACGCAGGTAGTATTAAAGCTCGTTGACAATTTAAAGTTGGCGTGTCCGTAAAGTTATTGACATGAGCGATCTTTTAAATCGCACGTCACGAGATAAAGTTCCCCGGTGAGGAGATAAACAAAGGAACTGCTGCTGCAGCATCGTTGGAAATTGTCGACTGCGGGGATTTCCCTCGAAGCGCATATGATCGCACCGCATAAATTCTGACTTCCCGCATTTTATGGATGTAGCTGTTAACAACCTTTAATCTTCCATTGTTTTTTCCACCTCACTATTTGTCACCAAATTAAGGCAAAGAAGTTCGATAATTGCAAATGGTTTTGCTGATCATCGGTCATATATTTGTTTGTAGTTTAATTTCAAGCAATTTTCGCATATTTTTATTTTTATTTCACAGCAATCATTCAAGACAGATGAATAATTATGTTCTTAATGTAGTTTATATTTTGAAACCTTCACTTTCACATCCATTTTAGTATTAAATATATAATAAATTCATACTAAGTTTTAATGTGTACTACATTGAGCACTTCCTTGATTCATCAAGGAAGATAGGCACCTAGTAAGAGCCATCTCAGATAGGCGAGCCCGATGTATAAATCACATTATGCCCCACGATGGTCTTCTTCACGACATTGTGGAAGGATTGGTTAAGGGTAGAAACTGTAGAGGGTGCCCTAGACGGCAGTATTTGCAGCAAGTGTTTGAGGACATGAGTTTTAGCTCTTATGCTGAGCTGAAAAGGATTGCAGAGGATCGAGAGGAGTGGAGATCAAGATGCAAGATTTTGTTGCTGCAAACCAATCCACCGGATTGATACTACGAAGAAGACTGAGCACTGTTTCATTTCTCAGTTTTCATGGAAGACTGCAGTTTTACGATTTATGAAAACTTCATCAATTTCAATGTGCACAAACTTCATGACGTGTAAGTAAGTATAAACTTATTAAAAAATAGTTTTACTAGAGGTTTATTGATGTGTAGAAATGGATGGATAACTTTTTTTTTAAATTTCTTGAAATTTTTCTCATGTTCTTGTTTTTACATATTGGGCAACTGTTAAAATGCCGCAAATTTACATTCAACTAAATTTTCGTTAGTTTCCAACGTGTATAAACATAATATACTGATTTATAAATAGGTAAGCTGAAAAGAGTTTTTCTGTAGCAGGGAGTCATTTACGAGTATTTGCACCTGAAGGACTGCCAAGTCCATTATATGATTCGGTGGATACTCGTATTAGGAATCACCATTCTCCTCTCTTTAAAAGGTAGTTATTCAGTCGGGTGGTGGCAGGATGACGAGTAGATTAACAATACAAATACTTTCACAGAAGCACATATATATATTCTGATAACTTTACAAACTTCCGGCCCATGCGAAATAACACGCCGGTCCGACCATAATGCGACGTTCTCGCGGTCTTCGGCATACACTGACTGCCGTGTGGCGCCGTGGTCGGGGACACACAGCACCGCAAGTGGCGATCTATATAACAAATGTCACACCCGTGACCGGACTTGTCCAAAATGCCAATATGGTGACACATACATAAACGACAAGCTACAGAAATAAGAGACGAAAGATTGTGCATCGAGATTTACGGTACCAGTCAGCAAGGGCTATATCACGCTGATGTCGGAGTGTTTAATTTCATATACGTTATAGAATATTAATACAATTAGAATTTAAACGTCTCTTGTTCATTATTCTCCAAATAATTATTGAAATAAATGTTAAATACTATTTATTGGCGAGATAATTTTCGTATTGAAGATTTTTACTGTGGATGTTTATGAGTGTATTAATTATTTATTATTGATATCGATTATAAATGACTTATATATAATAAAATACTGAAATTAATTCTAATAAATAATCCACGAAAAACCACTTAATTCCAGATAATATGTTTTTGAAGGATTAGTATGTCTTTGAATGTTTTCTAAATTTGAATAAATACATTTATGGTTTCGATAAACTGTAGTAGCTAGATACCCTGTATGAACTGCACAGTAACCAATCACAGAAGTAAAGGTGCAAAGAGAGTCTCACTCTAAAGGAGAAGTTGGGCAACTTCTCACGATGTTCAAAAATAGTAAAATAAGACACTTTAAGATTAGGAACTAGCTTTTAGAATTTGATTGATTTAATACCGAATAACTACGGCAACTAACAATACAACATGTTAATCTTATACACATTCAGTTTATATTAAAATAAAAAAAAAGATAATGCGTTAATTTCGGGATGTAGTCTATGACGTTGGCGGATCAACACTCCATATGCACCATGGTAAGCGTCATAGAATTCCACAAATGAGACTTATTGTTATAATAACTATCACCATCTGTTGGTATTCTCCTCTATGTGTACATAGAAAAAACATACTTAGTAATATGAAATATAAAATAATATAAATTAATTTTAATTATTAAACATCATTTAGTTAGTAAAATATTTATTTACTCACTAACTCAGTTATGTAAAATATTAAATTTATTGTTTATATTATTTTATTTGTGATAAGACATTAAACTTTAAATATACAAAAACATAGATACGAAATAATAAGAGTGCAAAAGTAACTAAAATAAAAATAAAATATTTAAATTTAATAAATATTAATTAGTAATATAATTTTAATGTGTTTTGTCGGTGTTCAAATTCATAAGAAGTAATTAACTATTTCAAGATTATTGTTCAAATTATTATTCTGTTATCTTATAATCTAATTAAGCAAGCAAAGCAACATATGTTCCCAAACATATTAAAAGACTTTTGAAGGCTCCATTTAATAAAGTTATTTTAAGCCGCTACAATGGCGTTTGTTATTCATAAAGTTTATAATGAAATACAAAACGCTTTGTCTAGTGTAATTGTTATAGTGTATTCGGTGTTGTACAGGTGCAGACTGTGACTCAAAACTCTAAAGGTGTACTAAGTATATCACCTTTCATATTCTATTTCATATATCACGTAGGTGTATAGACTGTATACACTCTAAGCCGTGCAATTATACTTCTTCTTTGTGATATTAAAATGAAGAATTTTCAGTCTACATTGTACGAATTAAAAAATAATTAGAGTCTTTGTCGACAACAAAACTATGTTGACAAAGCTGTTCTCTTTCGATCACCAAAGTTAAACAATATTGGACAGATATAATAGGTTCGATTGAGCCGCATCTTATTGACCAAACAATTCAAGATTTGCGAGCGTAATGCAAATTATTCAATATTTTTCATTTTGACGATTTAGAAGCATTCGAGAATGCTACATTTGCATCTCTTTAAATTACCGGGACAAGTGGATCTCTGGGTATAAAAATATTTTGAGAAAAGACATGGACAGTTACATCAGAAGAAACTATGTGGCAACAATTCGTGGTGAACATATCTTCCAACTTAACACGATATGAAAAAATAATAAGAATGGGAATTTACAAATTTTGCGTCTTGCGTTTAAAAACATTAAAAGATCTAATATGCGCGATGACTCATGACGTTTATGTAGTCTTTGATGGTGTTTTCTTTAATTTGAATAGCGTATTTAATAATTATTTTTGCATGTAATCTAATTCATTATCAATTAATGTCCATTTCGATGGTAACCTACAATATTCTCAATGAACGTCCACTATGCCAATGTTGCCACTAACAAAGCCAAACTCCCTTCCAAATAACTAGGTGTTTTATGTAACAGATCACGTCAGTATTTCAACGATAAACCACTTTTTCTTCTATATAAAGGACAAATTCGACCTTTCCTTGAATACGGCAGTCGCCTTTGGATTGGAGCCCCAAAATACCTTCTTAACTTAATTGACTCAGTTCAAAGAGGAGCAATTCGTTATGATAAACAATGAAACTCTTACGTCTAACCTACAATCAATGGAAGACAGGCGTAAGATTGGTTCACATAGTCTTTTCTATCGTTATTAACAGGGTCGCTGCTCTTCGGAACTTAAATAACTAATTCCTTCTGCACCCACCCACAACCGACAAACTCTTCTTACACTTGCCGAAAATCCATACACGGTTAATGTGTGTCGTCCAAGAACCGGCATTTTCCAAAGTTTCTTTCTTAATGCCACTGGTAAGATTTGGAATGCTCTTTCAGCATCTGTTTCCTCCTTCCTACAATGTGGATCTCTTCAAGAAACAGATAAATGTACACTTGCAATCTCCCCAACCCAACCCACACACAAACACGAACACAACACACGTTTCCCGCATGCAGCGGCCAGCCGTTTAAAATGCACTGTTCCTGACCGGCTGGGCTCTCCTGCATTCGATTACATAAAAATAATAACAATCGCTTACTTTAGAATATTTTTTTATAAAAGATATTGCTAACATATCACAATACAACATGCAAATATAACAACGTTCGAAAGAGTTTTCTAGAAAACAAAATTTACATGTATGCTCTGATTCATAGTAGAAGTGTATAACTTCATAGTAAGAGTATAAAATGAGAGTAAATTTCACATAAAGGCCCTGTAATTTTATTGTTTCAGCAATTAAAGCTCCTGCGAGTGGTGCAGGTGACACATTGCAAGCAAAATTTAATTAAAGCTCTTTGTGGTCCATTGAGCCGCTGCGAGTGCGAAAAAGACGGGTGCGGATTCGAGTCTCCGACGTAATTAGTATCTCTTCGGGAAATTTATTCCAGATCGAATGTTTTCGGGAGATTTTCAGGCTCGTTAAAAATTATGTGAAGGTAATTGCTGAAATAAATTTCGAAAGAGTGGGTTTTAATTTAGGCTTGGTATTTTATGGTACATGATGTTTATGCGCACCCACTCGTAAAATTTTATATGTCTAATTTTCAGACTTAGAAATCAAGTGTTTCTAAGTTAAATTGGCAATTAGTTTGTTAAATGTGTTTTCATAATGAAAAAAGTTAATATTTTCGTTTATTAAATATCTTATGATAAATTAATTATTATAATTAATAAATATAAACAAAAAAAATAACTTTTGATGTGTTTATGTATTGATTTCAATTTAATGATAATCTATGCGAGAGAATAATAGATATGAAAATATGATAAATAGATAAATATTTTTTACGTTGTTGTGACATAGGTCACACTAACCACTGCTTATGGTGCACAAAAAAAAATCTCCTTTTTATGAAGAAATTTACTTCCAAGTGAATGATAAAAAAATTAAAAAATTTAACTAATTAAAAAATAATACAAATTATGGTACAATTCCATAAGTTTGATGTTCATATCCTCATTTCTACAGAAGAAAATGACACATTAACAGCACATAGACTTTTCCGTAGGACATTGAAATATATTTTTGATAATGACTTTGTCTTTCCGCTCGACCCTAACATGACGTTACTTTCACCTCGGTCGAATGGAACTTGACTGACGACTAAGCGTGCTCGTAATGGGCTGTCGCCCAGCGCCGCAAGTGGCAGTCTACAGAATCATTGGCGCACCAATGAGTTTTCGGTACTAGTCAGCAAGGGTTATTCTGATGTCATTATGTAACTTGAGAACGATTTTTATAAAGTCAAATATGTCGTCAGATATAAATAATGTCTTAACAATAACAAATCATTTATTTTCAAATTATTTGTTTACTCTATTAATGCGTATGGATTTTCAGGCTATTAATAAATTTTACAAATTTATATCTATGAGCTTATGAAAACAACAAAACAATCTTCCAAACCATTCATCATGTTTGCATTAGTGCATTAAATATTCAGTTTTGCTGGAAAAACAAACATTAACAACTTAATTGATAAAGTGCATTATGGAAGCGTATATATTAAAATTGAAAATAATAATTAATGTGCAACATGGCAACATGTAATATAAAATATACCAAAACCTGATGTGACTGAAAGAAGTTATTCCGTTTATTAATATTTTTGATCAAAAAACCCGCTGAGCCGCTGATATTTCACGACAGATCAGGATATTTCAGGAATTTTCAGGACCGGTTGTGTCGTCACGCAGTGTTACGTTATGTGTTCACATTTATGACGTGAGCTGTAGTGGGTATTAGAGATTGTATGCAGCCTGCTGACATATTATAAAGCCAATGGCATAATCCATACATTTTAAGGTATTATAATTTAAAAAAAATAAAAAAATAAAAAAATAAGTTACTTAACCAAGCAAACTCCAATGTTAAATTTAAAGATAAAAAACGCGGAATATAAAAGCTGTTTTTTTCCATAAAATAAAGGTCACCTTACGTGCCCAAATACAACCTACAACATGACACGCGAGTTAATACAAAGAAGATTTAGCTGTTGCAACGGCGCCTTTCAAGATGCAGATCGAGTACTCACCAGTGTAGGGCAGATTATCAAAATGCTCGAAGGTATTTTAGAGTACAAGAAACTAAAAGTGGTGGCCAAAAATAGCTTATTTCTGCCTTGAGAGAAAATACTGAGACTTTTTTTTAAGTCCATACACAATCTCTGAGCGGTTATCCGAAGAAGTACTCAAGTAGTGGACACAAATTTCTAGAATCCATAAAAGAAGACCAAATACTTGAAGAGGAGGTAACTTTACTGACCGAAATATATTTTATGGTGATTTGTTAATCCGATTATTCAAGGAATTTAGATTATTAATTCGATGCTTCCGAGTCCTGATTTAAATAGAACTAATTAAAACATGAGTTTTTAATTCCATTTACGTCTGTAACAACCAAAATTTTTAGAAAATTTATATGTTTTTTGTAGTTTATATGGAGTATAAAGATTGATTGATTTTCAGATGGACGGTATACCTTTCTTATTGTTCAACAATTAATATAAGACGTCATTTTAGATCAGCATGCATCTTCAAAGTTTTTAAAATACTCATTGTGTTCAATATTTTGAAAATTAACTCAAAATCCAACGGGAGAGTTTCTTAAGGCCACTTCACAGTTGTTGGTCCATGTCGCAGTTATCTGTTGCGACGTGTGTGCTGCAGTCGCTGTGCACGTGCTTCTGAAACCCCCGGTTAACGCGACAAAAATGAAAAGTCCTCTGAAAAAGTGTCAGTTACAATTTTTCAGGATGTACTCGGCATTTTCAGCACGCAATTCTCCTGAATCCAGCGCGTATCAGTTTATATTCCAAGTTGTTTCAGCTCTTATACGAGTTGTAAAAATAAACTCATCGAAAAATACTAAGCTACAAACCTAATTCATGAAAGTGATTTATTCTTCAATAATAATTACGCATTATTTGCATATTATTTTGGAAAATTTTGCGTGCTCAGATTTTTAATATGACATAGTGACACTTGAAACCTATAATTTTGATTGCAAGAATAATAACAAAATGAAAAACTTTCCTTTTTTAAAAACACAGACGTCAAAACTTATTTTATTTAGTTTATAATACAATTATAAGTCACATGTATTACAGCATATATAAACATAATCCTTTGAATTATAAAAAAAATCCTCGTATCTTTCTTTTTTAATTATCTTCCTTGTTTTAACATGGATCATATTGAGCACTGTTTACAAAAGAAAATTATACCGCCTTATTATACTTAATTATTGTTATAGTTTCTATCATAGCCACCGTTGTTTTTCTGTTTGAGAATTAATTTATCTTAAATTTTCTCACACCAAACACATTTTGCAGATGAAAAATGTAATTTTCCAAAAAATACTTCAGAGTAAGCTTTAAAATTCTTTTTTTCTCACTAAGAGATCAATTTTTTATCCAAAAAGTGAGTTTTAATACATACTTATAAAAATAAATAAAGCTTATTATTTTGATATATAAGTCCAATGTCTTGCTTATTTGTGAAAAATCATGTTATGATTATCCTACATATGACCGCTTCTCACATGTTGTATTTTCAGAATTATTTTTGATTAAAATAATGAAAATATTAATTTCATAAAATATTTTAATACCAGAACTTTTATGATAATAATTTTATGATTTATGAACAAATAAATTTAGCTATAGTGGTCTTGAAATTGAAAACATGGACAGTAAATACTTAAAAACAATTGTAATTTTGTCATAAATGGAGTGCAAATACAGAAAAAAAATCATTAAGCCATGGAAAAAATGTTTATAAACTCTGAATAAAATTCACGTTAAATATTATCACAAAAGATTAAACATCGCAAAAAATGTGCTTTTTGAATCTCAAATATTAATACTGAAATAATTTTATATTGAAGTGTATGAAAACAATGACAACGATCAAACACAATAATTTTAAATTATACATAATTTAAGTGAGTACGCAACTAATTTTGCTCCAGGATAATTTAATGGAAATATTAAACAATGGTTAAGGAAATTTAAATACAAGTTTATCAAATATTTTCCATTAAGTCAATAAATAATATTATTTTTAATTATTAAAATTAAATCTTTAAAAATGAAAGACTTAACCATTTATTAATTACACTAATTAAGAGATGGCTCAATGCAACTAACAAAACATGGTATAAACATGTCAGTAAGAAACCCAATTTTCGTTTGCGACAAATGTTGCGTATCTTCAATGATCGTAAGTAAAAATTCTAAATGCCAGTATTTGTATGTGTGTGGTAACATAAAAATGTCAGTACATCGATTATCTGTAAAGCCTTCATAAACGTAGGTAATCCATTTAGATCAATATTAAGTAGGTAATCTTTAAAGCTTAAGAAAGTTAAAATACGGAGGTAAAAGTTCCTTTGCATATGTTCAAAGTAGTCGTGTCACGTAACCCTAAGCTCTTGCCAAAGGTTATTAGGAAATACGTTTACGGGACTTATACAATAAGAATTCTGAGCTTCGCGGGAAATTAATGCGACGGATATCCAAGGCTTGCCTTTTTTCAGCGAGAATACATTTTCTTCACGATTAGTATCCACAACTTCAAAAGAAATAATATTATTTACTTGTGATTTTTTGTTTATGAGTATTCTTCCATACATTAAGTACTATTTATAAGAAGTTATTGACATGTGCGAGATAACTTTTAAAAGGTTAATTATATAATTATTAAAAGTTTAATTTTTTTAATCAATAAAGTTAGTTTTATTCCATATCATTTATTAATATAAGATTCGTTTGACGTGCGAAAGAGAGAAAAAGACACTACACAGGTAATACAAAATAAAATTATCAGTAAGCGAAAATTTGAAAAACATAATTATGATCATCATCATCGCCATTTCCGCATTGTTAACTGGAGCATATGGTCTTCACAAACCATCCATTGTCATATCTGCCTTCCTCAGCACCGTTGAGTACATTCTATGTATAATCTTCCGACTGCCTCAAGGATGACGCGAGCTTAGGGAAGAGAAGGCTAGAGAAGGAAAAGCAGCTGTAGTTAATAGTCTTGTGTGGCATACGAAGTGTATATCCCAACCAGGCTACTTTTTCCTCTTGACTGACTAGTATGGATGGCTGATTTGTTAGTTCTCTCAGCTTATTATTCCTTACAAAGTCAAACAATCGTACCTCCAGTATTTTTATAATGTGTCAATATTTTGCAATAAATATATATGTTACATCAAAAGGTATTAAAAAACTATTACTTAAATAAGTTATGTATTGTTTTACTTGTTAATGAGTATGATAATAAAAAAATAATTATTTAAATTATGTTTTTCTGTAATTTAAATGTTTTTTTCAATATTCCTTGTCTTATCCAAGCAAATAACTGGCTTGTTCCATATCTTTTTGTCTGAAAATATTAAATATAAATCATTATTTTTCTATTGACGATTATCATTGCGATATATGTTACTTATATAGTATAAATATTAATAAATATAACCTATCTATCTAGAAACAGTTGCATTGATTACTTTCCTGTGTAATCTAATTTAAGCCATATTTGTAGTAAATTTTTATTATGAAAGTCAATGCTAAAGATACATTCTAAAGCGAATATGTAAGCGAAACTTGTTCCACTTTTATTTAAAAAATCCATAGTAGCCGTTATATTGTATGATGTTTATTTCATATATACGGCTTAATTATTTTTGAACGGAAAATGTACTCTTGAATGATTAACGGTTACAGTTTTATGTTACAATTATGTCATACAATACTGTCATTTTTTAATAAGCACACATGCGGAGTGTACTAACAAACTGTGATGAAGAGTTCTGAAAATACTGTTATGTTATTCGCTTTTATACTGGTTCATAAAGTTAATTAAAATAGTGTTCTCAATTAGCACTATAAGTAAAAAACAATTATTCACGGGTATTAACCATTTTTTATTTCATCGATGCTTGAAAATACTGACTAGACTACAACATACATATTTTTTTGTTACAAGTTATTTTTTAATAAACGTTTGTAACAATTTAAAAATACTCCATACACGTTGACATTCATACAAAGAATCTATAATTAATATATCTATTTCCTTAAGCTACTTCTTTTTCTTTGTAGTGTCAATCCGGTGGATTGGTTTGCAGCAACAGAATCTTGCATCTTGATCTCCATTCCTCTCGGTCCTCCGCAACCCTTTTCAGCTCAGTATAAGCGCAACAGTTCATGTCCTCGAATATTTCCGTGTAGGACGCCCTCTACAGTATCTTCCCTCAACCATCCCCTCCACAATATCGTGAATAAGACCATTAAGCTACTATTAAAAGGACATTTACACGTTTGATGATAGCTAAGCTTTGATTTTGTGTAGACTATTGATCAACCACCACCAATAAATTTTAGATTGTAGAGCCATAAAAAACAGTATCTTTAATATATAGTAAATAGCTTACGTCAGAATTCCAATCCTTGGAACTCTTTCAAATGTTTTGGCAAGTTTATATTTTTGATTGCTGTAACCACGGTAGCTGTCCTTCCAAAATAAAAGAATCAATCATATTGAAAAGCGAACTAACTCGTCGTGAACTTTCTAAAAATAATCGTATTATTTTAATCAATTAATAATTCCTCAAATGCTAAAATAAAGTTATGGTATAACACATTATACGAATGTGATATTGAATGTTATGATTTGATGTCATTAACTTACATATAACGATGTTTTAAAGCATCTTTCATTAGTTGTAATACTTATTTATTTATTTATTTATAACATATTCACGTCATATCACACAGTTGATTTTCGATTAAAAAAAAATAATTCACTTTGTAAAACTACAATATCTTAATTTTTGTAAGTTTACCAGTTTTGAACACAACGTAATTTCATCAAAATGAACTTAAAACTAAATACAGAATAATTAATACATGATGAAAGAATCTGATTATTAAGGGATTTCTCAAAAACTGTTTGAATAATAAAATTGAAAAAATGGTGTGATAAAACAATGAGTATAAATTTATTGCTTTATATAAATTTAAATAAGTAAAAGAGTAGTTTTATTTTTTGTAAATTAAAAATTATGCTTTATACGTAAATTATCACCCTCACATTGCACGGTTAGGGTCAAAGGTATGCGCAGCGTTGACCGCCGCAAAGCCACCGCTGCTATTGTTATTGTTTGATCCTCACCAGAAGAAAACATTTAGACCTCAAAAAGTTCATCCGATCCGCGGGGCCGTAGCTGCGGCTGTTGGCAAGAAAAACTTTAGCGTTGCCTTCTATACACTGCGTCAACAGTGGCGTAACAGAGTGTTGCTGAAATCTATCTGTTGTAACCTTTTAAAATTAGATTAAGTATTTAAAGGCAATTCATCAACTCAACACAACAACAACGCATATTGCGAGATCATCAATGAAAGCAACCCTTACGTACGTAGTATACTAACTTATCGAAACTAGACTGAGACTTCTTGTCGCACGTTATTCTATTCAGTTGATACACGAAGAATCTATCTCACTTGTTAGAAAAAAGCTATTAGGAGCGTCCGGTGATAGGTCACCTTCTAAGACCTTCAAAAAGGATGGAAAAAAGTAGATTTTCAGCTTGCGAATTTTGCTATATAACATATGTAATGCACTGCAGTTGTACTCAATTTAGTACAACGGCAATGACGCTCTTAAATAGCCTACAAACACACCTCGATTCTTTTCTTACATCCTTTTCCTCTTTTGTCGATGGTATTTGTTTTGTATTGTTCTCCTAGATCTCGCTGATCTTTGACACCTGTCATCTTCTTCTTATTTTATATATATATATATATATATATATATATATATATATATATATATATATATATATATTTTTTCTCTTTTGTATGTATTTTATATTTTTGTATACTCTATATTTCTGATTATTTGTACTTTGGAACTGTGGTGCTGTAAAATAAATAAAAATAAATAAATATGTAAGAAGCATGTTGATTTGTGGCTGTGAGACTTGATTTTTAACTGAACAAAAAGGTAAAAATACTAAAAATTTGGTAGAATTATAGAATATTACAAATCTCTTGTAGGGAACATATTAAATTTGACGTGGTTTTCACTAGAAAATAATTAAGGAAACACTTAAGGGTATATTTAGCAAGTTAGAGGGCCTATTGTCATGTATGCACCTGAAAACATGACTTATCCTGGAAACCTTAACATTTATTAGCTGTGGTATTCGGAACATATTTGAATATTTGTATGTTAGAATTTTTAAGAAGTTTAGATGATAAGTATGATTCTCTTCAAGTCTCATCATTCTTAGAGAGCAATAAAAAATAATCTGTTTAGTGAATAAATCAATATATAAAGGAATAATAACTATACCTTTTATGCTTACTTTATGTGTTTGAAACATTTATATTCTACTGAAATACACATCTCTTTCTAACAATTAAGAGGAACTGTTAGTTTCAGACTATATATTCAGAGGTCTGAAAAGGGTCATTTGATACCTTGGCTTGCGGTGATGTTACGTCCCTGGGCTCGCTAGGTCCAACCGACTCCTGGTATAATACACCGGCAACTTTCAGGCCAGGCGCCGCAAACATCGGTTGTGAATATTTCAGCGGCGGCTGAGTTATGGCCCCTCCTGCTGAATGCTATTTTGAATAATTCGCATTGCTGACCCCCCCTACCTCTTATTTAACGTGTCCACGAAGTATTCAGTAATGATAATAATTATTTAGTAATTCTTTACGAATTTTATGCGTGAAAGTGGCTAATTTTAAAACCGCTTAATGTTTTGCTGAAGCTCGTCGTTTCATGCAGTGTGTTAGAGTGAAGATGGATAGAGTAAAGATACGATTATATATGTTTGGTTAAACTTATCTCAGTCTTTGAGTTATGGCCATGGCAACATCTAATTATGGTTTTGAGAAAGTCTCTCGGTTGGAATGTATTTTTTTATTTGTGGTTTATTAGGTTAGATTTGTACTAACGATTTCAAACACTATAGTGTTGTCAACATGCGAATTTCTACATCAGAATCAAATAAAAACCAATTACAAAAAAGACAGTGAATCATATTAAGTCGTGTTTATTGAGAGTACTTTTATCTAATTTCATATAATTCAATAATGAAAAACGTCACACAGAATGAGATTTTTCTTATGTGATATTGTGTTTTTTCTCTTCTTATGACGCTTCATGCCTGGAACGTATGAATAAATAGGCGCTCATTAGTTCTGATACTTTTTTTATTCAAGTGTGTCTCTACTCAACAAACGACGCGTGGTTAGCAACAAAGGTTTGCATTTGAGTTCGTATAAAATATTGCTCAACTTCGTTTATTATGTGTTTGTGAATAAATATTACTTGACGTTATACGTAAAAAAAAGTTTTCAAATATTTTTCAGTTGAATATTAATTCACTTTTACGTGAGATTCAAATACCTTTAGTTATCGTAAAATAATCATTCTTTAATGATCTGCAACAAAACACTTACATATCTGTCTATGATTAACACACTGATGATGTAAGCAGAAATGCTCATGTTCTACGGTATATCATATAACCTCTCCCGCATACATTACAGGCATTCGGTTTGGCTTTTAAGTGGAACCTAACGAGTTGACTTTCGATCAGTGCGAGTGAAACTCAGACTCTACACTAGAGCTTTCACGAGCTTCGGGTGGGAGAGGGAAAGCTTTAATTAAGCTTCGCCGCGTTGCTTAATTATGATTATGATAATAACGTTAGTTAGACACATGCTAAGTGTCTTCTAAATGATTCAGAGTGAATAATAGGCGAATAATAAGAGGCCTTTAGGCCTTCAAAATAATTTAAGGGCAATTGAATATACGAGTAGAAGCTGAAATCGCGAGATTCTTAATTGCCACTCTCGCACTTATCGCATTCGCATTACTATGAATGTATTTTATCGTCAGAAAAATTAAAATTAGATAATAATAAAATGTGTTAGATAAAACTGTGAAATGTGTATCGTTTAGTGATAATCGAGTGATCTGATTTTGTAATTAATTTGTAAATATTAAATGTTTAAATAATGTTATTTCGATTTTTTCGATCGATATTTCTTGGTGGAATTCCATAATATCAGATATAAATAAAAGATTTTGTAGTATTTATTCCACATATATATTAATGTTTTTTTTTTTAAATTTTTTATTACTTATACATTAATGATTTCCTAAGCCACATATACCCATCACACAATTCATATCCACCTTTTCACTGGCTCTTTCCTTTATATAGAGCCAAAAAACATTTAACTAATTGACTTGAAAATGGCCACCCGATCTGGCCGAAACATGTCAAAATAATATATGTTGAACAAATTCTACAAAAATCTTTTATTTATATCTGATTTAAATAATGTTGTTATATTAGCATTCAAATACTGAAAACGGAATCTTAAGAATATCAGGAAGAATCTGAAGAAGAAAAAATGAGATAGACAAAGTATCGACGAGGAAATATCTTCTCCAACACTTATGTAAAGGTAAAAAAAAATTAAAATGCATAACAAAAATATTTTAATTGGGAACAATATATGAATTATTTTTTGCAATTATTATTGTTTTTCAATATGAAGTTCAGTTTTTTCTTCAAAGTTTTTAAAGTGTGTGACGCCATCTTCATAAGAGTCATTTTTTATGTTTCTTTTTAAGTTTATTATTATAGCGTCTCTATAACATAAAACAAATAATATACATTTCTATTGCAGTGTTTTTTAAATTAATTATTTAGTGGTGTCAGTGTCAAAGAACACGCTATCAAGGCCTGAAACATTTGGTCAAAAGTAACTGCTCGTTCAATTTAAGGTGTATTACTTAACTTCAATCATCTAATGAGAATCTCGCTTACGATGAGTTAAAGTTAGTAATTTTTCACTGCTTTTTTCAGGCATTTGTAGTCAAAAAGTCTCTCATATATATAATTTTAAATTTAGATTTTAAAATGTACTACAAAGTGAAGTATATGAATAAATAAAACGTATAATAATATAGTATAATAAGATATCAGTAAATATATCGGTAAACAGGGTGATATTTAAATTTAATCTAGCCCGCAAGGTTGACCTCCTTTTCCGGGTCAGTGCAGTCCGGAAACTATAAATATTCTCCACACCGGTTGCTATTGATTTTCCAGCATCTGCAGCTGTGAGATGAATGGACAGGTCTGTTCCGTGTGTTTCCAAAACGGTGTGATGAAAGGTCAAACATACATACATTTGCTAAATAGTGATGAAAATGCATCATCTCTGACTGCTGTGAATATATTATCATAAAATTTATGAAACATAAGCGTGTGCTAAAACTTACGAGAATATGCGTGAAATGTATCTTAAAAGGAAATGGTCAAGGTTCTATGAGCGACGCGTTTATCATAAAGGCACCAAAATACGCCTCGGATATTATAGTTGTCATCTTTTCAACTCTCAGAGTTCTTACTTTGGAGGCCACCGAGTTTAGTTAGTTTTTTATTCATCATCACCATCGTCATCAGCCTGTATCCGTCCACTGTTGAACGTAAGCCAACCGCATGAGTCTCCATCCTTTTCAATCCTCCGCCTTCCGCATCCAGGTCACTCCCGGTATTCTTCTTATGTCGTCAGTCCACCTTGCAGGAAGTCGGCTAATGCTTTGTTTGCCAGTTATTCGGCGCCATTCCAATGCTTTATTTCCCCATCGACCGTCGTCTCTTCGACAGATATATGTCCTGTCCATTGCCACTTGAGTGTGCCTATTCGTTGGGTAGAATCCACTACGTGAGTTCTTTTGCGTATTTCTTCGTTTTAGATTCTATCTTTTAGCGACACTCCGAGCATGGATTTCTCCATAGGACGCTGGGTGAACTTTATTTTATGGGTAAGACTTGCTGTTAGATGCCACGTCTCTGTGCGATAAGTTAAAACAGGGAGGATGCATTGGTTAAACGCCTTAGTTTTAGGACATTGCGAAATTTTCGCTTTAAATTATTATGATATGTATGGAGAAATGTTTTTTTTTTTTAATACTCACATAAAATTACTTTCAATAATCTTCGTTTACTGATGGAAAACGTTTTATATAACTTACGAAGAAGACTTAGTCTTTCCATTTAATCTTATTGAATGTCGTGCTACATAAATCTAAGCATTATGCTGCTTGTGGGCCGAAAACTGCACAGAATAGTCTATATCAGTGATGGTAAAATATATTTAAGATTCATCTTCTTTCACATTCGCAACCTAGTGAGCATTTGGTCAAGTGATAAAAAACCATAAATTTAGCTGCAATGATTAAAATTTTAAATCATCTGTATTGCATCCCAACGTTCTGGCAAGTGAGTTTTATGAAGTTATTTCACTACTATTTTTCAAAATTAATAAAAATTTGATGGTTGCAGTAGATTAAAAAATACCTCATCGTATATCATATGTCTTTTGAAACAAATTGGTTGTGCCTGAAAAAATTGACAAAGAAATACAATTCCCACCCAGTATATTTGTTATAGATGGTTTCTTAAGTAAGTTTGCTTTGCAAGCCAAAGGTCGTAATAATTCATATTTTATTAGAAAAAATAGAAACTGGAGACAAATTTTGTACTAAGCACGTTGACATTTAAAGAAACTGCGTGTATTTGTGTTATAGTGTAGTAAAATTGTAAATACCATGGAAACGTTAAATATACTTATAAATTCTATGAAGTGTTTGATGCAATCGTTGGATGTTATATCTATGAGACAATTATTAGACATTATTAGAAAAGAGCACAAATCTAAACCTCAGTCTCTTTATTCAATCAAGAATTCGTCGACTACAGAAAGTAAACGGAGAAGCTCAACAAAGTAAGGAAGCTTAAAGCATAGAAAATTGAACTGGTGGTAAACCAAAAAGTATACTTGTGTATTTGTATACATAATCGGAAATTATCGACGCTGAAGACTATTGTATGTATTCGTTTTCAGGATGGGTAGACTTGGGTTGGGCATCTCTACTAGCGAGCAGATTACTTTGTTCCCATTTTATTTCATACGTTCGAGCGCTGTGGCAAGAATAATAAAATCTTGTTTGTCTGAATCGCAGAGGTACGTATTTGATGTGTCAAACGTTCGGTGTGAAAACAGCGTGAAATTTTGTCGAGAACTTTCCAAACAAAAATATCTCTTGATAATACATCTTTTTTCACATCCGCTATCAAGATATTAAAAAAGATCAGAATTTCTTGGAGAGACCACGTCTCAAAGAAAAAGGTTCTCAGCATAACTAAGGAAGATTATCCAAGGAAGAAGCACCTAGTAAGAATCATCTCAGAGAACCGAGCCCGATGAATTGGTCACATCATACGCCATGGTTGTATCTACTTTATATGATATGGTTGTATGTACTTTAATGACGCATTGAAATGTTACCTATTTTGTAATGTCATTTAAGGAAAAAAAAAAAAAAAATGGTCTTCTTCACGACATTGTGGAAGGGATGGTTGAGGGTAGAAACTTCAGAGGGCGCAATGTTCAAGGACATGAGTTGTGGCTCTTATGCTGAGCTAAAGAGGATTGCAGATGATCAAGAAGAGTGGAGTTCGAGATGCATGATTTTGTTGCTGCAAACCAATCGGCCGGATTGATACTGCGAAGAACATCAGGATGAAGAATGTGTTTTTTTTAGAATACTATCAAAAATCTTGGTTCTTGAGGATATTCAAAATCAAATAGTAAGCGTTTTATAAAATAGATACTCAAGTGGCAACGGGCTCGACACATTTATAGAAGAAACGACAATTAATAGGAAAGAAAAGTGTTGGAATTTCCTCTTAGAATTGGCAAATGTTGAGTTCAAACAGGCTGATGATTATGTGGTATACTGTCTTTTGGATTTGTGTGAGGGACAATTTTTAATATTTTTCGAACCTTTGAGAATATTTCACAATAAAACTAATAATTAAATTACCCAACTGTCATAATCGCATTGACAAAAATGCAAACAATACTTCAATACATTTTTTTCATTCTTGTTTGAAATAACGCCTTTCTGAATCAAAAGCGCTACAAAAACGGCTCTCTAAGAATCAATATCTTTAGTCAAGTGACTAAAGAGATGATATCGCCAGAAGACTTCAAAAAGTGTCTAATTGTATCTCTGCCGAAGAAGCCCGGAACAACGAAATGTGATCAACACCGAACACTCAGTATACTATCCCATGCATCCAAATACTGACCAACACAATCCTACATAGAATTTAACCAAAAATTGAAAAGACTCTCACTAACGATCAATTTGGATTCAGAAAAAGAATGGGATTGAAGATAAAAGTGGACCAAGATACATATATTGCCTTCGTGGACATTGAAAAAGCATTTGAAAAGTAGATTGGGAGAAGCTCTTCGATGTAATGAAAGAAATTGGAGTCAAATACAAGGAACCAAGACTCAAATTTTCACTTTACAAAGAAGAAGCTGCCATAATATCCCTTGGAAATGTCCAAAAGGAAGCAAAAATACGTCAAAGGGTGAGACAAGGATGCTCTCTGTCGCCTGTACTCTTCAACGTATACATACAAAATGGAATAAATAACATCAGGGAAAAAATGTGCCATAGAGAGGGGGTTAAAATACATGGCCAAAATATTGATATGATAAGGTTTGCTGACGACATTGCTCTGATTGCTGAAACTGAAGATGAACTCACTAAAGCGTTGACATCCATGGAAAACATATTTAATTCCAACTACAATATGAAGATAAACAGCACAAAATCCAAAGTCATGAGAGAAAGCCGCAATGAGCAGGAGAAAATTAACATATCAATGCTAGGAGTACCCCTAAAAGATGCAGAAGAGTATGTATACCTTAAAAGTATGATCACCTGGGATGGCAAAACAAAAAGAGAAGTCAACAGTCGCATACATCAAGCAAGCCTCGCTTTCAATAAAAAAGCAAAAATTCTTGAGTCAATGAATATTACTTTAAGTCTCCGCAAGCAACGTGCCAAAACACTTGTTTGGAGCATCTTAATGTACGGCTGTGAGACATGGTGCTTATCTGAAAGTGATATAAAAAGACAAGAGGCCTTTGAGATGTGGTCGTACAGAAGAATTCTCGGAATTTCCTGGAGAGAACACATCACGAACAATGAGGTTCTCAGGATAATCAAGGAAGATAGGCTCTTAATAAGAACCATCTCAGAGAGGCGAGCCCGTTGGATTGGTCACATCATGCGCCACGATGGTCTTCTTCACGATATTGTGGAAGGGATGGTTGAGGGTAGAAACTGTAGAGGGTGCCCTAGACGGGAGTATTTGCAGCAAGTATTCAAGGACATGAATTGTAGCGGACCGAAAGGAATGGAGATCGAGATGCAAGATTCTTTTGCTGCAAACCAATCCACCGGATTGATACTATGAAGAAGAAGTCAAGTGAATCTTGTGTGTAAGGAATAAAATCAACATTTTTGCTTAAGAAATATATTAAATATTGTAAGGATTTTGATTTTTTTTAATGTTGATTTCGTACAATATTATTTGGCTGATTAAGCATGGCATTCGCATTTCATTAGACGTTTCTATCAGAGAATTAGGGTTCCTTACCGCACCCCTGTGTAGGTCACAAATACAAAGGTTTCATTCAATTTATTTTATTATCGGCACATTCCACAGTAGGTTTTCCCCTCCTTAGCGATGCGACTTGAATTTCAAAGGATTGAGCTTACACTGTGTTCCATAGACAACTCTGTGTTCTACAATCGGATGGAACTATGTCTGTTGAACGATAATTTGTACACATTACGTTTTACCAATAAGTGTAGGAATTTCATACAAATATATACATATATTCAATTAAGAATATATATTTATTTTATCTTTAAGTAATAATATATTATTCAATTTATTTATTTTTTCCTTACAATAACATTACAAATTTCAAAAATTCAATTCGTTCCTGAAGTACAAAACTTGAAAAAATTCAAAAAAGATGCTTCAGTATTGACATATTTAGTGTCAATGACCTCACATTCAATACAAGTGAAGACAAACCGGAGAGCTAATAGTTAGGATTTGTGACAATAAACTGCGTCATAAGTACATCAAATTTGACACAAAAAACATAAGTATTATTGTCACAATCTCCAACATCTAACTCTCTGTGTCTGTTCACACTAACACCGAACCCGAAGCAATATTATATAAAATATTTCAATATCCTACACATTGCGACTCTTGTGTCACACACGGATCCAAGGGTGGATGATGGTCCTCTCAGGCTAGACTTCAGGACGCATACAAATCTCTAGCGAAGTCACGATGACTCCGACCTTAAATGATGTTGACCGCGTCCGTCTGCTCACAATCCTCCTGATGGTCATCCAAGAGGAATTTAATGTAGCGACCGCTGCCAGGAAGCTATGTATTTCATCAGCTGATGTCTCTGGATGAAGATCTTTCGCGTGAAAATACGCCATCCTTACTCCAGCGACCTTATTTGAAAGCACTGCAGAACCGCAAATAACTAAGCAAACTGAGCGTTGGTTTCTTTCCTTATCAGCAGAGATGCGGCTCGAACCAGAGTGTGAATTTCCTCGGAATGCTTGCTCGGGGGAGGGATGGGACATCCATGGAGAAAACATTCAGGCCCTCCAGTTCCACGAACTATGACTCGTCCTAGCTTAGGATGGGAGTCTTTGGGAGTCTTTCTTGGACTAGCAGGACCTCTTTGAAAATTATATTTCGGGGAGTCCTCTTCGAAGGCCGCATGCACGCATCCAATAAGAGCATTCGAGCTTTTGATCGAACAAGAACAGCACCTACGATTATAATATTCATCTTATTTCTTTCATATTTTTATTGACATTAAGTAAAATAATTTAATTCAATTGAGTTCATTGAAATGCATGTCAATAATAAAACTATAAATGTATCAATACAAAAAAGATAAATATATGTCTTGAATATTTTTTGGTTGAATTATTTCATTACTTTGCCATTTAGCTAATTAAATTTGCAATGTTGGAAACAGTGTCCAGCGCAAAAAAAAATATATAAACGTTTGTAAGTTCATAGTGTGTACAATAAAGGAATCTTTGTAAAGCTTTCAAGATGTCTGGCTCTGATACAGAAGTGTATATTTCATTTTCGGAGTGAGCTGTTCGGTTTTTTCAGCGGATAGAAAAATAAGTTAATCTACTCGTTTAGGAATCGCAAATGTTATTGTGGCTATTCAACCCAGAATAGCCCTAAATGAAAAGACTTAGAGGCATATGACATTTAGTTACGAGTATTGCAATTTTCTTTCGTAAAGCACATGTTTCCCTTTGGAAACTTTTTTTGACTGAAATATTATTTTCAGACGAAATCAAAAGCTTATAAAAAATTTGAAATATTTTTAATCAAATGTTTATTCTACAATAATGTAGATGACTTTTTTTTTATAAAAAGTCTTGGGATTCTTAAGTAATATATCAATATTTTTTGTAGTGACAAATAAAGTATATTATTATTTTGTAAAATTAAATTACGATTTTGTAATAATATAAGTTACTATTAGACCAGTACTTAAATTGTTGACAAAGAATTAAAATGAATTCGGTGGAGTCGACTTTCATGCACTTAAATTTAGAGCTTCATTGGTTGTGAACTTATCACTTTGAAATAAATTGATCCAGATTATTTTTTATAGAAGTATTTATAATTTTTCGTAAATAAAAGAAATAAATCTTATAAATCCAAAATAAACATCATATAATTATCTTTTTTTTTTAACACATGACAACTAATATAAGTTATTCGATTTATTTATTCTTATTTCATAGATATGTTAAATATTATAAAAAAATATATTCAAGCATGCATCGTGTATGAAATGGATATTTAAATATGACATTCGAGAGAATAAGACGCACCTTCAATTTATATGTTTTATTCACAATATAAAAAACATCACAAGATCAATGTCATTTATTTATGTACGGGTAATGATGCTATAAAAAATGGTTAAGAATTGCATACATGAATAAAGTGTTGATATGTCAACTTCTTTAGACTACAACTTGGAATTTGAGCATCGTGTATTCTTACAGGGACCTTTCATTAGTGGGTGTTATTTGTGGAATATTTTACGGTTGATGGATAAGAGATCATAATTTGATTAATAACTATGTTTACTTAAGCATTGTTGGGTATCAAACTCACAACCTATAGCCTGGTAAGCATGTTCTCTAACTCTTTACTATACTCGCTTCTATAGATTTATTTTTATATATTGATATATTATAGTGACATAGTAAACGTTTAAAAAGAATATCGAATTCATCTTGTAATCAGAATGTTACTCATCACAAACAAATTTTCAGCCGGAGCGATCACGTAATATATTTCAATATGCACGTAGAAGCTGAAAGAAGTTCTGACCTTCCGTCTCGTATAAAAAGCTCGTCTCGAAAGCTCGCTTCATAAATAAGTTCTGCCCAGTGAGGCGGCATTTCGGTGCTAATGCCCGAATTCCCAAATGCCAGTCGCATCAGATCGGGCCGAGGGCCGATCCATCACTTGTCCGGCTATGTTCTGCCCCATGATAGGCGCCTAAAGCCTTTCAACTGAAACACTGACCAGACGTAACGTTTTCAGTCTTCATTATGTATATCCTCGAAAGATCACAAAACGTAGATCTCGTAAAGTTTTATTGTGGAATAAATATGCAAAGAAACTTCGCTTCACTTTTCATAAGAAACTGAAATGTTTTATTTTAATACTTTAGTATTTTATTCATACCTTAAATGTATTTAAATATCACCAGTATAACTCAAATTGGATAGAATTTATGCAAACTTGAATGATTGAATATATATTATAAATAGTTGGCGGCTTCAATTCCTGCGTCTGCCGTTTCTTTTTCTACAAAATTGACGAGAGATTTGTCATAAAATATGGTATCTGATGTCGATTTAAGAAGTGTTTATCAATTTATTGAGTGATTGAGTGTAAAAACTTGTCTAATGTAAAAAAATACTTTAGATAATAAAAGTAATATTAATATAATATGAAAAGGGGGACAACAAACATACCATTATTTAAAAAAACCTTTTTTTATTATAGCGTAGTAAAGCAGTATTGCATGTTTGTTGTTTTTTGATAAGTACGTAGAGCAGTTCATTAGGACCGAAAAGTCAAAGCTTCAAAAACGTCGGTCAAATTATACATACAACATATCAATTAACGAACATATTTGTTTATTAGAATGCGAAAACAATTTTTCTCTTCAGACAACATTTAGAAGAATTTTAAAAACTATACATATGATATAATTAGTTGTGATTTGGGTGAAGGCATTAATTGAGTTGATCTAGACTCTATAACCATAGCAGTTGATAAAATAGTGCAATCAATTTAAGTGAACATAATTATATTCTTCTTCGTAGTATCAATCCGGTGGATTGGTTTGCAGCAACAGAATCTTTCATCACGATCTCCACTCCTCTCGGCCCTCCACAACCCTCTTCAGCTCAGCATAAGAGCTACAACTCATGTCCTCGAACACTTCCTGCAAATACTCCCATTTAGCGTTGCTTAGTGTATAAGGCGTTTATTATACAAAAAAAAAATGGTTTATATAGGGTTTATATAACGTACTTAAGATATTAGTGCCCATTAAAAGTGTGAATTTGAATAATTATTTTCACTTATTAAAAAAAAAAAAAAAATCTTCGTTTTTAAGATTGTCATAAATGTGCGTAGTTTTATCACCATTATTATGTATACAGATAAACTTTTTGAATTGGTTTACAAATATAAAGTGTTATGCTCAATGCCGTTTTAAAGTCAAATTATTAATTAAATAAATAATACGTATAATCTCCACCCCTAAACTGCATTCATGGACCCTTCAGTGAAACTTTTTATTTATTACAGAATATTCACTTACACGTCACTACGTTTGAGCACTGATGAAGCTTTCATAGATCGTGAAACTACAGTATTACATCAAGTGAAACAGTGCTCAGTGTGATCCATGATAAAACGTAGTATGAAATAATTATCTTTTTTATATGAAAATGAATCTCGAAGTGGGTACTAAAAATAATAATATTTTTGTTGAAAATATTTTTAAACTCGGCAAGCAGTTTTTACTGTGTACGCGTTTATAAGAGACTATGTACTCGTATGTATATGGACCAACAATTTTCTGTTCTATGTTGCCCGTCATTTACCGGCAACTTTAAAGGGCTTAAAAAAGAAAGCGATCTCTTTAGCGGTCTTGTGCTTTGTTCCGTGACTTCAGGTCCGGCCGTAAGTTACGCGGGACATGACCTCATCGCACCCTAGGCAAATTGAGTTTCCACAGGGCTCGGGTCGGCTGATACAATTTACCTCGGTGTTTAAAGAAAACCTTTCAGTGAAAAACAATTTGAAATTGGCTTAGGTCTTTTGTGAAAGATTTCCAAGATTAACTGAGATACGAGCAATCGAAAAAGTTTCACTTTTACAATCAAACGTATTGCGTTGTATACGCAAAGTGACCTTTACAAGACAGCACAATCATTACAGTTACTACAATCGTATGAAATCGATAACAAACAAATAAATAAGACAATTATATATGGATATGTATCGATATTAAAACTAACTTATGATTATTTAATTAATCAATATCATTATAAATTTCATGTTGTGTTTGTTGTTGGCTTAAAATAAATTTAAAAATTACCTAATTTATTTATTACCTTAAATTATACTTTATATTCTTCATTCGATACTGCATACGGTCGCCATATTAAAAGACAGTGTTCTGTATTAATTATTCTAATAGTTTATTATATTTGTATATTTTTTACATAATTCATAATAAAGTTGGCTTTATTAAACTGTTTAAATACTAATTTTGACAGTAACATTAAACTACCAGTTTCTTACTTTACAAGTTATATTAAAAATCACAATTTCATAAATACAAGTTTTACAGCGGACCGACTGAATATGACTGCGGCGTGAAGCAGACTCTGTCAGACCTTCTGGAGTGTGCACTGTGCTCGAATAACTGCACCCAGGAAGACCTGATGATGGCCAGAAGTAACGCTATTGACGTCGCCCACTTCTGGGCAGACAGGATCTGACCCTGTTGTTTCCGACACGATTATATATATAAAACAGACTGCTAAGGTTTATATGATTTGATTGCACATAATTATTATAAATAGCCATCCGAGGCAATTAGTTCGTATTATATTCTGCTGGAAAGTAGTACGATCAATTTTTTTATTTCTTGTGCATAGACGAAAAATGCCTCCGAAACCAAAGTCTTGTTTGTAAGCTCCCGGCTGTGAATAGTCTTTTTTGCCTGAAACGCTTTTAGGAACAATTCGAAATATTATGTTCTCTGAAAGGTGTTTTTTTATCTTCTTCTTCGTGTAAGCGACCTCAAATTGTTTCTGCCCAGTATCTGGCAAAATCAATAGCACGTATGTTGCCTAGTATTAGGTCTTGAGGTGTGCAGCTTGTTGGGCACATGAAGCAGGATCTTAGGTGTGAGACGATTTGCAGGTCTCCACAGTCGCACAATAATGATTCTCCCTGACAAAGCATTCCCCCACCGCTCGAGGTTGTCCTTTTTTCTACTAACTCCGTTTCTTAATATGTTTAGGGATTTCCAGGTCCACCAGTCAAGGTTCTTGCCAGTTGGGAGGTCTTCCTTTGAATTAATGAAATCCTCCGTTGCGACTTGTTTGCCAGAGCTGGAGTCTCTTATTTTCAAGGCTGGATGTGAGAGGTGTGGATCTCAGAAATCTGCTTCGTGACTTCAGTCTAGGTGTTGAGGGTATCTGATTATACAAGCAGTGGGACGGTTGGTTGATTAATTGCCTTTCGCATTTTTTCAGTTTTTGATATATCACAACTAAAAAGTGTTTGACACAAGTCTTTTCATCATGAAGAGCCACTAATTATATAATATTTGTATTGTGTACAAGAATCTGACTTGGCTATCTGTCTGATAATATGCCAAGGGGCAGCTTATGTACGCCGCGTTCTCTTCAATTTGGAATGAAATGTTACTCTATTGTAGAATGACCGAATTGCAATGTTTAATGTGTTCAGCTAGCCTAGATATTTACGTCGCAAATGGTCTAATGATCACGGGCGTATTTATTGCGTCGTTTGTTCTGCAATGTCCTGTTTACAAAGTCCCTAACATGATTGTCCGCAATACAGTAGCTGATAACACTGAAGAATTAGCCGTAACTCAGGAGGGATTGGCCAATCCAATGTCTGCTTGACAAGGCATGCAAGCGTAGAAGAACAACCAATTTATTTTTTTGATTCATTATACATATATCCGTAGGTACAATTTTTTATTAAAAACATTTTACAATGTATCCGAAATGTGTGAATGGATTCCTTAAATAACTTTCTGTCATATTTGATACAATCTTGGATTTCGATTTATAATAAATTCAATAATCACATATTTATTTATTTGCAAATATTTTTTTTTATTTGAAAATATAAGTCAGACATACTTACATCCTTCTCTCTTTCAAAACGGTTGTTATTCCGTTGCGTGAGGGCATGATGGAGAGCAGGTTAGCAAAACAAAGACTTTTTCTGAAGCACATTGATATATATTTAGGATAAAACTTGGTTTCCCCGATCGATCGTAATATGGCGTTACTTTCACCGCGATCAATCGGGACTTAACAATGCGATCTCGCTGATGGACGGCACACGACTCGCGCGCGCTCGTGATGGACAGTCGCACCGCGCCCCAAGTGGCGATCTACGTTACTAGTGACCAAAATGTCAATATGGCGACACATGCATGTCGACAAGCGGAACATAAATAAGAGACGAAAGATTGTATATCGAGGCTTTCGGTACCAGTCAGCAAGAGCTATAACATGCTGATGTCAATACTTAACATAGAGACATTATATGTATTTTATTAGGCTTTACTGCGTACCACATTCATGTAAATGAAATTCAAAAAATGTGATTTTGGTGTTAAATTCTATTAATGCAAAAATATTCGTAAAACGTTAAAAAATCTATTTTTACTTCTTTGTATATAATTTTGAATACAACAGTGACATGTTAATACTTATATTTTTGTAAAACATTTTTTTGTGTCTTACTGATTAATTATTTTCTTGTCTTACTTTATACTCTTATTAAAAGCTTAACATATCGTTAAACTTTATTATCAATTTAGTGACGGTATCTGTCAATTATTATCGAAACTGAGTTTATATTTTCTAAGTTTCACATTAATATCAATTTACGGTTTCAAAAAGATGTTTAAAATTATAAATTAATGAAAAAATATTTGTAAATTTTACAAAGGTTGAGAATTGAACTTGAGTTCTCTATCATGAAACACAAAGGCATTTCTTTAAAGCGTCGACTCCTACAACACACATAATAATCTTTATTTTCTCATGCTTGTTGTAACCAAGTAACTCATATTAGTCAGATTCACTGTATAAATTATCCCTTCCTTTGATTGCGGTGTAAATTTTCGAGAGATGTTTTATGAAATCGGTACAATGACATCATCGGAAACGATAAACGTATCAAGCTGCCATTAAGGGAATAAGTTACCGGCTCATATTTTCACAATTACCCTAATAAAAAATTAGCCGCTTCCCAGCAAACAAAGGGTCACGATACAATCACAACGGCAGGGCCGCATTTAGAGAAGAAAAATAGTTTTATCGTTAAGCGAGCATCATTTCATATCTCTCATCTCTCACGTAAGTATATGATATTTATAATCTTTAAAGTATATGATCTTCATAAATTTCCACCACTTAGTTTTTATCATATAAGCTGACATGTTCCTCGACTCATTTATGTTAGCTTTGTTTCCTGGAGCTACAGTGAGTACGATCTACAAGTGGATGCATGTTTTTTATCAGATTTCCAGGACGTTTAGAACGCAGAAGAAAGTCAGCTTTAGTCTATGCTCTCCTGCAGTATTTGTAGATCATTCGTTTCATAGCAACTATAATATAGAAGGCAGTGTTGTCCTATCCTTTCTCGTTCCTTCCTTGAGCCTCGTTATGCAAGCGTTGTAGCAGTTATACTTAATTTGGTACGTCAAATTCCACATACGAGTATGCTGTACTGTAATAAAAAATAATGGTTGTCTACCAACAAGGATATATCGACATGCAACGTAGAGCTTAAAAAATCGAGAATTTATGTGTTGTGCACACTACTAGGAAAGAGTAGAAATACGTGTTTAAGCACAGCTTTTTTTCTACGATACTAAATCAAATATAATGAAAATATTCTTGCGAAAAAGAGATAAGATGATCTTACTAGCTGACTGAATTGAATGGATATTTTCCATAAAATAAAAATAGTAGTGTCGAAGCGTTTTTACTGCAGAAATAAGATTTTTTAAATTGTTTTTAAATTAATTATTGAAATACATTTGTACAAAGATTCAAATAATAATCAAACAGAATCGCAGCCTTTTTGTGTAATAGTTTCAAATTTATTTCAAATATAAACAGTGGCCTTCAATATGACCCTTTCTACAAAATCCGCCACTGCCCCATTCAATTACGATAAATCTTCTTTCCATTTTAGCTCTACACTTTTAAAATACACTCTTGTATTCTGTTTGGTAGGGAGGCCTGAAGGGGTCGAGGGGAGCCCAATGGGGTCGAAGGGGTCCCGCGAAGCCTTCCGAACTTGTATGGATAGCGCAGGAAATCCGCCCCCCAAATTGCTTCCTTGAAAAATAATGATGTTAACTAGTTTGCCGAGGGTGAGACACGTTTTGTATTAAAGTTTCGCGGATCGGCAAAAGTTTTTTTACTGGCTGTTTTTGTGTGTGATTATTTGATGGAATAGTTCCGAGTAATAGACACGCCGTTATTAAAGCAATGACCTGAGTGTTGGCGATAGTTTAAAAAGTTTTTTTTATCCGATTCTCATTCAAATATTTATTTCTTCGGCGAAAATTAAAAAAAAAAAAGTAAGTTAGACTCTAACCATTTCCTTATCCATTCCCACGTATTTCGTGGTTAGCAACGTGTTACCAAAGAAGGCAATTAGAGACTCGCTGGAGTATACTAACTTTTCAGCCTTAGACTGAGGTCTATTTGACCTACAGCCACTCTCTAACAAGTAGTTTTTTGCGTGCGTCCAGTAACGGGTCCCCATCTGGGTCTCAAAAATCAGGACGGGACAGGGAGGGTTTTCACCATGCGAGGCTGAGATTTTATGTGTTGTTCTTTGTTAATTAAGATATTAGTAATGAAAAAAAAATGTTTAATACCGTAGAATTCAGTTAAGATCTCTCATGTGCATTTTAAGGTATTTTGAAACCCATTTTTATCATCACAAGGCACTCAACGGAACTGCACCGGGCTATTTGACAGAACTTATCAAACCTTCAGAAATAAGTGCGCGTGGAGTGACACTCAGATCGGCTAGAGCAAATAGAAGCACCCTGCAGCTGATGGGAGGTAGTCCTAGCACGGTCTTTAGCAATCGGACTTTCAGCCACGCGGCACCAATGGCCTGGAACTCGCAACCGGAAAGCATAAGAGAGCTTATAGCGGAGGCATCCTTCAGAAGCAGACTCAAGACCCACCTTTTTACTCAGAGAGGCAAAGAAGCGCTTGTGGAATGATCATTCGGTCATAAAAGAGCGCTATACAAATACTAATATAATAATAATAATTGTTCACAATATATCTGGAATCCTTTTATAAAGAGTACTATTCTAATACCAGAATTCACGCATTGTATAGGTCCTAACATAACAATTTTCTCCTACCTCCAACATTGATTAAAATACACTGATAGGCATTTTAAGGTAAGAGAATAATTTTACACCATCATAGAATATTAATTGATATGTTAAAACAACGCTCAGCTTACAAATTGATATGTGAAATATTTTTTATTTTTAACCTTACAAGGATAAGGTTGTAGTACGAGTATCTTGCCTTGTCAAGTCATATATGCACTAATAGTATATCTTCATATAAATTTACTCATTTTCTGGAGGCATATTTGGAGATTGAATGATAAGTCTGATTCTCCCGAGGCCTTCGTTATTTAACTATATATGGCGACCCAATATAACTAGCAACACGCGATGTACTTAGGCGGTCAAATGTCGATTAAATTTAACTGACAAGTTAACCGATTACATACTTTATTATTTTATCAAGCTGATGGTTTAAAAATCGGGTGAGGTAGCTATGTGGCATTAAATTCAACGGTTTTTCTTTTCCAAAAGCAAGCTCCATCAACATCCTTGGAGTATTTATCTCGAATAATGTCAAATATTACGAGGCAATAAAATATAAAGCTGGTCTCGCTTCTAAAAAACTAGGTGTATTATATAGATCACGTCGGTATTTCAACGATAAGCCACTTCTTCTATATAAAGGAAAAATCCGACCTATCCTTGAATACGGCAGTCACCTTTCGATTGAAGCCCCAAAATACATATTAAACTTAATTGACTCAGTTCAAAGAAGAGCAATTCGTTTGATAAGCAATGGCACTCTTACGTCTAACCTGCAAACAATGGATCACAGGCTTAAGATTGGTTTACTTGGTCCTTTCTACCGTTATTACCACGGTAAGAACTAATTCCTCATGCACCCACCCACAACTGACAAACTCATCTTATGTCCATTTGTCTACTCGTTCACTTGCCGAACATCCATACACAGTTAATGTGTGTCGACCAAGAACTAGCAGTTTCCAAAGATCCTTCCTTAATGCCACTGGTAAGCATTGGAATGCTCTTCCAGCGTCTATGTTTCCTCCTTCCTACAATCTGGATCTCTTCAAGAAACAGATGAAAATACACTTGCAATCTCCCCAACCTACACAAACACGAACACAATACACGTTTCCCGCATGTAGCGTCTAGCCTTCCTGGCTGAGCGTCATAGAGTGCACTGGTCTTGACCAGCTGTGCTTTCCTGCATGCGATTACATAAAAAAATACATATAAAAAGAAAAACTATTTTTTTTTGCATATTTTCAAGCATTAACCTTAATTCGATAGAGAACTTTTTCTTGCATTTATCTCTTTATTGTTGTTTTGTACGCAAGTCGTTATAGAAGTGTAATTTTTCAGGAGCATTGTGTGAGTAACGAGGTTCATTATTGCCGCGAATATTCCCATCATACAATTTCTGAAGTGCAGGTTCTGGAGCCGGAAGTCGCTTCCAAGCGGGAAGCTTCATTAATGGGAACTTTTTTCCGCCAGGGGAAGAACCGGAAGTCTCACGTTTATATTTTAACTGGAAGTGAAGTCGCGTCAATATTAAGCGTCTTCAGAAAACACTTAATGTAGCTTATAATAGACACCTCTATCGAAGTTAGCTTGAATGAATCTATAAGTGCATTTATTGGCTTAGTTTTTGTATATAAAATATAATATACTATTATATATTTGTATTTTTTTAACATATTCCATATTTGGAGCATAAAAACACCACAAATTTGAATTTTACAGTTTTGTAAGCGCAGATTATCCATGCCTTGTCCCAGAACACTTCGTATCTCTAGAGGCTTATATGGGAACATAGATGGTTTACGGGACCATCAAGGGCAAGAGATCGCATTTTTGCATAGACTGCGGTTTGGAGTATCAGAGAAATATTCAGGTGTTTAATTATCAGTTTTTTTTAAGGAGATCGAATGATCAGTTTGACGCTTCTGAAGCCTGGATGAATTTGTTTTGTCCTTATGGGGTGGTTCAACCCTACCGGGGGCATGTGAAGAGCTTAGATTTAATTTAATCGATTTAAGAAAATCATGCTTGGTTGGGATGCGAACCGATAGCGTATGAGTGAAAAGCAAACGCTTCAACCACAGGACTTTGCAACCCACCAGTCCACTGGTTAAAACATTTGCTTTTAATTAATGTCTTAATCACGAATAAAATGAATTTATTTCATGCTTTGGTGAGAAACAAGTAATAACAATTATTAATAATATTTAAGCTATCGCTACGAAGGTAAAAATACATAAAATAACCCTTTAAAATGAACTGTCACTTACAACGCCCATTAAAAATATAATTAATTTAAGACTCCGCAAGTAACATGCCAAAACATTTGTTCGGAACATCTTGATGTACGGCTGTGAGACATGGTGCTTATCTGAAAATGATAAAAAAGACTAGAGGCCTTTGAGATGTGGTCATACAGAAGAATTCTCGGAATTTTCTGGAGAGACCACGTCACGAACAATGATGTTCTCAGGATAATCAAGGAATATAGGCACCTATTAAAAACCTTCTCAGAGAGGCGATCCCGATGGATCAGTCACATCATGCGCCACGATGGTCTTCTTCACGACTGACAAAGGGGCTGGTTGAAGGTAGAAACTGTAGACGGCGCCCTGGACGGGAGTATTTGCAGCAAGTGTTCGAGAACATTAGTTGTATCTCTTATGCTGAGCTGAAGAAATTTGCGGAGGACCGAGAGGAGTGAAGATCGAGATGCAAGATTCTGTTCCTGCAAACCAATTCACCGGATTGATACTACGAAAAAGATTAATAAAATATTTTCTAAATGGTTTGTTAAGAAAGTCATCCCGTAAATACAACACATTCATAGTGAATCCCTCAATCACCCAATATCTATCATTTGTGGTCGATGTAGGAATCCAGACTATAATTATAAATTTGTTGATGTACGAGATGCAATGCGCAATTTATCTAGTAAGATAAAATGCTATCACCATAAAATTTAAAAGTCTTATAGAATGTTTGACATTACAAGAAAAAATACTCTTTACGTATTTTTCATATTTTTTTATTTCTCAAAAAAAGTATACGATAGCGGTATATCAAAAAAATATAAGCTTGACAATGTCAAAATACAACAAGGCGTATTACTTGCTGTATCGAACGTTATTCATGTTTATAAAATATGTGCTATAAAAATGCAATAAAACATACTTTAGCGTAACAAAAAAAAAAAAATCGGCGATATATAAATAATTTAGTATTTCTGTCAAGTTTTCAATGTCTTTGCTATCGCGTGCAATGAAGCCTGACAATTTCCCAACCGATATTCCCTGGGGACATCTTGATCAACACGCATCGCTGAAATAAAACATTTCCTTCAGCGAAACTGTTCATAAAATGAAAACTTTATATTAATTTACTGCCAATAAAAGTATCGTTCTTACAAGCGTTTTTTTTTCAGCTGAAAATAAAATTTACTTGTAATGAAAAATGTTGAAATCACGCATACCCAAATGGAGACATTGTTATGCCAATAAATCCATAAATACGATGTTTTAAAGAAAAATTTATTATAATTTAATATCCACTGCGGAATCTGAGCATTAAGTCGTCACAAAATGCCTTCACACAGTCTGTCAGCTGCTATTATCTTTCTTCCGTTTTATGATATATTTGCACTCGAAGTATTGCCAAAAAATTAATATGCATTTTTCCCGACGGGCTGCATGAAGTATTTGTTTGCTTTTTTAATAGTCATTTTAAAGCTGAAAAAAAATCGCTAGCGAGTCTTTAAAATATCCCTAGTTGGCGTAAATTTGATCCTTCACCCGTAAAATGCAAATAATAGTTATAGTTCAATGGTCAAAGCGTCGTGGGTTCAATCCCCGACGGAGATTAAAAAATAAAAATATTTTTAATTGATGTCTGAGCTCTAAAACACTCCCAGTTGGTGCGAATTTGATCCCTCACCTGTAAAATGCCAGTCAAAGGATATTAATTAAAATTGGTGGTAGACTAAGGTCGTCCCGTGAAGACAACCCATTCATAGTAAATTCCTGTAATAAAAAGGATGATGCGTGTATCTCGGCTGTAGTATATAACGTTGGCGGATAAACACTCCACAATCAGCGTTTAGCCATATGTAGCATGGTAAGCGTCATAGAATTCCACAGATGAGGCTTCAGAATCATCATCTGTCGGTATTCTCCTGTGTGTGCTTACATAAATAAATAGGTTGTGATTTGGCTATACTCTCCAAATGTAAAACAAATATGGTTTGACAAATTTAGATTGTGAACTTCATGAATAAAAAAGGAATTAAAAATGTTTCCAATTATACTCGTTTTATAAAATAATGTTTATATAGTTGTGTGTGTCGTGTTCTTGTAGTCAAAAAAAATTCACTTAAAATAATTTCGTCTTTGTTATATTCAGTTATTATAAGCATATCTCTTGATTTAGTGGTTGATTAACCACTAAATTAGAATCTTGATTAACCATATGAATAAAATCAAGAAGAAGTTTCCTACAGTCAACAATGGAACTGGTCATACCTGATACTTGACATGACCAGGGTGGAATATATGGATGTCCCTTAACAGACTTCGGACAAGAGTATGCAAGACGAGGACACTAATGAAAGCCTGGCAGTTTTTATAGCGGACCGACTGAATGTGACTGCGGCCGGGGAAGAACCTGTCACACCTGCTGGAGTGGACGCTGCGTCTGGATAGCTGCACCCAGGAAGACCTGATGATGGCCGGGAGTAACGCCATCGACGTCACCCACTTCTGGGCAGACAGGATCTGACCCTGTTGTTTCCGACACGATTATATATACACTTGATTTAGTCAATTTAATTATTTTAATTAATAAACTTCTTTAATTATGCTATGTACTGTCATAAACATACGCGCATAAAAAATTATAAAAACATTTTATATAATTTAAATCGTTTATGAAAGATATCGTATAAACGAGTTCATTGTCCGAGTTTACTATTTGCTTTGTGAGAGTCCTCGGGGAAAGCAGAAGAAGGGGCTGCCGAGGCAGGAATGGATACCGCCTGTTATCAAATTAACACTTGAAATTTGCAAAGCAGATTGCGCTTTACGGAATTTATGAGAATTTCTTGCGCGGAAGACAACCACTGGTGTTAGCAATTTATGCTGAAGTCTAGTTTCAGTATGAAATAATATATTTTAAATTTAAATTTATAGTGTTTGTATGTTGGTAAATACAATTATGAAGAATTTTTTTTTATTTAGTTTTCAATTTAACATAAGATCGTTGATGAATTTTCATTTAAGTTATAATATATATATCACACGAAAAGTAAATTTTTATGTGTGTCGTTTATTCAAAACTTTGCTGAAAAAAAGTTTGACCGAACGATTATTAAACTATATAAACATTATTTGTCATTTTTAAATACTATCCTAATTCTACACATACTTGAACGGTTTTCAATGTTAAATAACTTCTTAGGTTTTCACGGCCAGATTTGATATTGTAGCTATTGGGTTTAGTCGTGTGTGGCGAATTTCTGTCAACCAATATTTCGACCACCGTTGCAGGGGTCTTCTTCAGGATTGAATATTTATTGTTGTAATATATATAAATAAATAATCAATCCTGAAGAAGACCCCTGCGGTCGAAAAATTGGTTGACAGAAATTCGCCACACACGGCTTAACCAAAAAGCCACAATATCGATTTTCAATGTATTTTTTCCCCGTTTTAATTCTCTATTTGCGTTGTTTAAAAATAAGGTCGATAACAAATATGTTTAATTAATATTCCTTTCACTTAAAAACTATTCGATCAAATATAAAAATACGAGTAATAAAGCAAAAAATGTTCGGTTTGTGTACAAAATGTAAAATAATTGAAAAAATAAATTTAAAATACTGTATTTGTTTATTAATGAAATAATAGAATAATGATTTAAAACAATTACAGTTTGAGCGATTGTACGAGTACAACAAACATAAAATTATTATTTCATAACAGTCAAAAGGAATATATTAAATTTCAAAGTCAATTATATACAATCGTGTTGGAACCAACAGGGTCAGATCCTGTCTGCCTAGAACTGGGCGACGTCGATGGCGTTACTCCCGGCCATCATCAGGTCTTCCTGAGTGCAGCTACTCGGACACAGCGCACACTTCTGAAGGTGTGACAGGGTCTATTCCACGCCGCAGTCACATTCAGTCAGTCCGCTGTAAAACTACCAGGCTTTTATTTGTGTCCTCGTCTTGCATACTCTGGTCCGAAGTCTGTTAAGGGACCTCCATATATTCCACCACTGGTAGGGTTCAGGGGCTAGATCCTCTTTCGGGGCAATCCAAGTATTCCCCTCAGTTGCGCTTCAATGAATAATTCAGGAGTCTAGAATTCTTGTATTTTACGAGATATCACTAAAACTTAACAACAACTGAGCATATTAGTGAAAATAAAATTCAATTATCGTTTCACTGCCGGACTAAAACTAAATAATAAAAATACCGTACATAAAAAAACTATTTTTTATGTACGTGTATGTAAAGTTATGGAATATAAATCAGGACAAAACGTGTAGTTTCCACCTTTTTTCTCAGAATTTCAAATTCAGCTTGAAGTTTGACCTTGAACCGTTTCTCGCTCTTGTTGAATTTTTTATGCCTAACACAACTTTATAACATTAAAATATTTAAAAACGTACTTAAATTAATCAGACCTGATGTAAATGATGATGATCACCATGTAAACAAGAATTACGTAAAGTGTCATTCGTCACAAGCAGTTTTAGTAGTTTTAAAGACAAATGGCTTGTGTACAAGATAAGTTTGGAAGTACAGTTCATTATTAGTTGAATAAATATATGACTCAAATAAGTCAACTGGATTTTTTTACAGTATGTGCTCCATATTTGAAGCATGAGGTTACCACAAACTGTCGTTTCACAGTTCTTTAACGTAAGTTGTCCTAGAACACCTGTATACCTGAAGGTGTCCGCATGGGCACATAGATGATTTCTAGGAGTCTCCATAACAAGATCCAGAGAAATAAAGGGGACAGGGGTGTTCAATAATCAGTGTTCTTAAGAAGATCGGATGATCAACCCGACGCTCCCGAGACCTGGAAAATTATGTTTTGTCTTTAAAGAAAAGCCAAGCTTAAGGGGGCAAGTATAGAGCTTAGATTTCCTTAAATAAATTTAAAAAATAACAATTTTGAACTGGATTTGAACCGACAGCGTCTGAACGAGAAACAAACGTTTTAACCACTGGTCTATACCGCCCGACAAAAGATTACCTAAAGTTTTCTTGTCTTTTTATATTGACATTCATCATTGAAAACATTGTTGAAGAATATTTAATAATGTTTTTCTTGATTTATCATATTTTCATAAATATAAGTGTGAGGCTCTGCAGGTACCAGCATGGAACTAAACACACCTAGTCAGCTCGGTGTATACATATCCAGCCGGAAGTCCATAATCTCGAGCGCCGAGTTACGCGATTACGCAACTACTTTAGACTCCTTTGTGTTTGCCTTATTAAGGCTGTAGTTTATAAGTCCAGGGCCGCCTACGTGCGTAAGTTCGCCCACAGACTAATTCGCGAAAAACTTTGCGAGTTACCCATTATTTATTGTGAACCATATCCGCGCAGTGTAAGGGAGGCTCTAATTAAAGAAGACTGTGTGTGACTTTACTGTGTTATCACATGCAAAGGAAATTTTCAGTTTCACTAAATGAATTGCTTACAATTATTTTTATCGAGCTATAAGGACATATTTTTAAATTTTCTTAGGCCTTTAGCCCCACGGGCCGGTCACTTTGAACCTGCGTTCCTTAAAAAAACTTATAAATGCATTGTTTTTAGAGCACATTCTATTTATATGAGCTAAGAGCTTTTGTGAGCAACATCAAATGTACAGTGTAAAAGTAATATACTTAGACGTTAAAAATTGGATTTCTTTGCCGAAGATCGCCGAGTATATAGAAAATGCACATTAGTTAGACTTCGTGGAGATGTATCCAACCAGTTCGAACCTCTGTTGGGTTACAGTGTAACCCAACAGAGTGTAACCGTTACACTAAAGAGTCTTTCTCTGCTTGACTCTTATATTATAAGGTCTTTATTCATTCCTTTGAATATACTATTTTACTGAATCATGACGTCACCACAAAGCACAGTTAATACAGTTTCATCATCTCACAACTGTCATGATTTATGTCTCTTACCAACTCGTCTTTGAACCTTTAGCTCCGTCAAATATATATGATCATACAAATAGTTTTCAATAACGAAAGTTTAAGTATTTGAATAATAGTATAAAAAATCAATTGAAACGATCTAGCTATATATGGCAGATAAGATAGCAGTAATGTCGTAAGGGCGGCTTAAAACAAAATACGGTTTTACGAAGCCATTACCTAACCAAATACTATCCTCGCTCAATTTTGCTTAACCTCTGTAATTTGTTGAGTACTCTAATAGGCCGAAGATATGTTTTGAGACAAGGCTAGGACAATAACACCTGACAAAACCAAGTGGCAGTTATTTGGGGTGACTAAATTTTCCAAAAATATAACAGAGAGATGATTTTTTTAAATTTAATTTTTATCTGATATTCATTTTAGCATGCTCTTTATTGTCTGCAGCATATTATTGGTCTTAACTCTATGCCGTTATTGATAAATAGAGACTACGCTCTGCCTTGACTAGTACAAATGCTGCTAATCATTGACAAGTAATGGAGCATCATGAGAGATGGCTGAGTGAGTGAGAACACTAGCTAATACTAGATACATGACTAATGCACCAATTCCATCGTAGTAATTTGGACGTATATACACAGTGTAATAATATCGGAGTTGGGATTAGTAATGATCAAATGTAGGTCATACAATATAATATGCTTGATCAAGTAATGCAAGAAGTTTGTTGAGCTTACATGAAGTTAATGATAAATTAATAATTTTTTATATCGAGTATATATGACATTGTTTTAAATGTAATTAATTACAATGCAATTAAATTATCGTAATAATTTAGTTGAGTGTTTTATGATGTTAATTTTTTTGAAAATTCAGATGCAGTTATTGATTACCAATATTGGGCATAAGATGGTTAAATTTTTTGAGAAAAAACGAGAAAAGGGAACGGAAAAATTGGTATGTAGAGTCAGTTAAGAGATTAAGATGGACCCGGTTGAGACATGTTCTTCGATTGCCGCAGGTGAGTAGTTACTATACTTAAAAATAATCATGGTACTTTAGCATTATACCTTGACATTTACTAGAGTCTGGGGTTTAATTGAAGTTGAAATATTTTACATCACTTAATGGAAGTACAAGCTAGTAGTTAATTTGAGATAACATGTAAAAAAACTAAAAATTATCTTAATTATCAACTATTTAGGTCCAAATTAAGGATTTTTTTTTATATTTTCTTAAGTAAGCTGCTTTTTTGGCTTTTAGCTTTGGATGTCGTGAAAGTGTCTTAGAAACGATAAATATAATATAATTGGTGTAGTTTTGGAAAACAGAGCTGAAATGCGATGAGACGATAAGCATGTCAGCTGACAGAGCTTTGTGGAAGCAGTTTGTAACAACCGCATACTCCAAGTTGAGAAGCGAATATTGAAATAATGAATAATAACAACAAGTCTTTGATGGTTGGTGTAATATCTCAATGTATGGTGCGGATGCAATTTTAAATAAATTTTGAAAAATTTATATTATACCAGCCAAGGGGTATAGTTTAGAAATGGGTGATGGTTTGAGGCAGCCTGTGACGACTCTGCATGCATCATTCAGGGCAGTATCCACTTGATTACAGTGGGCTGATCGACCCCACACTGGTGCCGCATATTCTCCGGCTGAGAAACAAAGTGCTAAAGCTGAGGTACGAAGAAGGGGTGGTTGGGCTCCCCAGTGAGTGTTGGTCAGTTTGCGGATGAGGTTGTTCCTTTTTGAAACTCTCTTTTTGGTGTTGCTGCATTGACGCCTGAAGGTAAGGGTGCGACCTAGAGTGACTCCGAGGTATTTTGGATGGTCGCTATGTTCCAGTACTCTACCTTCCCACGTGACACGAAGCTTTCTGTTAGCTTCCCTGTTTCTAAGGTGGAAGCAGCAGACTTGTGTCTTTGATGGGTTAGGTTTGAGATGGTTGGTTTCGTAGTAATGGGACATCTCGTTGAGTCCCTGGCTTAGGATGTCCTCAACTTCTTCAAACGTTACTGCTTGTGCTGCCAAACTTAAGTCATCCGCATGGCAACCGGAGTTGGTAGAACAAAGGAAAACCTCGAGCGGTGGGGAATGCTTCGGCAGGGAGAGACACTATTGTGCGACTGTGGAGACCTGCAGACCGCCTCACACCTACGATGCTGCTCCATATGCCCAACAAGTTGCACATCTCAGGACCTAATGCTGGGCATCACACGAGCTATCGATGTTGCCAGATATTGGAAAAAAATAATTTGACGTCGCTGATACGAAGAAGAAGAAGAGCAGTTATTTGTGTTTTTTTTTATAATACAGGTAAAAAAACTTTCCATTCGCTATCTTTGCCAATTATGAAGAAAAATCTTGTGGTTTTTGTTTTCGTAATGTAATACTAATATCAGTTTCAATATGTTGCTGCTACGTTATAAGATATATTGTGACATCAGCATTATAAAGCCCTTCCTGACTGGTACCGAAAACCTCGATATGCAATCTTTCGTCTCTTAATATCTGTTCGCTTGTCGTACATGTATGTGTCGCATTTTGTCATTTTTTGGAGAAGTCCGGTCACGGGTGTGACGTTAGTAATGTAGATCCCTACTTGCAGCGCTGGGTGTCACCGAGCGCGGCGACCGGGGCAGTCAGTCGTGTGCCGACGGCGGCGAGATCGCATTGCTGTTGGCCCGGCCTGAAGGCTGTGAGTACGTCTGGGCTAAAAGTTTGTAAAGTTATCGAAATATATACAGGCGAACCTCGACTTTCGCACATAATTGGTTCCTGAAAATGTGTGCGAAAGTTAAATGTTCGAAAGTAGAGGGAAGAAAAAAAAACACCAAAGATTGTATATACTTCAAAAATTTTATTTGTCAAAAATTACTCAGTACATATTAAATTGAAATTATATTTTTTTAACGAAATTGTCAAGAGTTTTTGTATATATTTTTTTCTTTTCTTCATAGAGAGTTCTGTAACACGCAGTGCTATTATGGATCTCCCTACGCACTTTAGATATGCGTTCTCCATTTGGGTCACATTCTTCTATAATATTTAAAAATTTCTCAATATGCTTCGTTCAAGTTTTTTAATGTTAAGGTATTAGGTATTTCTTCTGGTTCTTCTTCCTCACTTTCGTTTTGTACGTATGAACTAGAATTTTCATTCTCGTGACGATCCATAAGAAATTCATTTGACAATGGTTGCATTAATTTAGAAAAAGAAAAAAAATAACAAAAGGCTTCAATAAGGCTATTGTTTCCCTCCACTTTAAAATGTCAGAACCGAAAAGTAACAGTAAGGACTCACTCACACACAGTTTTATACTGGAAATGCGACTAAATTTTCATGTACTTTTGAGAAGTGTAAAGTGAGCGAAAAATTATAAATTAGTTTAGTTAGTTTTTACATGCATCACGTAAGATCACATAAGATAATCTTACGTGACTTTTGTGATCCATTTAAAAACAAGGTAAGGTAAATAAATAATTATTTGTTATTTATAATGGATCTCAAAGTGAACGCTTAAAACATTGAAAAATTATAAATTATAACCGCATTTTTAAGAAATTATGTTGTAACGTAACCCCATTGAATTGTTTTTTTTTTCTAAAATTTTTTTTGGTAAATTCTTTCGCAGGTCTAACACGAATCTTTAATGTAATTTATAAGTATATATTGCATTCATTGTAGTAAAAAAATTCTTAAATGTTTTGTGAGCGAATATTTTAGCTTCCCAAAAAATGGCGCATATTTCAGTTCATATCGAATAATTTTCAAATTCCGTCCTGTGTGTGTGTGATACCATTATAAATTTAAAGCTTACACAATCTTACGATTATGACATGTCTCTGAACAAATAATCGGGAAAAAAAATAAACAGCGGATATGAGGATTTCAACAAATGATCTTACACAAAATGTTCATTTCTTTTGTCAAACGCGATGTCCATTCGACCACTTATGCCACCTCATATCTGCGTATAGTTTATTGTTAATGATACTTATATTTTACCGGCGAGTATAGCTCAATGGTCAAAGTGTTTGCTCTGCAAGCGAAAAGTCGTGGGTTCGATCCCCGACGGAGATTAAAAAAAAAATTCAATCGATTTCTGGGCTTTAAAATACAACAAAAACCCCGCTTGGTGTGAATTTGATCTCCCATAAGTAAAATGCCAGCCTATAAATTAAAATTGGTGGTAGACGAAAGTCTTCCCGTGAAGACCACCCATTCATAGTAAATTCCTGCCATAATAAGGATGATGTTGGCGGATCAACACCACATGCAGCGCTTAGCCATATGCATCAAAGTAAGCGTCATAGAATTCCACAGATGAAACTTCAGAATTACTATCACCATCTGTCGGTATTCTCCTGTATGTGTTTACGTAAAAAAAACGCACTTTTATATTGAATTAAATGCAGCAATTATGTAAATTTTATAAATAAGTGATATTATTAGATAAGCGCCGGCCAAAAATTAATGAACATATTTTCTATTATAAATTGTGACACGATTAATTTCACAAATTCAAAATACAAACAAGCTAGACAGCAAAATAATTCAATGAAATTGAATTAAGAAGTGTAAAGGGGCTAAAAATATATTTTAGCTTGAAGCAAACTCTAAAACAAAACATTTTTGTATTATTTCGGGAAAAAAATAATTAAAAAACTATTTTTCAAAAATGTGCGAAATAGCGAATTGTGCGAAAGTCGAATGTGCGAAAGTCGAGGTTCGCCTGTATGTCAATGTGCTTCGGAAAAAGTATTTGTGTTGTTAATCTGCTCCTCATCTTGCCACCACGCAATTAAATAACAAAATTATAGAGAGGAGGAATAACTTAAATGAAAAAAAAAAAAAATTACTTACCATCTAAAATGTATCGTTTCTGTTCATGTGATAATGCATTTTGAAAATATTAAATTTTCTGCATTTGTCAAAGACACAGAATAAGACTGAAAAGGAGGAAGAAGAAAAGGACTTAACTCTTTTGCCTTTTGCTGAAAACGTTTATGATTTATGGTGGTAACAAAGTGGAAATAATTTTTCTTATTTTTGGTTTGTGTATGCCAAAGAAATGCGTGAATAATTTGCGCGAACGCAATGTCCGAACGCTTGAAAATATAACCCTGAAACTGAGCATTAAGGTGATCAATTGTTCGGACAAGTTGATTCAATAAATAAAATATTTAACAATAGAGTTTTACCAATCTTTTATCAGCGATTTTGAAGCACGAAAATGTTATTTTAAGCTGTTTCGAAAATAAATAGTAATAATGTTTCTAATTAAATAGTGATCCAAAATACATAAGTGGCTAAGTTGGTATGAGTGAGAATCAATATGTTAATAATAAATAGTTTTTTTTTAATGATTTTCTTATTCATTTTCTATTTGAATCTAATGGCAACATCAAATTTTCAATACAAAAATACAATGTATGGCGTTTCGATTGATATTTTTCTTGATAAATTAATTATTGATGAAATAGTTTAACATAAAGAAATATCCGAAACGAGGAAATACGCAGAAGAACTCAAGTAGTGGATGCTACCCAACGAATAGGCACACTCAAGTGGCAATGGGCAGGTCATATCTGTCGAGGAGACGACGGTCGATGGGGAAGAAAAGTATTGGAATGGCGCCCAAGAACTGGCAAACGAAGCATTGGCCGACCGCCTACAAGATGGACTGACGATATAAGAAGAATAGCGGGAGTGACCTGGATGCGGAAGGCGGAGGATCGAAGAGGATGGAGACTCATGCGGGAGGCCTATGTTCAACAGTGGACGGACACAGGCTGATGATGATGAAAGAAATATATTACACATTTTGTTCTTTCTTTTCAAAATAATTCAATTCAATTTTATTCAATTTTATTTATTTTTTTCCTTGCAGAAACATTACAAATTTTATCAATTCAATGCATTTCTGAAGTACAATAATATAAATACAATAATATACTATAAAATATAAATACAATAGTACCATAAATGTGGTATCAGGAGACTCAAGATAAACAGTTTAAGTATATGGGTCATAACAAGGCATTATTGTCACAAAATAAAACGTGTAACATTTCGCCTCCATAAACACCAGTACTGAATTTAAAGCAATATAACACTAAATATGTCAATATCTTCAACCACTGTTCACTGCGATTCTTTCGTCTTATGCGTATCCAGGAGGCTCCATAGCGAAGTCGCGATGACCCCGACTTTGAAAGAAGTTGACAGCGTCCGCCTGCTGATAATCCTCCTGATATCCAAGGATTGAATGCAGCGGTCGCTGTAGGTGTTTTGAAGATACGCCATAACGTTTTTGAAGGAGCAAATCATCAGACATGTTTCTTTTTCCGCATGCGGAGAGGCGCGACTCAACTTAGAACGTTGAACTTCTCCGGAAAGATTGCTCGGGGGACTCAGGTCCTCCAGTTCCTCGAACGATGATTCGTCCCGGCTGAGAACGGGAGTCCTTGGGAGCCTTGCTCGAAACAGCAGGGGCTCGTATTTAATATTCAGCGTAGGTAGCCGGAATTGATTTGCACGCTCGAGGTATTCTGCGGGAAGTTGTTTGGGTGGACAAACGGATTTCATCATCCATCCCGCATCCAACAGCCTTTACAAACGGTGATCAAACGATTTATTTGCGATATCACAATCGCAACAGTTCGCCATCCTGTAGAATGACTTCCGGTTCATTTGGAATAAATACAATACAACAGATATTCCAAAATAACATTACGAGATTGAAAAAAAAACGCATTAAAATCCTAGAAAAGTTCATTAAAACTGGGTCATTATTTTTTGTCGGGACAATTAAAATTTCCCCTGAAATTCAATTAACTCGAGGAATTTCTGCTGAATTTTTTTTATTAAAAGTATGAGATTACCATATTTTGTAGGTGTTTTTATTTTATTTTCAAATACTGAGAATAGTGGCAACTATGAGATCACCAATAATATCCATCCTTATCAATTTATCACACACTTAAATATACATGACAAAATTATTTTCGTATGCAGCGTCTAGAATGCTTGCTGAATTGTGTTTGCTATGTTGAAGTCTCATCTGTGAATTATATGACGTTTACCATATTACATATGGCTTAGACATTCACCTATCATCCTTATTAATACAGGAATTTACAATGAATGGGTGGTCTTCAAGGAACGGTTTTCGTCACCCACCAATTTTAAGTAATAGGCGTTGACTGGCATAAATGGGTGAGAGATCAATTTCACAAAAACCGGGGGTATTTCATAGCTCAGAAATAATTTTTTTATTAATCTCCGTCGGGGATTGAACCCATGATCTTTGGCTTACCAAGTAAGCACTTTGACCCGCCGGCGGTTGTGGACATTCCATTATTTTTCAGTTTTCTACAGACATACTATGATAATATAATTGCACATATCAAAACATGTAATTATCATAAAACTATAATTACTTTTCAAACCGGCGGAAGGTCGTGGGTCAATCCCCAACGGAGATTAAAAAAAAAAAAAGGGTTTTTAATCGATTTCTGAGCTCTAAAATACCCCGGTTGGTGTGAATTTGATCCATCACCAGTAAAATGTCAGTCATAGCCTATTAATTAAAATTGGTGGTAGACGACAGTCGTCCCGTGAAGACCACCCATTCATAGTAAATTCCTGCAATTATAAAGAATGATGCGTGAATCTCGGGCTGTAGTCTATGGCGTTGGCAGATCAACACTTCACATGCAGCGTTTAGCCATATACACTATGGTTAGCGTCATAGAATCCCACAGATGAGACATCAGAATTACTATCACCATCTGTCGGTATTCTCCTGTATGTGTTTACATAAAAAAAAAACACGATAACACTTAGCCGGGCTTGTAATTACGTGTAATAAATGTTTCATAATTTTAGCTCTGAAAAGTGATATGAATGCTAAATTGTATGTTCACTGGAAAATAACGCACATAATTATCGTTTGAAAAATGATTTACAGTATTTTTATCAAAGTGCCGTCATGGCATCTATCATTATTCGATGTTATAATATTGCGACATGCAATATTTGTCTGCAATGACACGAAATGTTTTTTCAATTAAAACATTTTGATTACTCAGCTCATATAATTAGATAATCCTCTTCGATATGCTCAATATATATTGCGCTATTTTAATGGAAGACAATTTTAATATATAGTTTAACATCCTCCTCTTTAAGTTTGTTATTGAATTGCGTGGTGGCAGGACGAGGAGCAGATGAACAACACAAAGACTTTTTCAGAAGCATATATATATTTTCTATAAAGTCTACAAACTTCCGGCCCGTGTAGAATAACATGCCGGTACGGCCATAATACGAGCTTTTCACGGTTGGCACATAATTGACTGCGATCTATATAACTAGTCCTCCTAACGGCATTACAAAATTACAACACATGCGTGTCCGATGAGCGAACGAAAATAAGAAACGAAAGATCGCATATCGAGGTTTTCAGCAACAAGAATCCTGCAAGGGCTATATCATGCTGATATCAACTTGTATGTAATAATAAATGTATATAATATTTTAATATTTACTTTGACATCCATTTTATAGTTCCTGATAACCTTCCACAATGGTACCATGCTTTAAAAGAATAAATGTCCTAGTTCTCCTTTTGATTTTCTCTAGTATTACAAACTTCCATGTAAAAAATATAATTAACTATTTTGTGGAAAAAAAAAAAAAATTAACTTTCTGAACGGCACACGAAAATAAATAAAATCGACCGTTTGCATATGCGGAACACGTCAGTCATTTTGTGAGTTTATATATCACGATTTAAAAAGCGCGTCGATCTCGATGAAAAATGGTGTGACTGCGATAGACGTTCTTAGAAAATTTTGATGAAACAGCATTTTTAAAGATCCGCTCAGGGAGGTTTGCTCTTACACAGCTGGGTGCATCTGCACAAAAACGTTTTGTGCGACACAAAAACAATCTTTAGAAATGCGAATATCGCAGCATCTTGCATATTACTTTGGATGCCTGCTCGTAATGAAGTTAGAATGAATATATATTTAAAATATTTTATTTATTATTCGAATAAAAAATTTAATATAAGCTGTATAACAACATACGTAATGATAAAAATACTGAGCACAGATTAATTAATATTAGATAATGTAAAAAACAATCACATATTACTTACAAATGATGACAATATATACCTATTATATTTTTACATATACTAAGTGATAAATCATCTTCTTCTTCGTAGTATCAATCCGGTGGATTGGTTTGCAGCAACAGAATCTTACATCTCGATCTCCATTCCTCTCGGTCCTCCGCAACCCTTATCAGCTCAGCATAAGCGCTACAATTTATGTCCTCGAATACTTGCTGCAAATACTCCCGTCTAGGGCACCCTCTACAGTTTCTACCCTCAACCATCCCCTCCACAATATCGTGAAGAAGACCATCGTGGCTAAATAACTCATCTAAATACGTTGAATTATGTTTTTAATTACTAATAAATGTAATTTGTACGCTTACTACTGCTTACTCTTTTTTGAATTGTGAACAAATGTCATACATCATATTTTTTTATGTTAACACATACAGGAGAATACCGTTAGATGGTGATAGTAATTCCATGACGCTTAACCATGGCGTATATATGGCTAAGCGCTGCATGTGAAGTGTTGATCCGCCAACATCAAAGACTCCAGCCTGAGATTCACGCATCATTCTTACTGTAAAAGGAATTTACTATGAATGGGTGGTCTTCAAGGGACGACTTTCGTCTACCACCATTTTTAATTAATAGGCTTTGACTAGCATTTTACGGGTGAGTTTAGTATTTTAGAGAGGTATTTTATAGCTCAGAAATCGATTACAAATCCTTTTACTTTTATTCACGGTCGGGGATCGAATCCACTACCTTTGGCTTGCAAAGCAAACGTTTTGATCATTGAGCTATACCCTCTGGCAGATAAGTTGAATATTATAAATATGGTAAATTTTTTCATTGATTATTTCCTTAGCTAAATGTATTTTAAGTATCGAAAAAATACACGTTCTTTATTCTAACTCCTTTTCGAAGGCTCATAGTAATATCTCCTCCGCCGAGGGTCTTGACTTGTTCTCCATATCGGAGAGACATCAAATGGTTGTTGCCTCGAACGGTCCATTACTTGCGATGTTTTTGAATTTTGCATCGAATAAGCTGCGGTTAGTCTTGAAGCAATGGGAGCTTTCAGGGGACAAGATCTTCAGACGCCTGTACTAAAAGCTCTACAATCACGATCTCATGTACTTGAGCACCATGCAGAATATTGTTACGATCAATGGATAGATAACGTCAAATTGGTCATTTTTTGCCTAGAATAAATTCAAAAGTTATGTACCTTTGTTGGATAAAAACATACAACCACATAAAGTACTTTTTGTTTTCGACGTGATTGTATATGTGATAAAATGGGATAAAAGATATTTGATAATATAATGAAATGAAGTAAATATTTTGTTTTATATGTATTTCTATCATCATAATAAGTTTCTTTCTGCTCATTGTTGAACATATTTTTTTAGCATGGATCTCTACTCCTCGCAAAACTTCATTGTTTATTCTTCATCGTATTATCAATCCGGTGGATTGGTTTGCAGCAACAAAATCTTGCAACTCGATCTCCATTCTTCTCGATCCTCTGCAAAACTTTTTAGCTCAGAATAAGAGCAACAACTCATTTCCTCGAACACTTAATATAATTAAGTGTTTGAGGACATGAGTTCATCACTTAAATACCGTGTCAGGCGCCCTCTGGAGTATCTACCCTCAACCATCTCTTCCACAATGTCGTGAAGAAGACCATCGTGGCGCATGATGTAACCGATCCATCGGGCTTACCTCTCTGAGATGGTTCTTACTAGGTGCCTATCTTCTTTGATTATGCTGAGAACCTCATTGTTCTTGACGTAGTCTCTCCAGGAAATTCCGAGAATTATTCTGTATAACCATATCTCAAAGGCCTCTAGTCTTAATTTATCACTTTCAAATAAGCAGCATGTCTCACTTTATTATAAACTAGTAATAAAATTACATATAATATCTTATTTACAGTCGCTTTGATAATTTTTTTTTGATCTATTTCAAATACATTTGTTAAATGAAAAAAACACACTAAAAAAGTTTTAAATCTTTACGAATTATTTAATTAGTTATGCTTAAATTTATTTCACTCATTGTAAAAACTAACCTTACGAAAAAATTACAACCTTGTATCTAATATAAAAACTACTAGAAATTGTAAAAAATTGATTATTTATTTATAGTTTTTATATAGTTGGCATGACGTACATTACTTTTTATTCCTAGAATTTACTTCGTTTAAAATAGCTAAAATGTGATATTTTGTCCATTTCAAAATTTTCAGTTGAACTGGATATTCATTTTGAAGTAGTTAAGAATTTGCAGAATTTATGAATCATTATATAGGCTCACTCTAAAATTATTGGCAATAGCCGTACCCTTTATTCCACGAATTCTACTAGGGAAAATTATTTCCATAACTAAACTTTGGGAGTGTGAAACGTTCTAGTATATAGTCTATTACCAAGGCTTATCAACCTTCTTTAATTCAACATTTGATAAGCAATATTTTTAAAAGTCTAAATTTTAATTAAAGCGCATTTCGCATGCAATACAAAAATTTTGTCATTGAAAATCTGTTTTTTTTTATTGATTTCAAACACGAGGTAAATTAACATTCGATTTATAAAACGTTCTATGCGTAGAAAGTAAAACTAAGAACGTTTTATGGTTCGTCACACTAACAATGTTCCTTGGTCAATAGTTATGAACTGGATTTTAATAATTAAATATGTCTTATTGGGTTATATTTTTTTTTGACTAAATTGTCACATTTAACGGTTATGAAAGCAATGATGAATAAAGGGCATCACATCTGAATTATAAATTTAAAATCGCGTATAATTTTTAAAAAGCCGAATAAAATGAAATATTTTTAATTAATATGTATATTTTTTTATAAATATTCCCGGTTGGAGTAAGGCTGATCCATAATAGGCGTAGTTAAGTGCATTATGTGGAATGTTGATCTACTAACGTCATAGGCTACAACGCAGAATTCACGAATTACATATTTCTTACAGTTTTTATTTTAGAATAAAGTAGTGTTCTCGAGACGACTACCAGTAATAATAATTATTAATAACTTATAAGCTTTTATTCATATTTTTTAGCAAATGCATTCACTTCACATCAACCGGGGGTATTTATGGAGCTAAGATATCGATTTTTATTTTCAACTTTATCGAGTTTTAGTATGCAAACTTAAACAGTGCGCCATAATTGCCGGTATTCTATTTGTACACAATAATCAGGAATTGTTTTATAGTGTTTAAATACATGAAAAAGATTGATACAATGCAACCATTTTTCAGGCGACATTTTTCATCATGCTTAAGAAACAGAGAAAGGCCTATCATTTGAAAGTGCCTGTCTTTAGCATTCTTGTTCACCTTGACGGGTCCGTCCAGTCACCGGACCAGCAGCCTCCGGCCGAAGATCTAAGGCTAATGGTCCATTAATAACTGGGGCACGCATCCTCGGCCGGAGACGACCAAGTTGGGCCGTAATTCCAGCAAAAGGGAGCCTTCAAGAAGAGGGAAAACTTACGACGATACCGGCTAACGGGACAGGGCGTGATGGATGGCGATGATGAATCCCGAGATCCCGGCAGAATTAACAATATTACGCAATATTATATGAATGGATTTAATTAAGAAATTATCAAAATATAGCAATTTTTACGTTCGCAAAATAACGAGTATTTTCAGTATGAATCAAAACTGGTTCACAGCTATGATCTATTCGTATATGTAAGATCGTTATCACAATATTTTCAGGATTTATCAATCTAGCAGGAATCCATCAAACTAGACTCTTAAGTTAAAATATCATCATCTCTATGTGCTTACGAAGAAAAGATGAATATTAAAGTATTTTCTCTCAAAGAGCTAAATATACATTGGCTATAACTCTCATTAACTTTAAGAAATATATACAACGTTACGTTTCATGTGAGCCTCGTTTGTATGTAAATATTATTTGTTTTTTAAATTCTTTTGTTGCACATGCTTGACTCTAACTTTACTGGCGTCAAATAACTAATAGATTGGACGTTCATTAAGTTATTTCAAGTATGTCTAATAAATGATAAATATTATTTATTTGATTAAGTTATTGGAAAATGAACATGGAAACAACTAAAGCCATGATAAATAGTCATATTTCGCAGACTTTTCATCCTATTTCCATTAGAGGAACACAAATTGAAGTTTAAAATGACATTACCTATCTAGGACAAGTAATACAACTAGGACGAAAACAAATCTCAAAACATATCGACAGGCTTATGCAACTGGGATGGGCATCATTTGGAAAACTTAAGTACATTTTTAAAGCGAAAACTAAGCCGTTAAACCAATGCATTCCCCCTGTATTAAGTTAAGGCGAAGAGATGTGGAATCAAACAGCAAGTCTTACCCATAAAACAAAGGTCGCCCAGCGTGGTATGGAGAGATCCGTTCTCGAAGTGTCACTAAAAGATACGAATCGTGGATATCCGCAAAAGAAATCAAGTAGTGGATGCTACCCAACGAATAAACACACTCGAGTGGCAATGGGCAGGACATATCTGTCGAAGAGACGACGGTTGATGGGGAAGAAAAGTATTGGAATGGCACCCAAGAACTGGCAAACGAAGTATTGGCCAACCCCCTGCAAGATAAACTGACGACGTAAAAAGAATAGCGGAAGTGACCTGGATGCGGAAGGCGGAGAATCAAAAAGAATGGAGATTCACGCGGGAAGCTTACGTTCGACAGTGGACAGATACATACTGATGATGATTATGACACAAATGTGACTAGAGTGGACAGAGTTCGAAATGAGCATATTCGGGGTTCATTTCGGGTGGCCCCCATACCTGAAAAGATAAGGAAAAACTGCCTAAGATGGTATGGACATGTGACACGGAGAAATGAGGACCACATGGTGAAGAGACCCCTTAACATACCCACGTTGAGAAGAAGACCTAGAAGAGCGCAGGCAACCTGGACTGCATCTGTGAACAAGGATCTGAAAACCCTTGGCTTGACCGAGAACGCAACGCAGGATAGACAGACATGGTGATTTTGCACAAGGAGATCCGACTTCAGATGATGGGAAATGGCTAGGATATAGAAGAAGATGATTATGACACAAACTGAAAACCTGCCGGGTTTGGATAAGCAAACTGCATGACATTCACATAACGAGTCATTAATAATACCGGACAGGGGAGAGTATATTATATCATCCCGCACCGTGACCGTGATGCTCGCAAGGAGGGCCGGGAGTACTCATGGTACGGACTCCCCTCAACTCCGAGGGTTAATTCACTTCATAGTTTATCGCTCGCAATATCGTTACGGGGTCGCCAGCACGCGCTAGAGACGGTTACAAAACGATCCGACTTTGCTTTATGGAATCGACGTCGTTGCTTTTCATTGATGTTGCAAAGTGGCTCGCTGAACTTGGTTACATGAAAGTTTATAATAAATTTCGAGATTAGCGTTGGTCGTATCTAAGCCTGCTGAAAAAATGTTTTGGTTTCATGCCCAGTTATGTAAGCTCATATGAGTTATGGAAGTAATAAAGTGCCAAAAAACATTACACATTGTACGTGTTTTCCTTTATAAAATGATAAACTACTTCTTCGTTTTAAAATTCTCATTTTGAAATGATTGATATTTAATTATATATATCATGTATGAGAGCAAAAATAAATAGTTTTCGACTTTTACCGGTTCTATGATGCTCAATTGGTTTGGCTGGATGGTGCATTAAGAAAATATGTGAAGTGATTTCATGAACATAAAATTAATTCATTTCTTTATAAAAAAAAAAACAAAAGGCCACTATTTTTTACATCAGCTCAATTTTTTTATGTAAACACATACAGGAGAATACCGACAGATATTAAAGTAATTCTGAAGTCTCATCTGTCGTATTCTATGACGCTTAACCATGGCGTGTATATGGCTAAGAGCTGCATAAACTACAGCCCGAGATTCACGCATCATCCTTATTATTACAGGAATATACTATGAATGGGTGGTCTTCACGGGATGAATTTCGTCTACCATCAATTTTAATTGGTAAGCTACGGCTGGCATTTTACGGGTGAGGGATGAAATTCACACCAATATTTTAGAGCTCAGAAATTGATTAAAAATCTTTTTTTTCAATCTCCGTCGGGGATCGAGAACCCACAAACTTTGGCTTGCAAAGCAAATGCTTTGAAAATTGAGCTATACCCGCCGGCATAGTTACAACCAAATTGTGTCTTCATTACATATTGTATAGCACTACGTCGTTAAACTTTTTTTTCTGTGACAATACTGTAAGTAAAGAACAAACTAAATCTATTTGAACAAAACATTGTAGTACTATCATGTGAAGAGGGTTAGAAAACCTTTTTACGAGTTGTATTGCAAGAAGCTAGGACTAAAATGGAATATTTTCTTCATAAAAATTGTATCATAAGAAAATAGTAAAACAATGTTTGAATTTAATCCATTTTTACGTTATTAATTGGAGTTTTTCCGTAAGTGATTAAACAGTGCTCATTGTGATCCATATTGAAACAAGGTACGAAATACGAATTTATTTAATAAACAAATGGATTTCAAAGTAGGTTGGCTATTTTTAATTGTGATATTTTAATTTTGTGTTCGGCAGTTATAGTTACATTTCAATGAGGCTGCATTTTAATTACTTATTTATATTTGCATTCCCCTGTAAGGTTAAGTGGAAATGAAAAAGTTTATTAGCATCATAAAGGCTAATGAAATCAAATTCATTGCTGCTGCCGAAAGGAAAAACCAGTTTTCATGCAAATACAGTACCTTTGTTTGTTTTTCAAGTGCACGGAAGTTAAATAAGAGTTTCATATAGAAGAGCTTTAAGGCTGTCACTGAACGTTGTACGTAATACCCAAATAAAGTTACATCCAAATATCCCTAAAGCTGCATCATATTTATCTTAGCCAACATTGCTTTTTTTGCGCGGATTATTCATACATGTATGTTGTAAGCATATTTCATTAATAAAGTGGTTAAAGTTATTTATATAGATTTAAGAAGATTTATTTTCATATCGTACAAATTAAATTAATTAATATTATTATTATTAGTTTTTTAATATAATGTGATTTGAAAAATAATAATTTTAAAACGTTTATTTATTAAAAGAATTGAGTATTCATGTAAATTTATTATTTCTAATCCGCTCCCTTTCTTTCTTCTCCCGACTTGTTGCGGCGGATTAATGATCTTATCTTATTAAAAAATCAATCAAATCACCCAAAAATATGCCACGTATACAACAGCAGTTGTCTTTTTAAGTTTTCTTGCCCTGGAGGTTGTGGAGATCATATTTATTAGGTAGGTAGACTTGGTGTAATAATAATAGGTGCAAATATGTCTTGGAAGGAAGAAAAATCAGTGTCAACTGACATAGTTGAGTGGCGACAATTTGTAATGATCAATATGGTCCATGTATGGAACGGATATGGGAGAAATAATTCTCTTTCTACTGGATCATAAAGTAGCCACAAATAACCACCGTACAGTTATGCCAGTTTAAAAAACCTTATTTTGTGTATTTGTTTCCGAACAGCTTCCTAGACAAGTTGACTCATCTGACGGAATATTTCAACTCTTCATTTATCTAAGAAAATCACGATATGCCGGACACTTCCGAAGTATGTATCATTTCATCTTATAATAATAATTATATTTATTCAGCCACCAGAGCCATACAAATAAATTAGTATTTCACACATATAAAAAGAAAATCCATGGTAATAAATAATAATTAACAATTTTAACAATTACTGACTCAGTGAGTGGAGCACCGGATCACCGCTGTATGGCCATGTGAAGGCGCATCCAGTGCTCTTCCAACCGGTATTCCCACCTATCCGCCCACAATAAAAGTTTAAGCTTATAGTGACACGCTTTGTGTATTAAGTCGATAACCACTTAAGTACAATATAATGTGTGATAAATCTGATATCGCTATTATTCATATATATTTAAAATATTATGGGTTTGATGACTATATGCATAATTTTTTTATTAATATTTATTTTGATTTATTAATGTTTTGCTCTGAGTAAATTTTATACTGTATCATCATTTGTACGTTATATTTAATAATTAATATTACTTTAGTTTGCAAATACTTCAAAATTAGTTGGAATTTAATATGAGCTAACTGGTGACCGCATTATAAACTTAGAACCATTGAAATATTCTTCGCATAGACAGAATCGGTATTATAGTTCAGCGAGAGTACTGTAGTAAATCATATTAAATGTACAACAAATGTGACATGATCTCTTAAGATGTATGACCAAAAGTAAAGCAATCCAATATCGCTTGCTAACACAATAACAATTGGTTTAAATTAAGTAATACATAAGATAAACTTCAACAAAATGTTATTGTTCCGGAACCAAGATCGCGGTCCCGAAATTACAGTGTCAACTAAATGGTGCCGCCGGAATACCAAGGTTACGGCACGAGGATAAGTCCAAAAACCGGAGTTGAATTGATACTGATTTATTTGATAACATATTCCTTATTACATCCTAGTGTACAAAATGAGTAAGCAATCTGTATTTTATAAAATTAGTATTAATAAATTGAATTTCATACTCCGCAAATTCTTCGATACCTGTCGTTTTTGGACCTTGATCCCTTCAATTTACATAGAGTGGCAGAATATTGGGATGATCAATGCTCCATGTCGATAAGTAAACATTCTGTAACTTATACAAGTAATATTAATAAATTGATTTTCATACACCGCAAATTCCTAGATACCTATTGTTTTGGACTTTGATCCCTTCAATTTACATAGATTGGCAGAATATTGTGATGTTTAATGCCCTGCGTCGCACCCAACTGTATGAATTGACAAATTCGTGCGAAGATAGAGAATTTGATTATAATTTGACAGTTACTAAATTATTTGACAGGTATTAAATATACATATACTTTACATAAAATTATATTTTCAACGCGTCAATTCTAGCAAAAAAATAACGGCAGAAGCGGGATGCGAACCGCAGACCTTGGAAACTAACTATGCCCAGGTATTCATACCGCTCAGCCGACTTTGCTATTGCTATGCCTGGACCGACTCACGTTGAAACTAATATATATATTATATAATACTGAATAATATGATGACTTTGTTTATTCTGCAGTTATATTACAAATATTAATAATATTTTAAAAGAATCTCGCTTTCAAAGTTAAGTATTCGTAAATAATAATAAGATAATTAGTACTTAAAAAAAACACTTACAACCTTTTGCATAGTAATTGAAGTTTTATACCGCTTGGTAATGACTGATAATACTCGTTGTATAGCGGTAAAGAAAAAAATATTCATCAAAAACATTTCAATATAAAAATAAATAGTTATCAAAGAGAAATACTCGATAGGGATAATCATAGTTTATATATTTATTCGATATTTTTATAAATTCAATAAAGAAAATGCGCGGAAAAATATTTTGAAAAATTCGCATTCTGCAATACACCTGTGCGATAAGGCATCATAAAGTAATGTTTTCCGCTCTGCCTCTGAGAATAATGCACGGTAAAAATAAATTAGCATAATGCGCCAAGATCTTGCAAAAGTGGTTTTTCTAAGCCATTCCGCTAGACCGAGTAAGCGCTGTCTCCCCAGACTGGGCAGGGATGTAGTAGAAGGACAGTTTATATGGAGAAGTTAAAATATATTTTATCTTAACTATCGAACAATATCAAACAATACACAGTTAAGATTGGTTCACTTAGTCATTTTTACCATTATTACCACGGTCACTGATCCTCGGAACTTTAAGAACTAATTCCTCCTGCATCCACCTGTAACCGACAAACTCGTCTTACACTTGCCGAAAATCCATAACGCTTAATGTGTGTCAACCAAGAACTGGCAGTTTTTTTTAAAGTTCGTTCCTTAATGTCAACGGTAAGCTTTGGAATACCCTTCATCTGTGTTTCCTCCTTCCTAGAATCTGGATATTTTCAAGAAACAGATAAATATACACTTGCAATCTCCCCAACCCACACACAAACACGAACACAACACACGTTTCCCACATGCAGCATCCAGCCTCCCTGGCTGAGCGTTATAGAGTGCACTGGTCTTGACCGGCTATGCTTCTCTGCATGCGATTACATAAAAAAACAAAGAAAAAGTACGCTATTTTCTCTGTATTTTGAAGAAAAGTACGATTCTTGAATTAATAATTTCTTCTACATTTATTTGAATTAAAATAATAAACTTACTAATTACACAGTTTATTAATTAAGATGAATCCACCCAAACTTTGGTGAATGAATATAGACTTACTGACTGGCAGAATCAGCCACCTTTTATATATGAATCCCTCTACAAAATGTCAATTTTCGTCTGAAATTTTATACTAATCAAAAGACATTATTGATTTAATGCAACTTCATTTTTCTATTAAAGCAACTATACCTATCAATGACGATATTTTTTAAGCAAATAACTTCACCGGCATACGTGATCTGACCCACGATAAACAATCCTTTTATTATTTTATTGGCAATTCTATATAATATTGAACTGGCAAACGAAACATTGCAAGGCGGACTAAACATATCGGAAGAATAGCGGGAGTTGTCTGTATGCGGAAGGCGCATGATCGAACTGGATGGAGCCTCATATGGGTGGCTTACGTTCTCTTGGGAGAGGAATCAGACTGTCCAACCAAATCACCTAGGATGTTGATATATTTCCCGTAAGGGAGGCCCAATTCAGGCATGAACTCCACGAGTTTCTTTGGAGAAATGATTTGTTGGCGTCGCCTGTTTGATGAGAGTTGGGACCTTCTGTTGCTTGTCTTTATTGCTTTGTTCTTAGTACTTAATCATAAGTACCTATAATTGTATATAAATCTCGATTGTACTTCAGTAACGATTTGAATTGTTTTTAATTTCTAATGTTCTGTAGTGAAAAATAAATGAATTGTAAATAAAATCAATAAATAAGAAACAGTGGACTAACACAAACTGATGATGTTGATACAAGAATCTCATTTTGCCGGTCTTCATAGCTCAATGGTCAAAGCGTTTGCTTTGCAAGCCAAAGGTCGTGGGTTCGATCCCCGACGGATATTAAAAAAAAAGGGATTTGTAATCGATTTCTAAGCTCTTAAATATCCCCGGTTGGTGTGAATTTATCCATCACCCATAAAATTTCAGTCATAGCCTATTAATTTAAATTGGTGGTAGACGAAAGTCATCCCGTGAAGACCACCCATTCATAGTAAATTCCTGTAAAAATAAATGATGATGCTTGAATCTCGGGCTGTAGTCTATGACGTTGGCGGATCAACACTCCACATGCAGCGTTTAGCCATATACACCATGGTAAGCGTCATAGAATTCCAAAGATGAGACTTTAGAATTACTATCACCAACTGTCGGTATTTTCCTGCATGTGTTTACATAAAAAAAAATCAGTTTTAAAATAAACACAACAGACACTTGGGAAAAGCTCACGTTCTATAGCGTTAGCTTCTTGGAAGTGTGCTTGGATTGATATGTGTGCATGTGCAAGTGCATCCCTCTATGGACGCAAGCGAGCTCACTTCCGGAGCGGACACCTGATGTGGGTCACGGGAACTGCATCTCTTGGATGCACAATACCTAACAAAAGACCTTCGTGCGCATTATACGCCATCTTTGTCAAATTATAATTCTTCCATTCGCTTAATAGCATTGTGGCTTTTATAAGATACGAGTACTATGAATTAATTTGGTAAGTATGCAAGACGAGGACACAAATGAAAGCCTAGCAGTTCTACAGCGGACCGACTGAATAAAACTGCGGCGTGAAGCAGACCCTATCACACCTTCTGGAGTGTGCGCTGTTTCCGAATAGCTGCACCGAGGATGACCTGATGATAGCTGAGAGTAACGCTATTGACGTCGCCCACTTCTGGGCAGACAGGATCGGACCCTGTTGTTTCCAACATGATGATATATATTTGGTAAGAATTGGTCAAACTTCTTGATCAAAAAGATGTGCCAGTTTTGCAGTGTCTATGCCGTCTATTCTTCTGTACGGCTGTGAATATTGGCATCCCACCAGGAGCCAATGCAGCCCTATAATAGTATTTAAGAACAATGGCTTGCGTAGAATACTGGATGGTTTAATTTTGTGAAAAATGACGAGGTCAATATGGCAGCCTTCCATACTGCAGTCGATCAAAAGGCGGAGGTGGACTTGGCTCTCAAATGCTTTAAGAATAAGAGAGCATAAAGTATAGCTGCCATTTCTTGAAACCCCCCATTCTCGTGTCGTCCTGGAAGACCATTGCGAATTGTACATAGAATGTACTGCGGTGGTGACATGGGTGAGACAATGACCATGGCGGCTGACAGTCCTTTATGGCTACAGTTCGTGAGTGCCATACGCTCCAGTTAGGGAGCGGACATGGTATGATGATGAATAATTGGTTCACTTAAATGATACTATGTGAGACTTTATAAGGCGCTACTGTAGAGATCACGTTTGAAGCATTTTTTCTAAAGGAGTAGTGAGCATAGCATCTAACAAGATACCACTGATAGCTCATACATATGCCGCTGGATATCCATTTCGCGATAACATGTTTTGTTTAATAACAAAGCATCCTAGAGAATCAGAAGAATAATAGAAGAAGGGACTTATCTGCCAAAGATGCAATCAATGGTAAATATTATTGAAATAGTATTTAAAAATTGACATACAAAATGTAGGCAAGTTCATTTATGTGAGCTTACTACGTTAAAAGAGCACGTATAAGCTAGATGCGTTAGACAAAATATCAAGAGGGTTAAAGATTCATACGGAAAACCTATATTCAACAGTGCGTAAAATGCATCTGTTCCTGATAGTTTTATTTTTAAACACCTAGGCATTCGAACTTCAAGGCTTTCGAAAAGTACACATATCGTGTACTTGGCAGAGTTTTGGGTGGATAAATGGTTTGATTTGTGAAAATTAATAGCAGCCGATAAAACTAAGAGCCAGTAATTAGTGGTGATCATATATTGTAATAATGAACCAGTATGGAATGTGAGATGTAGTTATTTTGTGTGGTTTTTTATTTCATGAACCATCAGAGAAATTTGGTCTTCAAATGTGTTGGTTAGACGCTGCGTTTGGGAAGAATGTGTCGTAATTGTATGCAAGTAGGGATTAAGGAATTAAATTTAACAACTGATACACACATAAAACTCCACAGCAATCATCATATTGAAATATTTTACTCATAAAAAATTGGTAAAATTAAACGACAGGCACTGAGATTCGAACCATGAATCTTTGCAACCATGTTTATTTCATATTTTCAATGTTTTGAGCATTCACTTTGAGATCCATAATAAATTATGAATATTTATTTATTTATTTATTTATTTTGTTTTCACATGGATCACGTAACAATTTGTTACGTGATCAAGGTAAATAAATAAATATTTATAATGTTTATTTCACATTAGACTGGTGAGTCGGCTATTTGCAACACTGATTAGGTCAAAACACTTACAAGTTTTGTTTTAATGATATAAATTATCTATAAATGGTGCCTCTTGTAAGTTGCATCTTCATAATTAATTGTAATTAATTATGAAGATGCAATAATCTTCTTCTTTAATTTAACCAATTATATCAAATGATGTGTTTATCAGTTGTTAAAAATTGGAGTAAATCTTCAGTGTTTTATGAATATTCAAATATATTCTAAGAACTCACCAAAAATAATTAAATGTGAAATTCTTAATATTTAAAAATATGCTTCTTGAATATATTTTATATGTTTTTGAAGTTGAACATAGTAAAACATGAAAATAGCATTCTCCATTAATTTGAAATCACGTTTACTTAACATTTAATCCCCTTGTTTCACTACTCGGTCAGCATTATTAAAGGAAAATGGGCATTCGAGTGTGAAGAACGTAATTATAATTCGCAAGTGTATTAACCTTAAGTACCACCACTTTGACCGTACCATAAACTAAAATTAGTGAATACTTTTCTTATTGTTATCGTTTTTTAAATACCATGATGGTGTAAAGTTAAGTACAGCGTTATTCTTCTACTTGCACTAAAATGGGTTAAACATAACATTTACACTCGTTGCATGCTAAGCGCTGCTCCGCTACGATATACCGAGTCACCGGATTTATTAAGTAATTTATACCTAAATGAGGGCACTTTGACTTAATTTTCATATGATAAAGTCCACTTCTTTATAAGTGTAATAGCAAAATTTTAGTCATGTAATATATGTGCACTTAAATATAATTGTAAAATTACAAGGTTTAGACATTATATTTTGTTTTATTTATAAACGTATAGTACCATATCGAAATAAAGTTATTAAGATGATTAAACGATGTGCTTATCTGTTAATTGACACCATTTTTAAGGGGACCACTGTAAATAAGTGGTGATTACAAAATGATCAGTTTGTCTTTAACTCTATTATCAATTTAAATGTTATACCATTATTCATGTTAGAAAAATATGTGAAAATATGACGTCGATATTTTTTACCATTTCCACTAAACATCCTTAACACATGCAATGTTCAGCTAATCTGGTCGAGCGTCGTAAATTAGCTAAAAATGAAAATTTATACATCTCGCAAACATTGAGCAAAATAACCATGATTCTTCTTCGTGGTATCAATCCGGGGGATTGGTTTGCAGCAACAAAATCTTGCATCTCGATATCAACTCTTCTCGATCTTCTGCAACCCTCTTTAGCTTCAGAATATGAGCTGCAACTTTTGTCCTCGAACACATGCTGCAAATAACCCCGTCTAGGGCGCTCTCTGCAATTTTCACCCTCAACCATCCCTTCCACATCCATTCCAAACATCATCAAAAAAGTGTTCAGAGCCCACATCCCCAGAGGATGTCGAACAAAATTTATTCCCGGTTTACAACCTGACACTGTAGCCCTGCTCGAAAAATACACCTACTGCTTTGATACTAGTCCATTTGCAGAGGAAACTATGCAGTTGGGCAAAAAGGTGTCAGCTGCAGTGGAGCAGAGCAGACGGGAACGCTGGATCTCGATGGTGGAAAGCCTTGACCTTACCACAAATAGCCACAAGGCCTGGAGACTCCTGCGAAAAATGGATAACGATCCAACAGCTCCTGTTAAGCACGCGGCCACAACTGCCAATGAATTGCTCATCAGCTCCTCCTCAACGGGAAGCTGAACAATAAAACGAAAAAGCAAAAAATTGACAGAGACCCTCTAATTGAACACAGCGATCTGTCAAAACCCTTCTCAATGGCTGAACTGAGTGTGCTATCAAAGCCGCTAAAGACAAAAAAGCGGCTGGATTGGATGATATATGCGTAGAACAGATAAAACACTTTGGCCCCCAGGCTAAACAATGGCTCCTTGAAATGCTTGATACCTGCATGATCGGCAGTCAAATCCCAAAAATATGGAGAAAGTCCAAGGTCATAGCCATTTTAAAGCCAGGAAAAACCCTGATGATGCTAAAAGCTACCGCCCAATATCTTTACTATGCCATATATTTAAAATCTTCGAACGGATACTACTCAACCGACTCACCCCCTTTATCGAACCTAAAATGATACCCCAGCAGGCGGGCTTCCGACCCGGAAAGTCATGCACTGGGCAAGTACTGAACCTGACCCAACATATCGAAAACGGTTTCGAACTAAGGAAAGTGACCGGAGTGGTATTCGTCGACCTAACTGCTGCATACGATACAGTGTCGCACAGCACACTCCTCAGTAAATTGTACAGAATGATAGGTGACTTCTCGCTAGTGCAGATGATCGCGGCTATGCTGCATAACAGGAGATTCGCTGTGGATTTTCAGGGGAAAACCAGCCGATGGCGTAACCAAAAGAACGGCTTACCACAAGGCAGTGTACTTGCTCCTATACTATTTAATATATATACAAACGACCAACCCACCCCCAAAGACACATAATCTTTCATATATGCGGATGACTTAGGTTTGGCAGCACAAGCAGTAACGTTTGAAGAAGTTGAGGACATCCTAAGCCAGGGACTCAACGAGATGTCCCATTACTACGAAACCAACCATCTCAAACCTAACCCATCAAAAACACAAGTCTGCTGTTTCCACCTTAGGAACAGGGAAGCTAACAGAAAGCTTCGTGTCACGTGGGAAGGTAGAGTACTGGAACATAGCGACCATCCAAAATACCTCGAGTCACTCTAGATCGCACCCTCACCTTCAGGCGTCATTGCAGCAACACCAAACAGAAAGTTGCAACAAGGAACAACCTCATCCGCAAACTGACCAACACTCACTGGGGAGCCCAACCACCCCTTCTTCGTACCTCAGCTTTAGCACTTTGTTTCTCAGCCGGAGAATATGCGGCACCAGTGTGGGGTCGATCAGCCCACTGTAATCAAGTGGATACTGCCCTGAATGATGCATGCAGAGTCGTCACAGGCTGCCTCAAACCAACACCCATTTCTAAACTATACCCTTGGCTGGTATCGCACCACCGAACATAAGACGCAAAGTCATATGCGCCGAAGAAATGCGTAAGGCAATCAACCAACCGTCCCACTGCTTGTATAATCAGATACCCCCAACACCGAGATTGAAGTCTCGAAGCAGCTTTCTGAAATCCACACAACCTCTTACATCCGGCCCTGAAAATGAGAGACTCCAACTCTGGCAACAAATCGCACCAGAGGATTTCATTACTCCAAAGGAAGGCCTCCCAACTGGCAAGAGCCTTGACTGGCCGACCTGGAAATCCCTAAACAGATTAAGAACCGGAGTTGGTAGAACAAAGGACAACCTCGAGCGGTGGGGAATGCTTCGGCAGGGAGAGACACTATTGTGCGACTGTGGAGACCTGCAGACCGCCTCACACCTACGATGCTGCTCCATGTGCCCAACAAGTTGCACATCTCAGGACCTAATGCTGGGCAACACACGAGCTATCGATGTTGCCAGATATTGGGAAAAAGTAATTTGACGTCGCTGACACGAAGAAGAAGATCCCTTCCACAATGTCGTGAAGAAGACCATTAATGATACGTTTATATAAATTAAGAGATGAAGAAAAATAAATAAAGTGATTAATCAAAACAAACCATCCAGGTCTAAGATATAAGCAGATGCCTTAGGCTCTAATACTCTGATCATCCCAAAATGTAAGATTTTCGAGATGTTTATCTTATTTGGAGTCATCATCATTTCAAAATGGACATAAATTTGACATACGTTTTCGTAGTGATCAATTGCTCCATTCAACACTGTTTATGGAAATAGTCTACTCGTACTATATTGCAATATTCTTTGTAATGTTTAATAATGTTTACTGCATCTCTTTTGATAAAATGTTTCTGAAACTCGTTACAACGCAACGTATTCTCGTACACGAGTACTTAGAGCAGCTAAAAAATGCAAATTGCTCTTACACAAGTCCCACCCTTTTGGCAAAACATAAAGTACACGCTCATTACAACCGCGTCCAATGGAGACTTGTTTCAGTTCCAGTGGCCTTTCAGATTAATCTAATAGACCAGAGTCGGCCAACTGCACGTGACAGTTTTAATTTGGTAATCGAATTAGCGTCGCATTAACACGTTACGAGCATTTTAAACCGAGCAACCCAGACAGAAGGCTCTATTTCTTTCTTCCTTTGGTCATACCTGTACCTTTCTTGTCACACTACGTGGGACGAAGCTGGAACCTCCTACGTAAAGGGTTTCTGTAATCCGTTTTGAATAAGAGAACGGGCGCAGCGGCGAGAATTTCAAAACAGACGAGAAGTTTTTTCATGGCCTGAAAATAAATTAGGCGCGAATTATTCCACAGTTTTCTGAATAATATAATAAGAATATTTACATATTTTTGTGAAGTTACATGAAAAATTATTAAAATGCTTTTGAATAATGAAATAAGCAAGACTGGCTTCGTAAAAACAACCAATATATCAAACATTCACTTCAATAAGAAGAATAATAATTGTTTATGTAAGGTTCTAAGGTAAGCTTAAGTATGTTGTTTAAGTATATGGCCACAAGTAAATGACTGATTGTATAATAACCGTATAGATTGTAGTTATTTATTTATACGTGATTTACAAACTAAATACATAGATTATCGATAAAAATATTTCTTGTGAATAAAATTATTTGATTGAATGTTAATAAAAAAACATGCAGCCAACAACGCGCGCATCTATAAATAATAAGAATGATTAATGTACCATACGTGTTTATTTTTAGACTTTTTAGACAGGTGGTGCAAAAATCTGAACAGGGTTTACAAGGTTCGTGGTTTAAGCTTCAGCGAAACCGATGTGTTGGTGACAAAAATGTTATCTGAGATGATAATTGCTGTGAATTTTTATACAAATTGATTTATGTATTCCTCGTATTTGGGCAACATTAATACCTGAAAACTTTAAGGTATTACCATATATTTCACTATAGTTAATATGAATACAATAAAAATATTATGACGTAGTTGATTTCATTTAAATTGAATTATTTAAAAAAATTATGATGTTTTTATGACTTAAAAATTCACTGAATATTATTCATTGATTATATGGTTAAGTTAATACATCGTAACGCCAGCAACTTTCAATCAATAAGTTTCGATATCATTATTTTTAGATTATTGTTTATATCTAACACCGTTAATAATTAATTTTGATTAAGCCGTGAAGCAGCGAGATAAAATCCCTCGCTTTTATTCAGTAAATATCTAAATACAGTTCTCCATTTTCGCGTGTAACAGTTGACACAATGATGTTGATTTCATGAACACGCCGGCGTCGAAAATGGGAAAAGGGAAAAATTGGCCGCACTTCCGGTGGCAATAAAATAAAATAATAATCATAAAAAAGGACAGTCGGCCCGAGAGCATGCTCTTGTCGCATGGAATAACCGAGAGGTTGAAGCGCTTCTTTCTCATGCTACAGATTATGGGTTCTATCGCCGTTGAAGCTTAAAATATACCTCGCACTTAAGATTTCATTCAGTGGCAATATCACATAGTTAGTGCGGTTCATGTTAGATCAACGACGTTAAGCAACATCGGTCGCAGACTAGAACATAGATGGGTCACCGCTTGTTGCTAATAGCGCTTTACTGGCCAGGTTGCGTCGAGCTTATTATTTTTATTCAGGATGCATTTATATAATTTAAATAAATTTTATAATATTTTAATAGTTTAAGAGCCATTTAAATAGCATTACAATGACATTTGTTTGAATAAAATTAAAATAAATTAAATATATTCAGTAATTAAATATACATATACGATATATAAAATTCTTTAAACGAGTCAATTCATTCAGAAAAAATATCGGCAGGAGCGGGATGCGAACCGCGGACCTTTGGAACCAACCATTTTTCCCAGTTAATTATACCGCTCGGCCACCGTGGCCATTTCTTCCGCCTGAGCTGACTCGCTTGGAACTACTGTATAAGTTCCAAGTATATAGAAGCTCTAAGCGAGTCAGCTCAGGCGGAAGAAATGGCCACGGTGGCCGAACGGTATAATTACCTGGGCAAAATTGTTGGTTCCAAAGGTCCGCAGTTCGCATCCCGCTCCTGCTGATATTTTTCCTTAATGAATTGACCCGTTTAAAGTATTTTATGAATAGTATATGTATATTTAATTACTTTTAATATTTGAATATAGTCAATGATCTATAAAAGTAGATTAGAACATTGAAAATAATAAAATAATATTCTAATAAATATTTTACAAATCCATATAAATATATTTAGTAATATAACACTTTTCATTTTTAAGTAATTGTCCATGTATTGAACCAGCTGAGCTCCATTTCGAACAATCAACAAACTGAATAACAACAGTCGATTATATAAGCAAGTGACGTAATTGTATCGTTAATCACATTAGTAGACACAGGTTTACATGTACAGGTATATAATCAAGTTATTTGGTATCACATTATATCTCATATATATAAATTATGGTTATGTATATATTATAGATATTGTGGCTTTTGGGTTAAGCCGTGAGTGTCAAATTTCTTTTAACCAATATTTCGACCGCCATTGCAGGGTCTTCTTCCGTATATATTATCATTGCTCATACATGTACGTCACATGCCTATATTATCGAAATACGTAGTTGGTTTATTGTTAAAAATAAAGTAATATGAAATGCATTACATTTTTTTATTTTGTTAGTTTTAGTTAAAAATAACATCAAATTATAAAAATGCAGTTGCGCCAAGTGTTGTCAGTTAGTAACACTATAGCTTGTTATGAAGATTAGATTCCTCTACAGCTTTCTGTCGGTATTTTTCTGTGTGCAATGTTGCGAGACAGAGACCCCTCGTCGCGCAAATTCTAAATGAGAACGCATTCCTTCCGCAAAAACTAGATTAATTCAAATTCAAATAACGTACATTTTTCCCGCGGTTCTCTGCGAGAGAGCCGGCTCTTTCTGCATGTATAATTTTCATTTTAGGTTTGTTTATAGTACGCCATTTGAGCGACTGTTTCAACGCCCAGATAATGTAAGGGTCTATTTTATATAAAGCGGGCGAAGCGGTATTTTTTTTATTAAAACTCTAAACTTTTTATGCAAATGCCAAGAGTTTATGCTGTGGACTATGCCTGCTAAAAGAAGGGCTCGGGACCCATTTTTTTCGAGATATATTTTATTTGATGATAGCACGTTCAGTATTAAATGTAATATACTAGTTTCTTTACGAGTATACTTAGAAAAAGTTACTCGTTTTAGTGTGTATATATATTTATTTTAAGTAAACACATGCCGGAGAATACCGACAGATGGTGATAGTAATTCTGAAGTTTCATTTGTGGAATTCCATGACACTTACCTTATAGTGCATATGGCTAAGCACTGTATGTGGAGTGTTGATCATCCACCAACGTCATAGACTACAGCCCGAGATTCACGCATCATCCTTATTATTACAGGAATTTACTATGAATGGGTTGTCTTCACGGGACAACTTTCGTATACCACCAATTTATAAAATGAATGGGCTATGACTGGAATTTTACGGGTGAGGAATCGAATTCACACCTGTCGGGGTACTTTTGAGCTAAGAAGTTGATTAAATATCCTTTTTTTTAAATCTCAGTCGTGGATCGAACCCAGGACCTTTGACCTCCAAAGCAAACGCTTTGACCATTGAGCTAAACTCGCCGGCAAAATATAATAGTAGTCTTAAATTTCATTATGTATACTTAAAAAACATCAAATTATATTAATATAATACAAATAGTAAAATACAAAGACAAAACTTTATCAGCGGTTTAAATGACGCTTCTCATTTTAAAGGATGATTTAGTGTTTTACCACCATCATCACCATGCCCTCTCCTCTTACTAGAGTCACGTACTGTCGCCACAAAGCTATCAGCTGCCATAGTTTTTGCGTCGTCTCATGTCAACTCTAAATCTCGCAGCTCCGCTGAGTACATTTTATTTATAGTTCCCTATAGACTTCCCTAAAGTTCCCTAAAGAAAGTTATATTTTGTTTATGTTCTTTTGTGGTATCTATAGAGTATGTCCCAAGTAGGTCCAATTTTAAGTCTTTATCGACTGTAGTATGAAAAACTCTACTATAAAAAACTGAAACTCTACTGCTTTGAAATTACTATAGGATTATTTTTTTCTTCCATTTCAAATTGGAATAACTGTCAAAGGGTTTTATTCGCAGGACGATCGTCGTCTGTTGCATAATTTCATTTCCATGCAAGCAACTTAACGTAAACAATTAAATCCTCCTCTTTAATTTAAAGTTGATATTCAGTCGTGTGGTGGCAGGATTATGAGCAGATTAACAACACAAAATACTTTTTCTCAAGCACAATGACATATATATTTCGACAAGTTTACAAATTTCTGGCCCGGACCACAGCATTCAGGCCAGGCCACAATACAATGCGATCTCGTCGCCGTCGGCTCACGACTGAGCGCGCTCGTGACGGGCTGTCGCCCAGCGCTGCAAGTGTCGATCTATATAACTAACGTCACACCCGTGACCTGACTTTTCCAAAATGACAATTTGGTAACACATACATGTACGACAAGCGAACAGAAAGGGACGAATGATTGTATATAGAGGTCTTCGGTACAAGTCAGCAAGGGCTATCATGCTGATAACAACACGTACATTTTTTTTAACAAACTAAGGATATAATTTAGACTACTTTAATGATAGATGGTATCATAGTGCTTGTAACAAATGATTGGTTATTTTTTTAAACGATAATAAAAATGTTTTATGAAGATAATTTAGCTGAATGTGCGATTCGAATACAGTTTTTTTCTACGATTAATTGATTAGAAAAATGTCAACAAACGGTATTTTTCATGAATTTGCTCGCATTTTTGTTGCTTATTATTTTCTTCTTTCACATCACTTATCGAATTTTGTAATTATACTCTTTAGATACTAAAGTATTTTTAAAGAATATACGTATTTGAATTTAATTATTTACATTTGTTTGGTTTAAACGTTCAAACATTGTTAATAAATATTGTTGAGTAATTTCAGAGCAACGGATATTCATGATGTTTTTTTAAATGTTTGTTTATCCTTCGAAATTAATTAATTTCATTCTGAAGGCCCGCAAAATAATGAAATTATTAAAAACGCATTACCGAAGTAGCGATCAAAGGAATAATAAATGAAATATAAACAAACAAAAAATACGTCGGGCGTTTTTGTAATTACTTCCTTTTGCGTTATCATACTCGTATCACCATCAAAGCACTGGGGGAGTGGAAAATACTTAATACAAGAACTGACTTTAAATCAGGGTTTTTATCATAATCTCCGCAAGCGAATCCCGGCAGATATTTTTCTTTGTTCCATTTTTTTTATGTAAACACATACAGAAAAGTAACGACAGATAGTGATAGTAATTCTGAAGTCTCATCTGTGGAATTCTATGACGCTTACCATGGTGAATATGGCTAAGCGCTGTATGTGGAGTGTTGATCTGCCTATGTCATAGACTACAGCCCATGATTCAAGCATCATCCTTATTATTACAGAAATTTACTATGAATGAGTGGTCTTCACAGGACGACTTTCGTCTACCTGCAATGTTAATTAGTAGCCTTTGACTAGCATTTCACGGGTGAGGAATCAAATTCACACCAAACTGGGGTATTTAAGATCTCAGAAATCGAATACAAAACTTTTTTTAACCTTTGTCGGGGATTGAACGCACGACCTTTTGGAATGCAAAGCAAACGCTTTGTCCATTGAGCTGTACCCGCCGGCGGGTATAGCTCCCAAATTTAAGCATTTGTTTGTCAATATATGATCGTTACGTATTTGTCACCATGAATTTGTTTAGCAATTTGTAACGATAATAGGAGAATAACATAGATTTCTGTTCAACGACAGAAATGCAGCTCTCGTTACATTTTTCTCTCTCGAAGTTTTTTTCAACACTGGGAGAGGGCAAAAACTTGGAAGAGTCACCGCCTGTTGCTTGCCAAGTGTCTTTGGTCGTACTAAATGTTTTAGGTGTAGAGATAATAATCCGAGTTGCGTAAAAAGTCCAATATATAATTCACCCAAAAATGTGCATGCATACTACAGCTGGCGTCTCTTTAAGACCTAGGGCTTTTTACCTGGAGGTAATCGGGAACTTAATATACTCCCAGATGAACCTTCGGGTCTTGAGATGTTGGAACAAGGCATGGACAACTGACATAACTGATTGGTGGCAATTTGTGACCTTATGTTCTAGACGTGGAACTGATATGAGAAGAAAAAGTTTTATTGTCGTATAAAATCGTTTTAAGAAACCAGCATATGCTTCATATTACGCCAGTTTCAAGAACGCAAGACATTACCATAAAAAAAATATTTTGAAATTCTTTTTATTTGAGATCGATACTGCAAAGACGTTCGTTGAAACATTTAGGATCTATTGTAGTCTTATTGGCGGAGAAAGTATAAAATTACAACTGTACACAATATATTTATAATGTCGGAATTTAAATTTTCTCGTATTTTTTTCACGGCAATTCATCGCCCCTCTTTTAAACATTAAAAACAACATCGCGAGAAAGCTTGCATACTTTAGCGTGGAAAATTTTTCTAATAGAATTATTTGGTCTGAGGCAAAAGACGAAAATAAATTAATGAGAAATTACACCGCGGGGCTTGCCTTGGTCGTTGTCTTGAAATATTTTCAGAATATTTTTTCAGGATAAAATGCCACCTTCGTCTAGTTCTGAAAAGTTGATTCATCACTCTGTAATAATTTATTCTAAAAAAATTTTAACACATCTATGTAAAAATTAAGTTTATTCAATCTCGTAAATATAACTGAATATATTTTATTAAATAGATTAGATTTTCATACCTTGTTTTATATAAAATTGATCTCAAAGTGAATGCTAAAAATTTAAATTAAATAAAAGATATTTATTTATTAACTTTATTTTTATATGGATCATGTTGGATATGGCCTCTGTTTAGGAGACTGCAACTTAGCCTAATTCGTAGTCTTCCTCAATTCATCACTGTCATTCAATTATTGGGCAGTAATTATTAATTAAACGGTCGGTTATAAATACCTAAAAAATAGAGTAAAAAAAATCATTTGGCAGTTGAAAAATAATTAATTGGCAAGGCATAATTAATGAATGATATTTAATGAAAGGTTAGATTAGGTTTCCATTTTTTGCTTTAATAATTTATTGATTTTCCATTAATTTTTACCAAAATGGAATATAGTACTGCGATTTTAATTTTATAACTGACCACATTTATACTGACACAATGGATACTATCAATTGATTGAATCTACTGCCGATTTTTTTTTTAATGTAAATTGATCTTACTACCAAAACCTTGAATAACTTACTGAACATAAAAATACAGACCGTTTATATAAAAATGTAATGTTGATTAAATGTGGATACGAAATTACGACTGTGATACAAAATCATTTTTTAAATATTTTTTTTTAAGCCAGTGCAGTTAATGTGATAAAAAATACGTAAGCATAGTTCAAAGTTACTTCTTGCCGATAATCTTCCGAGGGCTGGCTTAACTCTCGTGTGTGCTTCTGAAAGAGTAATATTTTTTATAATATTTAAAAGCAGGGGACGGGTGAAGAGATAGTCGGTTGCTATGGCAAAGATGTAAATCTTATTGCGCAAAAAGAGAAATGAAACCAGATGGAGCAAACTTTATCGCGACTGTAAATCTACGAGAAGTGTTTGGTTCGCGAGATTATTTCATATTTTAAGTGCAGAATTTCCATCGCGCGGTTTGCTTCTTACGCTGGAACTATTTAATTGAAATATGCGGTGGAAGTTTGTTAATGTTATTTCAGAAGGAGGTTCAACCGTAGGAAATGCGAGCCAAAGTTTCTCAAACTGCTTGCGGCTGCATCGGGAGTGGACCGAAACGCCAATCACATAAATTTACCGTCACACAAATTTACATGTCAATATGATACGCAGTTTTGCAGTTAAATGACATAAATATAGTTTTTAAAAATTTTAACATTCACTCTGAGAAATATTTCGAACCTTATTATAACGTGAATCACACGAAGAAGATTCCAGTTTCGCTCTCAGTGCAGTAGCTTTAATTCTTTTTGTGAAATGTAAGACCGGAGAGTAAGAACGGGTATAGGTGGAGGTTAAAGGAGGAATTTAGACCTTTGTTATTAATAACGTGTTATTATATTTTAAATAAAAATATAAAACGAGTGATTATTGACATTCTTGTTTAAACAAGGTACAAAATCTTTTAGACAGAAATATTGGCTGACTCTACGAGTTGTCTTATTTTTCAAATGTAGCCCACTTTCAGCAAAATATCGATCGGTCTTTAAAAGTATAACGAAAATACTTAGGAAGGTTCAGACAATTATGAAAAAAATTTGCATGTGGTTGACAAAGTGATTGCCATTATAAATCTTGTCCTAGTGCTGCATATCTATTGTTGATCCGCCAACACCTTAAGATACAGTTTGGCATTCTCGCATCAAATATTTAAAATAAATTTACTATGGATGAGGGGATACAGAACCACAATTTTTTATAATATAATGTTATATGCTGGCATTTTACGTGTGATTGATAAAATTCACAATATTTAGAGGTATAAATAGAGCATAGAAATCAATTTAAAGTAATATTTTAATCTCCGTTGGGTACAGTAGCAAAATTCAAGTATATATCACGTATATTATCCGATGAACAACTTTGAATACTAGTATTGAAAGAATTGAAACTTGAAAATTTTTGACTATAAGATACATGAGTGAAAAACGCGTAATTAACTATTTTTTTCATGTAAACACTTACTGGAAATGCGACATGGTGATGGATAAACGTGTGATGATTCTATGATGGTTGTCAAGAGCAGGAAATATCCGATATTTCTAAAAAATATTTATAAATACACAACGTGTTTAGGTTACTGCAATTGCATTTCTCTAATGCCTCAGAATAGTCGTTCTGAACTGCAGTTGAAAACAATATAAATTATTTTCTTGTATAGAGTTGACCTACAATAACGTAAATATTACAGCAGCTGATAGAAATGTTTGGTGCCCATATGCTCCATAAAGATAGTGAATACGTTTTTTTTAAATCGGAAATAAATATACTGTTTTAAAACCCTTGGATGTTTTTTCTCAAAAGAAGTATTCATTTACAAAAATATCATGAAAGTTTACATGCTTTTTATTTTTAAATGTTTGTGTCATCATCCCTCAAAAAAGTCGGCCAGAAATTATGAATTCACGCAAAAAAAACTCTCATTTAAATTACGCGATTAAAAAGTTTATTAAAAAAGGTGTTGTTTTATAAACAAAAAAATAATGTTCACTTTTAGTCTGCAGAGATATTTCGAAAGCCGTTGAAATTTCAACCAAAAAAATGAGGTTGGAAGAAATTGCTGCCGGTTTACAAATAATGCGAAAAATTCACAGCCCACGACATCATCTGTATTAAAATGAATCAGAATTTCAGTACAAGGTTGTATTATGAAACATGTTTATTTTCTTCGGATTACTTCCGTTATGTCTTTTTCAGCTGAAGAACAGTTTGTGTCATAAATAATGGCACATTAACGAGTACGCCTAACCTCCAATTTTCGTAACACAAACTTTAGATTGGTTCACTGAGAATTTTTTAATTATTACCACGGCTGCTGCTTTTTTGAACTCATTGAATTAACGTCTCCTGCATCCACTAGCAACCGACACATGCCTCAGACTTGCATACTTAAACATACATAAACTAATATTTTTTGTCGGCCGAGAACTGGCAATTTATAAAATCCTTTCCTTCATGCCACAGGTAGGCTCTGGTATCTTGCTTATCCAGTATATTTTTATTTTTATTCTTATCTTATCATACAATCTGGATTTTTAAAGAAACAGATCAATTCTCGTCAACATTTGCAATCGTCCTGACTGACCGCTGAACTTTATTTTCCTTAAAGTTCATGTTTCAGTTTAAGTTCATGTTGGTTTTGATGTCAACAATAACATAAAATTATCGTTTAGTCATAAATCCCAATGGAGCATTTTGAGATGAACAAGATCAAATGTTACCAAAGTTAATATTTTACGTTACTTTGAGTATGGGAAGCGAATTTTAGAAGACATAGATTGATTGATTTTAAATATTCTTTACAAACTGTTGTAGAGCGATATATAATTAACATTTATGGTGCGGAATCACATCCGTTAAGCATGAATTTTTTCGCACAAAGTGAATAAATTAAATTATCGGATATTTTTTCGATTAAAATTATTGGGGAATAATTTCTAAATTGTAAAGTTCTTATCAAATTATAAAATAATGTCATGTATATATTGAATGCACAACTAGTGTAATAACTTTGTGGCACATTTATCCTCTTTCCATGTCGAATAGAATTTAGATAAAACCCTAAGTTCACGGAACAACAGATCAAACACAATATTTACAGATATCTGAATTGCATCGCTATCCTTGTTCTTGAAGTGCATAACAAATCTTTATTTAGACATATCGTATTGTAGCGCGGCATTGTTTGCTCTAGAACACGACCGATAAGCAAAAATACACGACAATTATGCGATAAGTCACGAGTTTAATCGTTTAAAAAAATATTAATGAAGATGGTCTTCAGGAAGGCCGAAACATGTGATCATTTAAAATAAATTGCGGATCAAAAGTAAACATATACATTTTTGTAATTAAAATTAATTTCAAAATTATAAACATTAATTGCTTAATTGCCATAAGATCATAAATAAAGTTCTTAAGAGTTTATATCTGTGACTTTGTTTGTGAAATTGCGATAGTTAAATCTTAAATAAGAGAAATTTTATGTTTTTATTCGATCAAAAGTAGAAATGTCTTTTTAAGCATCCTAAAACAGCAAGCGCCTTATATTGATACACAGTTATTATATTTAAACGGCGTTATTCTGTCGTCGTTGTTTATCAAGTAAAATAAACAATTCATCGTACTGTATTCACTGTATCACGTTTGCAGTTGTTCACAAGTGTTTCAACGAGATTCTTTTCCTGGTACAAGTAGAGGTGGATCGGAAGTGTAGAGATAGACCGCACGTGAAGAGGTAGGCCGTCACTGTAGAGCCTTAACCGGTAGCGTAGAGGTAGAACGCTTGCGTTGAGGTGTACCATCAGTGTAGAGGTGTGCCAGTAGTGTTAGTATAAAACCAATATCAGCGCAGGCTGCTGGTGCCACACACTTATTAGTAATCCCAGTAAGTGTGTCGAGTGCAGGCGCACGAACGTGCCTTTTCGCGGAAAACAACCTTCCGCAGGTTCTACGGCAGGGTCGCTTGAATGATTTTCAGGCACCATTTCAGAATTTTTTTCAGTAAACACATAAACACATACACCTAAAAGAAAGCAAAATCCTATCTGCGGATTATTTAAAACTGATTGTTCTAATTATATTTTATTATATTTTAAATTATTGTATCCTTATTTGGTTCATTAAAACTCGTGTAAAGTGTGTCCAAGAGGTATTGATACAAAATATGTTATAATGTGATATATCAGAGATACTTATTTATTAAAGGAGTGTGCTATTAATACAACAGTTTTTCATCCATTAGACCACTTATAACCGTATGTTCAAGGGCCAATGCATCATCCTCAATTTATTGACAAGCTTTGTCAAGATCTTTGTCTGACAAGGTACAAGTATATGTATGTATCCAAGATGGAATTTAAGGGTAAACTAATGTATTCGAGACTATTCTGACTTACTTGTAGGTCGATACTTATAATTCTATATTCAAAAATAAGCCTAACATACACATTTAAACTTAAACCATAATATAAAACTTAGTATTTAAATCACAATAACAAAAATATTATTTTCTTCGAGATATTTGATATTTTGTATAAACCTTAGGTACATGAATTTGAATATGCAATTATTTAATTTAAATTCACAGTTGACAATGTCATACCATTGAAGATGTCTCCTTTGTAAGACAAAAACGCATATTTACACATTATTACTAAACTAGAGATGCAAGATTCTGTTGCTTCAAGCCAATCCACCGGATTGATACTACGAAGAAGATTAAACTAACCTTACTAAGTAAAATAGATAATGCGAGTAGAATTGTGATTTTTTACCTTAGATTTTTAGTGAAAAACCTTAATATTATTGATTATATGAGTATTTATAAAATTTTGTTTAGAAAAACAATTAAAAATTAAAGTAATTACACATCTTCAAAATACCTCATATCTAGACTCAGTGACAAAGTGACATAATAAAAAAATATAAGTTATTCATATAAATAATGGGACACTTATGACAAATCTTAAAATTTTGAAAACGAACACATATTGGATGGTTACTTAGTTTTTCTACCGTTGTTTCTATACCTGTTGTTTCTTTGAACTCAATAAATCAATCCTTCTACACCCGACTTAAGCTTACAGACTTTTCTCATATTCAATATACTTGAATGCAGTTCTAGAATGCAACATATGTCTTTCCTACCTCTAAGAATCTGGATTTCAATAGCGATTCACATAGCAACCAGCCACTTTGGCTTACCATCATTAAGTCCACTGCCTTAACTTTGATGTCGGCTAATGCATTTAATTACGATAAAAAAATAACTCGCTCTTTGTGCATGTGAAAAGATAATATAATAAGCTCAATTACATTAACATTCCGCTGATTGATTAAGACAAATTTCTGTATACATATACTTTTAAACATCCAATTATATCACAATATTAAGCCGATTTAATAGCAGTATGTAGACAATGTTAGTAGATTTAAATTTGAATAAAAAAGTATACTCGTATATATTCGGCATTCTCATATGAATATGTAGAATTATCATTCGTAACGATATTCATGTAGCTTTACCGTGGTATCACATTCAATTTGAATAAGTCTGACTGTGATTTAATTAAGTTATATGTGGGAGCCTTCGGGCAATATTGAGCGCCCCTCCTCTGAGGGTTCCGGGAAGGATGCTCGGGAGGAGCAATGAGATAGATATTTCTTCAAAGGTGTTTGCTTCAAGAGGCCTTTAATGCTTGTGTCTCTAAATTCACTGTAAAAGAGATATATTACTCGGTAAGCCCGATGAAATGACGAGTAGTTTATATGTCTAACAAATGAACAAGAGCGAACGAAGGAAGGGTTAAATCGATTGACTCTCATGCGCGATTCTATCCCCCACAAAGTAAAAATTGGCGATGTACTATACTTGTCTAATCAATGAATATAAGCAATATTGGGTGTCGAATGAACTTGCATAGGTAACTGTGAATACCGTGTGTCATTTTTTGAGTTATTATAATTTTTTTAGTCAGCATTTATCAAGTGCTTTTTTATTTCTAAATATTTTTTCCAAAAGCGTTTCTTGCCATTGTAAAGTAGGATCTGAGTCGGCCTCTGAAGGATGCCTCCATTTTCAGACATCTTATACTTACCGGCAGCGAGTTCCAGGCTTTTGATGCCTCGAAATGCGATTGCTAAAAACCGTGGTAAGACTACCTCTCATTAGCTGCAGGTTACTTTTACTTGCTCTAGGTTGATGTTCTAGTTATCTTAAACGGATGCTATAACTGCCTTATTTTAAATTTAAATAAAGGATTTTTATTCATGTTTCAAGAACGTTTGCATATTGTTTGCGAGTCACTCATATAATATATCTTTTTAAAACAACGGAGTTAACTTACTCGTAGTTAGTTTGTTGTAACAAGTTAATAATGGTTTTATAATTTCATATATTTTGATTTAAAAAGATCACCAAAATTAGTTTTTATCGTCAAGCTACAGCTTTTCAAATTGAATTTCTTTTAAAGTTCCTAATAATCGTTGTATGGATGTGGAAGGCGGAGGATCGAAGAGGATGGAGACTCATGCGGGAGGCCTACGTTCAACAGTGGATGGACACAGGCTGATGGTGATGATGATGAATAATCTTTGTTTTCTTATATATTATAATAAATATTGAGAAGATATGAAATTCTCGTGATACTTTTGAATGATTTTATGTTTTTGACGTAACAAATCCTTCATTAATTTTGTTAGAAATAAACCATTATTGTTTTGAAGAATTACACAGTTTTTGGACGACTGATATTAATATTCGAATCTTAATTGAACTAATTAAGTTTCGAAATTCCACGCCTTTTCTATCTTATCAATCGTCAAAGTTTTGAAGTTGAAATTGGTCCACAAAATTTCGGCCAGTAATCACGGACAAAAATATGACGTGACAATATTTACGTACGTCATATGAAAACATTGGTATTGTGGCTCGGTTTAGCCGTGTATGGCGAATTTTCCAGCACCAATATTTTGATCGCCATTGCAGAGATCTTCTTCAAGGTTGACGACTTTGTGTTACGACAATGGCGGTCGAAATATTTGTGCTAGAAAATTCGCCACCAACCGCTAAACCCAAAAGTCAAAATACATAATCTGCCCTAAAAAACCTAAGAAGAAAACATTATTTGCTTCTTCTTCTTCGTGTCAGCGACGTCAAATTATTTTTTCCCAATATCTGGCAACATCGATAGCTCGTGTGTTGCCCAGCATTAGGTCCTGAGATGTGCAACTTGTTGGGCACATGGAGCAGCATCGTAGGTGTGAGGCGGTCTGCAGGTCTCCACAGTCGCACAATAGTGTCTCTCCCTGCCGAAGCATTCCCCACCGCTCGAGGTTGTCCTTTGTTCTACCAACTCTGGTTCTTAATCTGTTTAGGGATTTCCAGGTCGGCCAGTCAAGGCTCTTGCCAGTTGGTAGGCCTTCCTTTGGAGTAATGAAATCCTCTGGTGCGATTTGTTGCCAGAGTTGGAGTCTCTCATTTTCAGGGCCGGATGTGAGAGGTTGTGTGGATTTCAGAAAGCTGCTTCGAGACTTCAATCTTGGTGTTGGGGGTATCTGATTATACAAGCAGTGGGACGGTTGGTTGATTGCCTTACGCATTTCTTCGGCGCATATGACTTTGCGTCTTATGTTCGGTGGTGCGATACCAGCCAAGGGATATAGTTTAAAAATGGGTGTTGGTTTGAGGCAGCCTGTGACGACTCTGCATGCATCATTCAGGGCAGTATCCACTTGATTACAGTGGGCTGATCGACCCCACACTGGTGCCGCATATTATTTGCTTTTGGGTTGCGTCGTGAGGTCTAATTGACGTTCTGATCTGACACTATAAAAAGCGCGTGTTGTAGGAGGGTACTGTACACGCTTTAAGCAACAGGCGGTGACCCATTCATGTTTTGGTCCGCGTTCAATATTGATCAACTTCGACGATTCAACGAGAGCCACACTAACAATGTTTTATTGTCTTTGGTAAAGTATGATAACAAAATATTATATTCAACAATTGATACACATATTCACAGTCAACATCATCTTATATGAAATTTCTCTGATCAAAATGATGTTTGTTGTGAATTTTTATGTGTATATCAATTGTTTTAAAGTGATATGGATATGCAATTATTATAAAAACGAGTATTATAATATTAAAATATATTCAATGAATACCAAATAACTGTTTTGATTATTTATCTTATTATTTTGGTAGCTCTGTTTCGTATTATAATATGTTTCGGCAATAAAATACATTAATTCAATGTGGAATGCCATTATTTCAAAAGTTTGACATCGTAGTTGTGAGACAGTATCCATTTGTTATACTTACGGTTAATTTGTTTGGAACACGGCTCTTGTAAGGAACAATGTATCCACAGATTTCTCGGAGTTACATTGTATTTGTTGTCGCTGGAGCTGGCAATTTGTATGTCTGGAGAGTGTTGGAGGGAAGGCCATAAAGTATTATGATGACTATGCGCTGTTTATTAAAAAGCCAGCCAAAGAATTGCAGTGTTTCAGTTTTAAGGCGCTAGTTTAATTAGGTTTATGGCATTGTAAAAAAACTTTTAATAACGTTTTTAATTACGGCACGACATTGTTAATGAATTGTTGATTTTAATGTATCTTCTTTTCATATATAATTTTCTTTAATACTGAAGTTTTGTGGCTATCCGCGTAGCTATTTTTGTAGTAGCAATAATTTCCGGATATACATAAAGGAAAAATATCATTTCATTACGTTAATTTGAATTATTCTTTGAGATGAGTTCTTATTTAATATTTTTACCAAAATGATTTGTATATCTAGAGGATATAGTCACCACAAATTTCCAAGAATCAACTTCGTCAGTTGTACAAGTAACGGGCTTTGTTGAGCAATACCAAACGTAGGTGTAAAAGTTCCTAGTTCAGACGTTAAATTTAAACTTTTTGACTTCTTTGCCGAAGGTCACGGCGTATATAGAAAAGGCATGATAGATGGACTCCATAGCAATTAGATTGACATATTCAACCGGTCCAGGTTTGTGTTGAATTACTCTAAAAAGCCTTTCCCTACTTAAATATAATATAAGGCAATGCAACAGAACGTGTTCAGCGTCCTGCAAGGGGCTACCACATGGGCAGTCTGGAATCAGCGGGGCTAAGCTTGAAGAGTTGAGCCTTAAAATTGCCGTGACCAGTCATGAATTTGACTAGTCCAATGCTTTGGAATAAGCCAGGGCATCTCTAAACGACTGTACCTATCTGGGACAAGTAATACAAGTAGGGTGAAGTAACTTCTCAAATGAAATTGACAGGTGCATACAACTGGGATGGGTAGCATTTGGAAAACTAAAATACATTATATTAATTTTTTTAATTTTATTAGAATATTATTTTATTATTTCAATATTCTAATCTACTTTTATAGATCATTGACTATATTACAATATTATTATTACTTAAATATACATATACTATACATAAAATTATTTTTTTCCACATAATAATATTAAGCTTGTGAATAAATGAAGACTCTTCTTCTTCGTGTCAGCGACGTCAAATTATTTTTTCCCAATATCTGGCAACATCGATAGCTCGTGTGTTGCCCAGCATTAGGTCCTGAGATGTGCAACTTGTTGGGCACATGGAGCAGCATCGTAGGTGTGAGGCGGTCTGCAGGTCTCCACAGTCGCACAATAGTGTCTCTCCCTGCCGAAGCATTCCCCACCGCTCGAGGTTGTCCTTTGTTCTACCAACTCCGGTTCTTAATCTGTTTAGGGATTTCCAGGTCGGCCAGTCAAGGCTCTTGCCAGTTGGGAGGCCTTCCTTTGGAGTAATGAAATCCTCTGGTGCGATTTGTTGCCAGATGAAGAACTGAACAGAATGAAGACTGATAGAATAATAATAAAAATATACATACTTAGTATATATACTATGGCGACATCTGTCGTACGATGATAACAATGATATAAATACTAGTTTCACCGCAAGTCAGTCTGGGCATAGCAATAGCGCAGTTCGCTGAGCGGTATGAATACCTGGGCATAGTTGGTTTCCAAGGTCCGCGGTTCGCATCCCGCTTCTGCCGTTGTTTTTGTGCTTGGATTGACGCGTTGAAAAAAAGAATTTCATGTATAGTATATGTATATTTAAGTAATACTAAAATACATTTTTAAAGCGAAAATTCCGCAATGCCTTAAATTAAGGTGGTAAACCAATGCATCCTCCCTGTATTTACTTATTGCGCAGAGACGTGGAATCTGACAGCAAGTCTTATCCATAAAATAAAGGTCACCCAGCGTGCTATGGACAGATCCATGCTCAGAGTGTCGCTAAAAGATAAAATCTGAAACTAGGAAATACGCACAAGAACTTAAGTAGTGGATGCTAACCATCGAATAGGCACACTCAAGTGGCAAATGGACATATCTGTCGAAGAGACGATGGTCGATGGGGAAGAATAGTATTGGAATGCACCCAAAAACTAGCAAACGAAGCATTGGCCGACCCCCTATAAGATGGACTGACGATATAAGAAGAATAGCGGGAGTCACCTGGATGCGGAAGGCGGAGGATCGAAGAGGCCTACGTTCAACAGTGGACGGACAAAGACTGATGATGGTAGTGATCTATTTTATGTTGAGAACGGAAGGAATGAATGAATATGTGTGTCAACCCTTGAGCGAGGTCGACCATCTGCACAGATTAACTCGACTACTCACTACGTGGTTCTCTTCGTAGTATCAATCCGGTGGATTGGTTTGCAGCAACAGAATCTTGCATCTCGCTGGTAAGTAACAGTACAATAACCATCCGAGTTGTTTTCCACGTGCAATTTTGCTTAATTTGAATAATCTAATGAGAACCGCGCTAACGATGTGCCATTTAAGAAGTACATTTAAGACTTTAAGCAAGTCACGAAGTTTCCTCTTCTTATTAATGTCTCTGAGCTTTAAGTTAATACTAGGAGGATGAAAACACTTAAGATTTAAGAAATTGCAAAGCTTTCGGTATAAAAATGTATTAAAGATTTTCAAATATTGCCTATACGATTTGTATACCCCTGTCAATTGCTTTTAAATGGTTCTTTTTACGTGATACAACATCAAATAATCGTTTACGGTTTATATGAGACATGAGTTTTATGGTGAAAAATACTGGCTTAAGAGTATTCGTCCGAACTCATTATGAATGAGTCCCGCATTTTCCGGCACTAGGTAGGGTGACGGTGGTTTGCGGGGTGCGGGCGAAGCTCGGCTCAGTCTGCGTCGAACCTCCGCCGTCGACGCGCGCCGATTCGCGAACAAACCGAAAGCGCCCTCTACCGGAGGAAAGCTCACCTAGAGAAAACCGCGCAGTACTAGTAGCCTCCTCGTGTTGATATCGTTATGTCATCCTGAAACTTCAAAATCATTCACGTCTATTTTCAACATCTAGAAAATCATTTTTTATTATCAATAAAGTGTTCGAATATTTTTTTTATTATTTGTAAACAGTGTTCACCAATTGATATTAATTAATATAATTTATTTAAGACACGTATCTTCAGGATTTAGTTCTTATACATTTATTAGGTAAGAATTTTTTACTTTTCTTAAATAATATTTAATTTTATTGTTACAAATTACAAAATATATAAATATTTTGTAGTTACATACTATATTATGTATTCAGCATATTTATAAAGTATTCATATTAATATTATTTTTATTTATTGTAGACGAATATTTTATGAAAAAATGATTGTTATTTTAAAAATAAATAAGACCCGCACACATATACAACCTGTAAATATGCTGTACTAATGTAGGAACTAATTACTTGCCCATACCTTTATAAATCACTGCCAGTTTTTATTGTATCATTATTGAAGATGGTCTCCAGGGAGGCCGAAATATGCGATCATTTAAAAGAAATGTGAATCAAAACTTAATATTTTTAATTTATTTATTCTTTAATTAAAATTAATTTAAAATTATAATAAGACATGACTTATGATAAATTGAATAAAAAACATTTTCTACTCGTTTATTGTGAAAATGTAATTTTTTTTTTTTCCTAAAATACACTAAGTATATTTTTTATAAATAATACGTTAATTTCTATAGTATAATAATTGCAATAAAAAAACTGAATTTAATAATTACGTACGAAAAGAAACGTAATAACATTAAATTCATATGCTCGTAGGTTAAGAGTAGTAGTGGTTTTTTCTCTAATTGTAATGCTGAAGATGTGTCCACGAATTATCGTGAACGTGATTTATATTAGAAAAAATATAAATATAATTTTTACGCTCAAAATGTATCTCAAAGTGATAAGACAGAGACGGATAGACTTACTTTATATCTCGAATGCTACTCTAAAGACTGAAGGTCCTTTTATTAGATTCACGTGCAATCCAAACACGCAAATAAGTACCATACACTATAGACATACGTGAAATGGGCTGACCACATATCTCTAGTATCGTCCCCATTCTTCTTAAAGACTGTACCAAAAACCAAGGTAGTCGTAAAGTGAGTTTCAAAAGCACAAACCTGCGTAGAATAAATACCATGGTACGAAGGTTTTTCTTTGTAAAGAATGAAGAGATGTGAGATCGTACAGACAGCTTTCCATATTACAGTCGGTCAAGAGGTGAAGGTGACGTTGAAAAGCATAAACTACAGCAGCCTGTTCTTCAAGTCCCCGAGCTTGCGCAGTCTTGGTAGGCCGTCGAGAACTATACACAGAATACAACATAGTACAACAGTACATAGTAAATGCGGCTAGAGATTTTAGAAGCCAAGCGATTACGAGTGGACAAAAACTACATTGGTTACCAGGTTTGTAAGAATCGACCAGGCTTCAGAAGCCCATCATCAGTACTCCTTAAAAATAAAGAATAAAAAATATACACAAAATAAACGTTGGATATAATAGCTGTCTTCTCTTCAATTCCATACAACCGACACGGAAAGTATGTAGCAGGAGACTTTTCGTTTTTTTGCGAACAGATTATTTAAATAATGTAACTGACTGTTTCACATTAATGCGTGATGCATCAGATTCAATCACTGCCGATCAAAACATAGCTGTCGCCAATATAGGTAAAAGCATATCAATTAAGAGATCAGATTTCGATTCAAATGAAGAGGGAGTTAATGCATTTTTGGTAAATGTTATTTTTATGTTTTAAGTTTATTCAAAGCATTTCACTTTAAAACGTGACGCAACAGACTCATTCCCTTCCATGAATCATATACCAGGTGCATATCTGAAATATTTGATCATTACAAATTGACGACATTCAGGTCAGTTAAATTCCTTGACCGAGACATATCTACATTAGAAGTTCTACCTGAGAACATATTTGATTCGTAACCACTAATATAAAAGAAGCCCGAAAACTTAATAAGATGGCGGCTCAAGTTAAGGAGTCATATTATGAATGAATTTTTTATCGTTTTTTTTAAAGAGACGTTTTAAGCAAGTATTAAATAAAGTGATACCATTTAATTGGCACTATAAGTATTAGCGAATCCTTTCGTGGTTCCGACCTCAATTCATTATGCACAAGGACTTGGTGCTTTTCGGGAAGTGGTGATGTGATTAAGGGGTCCCTGGGTTAGTAGTCCACCATGAGCGCTGGACCTCAGTGCTCCTGAGCGGCTTTTTACGTGATTGCCCCCCTAATTGGGGCGATCCGTGACTCCAGAAGGGGTCTAGGGACGTCCCGTAGTACGACAAATTAACTTCATCCAAGTAGTTGCTCGTCTTGTGTTTGTTCAACTATTATGTTGCTACTATGTAGGTCATCTTATCTTCAACTTAGTTTCTTACATTATTTTATACAAATATTTTTAATTTTTTCACACGCATCATTTGTATATATTTTAAATTAATTGATACATACAAATCTACAGCAAATATCAACATTAAAACATTTCTCTCATCAATATCGGAGAAAAAGTAATGAAAGACCATCAAATTTCTACAAAGTATTAGAATATTGAATTATGTTCTAAAAAATCTATTAATAATATAATTTTTTAATCAATATTTTATGATTTATGTCATTACATTTTGATAATATAATTGAATAATGCCGTTTCTTTTGAATCAATTTACCGAAAATTCCTGTTTATATTCTAATTATCTTGGTAGTATCAATCCGGTGGATTGGTTTGCAGCAACAAAATCTTGCAACTCGAACTCCACTCTTCTCGATCCTCTGCAATCCTCATTAGCTCAGCATAAGAGTAAGAACTCATGTCCTCGAAAATTTGCTGCAAATACTCCCGTCTAGGACACTCTCTGCAATTTCTACCTTCAACTATCCCTTCCACAATGTCGTGAAGAAGACCACCGTGGCGCATGATGTGACTGATCCATCGGGCTCGCCTCTCTGAGATGGTTCTTACTAGGTGCCCATCTTCCTTGATTATGCTGAAAACTTCATGGTTCGTGAAGTGAATTATTCTGTATGACCATATTGTAATATAAAAATAAATATAAGGAAAAAATATTAAGTAAATGTATTTTTCTTACCATATCCGTTGCATGTCTGGATTAAAATAAATTCCACAAATTCACGCTATTTAGTCAGATTTTACTGTCGATGACTTTTCCGAAGATGCAAATTTTAGCAAATTTTATTCAACGACTCCCAGGGTGATGCCTGGGGACAAGAGACGGCAGCTGTATTGTTCGACTTTGTATTATTGTAGGTGATTTTTTTAATAGAAATTTTTAAGACGTCAGATGATTAACCGATTGCTCCCAGAGTTTTCCCCTCAGTTGCTCTTCTCCACATGTTCAGCCGCAGGGTGACCTCAGGTATCACCAGTTCCGTTGTCGACTGTAGGATTTTTTTTCTTGATTGTGGTTATCTTTTGATACCCAAAAATAGGGCGGAGTGTGTCGTGGGTTGCTTTGGAGAGCTCCTTCTTGGTGGTGATTTTTCGTCGTTTATTTAGTGGGGCGATGCCCAATAGTTGATATATCTTTGATATTAGGCTAGGCTTAAGGCACCACGTATCCACCCGGCGCGTTTCATTCAGTAAAAAAAATCCAGAATATTGGAGAATAATTAATTTAATTCTTCCTTTTCACTGTACAACGCAAATTTGTAACAACTCAGGACTGTGGAATATTAAATTTTGAAAATAACAATTCATAACTCTTAATTAAACTATTTATTTATAACTAAACTTAAGTATGAAATTGGACGAAATATTCGTTACATAGTGATATTAATTGTCATGCTAACTACAGTTATCAAACACTCTTTCGAACGCTCTTATAGAATTACGTGGTGGCAGAATGCAGGAGCAGATTTACAACCCATAGAACCTGTTTTTGAAGCACAATTCGCGTTTATTTCAAATAAAGACTTAATTTTTTCGCCCGACCGGTATGGTATTTCACCGACCACTCGCGAATGAATTGACAACTGCTGGAGCATTCTGACATCTAGCGCCACCAAGACAGTCGCAGCAAAAAATCAAATTAAAGATTACAGTTGCACCAACATGAAATAGATCAACTGTCATAACAAATAAAATGGCGTATGCAAACGCCGTGTAATATTATATAATTAAAACTTACACTATTAGATGTGCATGTCAGCCTTAAATAGCTATATCAAGCTGAAATTAGTTAACATAACAGTTTTTTTTTCGGCGATCGATATTTTTTTATATGAAAAATTTAATTAGTCGGAACATTTTTAAACAATAATTACATCACCTTTTCTTTGAAGATTCCAGTTACAAAGCTCCTAATTTGGTCGGGCTTCAATATATACTATCATTATATACTTTCGACAGCCCGTTTGTAATTCGAAACCAAAGAGAAATTTCCCGGAGCAAAAATTCTAATATTTCACGGGGGCAAAGTTTGTTCCAAACGAAATATGCAAATAAGAACACATTATATTAATTTCGAAAGCAATTTATTTTAAAGTTGAAAAATGTTTCGCCATTCGCATTTAATGGCTGCCGTGTTGGGCGAAAAGAGAGGCATAATATGATTCGATTCGATTTTTTTTGCTGTTAAATGTACTAACTAAATGTAAATACTTCTTAACCTTGTTGTTTCATACTAAATGTCTTAGAGAGTGGTTCTCAATCTTTTTTTCCATCCAGCCATTGATTACTTTTCACTTGATATTTCTACTATTAAATTTTTCAACATCCGTTTTATTTAAATATTTGGTCACTATAAACTATAAGCCACATATCTATTAGCTTCTACATATGCCTGATCTTAAAACGTGTACAACAAGTATATGTAGCCGGAGGCTCAACTGACAAGAAATAAACTTCCTGACGGCTTCCAAAGCAGGAGTTCAGAGACTGAAAAAGATGGTTTCTGTATTATCCAAAGGTGTATCCAAAGATTCCTATACCCGAATTCATAAGAAGCGGGACAATCCTATTGGTTATTATTAGATGTTTATCCATCCAAATTCTGGTCCAATACGATTTATTTTTTATTTTTATTTAATCAAATAAGAATCGCACTCTACACATTCCAAAATGCTATTCTATTTTTTATTATAAGAGACTCCAGCTCTGGCAACAAATCTCATTAGACGATTTCATTAATTCAAAAGAAGGCCTCCCAACTGGCAAGAACCTTGAATGGAGGACCTGGAAATCCCTGAACAGATTAAGAACCAGAGTTGGTAGAACAGAGGACAACCTCGAGTGGTGGGGAATGCTTCGGAAGGGAGAATCGAGAATAAGATCCTGTTCCATGTGCCCAACAAGCTGCACATCTCAGTACCTAATGCTGGGCAACACACGGGCTATCGTTGTTGTGAGATACTGGGCAAAAATAATTTAACGTCACTGACACGAAAAAGAAGAAGCATAATATGTTATTATCATTGGGTTTCACTGCGAAATATAGTAACCAAAAATAATAAGAAAAAAAAAAGTATCACTACCAAATTTTGATTCAGAATCACTGGTGTATGTTTTGTTAAATTCTACATAACACGGTATAATAAATTAAGTCACTTAGTGAAAATTCGTCAAATTTTAATAAGCTGGTACCAGTATGTACGAAATTATTAAAGCCTTCAGATTACCTTAAACTGTAAATACGTATTCTCTTATTTTATAAGTATTTTGTGACTTATGAGTTCCTCTTACTAGTCGCTTTTTTTTTAAATGCAGTGATTTATTACTTAAAAGACCAAATGCGAATAGGTTATTTTCACTAGATGACTTTTGTTTAACAAAAACTTTGATAGAATTAAATTTCACATTTATTTTAAGAAATAAGTAATCAGTAAAACTGTACAGAAGTTTATATAAAGCTATTTTAAATTTGTATACTAAATTTACTTGGAATTTGTGGCCACGATCATAAAAAATAAATATAAATAATATAACGAAAATGTCTAATTAATAAACAGCTAATTACAATACATTAAAAAAGATAATAAGAAACAATAAAATAAATACATTTTAATAATTGTCTGCTTTTGTTTCCATTTATTGAAACAAATATTTTTCAATTGTAAGGACATATTTTTCATTAACCCTTTCATTACGGCTCGGCTTGAATACAAATTATACTGTCAATTATAAAACTAGTATTTGAAGCATAAATGTACTTATCTGGTGTATTTTCATATATCACATTGGTTCTTGTATCCTTAAGCTATCAGAAGATGCATAAAAAAATATTCTAAGAAAGTATCAAAACGATATATCACGTCAACTGATGTCAACGGTCGGGGAATCTATGACGGCATATGCCGACAAACGATGCGAAAGGGGTAAATAGTTGATTTAAATTTCTATAAAAAATATTTTGAATATATAGTGAAGAAAGTCACTCAAATTCAAAATGTTGGCACTAAGAACAAATGTTTGTTGTTCTGTATACGCGTAAGTAAAAGCACATATGAAAAGACTCGCAACTAAGGAAACAGAAGCCCCACAAAGGCAATGGTGGAAAACGAAACGACGGTCTTTAAGGACTATCGTATTACAAACTGTATGATTTCACACTTGGAATTAAGTAAATACCCAACGGTCTGCTGGTTGGGTTAGGCTAATTCACTTACGTGTGCTTTTTAGTACTTGTATAAATATTTAACAGCCTAATAAGTACTGACTATACAGCGCCAGTAATGTACCCATTCTTTTGTACGCTGGGAAACCTGGCATCTTACCAAAAGCCAATTCTGTCATAAAATGAATTAGTTAACGAGGTACTTGCTATAAGTATTAGATTTTTTAATTTTATGTAAACACATACAGGATAATACCGACAGATGTTGATAGTTATTCTGATGTCTCATCTGTGGAATAATATGACACTTACCATAACCAACGTCAAAGACTACAGCCCAACATTCAAGCATCATCATTTATTATTACAGAAATTTACTATGAATGGGCGGTCTTCACGGGACGACTTTCGTCTCCCACCAATTTTAATTAATAGGCTATGACTGAAATTTTACAGGTGAGGCATCAAATTCACGCCAACCTGTTTTAGAGCTCAGAAATCGATTAAAAAAACACTTTTTTTTAATCTCTGTCGGGGATCGAACCCATGACCCTTGGCTTGCAAAGCAAACGCTTTGACCATTGAGCTATGACCGTCGGCATGTCAAGACGTATCTGTACCCATCTAACTTTATATGGGGTATGTTGTTTTACAATGAGTTGAGAACCAGAAGAGATGTGTGTTTGAGTATCCATTTCTTTTGCCTAGTGCACGGCGTGTTCAGAAATCCTGATATTTTATTTGAAATTGGTTTGTTTGTCCCTGACAATTATTTAAGGATAAGGAAGCACAGATTGTTTGTTCTTCCTAGAGGTAATACTAACCTGCCAGGGATTTTGCCTTTTGGGAGAGTGATCAGACTGTTCAAAGATATCGCCTCGAATATTGATATATTCCACTTGAGAGAAGCCCAGATTCGACATGAGCTCCACGAATTTATTAATCAAAGTAATTTCGTGGAGTCTTCTGCTTAGCGGGCTCCTGGGACTTTTAAATGATTCTATTATTATTGTGTTATTTATAAATTGTTATTTTATCCTGTTTTAGAAATTAATTAAATATTGTTATTTGTAATGTTTCTAAAAGAAAATAAATTGAAATTGAAATTAAACACAGCTGCCTGTCCCCCTGTAGTATTATATATTAAGAGACAATGACTGGTTGGATAGTTTGCTTAAAAAATATTCAATCGAATGTCCGTCATGCCAAATGCCCATTCAATTTGAATTTCAATGCAAAAAAATATTATTTATTTCAATTTTCCGTTCGGTAAAACGTCACTTTGGCTAAATATTCAACATTCGGTCCAATAATCGTTGGACAAATTGATTCCATAAAATTGTTCACTAACTATATAATAATATTAACAACAACAATGTTGAGATTTTGCACGGTACAACAAATGCATTGTATGAATATTTAAAAAAAAATGTGATTGTTTTTTTTTTTTTTAATTATTTATATATTTATGCATCATATTTATTGATTTTTTATTTCAACACATACAGGATAATACCGACAGATGGTAATAGTAATTTTGATGTCTAATCTGTTGAATTATATGACGCTTACCATGGTGCATATGACTAAGCGCTGCATGTTGAGTGTTGATCCGCCAACGTCATAGACTACAGCTCGATATTCACGCATCATCCTTATTATTACAGGAATTTACCATGGATGGGTGGTCTTCACGGGACGACTTTCATCTCCCTCCAATTTTAATAAATAGGCTATGACTGGAATTATACAGGCTCAGAAATCGATTAAAAAAATATTTTTTAATCTCCGTCGAGGATCAAACCCACGACATTTGGCTTGCAAAGAAAACGCTTTCACCATTGAGCTATACCGGCCGGCAAATTTATTCAAAGACTTAAAAAACGTGGTTTAGCTCTAATTGAAGTCTTTATTAGTTCTTCACTTATTAATCAACTTATTAGTGAAAAAAAAAACGAAACCGTGGTCTTCAAATTATGGATCTCTATCTTCCTAAAGTGGTTAGTAATCCTGTTTTCCGATATACGAGTAAACAGTTAAAAATTAATTTGTATAAAACGTGCCTTTTCAATAGTTAAAACACGAATATTTATTGAATTGTTTACTGGTTAAAAAATTCATCTTCCACATGTTATGTGAAAATTATTTTTTTGGCAAATATTTACAATTAATTTTTGAAGCGAAGGCATATTATTGTTTGTATGTTTCTTGTTTTTTTTTATGGCTTAATATTATTACAACTTTCCTGAACAGTTCCGCAAATGCTAATTTTAAATAAAATATACATGTTTTGAAGCCTTAAGATGCTTCGTAGTGTAATATTTACGTTGTGAACAATAATATGAATAATGTTTTCATAAATTTTGGCATTAAAAAGTTCACATATGATTGAAAATACAAAACAAAACGCAATAAGAAGATAAATTATCATGATAAAATTAAAATTGATACTTTTTTATACGAATGGTGATTAATTTTTTTATAAATATAAATACACTTAAGATAAATTTATGTTTTAAATAATTCATTAATTCACACGTTCGTAAGATGTCAAAGATCAAAGATGGTCTCGTTGAAAACGAAACCGCAGTCTTATAAGTATATAAATAAACTGTGTTCAGCGTGATCCACGTAATGAAAAAGTCATTGTCTATATATTGGAAGTATTTGTCTATTTAATATTTAAAATTAATCTCGAAGGACGGCTGAACTACCTCAAGACATCAACTTATCACAAAGTTGTCAACCCTGAAAGAGACCCCTGCAATGGCGGTTGAAATATTGGTACGAGAGAGTTTGCCTCACATGGCTGAACCCAAAATAAATCTCAAAGTGAATGCTTTGAATATAAATAACATAAACTTAATGATTTCGACCTTTTTATTTTTCATAGAGTCATACTTCAATGTGTGAAGAGGTGAAGGTGGGCCTGCTTGGGACATATATTTTGTATGCCGAAGGAGAGCAATATCATTATCTAACTTTTCTTCAAGCTTTCATGCTTAAATATCCTGGAAGTCGGGAACTATACATATAATATATATGCTCGTAGCCATCCATTGTTTTTGATCCCAGTCGATGCTTGTGGAGCTTCAAGCACTCAATTTGCTACAACGGCAATGTCGCTCCTAAATGGCCTACCAGCACACCTCGATCCTTTTCTTACATCCTTTTCCTCTTTTGTCAATGGTATTGTTCTCCTTGATCTCTGTGATCTTTGACACGTGTCATCTTCTTATTCTTTTGTGTTATTTTTATTTTTATTATTTTCTCTATTTATTGTATATTTATGTATACTCTATGTTTCTAAATATTTGTAAAAAATTGGAATTTCGATTCTGTATATAAATAAGTAAATAAATAAATAAATAATGTACTCGGGGGAGCTGCATGAGGCAGAGTTGACATGGGATGAGGGAATGAACATGGTGGCGGTACTATGTGGCAATCGTATGTATGCTCGAGTTAGGGGAGGAAACATGATGATGATGATATTATAAAGAATTATTAATTTGAAATTCCTTTTTAGCTTAAATCAATACAAATAATAAATTTTGTGTAAAGACTCCTCTATGAATAATATAATAATAACAACAGCGGAAAATCGTATTTTCCTTCAAATACGCCGTAATGGCTTATACCTGGGTGTAATTAAAATGAATCAATTTCTCATTTAATATTCGGTAAGCGCTTAATTTATTTACATGGTGGCTGGAATGATATCAAAGTATGTCATCTTAATGAGGTAATCGTTCGTTAGCCTCCCCTTTCGAAGAAATTATGTTCGGCTTTCGAAACGTTTTCCTATTAATTTCAACGATGTAGTTGAATAAAGGATATTAAACACAGTTATATAAACACGTTATGAAATCGTATTGATTTTATATTACAAATTGCATCAAATAAAAACAATGAATATGAATTTTGTGTTATTCTATGAGAATTAAATATTTAAATTTAATCAAATATTATAAATAATATCGATTGATGATTCGTTTTGTGTTAATTTTTTAAAAAAGTCGCCAGGCGGTGCAAACGGCCATGATGGCTAACAACGGGTAATTAAATGAACATGGTTACAAAACGGACCTCGGATCGAATCTCGGCGTTTGACGTTTATTTTTTTTTGATTTGTTGTGAGAAATATTTAAAAATATATATTTGCTGTTTATTGTATGTGTGTATCAGTTGTCAAATATATATAAATAAATAGTATGTATTTAATTTGTAAATATGTAGAGTAACCAACTTTTGTTGAAGTTATATCAGTTAATGAATTAGTATTTATTTTTGACGATATCTGCTCCATATTTGGAACATATGGACTCCGCAAATTTTCGTTTCAAATTTCTGTAAGCTCAGATCGTCCTTACAGAACTGAGAAACGTTAATAATAATTTACTGAAATAAATTTTTAAAATGTCTAATAAAGATACTTTCTAGTCGATTGCTGTAATGACTGCATATTATTATTTCGCTTAACTAAAAAAAAAAAAAACACAAATCTTACTTTAAAATAAAACTGTTGTTTTGAAATTAAATTTTTAAAAATAGTTTTTATAATGAACTGCTTAGAATATTAAAGTATCAAAATAAAACAAAATAAAGCATAATTTTACAACTTATTAAATCCGTTTCAAAGAAAATTCTGAAGTAGTTTTTTTTTCGTTATTACAAATATGTATATTATTTAGTTTCTGTATGCTTATTTTCATATGTGAAAGTCAGAATTAATAAAAAAAAGGATAATAAAAATGAACTATATAAGTTTATCACATATCTTAAAATATAACCATAGTTTTTTTATGTATTATTTATTATTTCAATTGATATAAAACATTAAAATTTCAATAAAATAATTAGGTCAAGTATATTTATTTCTAGGCTTTGATGTGATAAAAGCTCACGTGATTAATTTTATGATTTGTTACGCAAATTTAAATCCACGTCACTAATCAATACGAATTAAATATATTACATAATTTGAGTATTAGTATTAAGTTCAAAGTTTTCTTTAAAAATCTCGTATTGAGCTTAAAGGTCAAACGAAACCAAGAAAGGCCTAACGTTCTAAGAACATTTACACTTATAAAGCTTCGCAAATAACACTGATATGCCATTTTATGCTTTGCTTGAACTGAATGAGTATTAAATGATATTATATAAGAGGCATACATCATCGCTAGAATATAAAAACAATATGTTTTCTGATAAAAGTCAAAAGTGATGATATTTTATTTTTTGCTTTATTTTGAGACATTTTAGATGCGCAAGTGTATTTCATGTGATTGAAGTATCTTGAATTTTTTTATGAAACACTTGTGTATAGAAAATTTCATTCAGTGAGTGATGGTTTTGATATGTGAAGCAAAGTAAATTTGGTGTAAACAAATATCTATTGAATTGTATCCATTCTTATTAATTATTATAAAGTATTACAGTTTTCAAAAGGTTTCAATGTCAATAAACGTTTTGGAAGTATTTTTAAAGAAAGCGCTAACGAAGACAATTTCAGTACACGTGCGGAATGTAACGATGCGGAATTTAATAAGCAACACGAGCGTGAAAATAACACGATTGTACAATGACATATTTTATGTTTACTTGGAACTTTTCTTCCGTGAATGAATGAATTTTCATCGATTTTTGCGTAAGCCTATTAATTTTCTTTTGTTAAATTCAACGTAAGACAGTTCAGCTGACGACCTTCTTAGGTACTGCAGCAAATTGCCCAAGAAATAGCTCTATATCTTTCGGTCCAGTTACTTAAATGAACGACCATAAAAATCACATTAACGTCCAACGTGTTTCAGCCAACGTTTCGCTCGTTTGCAGTATAATATGAAGTACTGCTATTGACCATTGTTTTCTCGAGCAATTTCAAAGCGTTAGTTTAATTTTATGGATTCGATTAAGCACATGTAGTAAAAGATACCCGTTTCAATAAAAACAACGAAAATATTTATAATTTACTCATTGCAGCTTAAATATTGCGTTTATTGTGGAATGTTTATATTAACAATTTAGATGCCTCTTATGTAAATAACTTGCAATGCAAATAAAATTAAATGCTATTTTCAAGTATTCCATTTTGAGTATATATTATCGAGTGAATTAAATAGAAAACTAACGATTTTATTTAATGTTTAGTGTGAATCAATAGGTGTGTGCAGTATGTGAGGCATTTTTATGCATTGTGTTATCGTGTAATGTAAAGGTAAGTGATCATGTAACTAACAATTTTAATAAAATAAAAAAATACAATAATAAAAAAACCATTAAATATATTTTATTGTTTAATGAAATTCACCAAAAAATAATAACCTTCCATTGCTTTACACTGTAACGCATTTTTTAATTTTTGACCTCACATTTTTCAACCACATACTCTCTCACATATATCATTTTATAAACTTATTCACATATAATTTAATTCACTCGATATTTCACATTAAATTGCTTTCAGATTTTTTTAGAATAAATTATATTTAAATAATCTAATACTTGATTGATTCAGACAATTATTTAATACACTAAAGCTGTGTATAGAATAGAACAAAACGTTAAGTTTGCGGTTTGTGTACCATTTTTCTTACTTCAATATTGACTAAAGAAATGTCATTGGAGATAATGTTTTCTGTTATTTTGTATGCGTTAATCAATTCGTTAAAAATTACTCAGTAATGTATAATCAAGGTAGTCTAAAGGTGTCATAAGCGAATTATTTAATGTAGAATAATTCTACATAATGTTTTATTTTTATTTGATGACATGGAATTCAACGAATAATTATTGATCAAAATAACAAAAAACTAAGTTATGCAGTGTATTCGTGGAATTCGACATATTGCACTTTTATGAATAAGGTAACCTGTTATTCCTTGAACTGAACTTTGAAAATAAAAACGCTTTTCCTCTTGCTGGCTTCTGTGTATCAAACATGCGGTATCTGATGCACTCTGCGGATGCTGTGAGACCACTGCATAGCCTAGATCAGACAGATGCCTAACGAAGGGGCAAAAGGACGCATTCACGTGAAAACTTTGAGCAAGAAACTGAGGTAGATAGTTCATCTTTGTTCTCTAATACTCCATAGTACTACCTCGCCTTCTCCGTATGAATTGTTTTTCCGGTAATATTTTTATGTAAAATTGTCTGTTTTTGGTGATATTTAATAAAAATATTAATTATATTGTTTTAGTTATACCTACTTATCTAAGCGCAAATGCAGTAAAACATTAAATATCATAGGATAAAAAATATGTATCTGAATCCCAGTGACAACAGATACTTTCATATACCATAAAATGTTTACCAAATTGAAAATCAGTAGAGACCTATATTTTTAGCATTTTGCAATATATACGAAATAGATGCTAAAATTGGCTTCATCATTATTTGTCAAATTTGATGTTTTTTAAATATTTTATATAAATTTAATTTATATTAATTATCGCTGGGTAGGGTTTTCCTCAATTTTTCTGTAAATGAACTTTGTGACTGTATTTTAGACGATTCCTGAATACTTCAATTTGTATTTTAATAATTTCCCTATTTTAAGATTATATTGCTTAATATGTTAATTCTATATATTTGTAAGTATTATAAATAAATAAATTGTTTAAATTTATTGTTATTATAAATTATTTCTACCTTACAAAAATATATGCTAAATAGATGCTTAAATTATCTTTAAATGCTCCAAAACGCTAGAATCTAAGCTTTAAAATGCTAAAAATACGGGTCTCTAATAATCAGTAATACAGTAAGCGTTACATATAATAAATAACGTGGTATTATATCAGACAAGCAATAAATTAAATATTGCTCTGTTTATTGGGGCGGTTTGCTGAAACAAACAATACGACAAATGGCTGTCATCTATCACGCAACTCCCTAAGTGCATCCCGCGAGACTGCAATTATTATTGCTGAGAGTTGCTCGGCTATGAATTGCAATTCGCAACATGCAACATCGCTCGCAAGGATTGTCATTTCGTCTTGTTTAGAACTGAGAGGATAACCCAGTTGTGTAAGCTGACAGATAAGTTTGCCACGATAAGAAACTGTCATCATTTTGCTTGCTCCTGAACAGGCTTATTATATCATATTACTCGATCAATGATAATGGAGAGATCTTGAATAAATACAACTGGCTATGTTCTCAATAATTTGAATTAATATAGTACATAAAACATTCGAACTTTTTAATTAGGAACAGAATACCTCGAGAGGAGTAATGATGTTGTTGCTTATCATTGTTTTATCAAATCATTGGATTACCTGGCTGTAGAATATAAAATATAAATTGAAAAGATATTTTATTAAGATTTTTAAACTTTTTAGAATATTTTTCTATTTCAACATTCTCATCCAAAGATAATTGATATATACAAATATTAAATAAATTTATACACACCTACAAATCTACATCATATATAATATTTTATGACATTTCACGTTAATTTCGGAGGGACAGAAAAGGCAGACGCTGTGATTCGAACCACGAACCATGCACCTCAGTTCTATTTTTTGCACAGCGCAATCAACTTCTGCCTGGCAGAAGAATTAGTCATGGTGAAATTGACGAGACAAATGTCAAAAAGTATAATGTTTGATGTAGATTTGTAAGTGTGTATGAATTTATTAAAATGTTTATTTATAGTGCTAGAAAATTGAAGACATAGATAGTAAATTATTTTCTTCCCATATCCGTTCCATATTTGGAACAAATAGTCACAAGAAATTGGTCACTTAGTTCTATCAGTATCTACTGTCCGTGTCTCATCCTTAGATATCACTGCACCATAACCATGTCCACCTGAGAAAACATATGGTTCCCAACGAAGGCAGTTTTTTAGTATCCAAGGTACATTTTGGGTTGTTCTTTAATAGGATTTTTTAAAAGGGTTGGATGATTAACTCAACCCTCCCAAGGCATTGACTTTTTGGTCATTAGAAGCGGCTCAACCCAACTAGCGAAATGCGGTAAGCATCAGGCATTAACCCATCCAAGTTGTGGTCCGCGTTCAGTGTTGCTCAACTTTGATGATCTAATGAGAACCACGTGTAAGATGTGCCATTGTCACTGGTCAGTAAGTAGTAAATTATATTAAAATTAATCAGTTTGTACTGATATTATAAAATGTTAATATATATTTAGTCAATGTCAAATCAATATTTACTATACAATATCTTATGATTTCATATTTAATTTATTTATTGAAACGTCTTATATATTTAATTAAATATGTATGTTTAAATGTATGTAAAACTGAAAAAATCCTTTCAGAAGGCCGAGGCCTTAGATAAAGCACGAAGAAATATTTCAAATTTTGTCGCAAAAAAAATGTTAAACGGCGCGGGCTTCGCTGTTCTAAAATAAGAAGGCCTCCACCATAGAACATTTTTTCTTTACCTTTTAAATTAAATTTACAAAAAATGAATAACGAATGATAAAGTACTCAGTATTTTTTGGATTTTTCACTTTTTTATACTTTTAAGTGAATTCTGAGAAAAAGCTTTATTACGGCATTAAATTAACTTATTTTTACCGTTTATACGTATAAATAAATACATAGAGCGAATAATTTTCTTTTGTTTTTTCGCAAATATATAACATTGTAAGTTGTTATAATATCTTTAATGATTAATTAATTTGCTTGGATAAACAAAGAAAATATAAGTTTTCTCAGGTTTCATTTCTACAATCTTGATTATTGAGCCTTTAAAAACAAAAAATATCTACTATAACTAGCTCTAAGTACAAGATATAAGAATGAAGAAATTGTTTTCCGAAATGTATATTAATTTTAAATACTCATAATACTCTGTAGCAAATTGAAAACAAAGTACAAACATTTATTTGTTTACCTTGTTTCTACGTGGATTTTATGCGATCCATGTAAAACAAGGTAAATAAATATAAAAAAATCTCCCATCACAGATAATGTAAAATAAAAAATAGTATTTAAATATTTTAAAGAAATAAATAAATAACAAAAAATGTGGTTACATGAAAGGCGTCCTGTAAGCACCACCTATTTTCAGTGAATCTTCTTATAAATAAATGCTGCGTGAGTGACATTGGCATAAATAATAAACACGCAGTGCATAGCATCAACACACAATTTTTCTTATTCTTTTTCCATTATCGTCGGTATTTTCCTGTATGCGTAAAAATGGGTCGTATGTTCTTAACTTTATGACGTACGCATTAAAATTCATCACTCGGGGGTCGGTGTAACATCCGTGTCGTTTGTGTTAGTGTTTCGCATTAGAGAAAACTGTCATTAGCGAGCTCCCGTTTGGAAGGTTACACTAATTAGCGTTCTGACACGAACATAAATAATTATATTACTGCACGGTTGATATTGCCGCATATAATGTTATGTTACGTAATTAATTAAACCTTTCGGGATGTTTTGTATTCATTGCAAGTAACGGTTTTGTTATTACATAGACCAAAGAATACAATGAAACAGCATGAGATAATAAATATAATCATAAAAGCCTGATATAATAATATTTTCAATGTTTTGAGCATTCACTTTGAGATCCATAATAAATTATAAATATTTATTTATTTATTTACCTTGTTTTCACATGGATCACGTAACAAAAGTTCTCTATTAGGAGACTGCAGTTTCGACTAACTCGTAGTCTTTCTCAATCCTTCTCTAGTTAAGAGATAACTGAGCTGCGTTGTACTTGTAAGTGGTGTAACACATTTTTGTAGGGGAGGGGGTGGGGGTGTGTCTAACATGAAAGGAGAGGGAGGTAGGTAGTGTTGCAAGGATGAAGGAAGAGATAAATACATAAAAGTGGTTTAGGTATAAATTTATTTTTTATTTTTTATTTTTAATATTATTCTTATATGTCATATAATTTTTATACTTATTTATTTATTTAACGGAAACAATTTTAAAATTGGTGAATTAATTAAGGTATTTAGTTGGTTATTAATTATATCTTCTTTCTTATTAATGGCTTTATAAATTTCTAAGTATTCTAAATTATTTAATTTAACGGTTTTATTTTCTACATGTAATATGTTTAATACTTTTTCTAAGTTGTACGAATGATTATTTTCTATAAGGTGGTTTGCGAATTCAGTAAAATTGTAATTTATGGTCTCCTGTGTCATTCTTAATACATGTCCGAACCAGGTTCACCTCCATCTATTGACAAACTTTAGTATGGAAGGCTGCTTTGTACGTTCTCTCACCTTATCAGTCCTTAAAAATCGAAACCATCATCCCCTTAATATTTTAAGCAAGTATCTGCTTTCTAAACCCATTATACGGCTGCATTGACTTTTGGTGAGATGTCAGGTTTAACAGCCCTTCTGAAGAACGGAGATGCTGTTACGGATAATGTACGTTTTGTATAATATGTATTTATTGTCGACATGATTATATGACTCCCTTAACTGGAGAACATATGATCATATGTTCTCCAGTTAAGGGAGTGCAGCTGGTGATGATGGTAAAAGGTATAATAATTTGTTTTTTTAATTGTGTTCCTATAAAATTATTTTAGAAATGATTACAGGCCGAAGCAATGCTTTCTAATTTATATTGAAATGGATCTCAAAGTCAATGCTATAAATATAAATAAAATAGAAAATTCAACATGCGAAAGAACCGCAGTGTACAGTAGTTGAAACCAACTTGAATAAAGATATTGACATATTTAGTGTAATATTGCTTCAGAATCAGTGCTGGTATTGACTAATACGAAATGTTGGACGTTTGATTTTGTAACAATAATGCCGTGTTATTTGTGTGTCAACCATGATATACTTGTGACATAGTTTTTGTTGTTGCAAGTCCAACTATTTGCGTTGAGTATTCCGACACTTGTTCTAAGTGTGAGGTCTTTGACACTAAATGTGTCAATACATTTACAACGCCACACTTATATGTTAGTACTAAAATAGTATAAAATATTTTGTAATGTTATTGAAGGAAAAAATAAAAAATTGAATTGAATTGAAAAAATTTAAAACGTGAAAATTCTGTCATTGTATACTTTAGCGTCCGTTTGTATGTTCAAAAGCGGGTTCATATATTACAGAATTACATAAAACTTGATTGAGACAACAGAGCTTGGCCGGGAGAGCTTCATTTGCATCATTACAGATGCTGAGAGGAATAACGCAACGGGTCATTTCATTGCATAAGGAAAACGTTCTCGTGAAAGATACTTGCGAGCAGTGCAACTAGATTGCGACGCGTCGGGTGACCAGATGTTTATCAAATTATTCAGTTTGTATTTAAAAATAAGGCTTTAGTCAATTAAAAAACATTTATTTATTGTCGTGAACGTGAATAAATACGGCTTTCACAAAGTAAATAATATACGATTTACTCATTGCTTACGGTAATGTATTTTTTTGCGAAGTAATGTTTGCTGCAGAATTATTATGATATGTACAGAACACTATGGTGTTTCTAGTACTAAGCTATACAATACGAGTATCTTACGTTCGGTAGGTATTTAATATTGAACTTATTCATCCATACGTTGGGGAGATTGCGAGAATATATATATCTGTTTTTTGAAGAGATTCAGATTGTATGAAGGAGGAAACACAGACGCTGGAAGAGCATTCCAAAGCTTACTGGTGGCATTAAGGAAGGAACTTTGTAAGCTGCCAGTTCTTCGTCGACAAACCGTGTATGGATTTTCGGCAAGTTTAAGATGATTTTGTTGGTGGTGGGTGGGTGCAGGAGGAATTAGTTCTTTCAGTCGCGAAGAGTAGCGAACGTGGTAATAACGGTAGATAACACTAAGTGAATCAATCTTACGCCTGTGTTCCATCGATTGCAGGTTAGACGTAAGAGTGTCATTGTTTATCAAACGAATTGTTCTTATTTGAACTGAGTCAATTAAGCTTAGAAGGTACTTTGGAGCTCCAATCCAAAGGGGACTGCCGTATTCAAGGATAGGTCGGATTTGTCCTATAAATAGATAAAGAAGTTGATAATCATTGAAGTAGCGACGTGATCTATATAATACTCCCAGTTTTTTGGAAGCGACAACGGTTTTATACTTATATGGATTTCAAAATATTTATAAGAATACTATTTTATTATTTCAATATTCTAATCTTCTTTTACGTAGACTGATGAATAATACCACGATGGTATTCTTCACGACATTGTGGAGGGGATGGTTGAGGGTATAAATTGTAGAGGGCGCCCTAGACGGGAGTATTTGCAGCAAGTGTTCGAGGACATGTGTTGTAGCTCTTATGCTGAGCTGAAGCGGGTTGCAGAGGACTGAGAGGAATGGAGATCGAGATGCAAGATTCTGTTGCTGCAAACCAATCCACCGGCTTAATACTACGAAGAAGAAAATGAATAATAAAAAATAATAATATACACACTCTGAATATATACTATAGAGACATTTATCGTTAAATGATACACAATGGTATAAATGCAACTTATTCCGCACAGCAGTTCGGGCAGATGATGGCCGAGTGGTCTAGGGTAATGAACTTGAACAAATGGTTGGTTCTAAGGTTTGCTGGTTCGCATCCCGCCTCTGCCGATATTTTTTCTGAACGAATTGATGCGTATAAAGAATTTGTTCCATTATAGTATGTGTGTATATTTAATAACTTTATACTTAATTGAATCGTAAGATTATGGCAGACAGATTTTTGTGGTGGTAGCTCATGTCAGTCATATAGTCTAGTTTGGGGAATGGACTTGGAATGATGATACTGATGATGATATGGGATGGTCACCCGTTTTGTAGCTGACGGCATGTTTGCCATTGTTGATTACGCCCCGCTTGCACGACAGGCTCTCAAAGGGGACGAGCGCAGCTCATGAATACCTAAAGCAACAATTATTACCGGCGTGTGGAGCTGCTGCTGCAGGAACTTGCTGAGGATGCACAGGATCCCGGTTACGAGCAATGAGGGTACTTCTTCTTCTTGCTGCTTAGCTCGAGTGAGCACAACTATAATTGCACACAGTGTTATAAATAAAGAACGATTGTTAACTAAGTGAGAATAGTAATTTGTAATTATACACATACTATAATACATCAACTTCTATATACGCATCAATTCATTCAGAAAAAATATCTTCAGAAGCGGGATGCGAACCAGCGAGCCTTGGAACCAACGTTGCTCAAGTTCATTACCCTAGACCACTCGACCATCCTCTGCCCGAACTGTTGCACGGAATAAGTTGTATTTATACCATTGTTACCATCAAATAACGATACAACGATATATGTCTCTATAGTATATATTCATAGTTTGTAGATTATTATTTTTTATTATTCAATCGGTCAACATTTATTCACAAGCTTAATATTATTACTTTCCGACAGTCTATTTATTTTAGTAAGTACCACTCGGGTCTCGAACCGAACTATAGACTGAATGGATGGGTTCCAAGGCTCGCAGGTTCGCATCCCGCTTCTGCCGATATCTTTTCTGAACGAATTAAGTAACGAATAAACCTATAATAATTATATGATCAATGATCTAAAAAGCAGATGAGAATATTGATTAAATTATTGTTTTTTAATCCATATTGTAATATGTCCACCACACGCACATCACACTAAAGGATTATTAAATATCTTTGATGATGCGTTCATTCAGTTACAGTAAACAAGTCAAGTTTTTCGTTTTATCAATCGCTTTCCAATTGACGATTGTTAATTTTAAATTATTTATAAATTATTATTTTGCTTAGTAGCTTTTAAAATATCAAAGTTTTCTAATAACGTTATTAAAGTTCATTTTCGAATATATTAATAAAATAATATTTTTAGTAAATTCTAAAGTTAAAATAAACAAACATTTTAGTATTCAAAAAACTTGTGATTATACATGGCCTAATAAAAAAAATATTCCATAACAATATAACAATGTGTAACATGTTTATTAACGGTGATTAAAAAATCATAAAAAAATAATTTTGATATGTATTTCATAAAATTCATTATTGAATAGTCTTCAAAGGCCATGCGCTTAAAATAAGATAATTATTTTAATTGTTTTTACATAAAATAAATAATCCGTAATATTTATTTATTTAATTAATAAGAGCCACTAAATGACAAACATATTGTTCGTAAATGATAATATTATAAGGGTATTCAAAACATAAAAGTTTTTCGTTTTATCAATCGTTTTCCAATTGACGATTGTTAAATTTAAATTTTTTATAAATTATTATTTTGAATTTGAAAATAAAATTTTCGAATATATTAAAAACAAAAAAAATTGCGAACGCATATAAAAATAAAAACATACACAAAATCACAAAGTTTACAATTACAACATAACTTGAAGCTCTAACCCTTTTACCAATCCCATATTCTCGGTATTAATTCCACAGTTAGTTCGCATCTGAAAGCTCTGCAGTCATTTCGTATCGAAAAGCTCTCACCTAGTTCGCATGCAAGTCGGGCGGAAAAGCTCGCGATGGGACAACGCGCGGGATGGGAGATGTGATGTGTGACTTTTAGAAGCTCTACTGCTGGAAGACTAACTTCGAAACATTTCACCCACTCGGAGAAATCAAAACAATTCGGTACCGAGATCTCTGAACTGAGGCTGTCTCTCGTGGCAGGCTGTCTTGTGATGTAAAACTTACTTGAACGAGCTTTAAAGTTTGATTGATTTTATAAGTACGTGTTGTCATTTTGTGGATTGAGATGGGCGTTGGAAGGTAATGTTTGAAATACTAAATTACTTATTTAAATACATATTTTTAAATAAAGCATCTCAAGCAATGGTCATTAATTGACAGTTGTTGGTTGAAAGATCATTTTTTTATCTTATTCACATCAGTTTCACATATGGATTTTTTTATTCAGCCATATACATATATTAGTATGTATAGTTGTTCACGCCTTATCCTCATGCAGTCTTTCTCCTGAAAGTCCACCTGGAAGCAAATATTTTTCCCAGGGCAAGATTCAGGGAATTTGTAGATACTGTTGAGGTTGTTAATTGGATTATTTAAGTAGATTGGATGATTATCCTAGAACTCCTAGAACCCAGACCATTTAATCCCTAGAGGTGACGCAACCGAATTTTTTCATTTTTATAAGATTATCATTCACAGGATATTAAATAAAAAATAATAATGATTCTTACATTTGAGTACATTTTTAATTTAGATGGCTTAATTATCTTTTAATTATTTGAGAGATAATTGTAATGTTTTTTTTATTGCCTTTTTGGACCCGTATAAAATTAAATAATTTATTTATAATGTTCTTTCACCGGTAACAGATTTCTATAAAATAATACAGATACGTTATTTTGATTCGTTTCTGGCAATGTTTGTATGAAACTTCACCTGTAAATCTTTGTTGTGTTTTGCTGTTGTGATAAACTGATTACTAAAGTTAAAGAGAACCGGAGTTTTGCTGAATTTGAAATGCACCAAGACAAATAAAGTTTAGATTTATTATAAGAGTTTTTGATACTCCATAACAGGGCACCTGGAAAGTATTATACAGTCTTTGTTGGGAAAAAAATATTCATAAACAATTAAAGAAAAATACAATGTTCACGTAAGAAACTTTTTCTGGCCATTTTACATAAAAATTCTTAGTAATAATATATGAAAGTTATAATAGTTTTTAATAATTTTTCTACACTCCAGTAGTGTGTTTTTTTTTAATGTGAACAGATGCGTTATTCGATGGCAATTAAGAGGTTACTTGCAACAATAATGTCTGCAAATCACCATTTTAAATTATGATATAATTATCAATTTCGTGATTTAAGTGTTGTTTTTGAAGATGTGAAGATTAAATAAAAAAATTAAAATTTCATGTCATTTGTGCTTGCATAAACCTTTTAGTGCAGAAACTTTTATCTAGGAAATCAATTCAATGAAATCTAAAAAGATGTTCTTTTGCTACATCTTGAAAAAAAAAACTCATTAAAAAAAATGTTTTATTTTATTAAAATAATTGTTATATGTATTTTTATAATTAAAAAACATACTTTTTTAAATATAAGGTACTTATATTGTGGCTTTTGGGCTTAGCCGAGTGTGGCGAATTACTCCTTTCCAATATTTTGACCGCCATTGCAGGAGTCTTCTTCAGGGTTGATGATTTAGTTATTTACCAACATAGTGTTTAACAAGAAAACTATTTGCAAAAAAAATTGAGCCAAACTAAAAAGTCAAAAATTAACTTAGAAAAAGTTAACCTCTGTCACAAACGGTATTGCTCTCAAAGAGTTTGAAGGAAACGATTTTGGTATGGGGTGACCATTTACCCCAGACTGCACCGCGGCCACCCAACCCTAAATAGTTTTACTCTTTGATCGTCGGTGCACTGTATCTCTCTGCAGACCGTTCCTTGAATAATGCAATTTTCTTCTCCCGCTGCACAACTCTAAAGCAGACGTCTTGAGTAATTCCACAAATAAGTTTCCTTTACAGTTTTCCATCGCCGATGGCATCTCCTCGCAACGCACCGCTTTCCTTTGTCAAATGAAAGAGAGCGGCTCTTTTGAACCGTTTGGCTCAATGCCTTTATAAAATTTGTACAAAAAATAAATCTTTATAATGCATATATGTAAATATTTGTTTATAAAATTAATCATTTAATAGATGTTCTTCAACATATGATCAACAAAAAATGCTACCATAAAGTTCTGTTCACCATAGTCCTTACTTCATTTTATGTCGGCTCTGCCTGTTGAAGCTCTGCTGAGTATATTAGTTACCGGTGGCTTTTTATAAAAACTTTACACTTCATCACACCTTGTTTTATACTCTAACTGGAGCAAATGATTGTCACAAGTTGCCGCCACAAAGCTGTCAGCCGCCTTATCCTCGCCTCTTCTGCTGGAAATTCACTGAGTATATTCTATGTATGATTCCAGAATTCTCAGTCGATTTTTTTATTTTTATTTTCGATATTCAATATCAAAGATAATGTTTTGTTATTTATTCGTACAAAACTAAGCATATTTTTTGTGTACAAATAAAATCAATAAAGCATTTTTTGTAATCTCTCAAATGAAAGAGGTTTTTATTGGATTAATTAAGGACTTATTGTTGATGATATGCTTCGTTTTCGTCAATAACCCATTATTAAGGGTGAAAATGGTAATGTGAAATTAATTCGTTTATATATTTAATTGATGCAAAAATGATTGCACGAGTATATTTAATGTATAAAAACTTCTATGGTAAGTAGTTAGGTTTTTAAAAGGAAAATAACGAATACCAAAAATAGTGTCAATTAATCATATAAAACAATTATTTTACAGCCGATTAAAAATTAAAAAATATATATATTATGCAAAAGATTTGCATAAGATTTTTTTTCTGGAAAGAAATTAATTTCTTTCATTTATATTATTTGGTATGTTTGTATTTATTCATACAAATTCATAGAAATGTATGTGTATGTAATTTGAATCAAATATTTTCTTTGAAGATAAAGTACAGAGAAAAAAGCTCTTTTGAAGGTTTCTCTGAAGTCAAGGGACCAGACACGGCAGTTGAAGATGAATCTTCTTCTTTGCAGTAAAGTTTGACCCCACTAGTCTCCCTCTTGAAGTCTCGGACAATCCAATCCATCGGTTACTGAACTTCAGTTTGAAGATGTACTGTGAAACAGAGGTCATTGATAAGTACTTAAAATAAATACTATTAAGCAGATAATATATAGTCAAATACAATTATACTTCTTATGTAGTTTTGTATTTTACAATAAAAGAGTTACTTCATTCTTATTGGGAGAGAATGTATACACGTACTATTATGTTATTTATTTTTATAACTGTTTTTGCAATACTAATGTACTTCTTCTTCTTTTCAGTGTTATTTCGGTGAATTGGTTTGCAGCAACAGAATCTTTCGTCTCGATCTCCACTCCTCTTGGTCCTCCGCAACCCTCTTCAGCTCAGCATAAGAGCTACAACTGATATCCTCGAACACTTGCTGCAAAGACTCCTGTCTAGGGCACCCTCTACAGTTTCTACCGTCAACCATCCCCTCCACAATGTCGTGAAGAAAACCATCGTGGCGCATGATGTGACAGATCCATCGGGATCGCTTCTCTGAGATGGTTTTCGCAAGTTGGCTATCTTCCTTCATTATGCTGAGAACCTCATTGATCGTGACGTGGTCTCTCCAGTAAATTCCGAGAATACTTCTGTATGTCCACATTTCAAAGGCCTCTAGTCTTTTTTATCACTTTCAGAATAATGCACTATCTATTTATAATCTTAGAATACCATAATTTAATTTTTCGGAATGATAAACAATCTTCAACATTTTATATTTGCCTCCCTAAATGTAATATATATGAGCGTCACTACCTGCTGTCATAATGCTGTCCACCTCCAAGCCATCCGTTCTCCTCTTACCTCCTGAAAGTACGTTTAATGCATTATTTTCAACGGCTTGACATGGTGAGAGTCCTAAAAGCGTTAAGTAATTAAAACTGTACTTTATGCATTCCTGCGTACCTTACATTCTTGTCTAGAATCTGCTCAGCACAGTATCAAAGTTCACCTTTTGTTTTAAAGTTGACTGTAGTTTGTAAAGATTTGTCAAATCCCTCACCTTATCATTCCTCACTCATTGAAACTATCACACCTTCAGTATTCTGTACAATCATTCGTCAATAAAAATAAATTTTACAAATGCATCGGTGTTTGGTAAAATATAATAATATTGGTGTGTTAAGTTAAACATGAAATAAGATTCTGTATTGACGAATAAATAAATATTCTTTTATTTTTTACAATTAAATTTGAATAACTTAAGCATGATAAATTCTATTTAACATTCATGCAAATGTTATTTTGCTTATACAATAATAAATATTCTGATTAGTTGAAATAGTTTATTACAATAATTTTTTTTTACGGAGAAACGTGACAATGATAGAAGATAAAAAATATAGTATACAGATTGCAGTTATAAACAACAAAAAACAGATTTGTTAAAATACCAAGACTCTTATTAAAAACAAGGACATATCCAACTACTGCAAAAAATTAAGTTCATGCAAAAATACACTTAGAAATCTAAATAATAACATAACATAACATTAATTTTTCGTGAAAAATGACTGACCCGGATGTTTTTTGAGGTTACAATAAGCGTCGCCACCATTCAGCGCGAGGCCTAACAAAATGTTAAGCTTCCACTCCATCAGTCCATAAACACTGAAGAATAATATTATTTTTTACCTGACGATTTTCCACCCAAGCGCTTCGGCTGGCTATTAAAATTTCCCCGCGACTTTTCACGTGCGCGGCCAGTATGAAAAAAAAAACCATTTCGAACCTAATCTCTTAACAAATTTCACTTTGTTTCAGGGCACGCAGCACCATGGGCGATCACGCGACGTCTGAGTCTCCGCTGAAACCACCAAATTGAAGACCACCGCCGCAAATAATTATCCTGAAACTCCAGTCACGTAATGCAAATTATTGCCCGTCGACCTGTAAATGAAAATCGCCACTCTCCCGATAAGGAAAATATAAATCCCGACACGAAATTTAAATAGCTTAACATAAACAAACTGTGTAATCTTTGAACAGTGTTTAGGTGAGCGATTTGTCTTTGTAAAGTGTAAGCGACGAGAAACAAACAAATCTGCTGAACAAATATCTTGATACATTCGCGATGGTGGATTCGGTGTGTGGAGTCACGTAATTAAAGTTTGGAGACTTTTGGTAATTTGTGGATGTTGTTAAATTAAGATGAGTGCTTTGATCCTCGGAGTGCGGTTGTGGTGCTCGTTATAGTGTGGTGTTGGCTGCTTGTTGAGGGTCTGCAATATGGTGATGGCGACCTTCGGATTACCAGCCAAGTTGGCTGGAATGCTGCTGCTGGCATCACTGTTTCATCCAAGCTATGGCAAGTGAAAACGATATAATTTTATTTAATATAATAATGGTTTTTTTTTGTGACAGAAGTAATTAATGCTTTTTTGCTATTTAAATTGTATCACAAATAATTATTATATTATTATATACTCTGTACAACAAAAAACATGTTATACAATATAACTTTCAACTATTAAACATTCATTTCATAACGTTAAGTGTTTCGTGATTTTTTTAAACATGCAAAGTGTCATGGATATTTTTAAAACATTTAATATAATGTGTTATTTTAAGTTATATTTTATAAATTGAAAAAAAATAAAGCGGATTGTATAAATACTTTAAATCAAGCTGACACGAATGTTAAAAAAATGCACTCACTTAAATTAAAAATATGTAATCATATTTTTAAGTAGCCGTCTGTTTATTTTCAATAATATTTTTTTTATAAAGCTGAACTACCACGTGTATGTTTTCTGTATAAACAACAGTCTAAATTATTAAAGTACGAAAAGATTAAAAAACGCCTTATTCATACACCGTTATATCATTTAATGAGATGTTAATTTTATTTATAACTTTAAAATATGCTTCATTCAAAATACTGAAATTATCCATTTTCTGCTTTTCCTCCCACAGACGTTTTTGATGCGACTACGTTACGTCTCGTGGTGGAATTATTTCAAATTTCCTGAGCTTGTTTTTTGGTTAATTTTAAGACATTATTTACATTTTCGCCTCCAGTCATATTCTTTCCATCGCTCCCCTCAAACTTATGACACGCGCTACATACACATTAAAAATGAGATACATTTTTATTTTATTTATGTAAACACATACAGGAGAAAACCGACAGATTGTGATAGTAATTTGAAGTCTCATCTGTGGAATTATATGACGCTTATGACCATTGTGCATATGATGGCTAAGCGCTGCATGTGGAGTGTTGATCTGCCTACGTCATAGACTACATGATTCAAGCATCATCCTTATTATTACAGAAATTTACTATGAATGAGTGGTCTTCACAAGACGACTTTTATCTACCACCAATTATAATTAATAGGCTATGACTGGCATTTAACATATAAAGGCGATACTGATACAACGACAATTTGATTTTAAATAATCAAAAATAAAATGTATATGTGGGTTTTTGTTAGTTTAAGGAGATCATACAACCATCAAAAAATTGATTAACAGACACAAATATTTCTCGGATCAACACCAATATATCACGTAGGCCGACGTGAGGACAAATATATGAGTATGTGACTTAGTCAAACCTCTGAGTGCAGAAATGCCCTGGGATGAAACAATTTAAGCTCTCAATACTATGTGGCGGCAATTTGTATTTTTCATATACTCCAGGTAATGCTATGAAAAATTAAATAATATGTAATTGGAAAATAACTGGGTGACCTAAATTTCAGGAGATGGAATAAACGCAGTGTATTCAGTGTGAAGGAGCGGGTAGTTTTAACGGGGTTCGCTTTTGTGGACGTTAATTGTTGCGAAGAGCAGTAATTACTATTAGCCAGAGAGGGATTTGTCAAGAGCTGCGTTGTCACCGAGGCTCTTCAGCTCTAATACACGTGGCAACCATCGCATAATGCTGCATGAAATACAAATATGTTTCCATTAAGAAAATGTGTTTATATTTCAATTAATAATACATTTCAACACTTTTAAACGGATTATCAAACTACTGCTTTAAATACAGAACTTTGTTGATATTTTTGATGAAATTATGATTTTAATGGTTCTTCTTTTCCGTAGTATCAATCAGGTGGATTGGTTTGCAGCTGCCGGTGCAAATAGCTCAATGGTCAAAGCATTTGCTTTGAATTCCAAAGGTCGTGAGTTCGATCCCCGACGAAGGTTAAAAAAAAGGTTTTTATTCGATTTCTGAGCTCTAAAATACCCTCGGTTGGTGTGAATTTGATCCCTCATCCGTAAAATGCCAGTCATAGCCTATTATTCAAAATTAGTGGTAGACGAAAGTAGTCCCGTGAAGATGACACATTCATAGTAAATTCCTGTAATAATAAGGATGATGCGTGAATCTCGGGCTGTAGTCTATGACGTTGGCGGATCAAGACTCCACATACAGAGCTTAGCCAATATCCACCATAGTAAGCATCATAGAATTACAGAGATGAGATTTCAGAATTACTATCACCATCTGTCGGTATTCTCCTGTATGTGTGTACATAAAATAATGTAACTCGATCTCCACTCATCTTGATACTCCCTGTTTAGCTCAGAGTAAGAGCTACAACTCGTGTCCTCGAACACTTGCTGCAAATACTTCCATCTAAGGCTTTTATGAAATAATAAAAGAAAATTTTTGTTTTTGGAGATAAAATATTTTCATCTTGTTAAAGGTTTCATAAAATATTTAGGATCACAAAAAAACATAATAAATTATACACTATGATAGTATGAATTAATTTGATTTCATGATATATTTTCTTGGTTTCTTGAATAGTTTTGAATATAAAATATTGCTTAAACATTTGATATGCTATTATACAAATTATGAAATAAATAATAACTTAAGTTATTTGAAATTATTTCGATCGAAATTTCTTGGTGGAATTCGATATCAGATTTAAAATAAAAGATTCTTTAGAATTTTTATGTAAATGTTTATTGTTTTTTAATGGCCTTTGCAATTATAAATATTATTTTGTTGTGACATCAATGAATTCCCTTATACATTATTGATTTCCTAAAACCACATATACCCATCACACAATTTATATACAACTTTTTGCTCACTCTTTTGCATTATATAGAGCCAACAAAAATTTTTACTAATTGACTTGTAAATGGCCATCCGACCTGGCTGAAACATGTCGTCAAAAATGATATATGTGGAATAAATTCTAAAGAATCTTTTATTTTTATATCTTAGTTATTTGATTTTCTCGTACGTTTTTATGCATGCCTATAAATAATGTTTTACTATTGATTATTACTAAATGGAATGAAATGTTGTTAAGATTATTTTCTAAAAATGTTGAACTACTCGTTATATAACAATATGATCATTACTGATTTTCTAGAATTAACGACCCCCAAAACACCAATTACTTTACTAATTCGTATAATACTAAAGTCAATTTAATGGCAATTTTTTTTATTAAAAAAGCATTTCATCAAAAAATTTCTCATTTTTAATGAATATTTTAGCAATAAAACACCGCGGATATTAGTAGAGCCGATGTTGCGCAAGATAATTATAATACTACCCATTTTCGCATGTCATCCCTTGCCCTCAGTAATACGGTATTCTTTGTCCCGTCGCTAATGTTCCCTTAACACGCATCGTGCACAATACAGGTAATTGCTGCTGCGACGAACAAAACGACAAACGAAAGGATGAATTAAACAACTGGACTAGACCTTACCCGCCTCACACTCGCATCACACCGGAGGACAGTTAAGTCTCCTTTAAATGATGCGCTCATTCAGATTATGAACAGTTAGCAACTTCTTCTTCGTGTCAGCGACGTCAAATTATTTTTTCCCAGTATCCGGCAACATCGATATCTCGTGTGTTGCCCAGCATTAGGTCCTGAGATGTGCAGCTTGTTGGGCACATGAAGCAGGATCTTAGGTGTGAGGCGGTTTGCAGGTCTCCACAGTCGCACAATAGTGTCTTTCCCTGCCGAAGCATTCCCCATCGCTTGAGGTTGTCCTTTGTTCTAGTTGTCCACTGCACTGAAAAGCTCAAAGAAAGAACCCGTGAAAGTGATTAGAATCGCATTCACGGGTTGTAAAGAGATGGAGTTAGATTCTCTCACCGTAAAATTTGAAAAAAAAATAGTGAGCACAAAGTCTGCATGCCCGATAAGGCCTAGGCGATTCCCTCAAACTGCATCGAAAAGGAATCCTCTTTCTAACAAGAGGAACTGAAAGTCCCAGAAAATGCGCTGTGAGGTTTGGAAGGCAGTGCCACAGGGGTAACTAGGGTTTGAAACTGAATGAAATGAGTAAAATCTGTCATTAAAAGCGCCGTGCCCAGTAATTAGTTGAGTAGACAAGTGATCAGGGCTTATCCATTTATTCCGATTCCATTTATCCGAATTAAGCGACTATCATCTCAGTCAAAAATCATATGACCTTACTTGGGCAGTAATTAGACAATTAGACAATTATTTATTTATTTCCTTCAATAACATTACAAAATATTTTTACATCTTAATTCATTATTGATGATTATGAGACCTCCAGCTAATTATTTCACAGCAAAATAAGAATCAGCAGCCAAAGTGAGACGCAACTGCAACTCAATATAACTTTACAGTCATATAGTGGAAAAACTAGAAACATTGAAAAAAAAAACTCAATTTTTTTACGAGCAGAAAAAAAAAATCATAAATAGGATTTAGTTTATATTTTTTGTTATATATATAAAAATAAATGAACTTCAATTTTTTGAAACGTTTCATTGAAAAATCTCACAATCATAAGCGGGCTTATAAAATTAACGATGAGTAATAGTTTTAATACTATAGATAAATAGATTTCATAATTATCATAATCACCAAGTAACCTCTAACGCCGAGGTCCTCGTTTTATCTCTTCTCAGGTACGCTCCGCCGAGTACATATCGTGTATATTTTGAGGTAATTATTTTTTGATGAAAACTCAGCTCTAGCTTACAAATATGGATAGTTATTTAGGTGCAAAAATTAAATTAAAATCTGACACAATATTCACAAAAATGCAAAATTATTTAACAAAATAAATTGATATTTTTTTATACTTAAAGATGACGGTTAAATTTAATTAAAGATTTATTTTTTAATGAAGTAATCTCAACCACTTGATATTCGTTTATCATTGTAATCATACCAATAAGTACATAAGGGTTCACAGAGGTCGTTGTTATGCTGTGGATACCAAGCGGCTTGTATGATGATGCCGAATATGTTCATTCTGTCATTTTGGTCGAGGCTGTCATCAGGAAATACCACCGCTGACAAATTGAAGCCGTTAAGCGGTTCGCTGAACGCGTATTCCATGGGTATGGTGAGTGTAGTAAAACCAGTATGTAGACTAATGACATTGGTGGATCAAAACACATAGGCAACTATTTGGTACATTTGATCCCTAGTCACAACATGCAGCAAATCACAAGCGCCTTCCTGAACACACAAGTACTTCCAACTTTTAATAATATTTTGATATTTTATTAATATTGATACTTTTAAAGATGTTAACCCGTTGACTGCCATCATATTTTGCATAACTGCAACCTTAAAAGCCAATATAGAAAAAAAATGATTTTCAGGGTCACAATCATTATAATATAATGATATTTATATTATAAGAACGCATGAATTTAAAAAAAACCAAAACAACAGTAATATTTAAGACTTTAACTAACCTGCCACACTGCACACAATCGTTCAATGAAACGCCGACGCAAGACTACTCGATACAAAATGTACGCAATCGACAGCCCCGACCGGGGTTCGTGGCGCTTCGTTTTAAAAATCCGATCGGGGTTCGTGGCAGCCAACGAGTTAAAACAGGAAAAACAATGACTTAAGAATTGATATTGTTTTGAATATGAAACTGAGTAGTAGAGACTACCATGTGATTTGGCACAGTCAAGTAGCAATAATCAGGACATATCTGTCGAAGAGACAACGATTAATGTGATATAGAAGTGTTAATGATAATGATTGCATCTCAAGTAAAATTTTCCGGAGATAAAATAGTCCCCCAATCGGATCTCCGGGTGGGGACTGCTCGAGACAAAACAACCAAGACAAATAAGAAAAACCTTCAGCCAGCAAGATATGCCACCTGGAATGTTCGAACATTACTGCATAACGGCGCCCTAGACGGGAGTATTTGCAGCAAGTATTCGAGGACATGAACTGTAGCGCTTATGCTGAGCTGAAAAGGGTTGCGAAGGACCGAGAGGAGTGGAGATCGAGATGCAAGATTCTGTTGCTGCAAACCAATCCTCCGGATTGATACTACATAGAAGAAGAAGTGTTGTAATGTTGTACAAAAATTGGAAAATGGATCATTAGGCAACCCCTGCAAGATGGACTGACGACATCAAAGAATATCGGAAGTATACTGCATGCGAAGTGTGAAAGATCGAGAAGCATCATGACTAATGCGGGAGGCTTACGTTTAACAGTGGAAGGACAGGCTGATAATGCTGTAAAAGTGATAGAAGGGTCATCGGAATATTTTGTTGTCGCTGGGTTGAAAAGATTTACCAGAGGAAGAAGTCCGAGATTCCGTTTCCAGGGGGCGCCACGTGGAGGTTCTTTTCATGCTCTCCCTGAAAATTGAGACTCCAACTCTGGCCACAAGTCGCATCAGAGGACTTCATTACTCCAAAGGAACGCCTCCCAACCGGCAATAACCTTGACTGGCGGACCTCGAAATCCCTCAACAGCGTAAGAACCGGACTTCGATAGGACAAAAAACAATCTCAAGCGGTGGGGAATGCTTCGGCAGAGACAGTCATTAATGTGTGACTGCGGAGACCTGCAGACCGCCCCACACCTAAGATCCTGCTTCATGTGCTCAATAAGCTGCACACCTCAAGTCCTAATGCTAGGCAACACACGAGCTATCGAAGTTGCCAGATACTTGGGAGAAATAATTTGACGTCGCTTACACGAAGAAGAAGATCTGAATATTTTAAAGAGTTCTTCTTTATTGATTTTTCTGTCAGCTGCCGATGCCGTTATCTTTGCCGCAAGTTAATTTCAAACCAAAACATTTACTAAAAACTTATCTTAGTATAACTGTGTAAAATCTTAAAAAATAATCTTTCGTCAGGTTTTTTTATACGTAAATCGTTAATAATGATAACGTTAATTTTTTTTTAATATTTTTTGAAAATCGTTCGCAACTTCTTAAATTAATGAAATTAACTTTATTTTCTTTAACAATCTGACCTCAACCTATTTAATGTCAAATATATTTCATTCAAACGTGATTTATCAATTCTAATAAACTGGAAAGCCGCACCCTCAGCATTTACTCTCCTGCATGAATTTAGATTTTTTTAAATTAAAAATAATGACTCACATTAATCACCGACGTTTATTCTAGCGATATTTCACTTACTCACCCTTGCTTATGTAAAAAAAAAAAACATTTTTATATGTCAAAGGGCACCCTTTTGAAAAGTGGCCCACCCCTGATTTATTTGTACGGCAATGCCCCATCAAATAATTATGATATTTCCCGTCAATTAAGCAAACTGAAGCCACAAACAGGGGTGCGACTCGGTCTTCCTTTAACGACAAAGATATCATATTAATTTGAATTTAAATACGAATTCAAAGTGAATAATAAAGGATACAGCGTGTGACAGGTGGGGCGAATAGCACTGAGCATGTGATACCTTGGCAACGGCTCACACAAAAAAATGCTTTGTGTTTTTTTTTTATGTTACGTGATTAGAAAACATAGAAAACAATAGGGACAAAATAATGTTATTTTTCATTGTTAAGGCATGATAACACTTTTTATAATTAATTTTACGTGAAAATCACAAAACCAAAAAGTCTGTTTGCTTTGATTTGTACCTATTTATCTTAAGAGGTAGAATGTTTTTTTTTTCAATGTATCTTTTTTTTCACGGTATAACAGGACAGTAATATTCGATATAATGCAGTTTTGTCAAACTTAAGCTGCTGATTAATTTTTAGAAGTGAATGAAAATTAAAAACGATTTATACTGATATCTTCCCGTCTAAATTTGTTATCGAATAACTGGGCGGCAGGATGCAGGAGAGGATTGACAATACAAATAACTTGTTGTCGAAGCACGATTCGCGTTTATTAGAAAGACTTGATTTCTATACCCGACCAGCACGACATTTCGCCGGCCGGGGCGCGAGTCCATTGACAACTGCCGGACACGGTGACATGCCACGCTGCCAATAATTGCGGCAAAAAATCAAATTAAAGATGGCAGTTGCACCAACATGAAATTGAGAAAATGTCATAACAAATAAAATGGTGTATGCAAACGCCTGCGTAATATTCTATAATTAAAACTAACATCATTATATGTGCATGTCAGGCGAGGAGGTATTAGATGTGGATGTCAAAGGAGCTATATTAAGCTGCTATCAATACGTAATTCTGTGAGTACGATGGTAAGACATTGTTTGGAACGACAAGGAGAAACAGCGGACATGGCAGCCTTTCATACTACAGTCAGTTAAGAATCAAAGTTGGACTTGGTTGGGACATATACTTCGGATGCCGCAGAAAAGCATAACTATAGCTGTCTTTTATTTGGGCTCCCAGGCTCACGCTGTCCTGAAAGGCCGTTGGAAATTATGTATAAAATGTAGGCGGTGTAACTCCGTAAAGCAGAGCTGCTATGGTATAAGGCGAAGATGTATATAAGATGCTCCATTAAAGGGAAGTGAACATATTATTAAATAGTAATGATGTTTATATAATAATAAATATTTGTATGTATTGCTTTTACTTGTGCAAGGTATATTTGAAGTTTTCTTAACCCTTTCGCATCGGTAGCTGATATATGCCGTCTAAGCTTCCCCTACCATTGACATCGGTAGCCGTGATATATCATTTGATAGCTAAAGGATACAAGAACCAATGTGAAAATATTCCAGATAAGTACATTTATGCTTCAAATACTAGTTTTATAAATGACAGTTTAATTTGTATTTCACCGAGCCATAATGAAAGGGTTAATATTCGCACAACTAGCTGAAATACGACAACCTCTTTTTATTCACTTTGCGATCTTAGAGAAGAACAACGAAACTATTTGAATTGGTTTTTATTTTATAATTATTTTTTATGATAAATTGTTAAATGAGTGTTTTATTCATTTTTTGTAATATCTTAATTGGGAGTAAATTGTGGCGGTGGCGCTGTTGTAGGCAATGTATGGCATTATACATGTGTCTCTAATAGCCAAAATTTGGACCTCCGGGGCTTTGTTTATTTGCTCGAGTAATTTATGCTCGCAAAATAGAGTCGAGGGCCCCTCCAAGTGTTTTAATAATACACATTATGAGAAGGAGTTACATCTTGCAAATGGGATTCACGCTACACCCTCGTCAAAATTATAATATTTGCCGTGAAATACTGAAAATTCAGCAATAGCTTTTTAGTTCCTGTAAATGAAGATTAAGCCGCACGTGCTTGTTAGCAACTATATCATTATAATTATGTTTAATAGCATAATTATAATCATGATTTAAATGAGTATTATAACTATCTCATCATTTAAAATTAATATTATTCAAAAAAATTTATTTAAGCCGCTTTGAACAAGGGATGTTAATCTGTCTCTTTGAACTTTATATTTTAACTAAATCATTAATTAACACATTAATTTCTATATTCTACGAAAACATTTCACATTCATCAATTACTCTACACTACAGTCTTGTAAACTTTTTTTTGTAGTCAGCTTTGCATTCCAAAGCATTAATTTTATAGTATGTTTATACACATTAGAACTGATGAAGCCTTTGTAGATCACAAAACAGCAAGTGAAACAGTGTTCAGTGTGATCCATGTTACAACAAGAAATGAAATACTTTATTTTTAATAATTTATCTTTCTGAATAAAATTTGCGCTCTTCCATAAAAGATACAAACTGATTTAATTCCACTCATAAGGGATTAATTATATTTTTAAGAAATAAAGTGATATTTGAACTCGAGAACTTTTTTCTGACTCAAACTAAAAACATTTAAATAACATTTTAATGATAACTATTTTAGGACAATTAGAACGATTTATATAAATATTACGATATGTGCTTGAAATATTTATTAAAGGCAGTAAGGTATTTCAATATATCTTTATTAATTTATAAAGTAATAAAGTATTCCAGAATTATGTCAAATAAAATAATATACCGGAATGCAACAAAACTTGTTAATTTTTTTTTAAATTACTGAAAATAATAAATCCTTACATGGTTAATAACTGTTCAAATACCAAAAATCTTTCCTAAATGCGACCGGTAAACTCAACAATGCTCTTTCAGTATCTGTGTTTTCTTTTTCATAAAATCTGTATTTCCTTAAGAAACAGTTCAATGTTGCTTGAATTGCTTGCAATCTCCCCAACGCACGCACAAACACGAATAATCATCCTACCGTCCTGAAAGATTTTCATAAATATCGCGGCTTTACAATCAAAGAAGAATTAATCAGTTACTAAAAGTGCATAAACATAATACACCCTCAAATTAAAAATACATAAAATTCTCAGAAGATACGATCGTGAGAATTTGTCACAATACGTCGCCTGTTTAATTAAAATCTTCCTCGGTGATGTCATCACAGGCCTGATCACTGGCAGAGTTGTATGCCCCAGATCCGGTGTTCAGCTTTATTTTGTTTGCTTGGTGCCCGTCTTTATTTTTCCTCTTCTTCAGCAAGTGGCAGACCTCTTCTCGAGCACTCCTCAGAGGAACGAAATGAGTTTTCCCCTGGTAGCCACAAGATAACGCTAAGCAGTGGCGCAACTCAAAAAAGAATTCGAGCTTAAGTAACAAGAGTGTTCTTCCACTTATATTATTCTTATATATATCAATGCTCACAAGAATGACTGCAATTTTGCTAGAATTAATATTTAACCATTCTCTAAAAGCGACTTTTATAAAAAAAATCTATGAAATACCCTTTTTGTACTCTCGAGAAGATCATTTAACATGCTGGTAATATTTTCTTACAAAACAAGAATTTCTGGCTATGATGTAAAAACGATTGAATATTGTTTGATATTTAAAGTCTTATTCATGGTTTTTAGCATCGTTAAAATGCTAAATTTAATATGTTCAAAAAAAAATGCGTTCCATAGGCGTGTTCTCGTTCGATCACTAATGTAGTGTAAAAAGTAGATGAAAAACTTGGTTGAGTCACCGCTTGTTGGCTGGATTGAACTGTCTAGAATCAAATGGTTCATGTGTTATAAGCATCGGGACAAATCTCCTTAAAAACGCTGATTATCGAACACCCATATATTTGATTCATATTTACTACAGCCACATTCTTAGCAAGTTTGCGGGCTCTTGCCTGGAAGGCTCCCGGAAAAATATGTGCGTTGCTTTGTGGACCACCGGATAAACAGGTGTTCTGGGATAAGGCAAAGACAATATGAGCTTACAGAACTGTGAAACGATTATTTGCGATGTTCATGCGTTCCAAGTATAGAGCATTTAAGGCGTTAAAAAATGTTTTTAAACTTTACTTAATTAATCTGCTTTGTTTTTTCTTTTGACTGGTCCGGCACTGCAGTAGTCACCCTTTGCAAAAGCTCCTGGCATCAGCAGCACCCGAAAAGCGACCCCATCCAGCCACTTCCGGCTGTATCTACAAGGCAGCGGGAAAGCTCCCCACTCTGCTGAATGTGATTTTTTTATTCTGTTATTATTCCTTCTAACTGAAGTGGTCGTTAAAACTTGATGACTGAAATAAAAATAATCTCGGGTCGGCAAGAAAGCGCTTCAAATATTAAAGTGTATAATGGCTGACACTGTAATTATCAGTTTGTGTAAAAATGAGTATGGCAGTAAATCTTTATGTGAACATTAATTTCAGAAGCATTTTATGTTAAGGTAAAAATCATAGAAAATGCGCTACAAAAATATGTATATTATTATTTCCGTATGACTTATCGACCCTTTCTAATAAACCAAGTACAGTAAAAAAATTACCCTACATAAGTGATTTTTTAAACCACTTCTTGACACTAGAGTTTTGTATTTGAATTATTTTGCAGCAACTGGGTAACTTTATTTAATCAGTTAAAATATAATTGATTTTGTAATGTTCAAACATTAAACATTATTTATTTTTACATAAAAATTACCAATACAATAAGGAGTTACTTTTATAAAAACAGGACATAAAACAGTTATTTTAATCATTAAAAATATCCGTTTTTTAAGCTTTTAGGAAGTTGTTTTATGTTTATTTTTATAAACTGAAAGCGATGTGTTTGTAATTCCTTGTTTTGTACGAAATAAAACTATTTTTGTATCTGTATCATATCAGACGCATATAGTTTCCGAAAAATCGTGCCATAGAGATCACACGCATTTCGCCAAATTATCTCTGAAAGAATGATTAGATAGACGCCATCGAGACTTACACCTGTAATCTTTTGGTCGGTATGAATTCAACCAATGTCTTTTAGACAAAGTGACCTCACGAAAATATTAATTAAACATAACATACAATATGCAATATAAAAGTACCATTTATTATTATATTAGTAGTTCTTCTACGTACATTGAACAATATTTATTTGAACGTGATTGTTTTAATATTAAAGTTGAAAATATAAAGCTATTTGAAAATAAAACCCCTTCACAAGGTACTTTTAAGATCCTTTTCTGGTCTTCCTGACGCTTGCAATCTCGTTCAAGAGCTCTCGAACCCATATTTACATAATGATTTCGTAGGAATGATTAATTGGACTACTTTTCCCATTGAGATGTAAGATTACCTGTGGGGTTCCTGTTCTTTATAAATTACCTTAGTTTGTGAATCTAGCATACTACATTTTTATCCTACACACTTTCTATAGTAAGATTAGATTATGTAACGAAATTTTATTTTATTTAAGATCGCAACACTTTAACTTTTAGTTCCTCAATATAACGATTACATGATAAGTACGCAAAAATTAACAAAAAAGATCATTAATGCCTATAAAGCATAAACCGTAAAAAAGCATAAGAACTTTTTATGTCAATATATGGAATAGAATATTGATAGACGGTAAGGGAGAAATCTCATAAAATATTGTAAAATTCTTATATGTTATTTTTAAGGATATATAAATTCATAAAATTACAGCCCGCCATTTACTTATCACTAATTTTTCTAGAGCTCACTATAGTTTTATGAAATAGGCTACGACTGTTATTTAAGACAGAGATCAAATGCACAAGATATTGTTAAATTACTTTTCAATTTAAAAATATTTGTTGGGGATTGAAACCAAAATCATTAGAATGGCATGCAAACGCTTTACCTGTAAGCAATCTACGCCAGCTTGTATCCTCATTATTAAATGAATAACCTAGAATTTGTAATTATGTATAGTTGAGGTTGTTCTTACAGACGTCCTTCCAGGAAAGTGAGAGCCTGGAGGTCTCAAGAAAAAATAGCTGTAGTTTATGCTCCCCAACGGCATCTAGAAAACTTGTCCTAGCCAGGTTTACCTTCGATGTAAGGTCACCTTGTCACTTCTTCACTTCTTCACCTCATCTTTTATTAGAAAAGGCTTTGGTTTTCTTACTTTTTAGAATAAAGGATAAAATTGTCTTCAGAGAAATTTGCGCTATTAAATGTTGAGATTTAGTGAAGAATTTTTCATTTACTGACTGGTCTTCATTGCACTAAATCATTTACCATTTATTTAATTTATATTTTTCTCACACTGAGCATCATAATTTTTGAACAACAAAGTTCACAAAGCCGGTTATTCACTGTAAAATATTGTGTGCAGTTGCAGATATAAATCTCGGGCGTGATCATTTGTTTCAAACGGTATTTTTCCTCTACAAATGTAAGCAATATAATCGCATCGGGAAAATAAAATCGTTGTTTTAGATACGTTGTTAGTTAGACGAGAGAAATAAACGTGTTTGTTTGCGATATTTGAAATTTTAGAATCTTATTTTAAACCTGTATCATTGAAAAGTACAGTCTTAATTTACGTTTATGAGCACAAAAAATATTTCGTATGTGTAACTATACTTTGCAATAATATTTTATTATCAGCAATTATTGGTCCTATTAATAACTGATTTTGATATTCAAAAATAATACTTTTTCCATACATTTTATATGTACTATAAAATTTATCGGGGGCTTAAGTAATATTGTTCTAATATATTCAGACCCCAATTTGATCATCACAAAACCGTCATTAAATTTTTCGGAACTTCACCGATTACATTCTTAGCATAATTTTCTAGGCTAATAAACAAGAAGTCAAAATAATGTTTGGCGAATGTTTATACTCTTCTTTTTTTAATAAAATTGATTAAATTTATAAGTTAGTATAGACTAACATGTTAAACTAAAGAAATTGAATCTCTCTTTAGAATTATATTTTTTTATATATTAACATATTCAGGAAAATACCGAGAAAATATTATAGTGCAATCTGGATTTTATGACGCTTGGTATATTTGTGTATGCTTAAGAGCTGTATTTATAGACTAATGATATTTGAGGGTTAATACCCGCAAATATTATTCATCCAAATTTGATCAATAGGCTTTGACTAAGATTTCACAGGTTTATTGACCTGGAAATTTTAAATATTAAAAAAAAAAAAATCGTCGGAGATTGAACCCACCACTTTTGATTTACAATAAAAATCCAAGTTCGGCATGTCAGTAAAATAAATAAAACTTTCATCGCACTTAATTAGAGGTTTATTCTTCTGAGAATAACCATTTGCTTAAGTTCGTACCAATAAACAACTCCAGTGCAGAGAAAATCTCAATGCTTCATCACGTACTCTTGCACAAATTTAACCGTGTATCTGCATCGGACTTTTTATGACTGTTAGTTAATTGAAGTCTTATCAATGTAATAATCTTATTTTGCACAAGCCGCGGTGGTGCCGTCGTAAAGTCCCCGTGAGCCGCTGTTTACAATTCAACTATTAAACTTTTTTATGTTCCAGGCGCCAATCCCATACGGAACATAAATCTTCTAGGTATCTCTCGTATTTTTCAGCTAATATTATTATCAACTAAGTATTTTTCCTTGAAAGCAACAATTTTTAGTGTATTTTAGTATAATTCAAAAAATTAACGATAATAACACAATGAAATAGTAGAGATCTTTGAGTTGTGGTAATACAGAAGAATTCTAGAAATTTCTTGGAGAGACCACGTCACGAACAATGAGGTTCTTAGCATAATTAAAGAAGATAGGAACCTAATAAGAACCATTTCAGAGAGGCAATCGGTCACATCATGCGTCACGATTGTCTTCTTCACGACATTGTGGAGGGGATGGTTGAGGGTAGAAACTGCAGTGGGCACACTAGACGGGAGTATTTGCAGCAAGTGTTCGAGGACATGAGTTGTAGCTCTTATGCTGAGATAAAGAGGATTGCAGAGGATCGACAAGAATGGAGAACGAGATGTAAGATTTTGTTCCTACAAACTAATCCAGCGGATTTATACTACGAAGAATATACTATATACGGAAACTAATAAAATTGTACAAATTTAAAATCTTTCATGTTCAGAATCATTTTTTTGGTCTGAAATTTTATATTTTTATTAAAATGTTTTTAGTTTTAATAAAATGACAAAAGGTCAAATGAAAATTAATTATAGTCACAATAAAATTTAAGAAAAAAATTAAAATTAATCCATTATATAAAAGTCATTAAATATGTCTAATTAAATATGAAATTTTAACTGTATAATATATATTCTGACTGCTGTACTCTGATCGATACATTATAACATTTAATAGTTAATAAAAATAATGACCAATACTGTTTTATAATTCAGATAAAAGTTCATGATTAATTTTAATTACCTTTATTAATAATTTTTTTATTTTAATCACGATTTCTTTCAGTAGTGGCTAATAAATGTATTAAAAAATATTTAAACATTAATTGTATTGAAATGTCATAATTTTAAAGGCCATCTTTAAACTACATATTCAATAAATGTAATAAGTAGAATAATTACTTTAATTAATACTATTCGTTATTGATATCCGCTACTTCGTTGTATTTAAATTTAAATTTAAAAGAAAGAAAGCACTGATTCTGAGTGACCATTTTAAAGCCTGTCGACGGTATTAAGAATTGTTCATAGTCAACATATTAATTATGCCAATATATTAGGAATTCAGAAAGAGTATTTATGAGTTTGAAGGTGCACGTAGATTTTGGAAAAAAATATGTTAATATCAACCAGTAAAAAAATAATCTACCGTTTTAAAAGTTATATACGAGTACTAACATTTAAATTATATCTTACTTTATTCAAAAATCAATTTCTTTAATGAAAAGGAAAAAGTATCAAATTTATTTTGTGTTACAAAATATCTGAAATGTATTATATAACTATAATAATTTATTATTCTAGCCAAAATTTGATCGAATCCAATCAATTCTTGTCGAATATGAAATATTGGAAAGATTCGTCCTTCGAAAAATACTTGGATGACGTCGGAATATGATACTTGAGTACTCAATTATTTTTTCAACCTTGAGAAAAAATATGTATAGGTACTTTGACTTACAAATATATAGGGATTCTTTCCACTAATGTGATCGGGATATCATATTCTTCGCATTACAGCTTCCGCGAAAACGAAACTGTCGTAGAAAAAAAATCTCTTCAAAAAAATTTTTTTTTTTCAGGGAATGGTGGAAATATTATTTGAAAAGATCTAGAAAAGTATAGTGCACTAATATAATAGCACATTAACGATATACAACAGCTGTTTTTTCCCGGGCTCTTGCCGTCTTGGATCTTCGGGAGTAGAAATGTTTTGAGATATGGCATGCGCAACGGTAACTGACAGAACTAATTGGCTGCAATTTAAGGTGTCAATATGATCCAGATATGGAATGGCTATCATATATATTATTACCATGACCGCTACCCTAATTAGAACATAAGGTCGTCACGAACTGCCGCTGCAAAGCTTTGTCATTCGCCACGGCTTTCACTTGCCGAATATCCATACTCGTTTAATGTGTGTTGACCAAGAGCTGGTAGTTTCCAAAGTTCCTTCCTAAATTCCACCGGTAAGCTTTGGAATGCTCTTCCTTAGTATGTGTTTCTTTCTCCTTGCAATTTGGATCTTTTCAAGAAAGACATACATACTTACTCGATATCTCCACAACAAGCGTTTTCCGCATGCAGCTGAACATCATACGTGCACTGATCTCGACGGGTTGTGTTCTCTTGCATGTGATTACATAAAAAACCTCTTCAAATGTCAGATCTACAGTTCATTCTTTGTAAAGTTCCTTTCAGTCTTCCAGATAGTGCGAGTCTAGAGGCTTGAATGAAAGGCATACAAAAAGGCATGCATAAAGGGATCAATTATTATAAAAATAAAAAAATGTCGATTTTCGTCTACCACCAATTAAAACATTGAAATTGAGACGCACGCAAAAAGGAGGCTCTTATAACAGTGTGACCAGTCGCTATTTGCGTACCGTGATAAACCGATCACGTTGTTTGTCGGGGAGCTGTTTGCTGTGCGTTGTGTCAACAGGAGTTGAGTCGCGGTGTCTTATTTCCCTACCTCCGGGGAAAACGCGCTCGGGAAATCGATATCCCTACATCGGGGATACCGAGGCACTATCTCTGCCGCGTTTCGCTAAAATAGCGGGTGGTTTATTCGAAATAAAATAATTTAAATAGTTATATAAAATTTAATAATCATTCACTCCATATTTTCTTTTTAGCTGGAGATTTTTTTTTCAAGTACATTTAATCTATAGTTTATGACAACATAATACAGATGTTGAAAGGATAGTTGCGTTTTAATACAGAGTATATTTATAAAACAGAGTTTATTATATAGAAAACCTTTATAATATATTTTATACAGCGGACCGACTGAATGTGACTGCGGCGTGGAGCAGACCCTGTCTCACCTTCTGGAGTGTGCGTTGTGCCCGAAGACCTGATGATGGCCAAAAGTAACGCCATCGACGTCACCCACTTCTGGGCAGACAGGATCTAACCCTGTTGTTTCCGACACGATTATATATATATATATATATATATATATTTAAATATAGCAGCTTCGCATAACTCACATAGACTACACCTACTACCCCCTCTTACAACTACTGACCTTATCAATAGTGAAATTCTTACTTTATTAGTCATTTTATAACATAGATCAACCATTATTATGCTCGACAACCCAGAAACTTTTTCTTCACCATTAAATATTCATTCACACGTTAGTTTGTTTGTGCACATTGGAGTTGTAGCTCTTATGCTGAGCTAAAGAGGGTTGCAGAGGATCGAAAAGAGTGGAGATCGAAATGCAAGATTTTGTTACTGCAAACCAATCTACCAGATTCATACTACGAAGAAGATATTCTCAATATATCTCGATAAACATATACATAACTCACCATATCGGAACATAGCTTTATTATAGTAATGAAATAACAGCTACAACTCTATCTCACTGATAAAGCATCAATTGAGTTTTGATTGTTTGAATTTGTATCACCATGTATGTTGGTGTTTTCCATATTACTGTCTTATAGTTTTTCCCAGATACAGCTGTATTGACATTTCGTTTTATTCGATTGATGCTAAAGTATTTTACCAATATTGATGGGAGTGCTTGTCACAAATGTTTATTCGGGAAATTGACCCGGCGGCATCAGAGAAAATTCCAGAAAAGATGAAACCTTGGGAAAATATCTGAAAGATTTCATTTTATTAATACATATCTCAATTAAACTACATGCCATAATATTAGACGTAACAACAACATACTATTTACGATCAAATGCTGTCATATAAAAGACCTTGAATTAATATTTCTTCTATTTTCTAGTTTTCTTTATTTTTCGTAAAAATGCGAAATAAATATTTATTTAGTCATATTATTTTGACTTAATAATACAACTTAATGTTTCAAGAAAAAAAACCCTTAATCAAGACACAAAAGTTGAGAAAAATATTTTAGACCATTTTTTTTTCATTTCTTAAAATTTTATCGCACAATAAATATTAAAATGACAATTTTAAATTGAATTAAATCTGTTATGAAATAACACTTTCACTTCGGAAGCTGCTGCAAAACATAAATTACAGAAGCTTTTTTACACGCTTTTTAATTCTCACCGTCTCCGAAAGGCAGGAACTGTCATTAGATGAGGTAAAAAACATGGCTGACAGAGAAACCTGGCAGCAGTTGAAGACGAAAATATGGCCCAGAAGCTTACTTTATTGGTTGCTTACATTAAACATAATCTTAATTCGAATGTTATGTGATAGTTTTATAATGTACTGATATTAAGTATTAAAATAAATGTTTCAAAGCTAACATTTACTCTAGATATCTTAAAGTTTTATTTATTTAAAGTTTGGAACAGTAATAAAAAGTTCTACGTTATATACGTAGATGGTTATAAGTTTCCTTGGCGTGGGCTTAATATAAACTTCAAGGGGACATTGTTTTTATCAGGTTTGAATTATGAACAAAGTTCACGCTCGCCTGAGTTGTTGCTATTTCATATTATTGTTGACTTTCAGTAAAAAGAAAATGTCTCGGGTGTAAAGTGTTTTGAAAAAATATACTCAAAATCTCTTTCAAACTTGAATCGAAACTATAATCTCTCGGGTGATATGCATAATTACGCTTTTTAATAATGTGAAATTCACGAGCTGATTATTTATAAAATGACAAAAAAAATAATTATATGATATATTTTTTTCTTAGCAAATTTAAATATTTGTCTAATTCGCCACAATGTACACCTTAAAGTTGTGTTTATACCTGAAAGATTTTTAACTTTTTTTCATCCTCAATTAGAATCCTAAAACAAATCATCAAATAACAGTAAAAACTTAAAAAAATGCATAATTATAATTTAAAATTAATGTTAATTAATAAATTCAAAATATTTAGTAAGTTTTTTCAGTTTGTTAGTTAGTTTTTTCAATTGTTTTAAACGCATACCTGTAAATATGTGTGTAGAAACTAATATACTATCCATACTTATACAAGCCGCTGCCTGTTTTTATTTTTACATTATTGAAGATGGTCTTTATGAAGGCCGAAACATGTAATCATTTAAAATATATTTTTACCGGATTTTCGAACGTCAATTACGATATATAAATAATAAAACTGTACATGTTTGCTAACCTATTTAATTTTTTATGTAAATACTCAAAATCATTGTAAATGCTTTTTTGTTAAACAATATTCTTTAACAAAATTAATAACTACAAATATCACAATACATCTTAATATAGAAAAATGTAAGTATACAATGAAAACATTCCAAACTTCACACCCTTTAAATTGATGGGTCAAGACCTAAATAATACCAGGGTGCGGTCTGAAGGGATAGTTCCTTTGTCAGCAAAGGAAAGTCCTTTCAGGCCCTTTTTCAGGCGCAAGGGAAATGTATGAGGAACGCGATAAATTGAGGCTTCGTAGCCACAAAGAACCTAATGCAGATTTATGGCGCCCCAGTTTTGGTGGCGCCCGCGGGCTAGCCTGCATCTATTTCGGACCACCTGTATACCGAGCTTTAATCTAAAAAAATTGCCTTAATTTGCATAAAATTATATTTTTTACCGTTTTTTTCTGCCTGAAATATCTTTTTACACAATAACGTTATTTTTCTCATCGCGTTAAAAAAAGTTTTTTAACACTGTAATGTTTTGAGTGAATCAATGCTGTTAATAATTTCGTTTTTTTTTCAATACATTATTTGCTTAAAATAAAATATATATTTGTTAATGACCAAGCATTTATTGAAGTGCTTAGTAAATTGGCCTCGAAATACTTTATATTTATATGTTTTCGGTAAAATGTTGTAATGTAGTCTATATACACTTATTTATGTAGATATCGACAAGAGTATTAATATATAATACCTTAATTATATAAAGAAATCGCAAATATTTTAAAGTAATATTTCATATTTATACATAACAGGTATTCTTTTGACCGCAAATTTTCAAATATAATTTGGAACTTGGGTAGAAAAATAGTCGTTTATTATTTATATTCTCAAATGCAGAATTATAAAGATACTCAATTATAATGACAAACATACGTATTTAATTCGTGTGAGCAATATTTGTAATATTTGTTTATAAAGGCGAATGTTATTTAGACAACCAATAAGTAGATCAAACTTTTTTTGTTATAATATAATAAAAGTAGCCGGCGGTCATAGCTCAATGGTCAAAGCCTTTGCTTTGCAAGCCAAAGGTCGTGGGTTCGATCCCCGACGGAGATTTTAAAAAAAGGGTTTTTAATAGATTTCTGAGCTCTAAAATACCCCCAGTTGGTGTGAATTTGATCCATCACCTGTAAAATGTCAGTCATAGCCTATTAATTAAAATTGGTGGTAGACGAAAGTCGTCCCGTGAACACCACCCATTAATAGTCAATTCCTGTAATATTAAAGGATGATGCGTGAATCTCGGGCTGTAGTCTATGACGTTGGCGGATCAACACCACTCCACATACAGCGTTTAGCTATATACAGTTATACACCATGGTAAGAGTCATAGAATTCCACAGATGAGACTTCCGAAATTACTATCACCATCTGTCTGTATTCTCCTGTATGTGTTTACATAAAAAAAAGGGAATAATATTAATTAGGAACAATGAAATAATACATTCAATAACATTATATTAATATGAGTGTCTGATTTTTAGTACATAGATATTTTTCAAAAACTTTACATGTTTTCGTATATCATATTCGTTATCATCATCATTTTTCTTTGAATCAAATGGTCGCCTCAAATGTACGTCTTTACGTTTTGTTAAGTTTTCTATTTTTTTGCATTGTTCCAAGCGATGTACGTTTTTTAAGACATCAAATTCAATAATAATATTTATGGTTAACAGCCTATTTAATACACATCCATTTAGTGATTTGTGGAAAAGGCATTTGAAATATTAAGGCATATTTGAGCGTTTGTTTATAAGCTTTTCTAAGAAAATCTGGTGATTATCTTGACCTTCTCTAGGCGAAGAGTATACGGTCATAAAACAAGCATAATTCAAAATGAACATTACGCTGTAAAGTAAATTTTCGAGAATATCTATCGAATCCAAGAACCTTAAACTAAAATTATCTTAAGCCACACTTCATTGTAGAAACCCTACGGCAGATTGCTGAAATTATTTTGATATGGGCTTAATGATAATTCTAGGAATAAATTAATGTTAAATACCCACAACAAGGAATGTTAACTCTATGGAAGATAATAAAAATATCGTTTGTCTTTAATAATTATGAATAAATGGCTAAGCTTAAGTTCTATGAATTTAAATAGCCATTAGGCCAATACGTATTCATAGTTTTGTTGACTTATGATAGGAAAATATAAATATGAGTTCTTGGTCGACATATTTAACCGTGTATAGGGGATGTTCGTCAAGTGTAAGACAGGTTTGTCGGCTGTGGTGGGTGCAGAGACAGTTCTTTAAGTTCCGAAGAGCAGCGACCGTGATAAATATTTTTTTTTTTTATTTTCAATAAGATATTTAAATGAATATATAAACTTCATGCTCATAATTTCATTTAATTAAGTCCAAATATATATATTTTTAATATACACCTATGTCGGCAATCAAAAAATGTTTAATTTTTTAAAAATAAAGTAGACGACTAAGCAATATCAAAAATATTTAAAAATGCTACTTTTGTTTTTGAAAACATAAAATTTTTGTACGGTTAAAACTTAATTTATTTAAAATATTGAAAGGAATCGTAATATATTTTTTGAAATAATGTAAATTTATTCAATGCTCATTTTTTACCAAGAGTTTTGTAATATCATTAACCTTTACAAGTTAAAATATTTCGCTATTTAATAAAACGTAGATAATTCAAATTTTAATTCAATTAGGTTTTTGTATAATTCATTAAATAGAGCTTCTAAAATTAAACTGAATACGCAATAAAGCTCTGTATTGTCTTTTATATTTCAATACATTAAATGGCAACAAATTTTCTCTCCTTTGAGATCAATCAATCAGTTCGTAGCTTATACTTCCCCTCAATTGAATACAATGAGATGAAAGAAGCCCGCTTCAAGTGATGTCCTCAATCAGGAATTGAAGAGAGCTTTTCCGATAACTTAGCTCCGCTGAAGGAAAGCTCGCCCGCCCTTAACGTATGGAACAACCCAACACCAATATTGTGAAGTGTACAAAAAGAGCTTTCGTTCTCCCCTCAACATTTCCGCGGAAATAGCAACGTTGCTAGATTTTAATTCATAACGTAATAATCGATTACATTCAAGTTTTTTTATTTTTTTAAATATTTTTTGAATTCATAAAAAAAAACACAGATGGCAGTAAGATATCTACTTATTTAAATTTCACTCGGATAATAATTTTTTTGTACATTTTTCTATCGCTAATCCATTTCGTGTATAAAATTAATGGTCACCAACGAATTTCTGCGCGCCTTTTTGGATTGTTTGCATACTTTATATCTGGACATCTCTTCTTCCGCAAGTCCACCTGGGAACATGGGTTCTTTCACTACCATTCCTGTAGCTATGATAATTGATATAAAATAATTTTCTTTAAAAAACAAAGTATGATAAACCTGACCGTTTAATTGTTCGATTCAAAAGAGGCATCTCAACCTAAAGTAAATTATCTTTATCTGAAAAATTCAATCGATTATTTTATTTGAATAATATTTTTTTTTTCATGCCAGAATTTTTTGCATGTAGTGCAACAGTTCTTACTTACATTTTTTAAGAATTTTAAACGATGATAGATTAAAAGAATATTCTGAATCACCCTGTGACTACTGTTAATGTTATTGAATGGCATGATTTTTCTGAAATGTGGTCGTATTTAAATAAATTAAGCGGAATTTTTCGAGCAGCCTATTTCACATTTCCAGGTGCATTTATGGCCGGTGGTTTTCCGCGTGCCGGCCAGTCGACGTTCGAAAAATATTTCAAACATGCAGGTCTTTGACGTTACAATCATGTACGGGGAATTGAGTGGGTTTTTTGAACACGGAAACTTAATTAAAATGCTTTGTGGTTTGAGTTTTGTAATGCAGGGTGATAGTTACAGCTGTTGAATACTTGGAACGATAATTTTAAAATTAAAATCTATTAAAACGTGTCATACTAAAAGTTAGTATGATGATAAAACGGAGCACTTGTAATGATTAGATCCACTGCACAAGAAGCGTTATTTAAGAATTAATTGTTGTTTGCTTACACTCATTAAATGCATATTACAATCAATAATCGTATAATGAACACTTTCGTTGACATAGTTCATTTAACGTTTGCGACAGTTTTTAATGTGAACCTTTTCTAAAGTGTTGATCTAAAGTTTTACCGACTCTTATTTCCAAATGGTTCAAACCTCGGAAGTGTTTTGCTAATCATCCGTTCTCGTGTTGAATTCTGATTAACAAATCACCCAAAATAATTCTCAGATACAAAATGGGTCATTGTAAGTGCTTGTTGCTTGCAGCCACAAATAGATTAAAAAGGTCACACCGTGTTATTTGTATATAGAATTTACCGTAAGTAAACTGCTTTCATGGTGCAAGGGATATGTCATGTCGCACATCCAATTGCTTATATGATTTTTTTAGAATAAAATGAAATATTTTAATAATTAATATAAGCAATTGGCAAATGGTTCAGTGTTGTGTAAAGATAATAACAAATTGCAAAGTTCGCGGTTCGAATTCCAGGATCTGCCGTTTATTTTTTTTCCGATATTTGACGAGAGAAATGTTATTAAAGGATAATATTGTATTTACTCTGAGTTTGTATGGGAATATTGATTTCTTATTTTTATCAAATTGATTAACACATATAAATCGACATTGATATACAAAAATGACTGAAATTGTATCAGTTTTGTAATCTTATATTCATCATCAGCCTGTGTCCGTCCACTGTTGAACGTAGGCCTCCCGCATGAGTCTCCATCCTCTTCGATCCTCAGCCTTCCGCATCCAGGTCACTCCCGCTATTCTTCTTATATATTCTAAAATTAACAAAAACATATATACTTTTCCTCCATATCAGACATTTTATGGTTTCCAATAGAAAAAGCAAACTATCAATTCATTGTTTATTTTTTGGCAAATTTTATGAGAATCTAAAACTCCTACAAGAAAAACTATATTAAGTTGAAATTTTTGAATAAACTTTTCTTGCTAAAGAAAATGTGCCATGTACAACAGCATAAGCGAACATAGCTTGTTTCAAGCAAAGGAATTATTTAAATTTTAAAAGCTCAAATAATATGTGTTTAACTTAACCAACAACTATCGCACACACCCCATGGTATCCCTTAGCGGCCGTTTTTTTACTTGCTTCCCTTTAAGAAATTTTCTTATTTATTTTTCGCGGAATAATAATACATTTTTCTCGGCTCGCTCACAATATAACTTCGGGAACTTGTCAGTCATGTTTAAGTGGTTTGAGTGACGCGTAATGTTTGAAAAAAAAAAGTTTTTCTGTAGTATTTTTGGGCTTTCAGAGCAACCTTTAAAGAAAAATTAACGCCTCCGATAAAATATCAATACAAATATTAAATCATTGCGTTATTTTATTGAAACGTTTGAATATCATGAACAAAGTTACAAAGTAATGAAAAAAATAAAAAAATTATATTATGAAGATATTAAAATTATTTATACAAAATATTCACGTATAAATTTTGTACAAATAGTAAAACAAAATATGTATTTTCAAGTCTCTAAGTGACATTAGATAAAAAATAATAAAACTTTTTAAATAAAATAGATTTTATAAAATGAAAATATTAATAAAATTTATTGAGACTTATTTATTTTAAGGAAAATGTTTCTGCAAAAAAATAAATGCATTTTATGTTGCTTAATAACTAATTAAAGACTTATAAGGGTACTGTCGCATTTTTTTTTTCGTAAACTGATATTTTCATCCAAATAAATGTAGATTAATAAATATTCTATACATAATATTGGTGAAGCTATAACAGAAAGCAAAGGAATATTAAATATTTTGCGTTAATTCAGAAATCTCTTGAGAATGGAAAAATATCAGATTTTTGATAACGCAGGAAATATGTGTCACTTTGCCAATGTTTCGGCATTCAAGTCTATTTCATTTAGGCTCTGCATTGCCCTCCCTCGAGAGGACTGTTTTTCTTTTGTTGCTACTCAGTTTTATTCGCGTTGTTATGTAAGCCGTTTCGCGTTCAGGTCGCATTGTTTTCGGATTACTCCATTGTGTTTTTGCGAAAAATCGGTTTCAGCGGCGCATTCGAGATCCAAAGGCCGACGCCTGAAAAGGATATATCTGTCTCCTGAAAGATAAACACTATAAATAGACGATTTATAAACAGATAAAACAACATCTCACACGCTCAATTTATTATTTATTTAATTTCCATTATAAGTCAGCCTAGTGATAAATATCTTTTACCGATTACAAGTTTAATATCACTTTTGGTATACTTTTTTCCGTCATGTAAGTAAGAACCAATATATAATTGAACTGGGTATAAATTAGTAGTTTAGTTGTTTTAATTTTATGGAATAGCAAATTAACTAGCATATTACAATTTTTTCAAAAATGAAAGTGTAACTGATTTTAGGCATGACATCTATATTACAAAAGAAAGCAGATACTATACTACTTTTTATTTACGCATCTCTGCTTTTAATTTACTAGACGCCCATTAAAATCCAAAAATATCAAATAATACATAGTTTCTTTATTCATAACGTTATCATGACAATCTGAAACATGTTTTGGGCTTACTTTATTGTTGTTATATACTTTTTATGTAAACACATACAGGAAAATACCGACAGATGGTGATAGTGATGCTGAAGTCTCATCTGTGCAAGACGCTTGTCATGCAACATATGCCCAAGCTCTGCACGTGGAGTGTTGATTTGCCAACTTTATAGACATATAAAGCCTGAAATTCTAACATCACCCAATTATTACAGAAATTCACTACGATTAGGTGGTGTTCACGGGACGATTTTTGTCTACCACCAATTTTGATTGATAGGCTATAACTGGCATTTTGCGGTTAAAGGATTAAATTTTCACTAAATAGGGGTATTTTAGAGATAACAAAGCAATATAAAAGAAAAAGTATATACATGTATTACGAGATCTTATTTTCCTACCGTCACAAATAAACTTTCTTTGATTAATAAACAATTGAAATTATCATAATAAAAAATGATAAAATTGGGGTTTTTTTCATAAGAAATTTATTTATCATTTGTTGAAGAAGAAAATACCTTTACTTGATAAATTAATTATTTTCAAACTAATGTAAAATTAATTCCAAAAAAAAAAACCATAAACATTTTCCACTAAACTTTTAGTGTCTTTTAACAGCAAAGAAAACGTTAAACACCCACTAAAATTTGAACGCTTGAAACATTAAATAATTAATTAACTCCCTCAAGTAGAACGCCTAGTACGATTTTACGCTAAACACTCCCATTAAATACATGCCGGTACAAGAGCTCCTTACGCTGGGTGAAAGTAGAAAAGCTCGCCGTTTGTAAGGCAATTCAACTCGTTGGGAGCTTTCATCTCAAACGATAATCCTGACCCCTAATTTGGAAGAAAACTCTTTGCTCGCAGGAACTGAATGCGCTGAATCGGGCTTGACAAACTGAATGAGTTTCACGAAATAGACAATCTGCTTATATTTAATCAACTAGTTTCGGCTTACACCTTATGAGAAGAAATTTATATTTTACAGCACCATCAGCATAATTTTATATTCACTCCCCTAACTAGATCATATGGATAATAAATTGTTTGCCTCATTTTCACCAACTAAAGCCCCCGGATCTCTATTAAGTACATTATATATGTCGTTTTTGGTGGCCTTTCAGGAAGTTTACAAATTATAATTAACGTACCTACTACAATCCACGTAAGCACCTGTTATACGTCTGTATTTACTTTTTTGTGAATCAAAAAGGCACTGTTCTTGCTCTTAAGTTATACTAGAAACAAAAACTGCAAATTATTTTGACGGGTTTATAATGAATGTGAATGAACATGTAATAATAGTTTTAATATTTGTAGTATTCACTTGGACATCCATTTCAAATAAATAAGAGATTAATAAAAGCTTGCTGTCAATTTTTTTTGATGTCAATATATTTTTCCATACATTTCTGTGTACTACAAGAATAATTATTAAAAGGGAAAAAAAGCTGTTTGCAAATATGCTTATGTGTTGAGGAAATGAATTTTAAATGTGTGTTTAAGGATCTATGTGAATTTTCAGAATTATAGATCAAACTAAGCTTAGTATGATCCATCTTAAAACAAGAAAAATAATATTTTAAAAGTAAAAAATAAACGCATTTATCCAAAACAAGCATGTTTGCAAACAGATTTCCCTATTTTCTATATACTGATTATTATTCTTGCGGTACACAGAAGTGCAAAGAAAAAACTTACGCGTAGACATAAAAAAAAACTTGACCGCAAGTTTGTCATTCCCGGGCATCTTGTCCGGTCAGCTTTTCTCCGAGCTTTTATTTTATTCGAGGACATTTCTCCATCTGTCAGCGCTTCCGGTTGCGCGGCGTCCAGGCCGGATTACGGTGACGACGCGCGGACTCTGGAGGGTCACGCGGGAAACGGGAAAACGGGAAAATGAGAAAACCCCCGACCGCAGGGGATTTCCTCACACGTAAAGATAACACTCTTTGATGTTTTTCTAGCCCGGAACGCTCGCTGCATATTTTTTTGCCTCACCCTCACTTCGTCTTCTGATGGATATTTAATTTGTCGGCACTTACGCTCTCGAAACCCTTTTCTACCCAAGAACGGGTTGCCGTAGTAAAAGGAGATTTTAATCATATGTCATAAAAAAACCGTATCACGCTGCTGACCAGTGTTTGCATCACAGTAAGTTATAATTTTGTAATAAGTTATAAATTATTATTTTGTATATACTATATAAATATATATGTATCTAAAAATATGGCAGATTGGGTATTGCACAACCCACCCAATATGCTGCTTCTTCTTCGTAGTATCAATCCGGTGGATTGGTTTGCAGCAACAGAATCTTGCATCTCGATCTCCATTCCTCTCGGTCCTCCGCAACCCTTTTCAGCTCAGCATAAGCCCTACAATTCATGTTCTCGAATACTTGCTGCAAATACTCCCGTCTAGGGCGCCCTCTACAGTTTCTACCCTCAACCATCCCCTCCACAATATCGTGAAGAAGACCATCGTAGCGCATGATGTGACTAATCCATCGGGCTCGCCTCTCTGAGGTGGTTCTTATTAGTTGCCTATCTTCCTTGATTATTCTGAGAACCTCATTGTTCGTGACGTGGTCTCTCCAGGAAATTCCGAGAATTCTTTTGTACGACCACATCTCAAAGGCCTCTAGTCTTTTTTTATCACTTTCAGATAAGCACCATGTCTCACAGCCGTACATTAAGATGCTCCAAACAAGTGTTTTGGCAAGTTGCTTGCGGAGCCCTAAAGAAATATTCTTTGACTCAAGAATCATACGCAGGGATAAGATTGCTTCTCTGGTTCCCATTCTTTTTCTGAATCCAAATTGATCGCTAGTGAGAGTCTTTTCTATTTTTGGTTCAATCCTATGTAGGATTATGTTGGTCAGTATTTTGGATGCATGGGATAGAATACTCAGTGTTCGGTGTTGTTCACATTTTGTTGTTCCGGGCTTCTTCGGCAGAGTTACAATTAGACACTTTTTGAAGTCTTCTGGCGTTATTCCTATATTGTAGATCATCTGAGTCATTGTGAACAGAGCATCTAGAGTTCATAAAGCTTATTCTTATTATTATTATTATAATGACAGTGTGATTTTTATTTTTAAAAACATTTTCATGAGAATACCGACAAATGGTGATAGTGATTACATGAGTTCCATCTGTGGATTCCATGACGCTTAACATGCTGCATTTGGCTAAGCACTGTATGTGGAGTGTTGATCCGCTAACGTCATAGACGACGTTTACGAAAATCGGCGTTCACAGATCCTTATTAATACAGGTAAACGACATGAATTCCTGTTATAATAAGGATGATACGTGAATGGAGTTTACAAACCTAACAGTATAATATATAGCGAATAGCAAACTTCTTCGTAAAGTACTTAGACTTCTTTTTTTGGAGGTTGCTTGGAATTAAACTTGTTCCTAAGTAGACCTTAAGGCGCTGATATGTACTAGAACGAGAAATGTACATTAGCATATGACAGAACTAAGTGGTAGCTATATTTGTTCTTCCTATTAACATCCTCCTCTCTTTCAAAAGGTTGTTAGTCAGACGCGTGAGGGCGTGACTCGTAGCAGATTAATAATACACAGACTTTTTCAGAAGCACATTGACATATACTTACGATAAAACTTACCTATTCAAAGATAAAACCTAGTCACAGCATTAGGCCGAGCCACAATACAATATGCTTTCGCCGACGGGCGGGGCACGACTGGTCGCGCTCGTGATGACTCTTGCCCAGCGCCACAAGCAGCCTATATAACTTGTCCCAAATTCCAATATGGCGGACACATTCATGTACGACAAGCGAACAGAAATAAGAAACGAAATATTGTTTATCGAGGTCTTCATTACCAGTCAGCAAGAGCTCTATCATGCTGAGGTCAGTATTTATTTTGTATAGTTCCCGAAATACTTGGCATCTCACCGAAAGCCAATGCAGTCGTCTAATGGTTTTAAAAAGAATATGCCTGTATAAAAAACTGGGGACAAGATGACAAGGAAGTTTTCCATACTAAATTAATTATCAATAAATTATCAGTGTTTTCAATAAGCAAATAACATTATATAAAAATATTACATTTTTGTAATATAAACGAGATTGTAACATATACTTACGCATGTATGAATGTAATAAAGCGATGTTATCGAAAAAGGAAGAATAAGATAATTGTGCGATTATATTCTCAATGACATATCGGATTACGTCATCACATAGTTTTATTTAAATACGTAATAAATATCAAATTATATAAACTGTGTAGTAAATGTGTCTTTTATATAAGATAGTGATTATGTTACGTATTACAAATTACGAAAATACATCATCAAAATTTCAATGAAATTACTAAAATATTTCTGAATGAAGACGATTCATTAATGTGTTGAATTTCGATGACGTTTACATACGAGTAATATAATATGCTTAATAAATCCCTGTACTTCAATTAAAATTATGATTACTTAATAAATTATAAATTTGCTTTAAACAAGATCAAACGTTCATGAAAAATGAAATATTCTTAAAATATTACGTAATAACATACTCACAGCATCTTCTTCGTAGTATCAATCCGGTGGATTCGTTTGCAGCAACAGAATCTTGCATCTCGATCTCCATTCGGAGATCCGATTGGGGGACTATTTTATCTCCGGAAAATTATACTTGAGATGCAATCATTTTTTTGCTGATACGTGGGATGTCTTTAAGACCTTTAATGTGGTATTTTCCCCTTTATTTCCACATCCTAATGCCGTTGACCATAAAGGTTCATCCGCCTTAGGAGGGCATTTACTACCTCCAGGACAATAGAGTGCCCTAACCAGCTTGACCTGATGAGGTTAGCTCGGTGTTAGCTTATTCCGGCCAACATTCGGTCCAAAAAATCTGATCTTTCAAATTATCATCAACCACAACGCAAATTGTTTTTCTGCGTAAAATTTCGTACAAGAAAAATGATTCATATGAGTTGCCATGGAGATATAAATAAAATAAAAAATGGCCGACATCGGCACGTCATGAGATCTTCCGCCAAAGATGTTGCGCGTCGATGCTGTTTAACGAGCGATCGCTAAAGATGCATATAAACCATAATGCACGTTTTGTAGAGAATTTGATGACGATTCTGATGGTGTTAGAGAATGTTTAGAAGTTTTATTTTTAAGTGCGATTTATTGTTTAAAACAAGAGCGACGGTATAGACGTCTTCGCCACGGCGTCTATACCGTCATCTCAGCATATACATAAAATATATTTATTCTAATTAAATCAAACAAATCGAAAAGGCAAGCAGGCTAAGCGACGCTTTTCGATTTATTTACTTTATTTTTTACTACTACTTTTTCTTCTAGGGATGCTTTCTTTCCATTCGTTAGAGTCCCGGAGGAAAATTGCTGCTCTCAAACATTCATTCCTTCTTCTTCGCGGTACAATTCACAATCCTGGGATTCTTGAATGTTTCAACTTCTATGTTCCAGATAAGTACACCCGTGCTCGTAGCCATCCATTGTTTTTGATCCCAGTTGATGTTTGTGGAGCTTCGAGCACTCAATTTGGTACAACGGCAATGGCGCTCCTAAATGGCCTACTAGCACACCTCGATTCTTTTCTTACTGATGGTATTGTTCTCCTATATCTCTATGATATTTGACACGTGTCTTCTTCTTCTTCTTTGATGTTATTTTTATATTTTAATGTCTTTTGTATGCTTTGTTTTTTATAATTCTGTACCTTGGAACTTCGGTTGCGTGTAATAAATAAATAAATAAAAATAAACAATAGAAAAGGCGAACAGGTTAAGCGACGCTTTTTGACTAATAAATTAACAATTAACTAAAATCGACGCACGCACGGTAATGTGATCTTTTCGACAACTCGATTTATTTGTAACAAAAAATATAATATAGAACTTAAGTACAAAATATATTATACGTGGTACAAGACTTCAAAAAGTCGAGAAATTCTGGAATTAAGACGTTTATTTACATCATATTGCACCTCAAACATAATTATATGTTTCTATTTAAAGTTACTATTTACTTATAGGCTTTTTTTTTTAATTAATATACTATAGTTGGTAAGTCATTAATTTTGGATTGAGACATGTCTGGCAAATTACAGTAAAATGAACTTATTTTTTCCATTCAGTGTCATCGAAAAAATCTATGGAGAGTAGTGGACTGTGAATAAGTAGAAGTAAGACCGAGTCAATCTACAGGTTCTTCAATTTCATTTCTGGTTGCACCGCAGTTAACACACAATTCCTTCTACAGAATACATCCGTAAAAGAGGTTGATACTGTTAAACATCTCGGCTCCGTGAAATCCGTAGACGCCAAAACTTAATTCGACGTAGAACATAGAATAAACACAGGATGGCTGAAATGGAGGTCTCTCTAGGGTTTTGTGTGACAGCAATATTCCAGTTAGGACCAAAGGTAAAATCTACAAAACTATGCTTTACGGATCGGAGTGTTGGACCCCGCTGAAACACTAATTGGATAGGATAAATGTGGCAGAGAAAAAGATGCTAAGATGGACGGGTGGTGTGACTGGAGTGGACATTGTTAGGAATGAGCATATTCGGGGTTCATTTCAGGTGGCCCCCATACCTGAAAAAGATAAGTGAAAACCGCCTAAAGTGGTATGGGTATGTGACACGGAGAGATGAGGACCACATGGTAGAGAAAGTACTCAACATACCTACGCTGAGAAGAAGACCTGGAAGACCACAGGTAACCTGGACTGCAACTCTAGACAAGGATCTCTCAATCTCAACTCTAGACAATGTAAAATAGTCTTTTCTTACTTTTTAAACCAAAAAAAAACACTTTTAATTGAATACACTAATCGTATCAAATAAATTATTTTTTTGCTAAAAAAATATTATTGTAGATGTTTTTTGTGAGGCAAATTGAAAGGATATTCAATGAAAGCTTTCATTCGGGGCGAGAATATGACATGAAAAAAGTCTGGACGAATCCTTTACGGTCCCAAATTTTATAAAAGTCTTAAAAAAACTTATTGCGAATCCAAAAAGGGATTTGATAATAATTTTTCCAGTATGTTTAAGTTATTATTATAGAGGTCAATGATCAGGGCTCAGGCGGAGTCAATATTTTTTGAAGACCTTCTGCGGGTCCAAAGCTGGAAAAGCTGATTCTTTTATACTTCGGAGCCTTTTGAAAGCTCCATTCACACGGCATCCTCTTGAGTTTGGACCTTTTCCAATGCCCATAGGTACTGGTCTGGAGCTTTATGATAAACCCGCTACGGCAAAAAGCCGATAACAATAAAATATGCAGGCGCAAACAGTTTTTTAGGGTGTCTCAATTTACGACTGCCGTATATATTTGGAAATATTTGTTTATGTATTACACAGTTACGCTTTACTTTATGAAATAAAAGATGTTTTTTTTTCGTTTTTAATTGTTTTTTGTGAGTCAACTTGTTCGCATTGGTACCCGATATATGCCGTGTAAGATTCCCCTACCGTTGAAATCGGTAGTCGTGAAATATCGTTTTGCTTTTATCTACTATCCCTACAATAGTTTTTTATACATCATTTGATAGCTAAAGAATACAAGAACCATTGTCATTTATGAAAATGGACTAGATAAGTACATTTATGTTTCAAATACTAGTTTTATAATTGAGAGTATATTTTGTATTCCGCCATGTCGTAATGAAAGGGTTAAGAATGTCTTTTTTAATTCTAATATTTATTTATAACTGAAGAAAGGCGTTGAGTCATTAGCCGAGATTGGCCAACGACGGGTGATTTAATGAACATCATCAAATCCCAGTATCAGCCGTTTATTTTTCACTAAACAAATAAATATCATATGAGATATTTTTTTCTGCAAATTTGTATGTATGTAAAGACAGGCGAGGCAAACGAGTGAGCGGTCAGCGATGTGAAATAAAATGAACGTGGTTGCAAAAGTACGTAGTTTGAATCCCAACATCTGCCCATTTTCTTATTTGAAAATTCTCCCAAAGGATAATGTCTGCTGTGAATTTGGATACGTATCAAATGTCTTTTTTTTTTCATGTATATATTTTTTGTATTTCTCACAATGTAGATTTTAATTCCAATTCATCAATTGATACCCATTCAAATATAAATCAAAAACTATTTTTAAGCGCAAAGAGTATACCAACATCATTTTCGTTTCATTTAAGGCAGAGCACTGAACGTCATATCCACGCCGTCGAATCGATAAATTTAGACATTTATTTAAATAAAATTATTTTGATTTGATTTTTAAACGAATTTAGTAATCGGTTCATTGGCCACCCTTTTTTTATTCCCCTATAAAGATAATGAGAATAAAAAAGGAATTACATAATAAAAAATAAAATTTGATTATCATTTTTTTTATGTAAACACATACAGGAGAATACCAACAGATGGTGATAGTGATGCTGAATTCTCATCTGTGGAATTTTATCACGCTTACCATGGTACATATAACTAAGCGCTGCATGTGGAGTGTTGATCCGCCAATATCATAGACTACAGCCCGAGATTCACGCATCATACTTTATTATTATAGGAACTTACTATGAATGGATGGTCTTCACGGGACGACTTTCGTTTACCTTTAATTAATAGGCTATGACTGGCATTTTACGGGTGATTAATCAATTCAAAACCGAGGGTATTTTAGAGCCCATAAATTTCGTAAAATATTTTTTTTTAATCTCCGTTGGGAATTGAACCCACGATCTTTGGCTTGCAAAGCAAACGTTTTGACCATTTAACTATGACCTACGTAAAATGAAAATAAAAAAATAAATTATATAATAAAACAATTTTTTAAATATTTTTGATTAGCGTGCTAAGATTTCTGAAGTATAGTTAAACAAACATGAATTTCAATTGAATTCAGATATATAATGAAACTTATTTCATGCCAATCAACAAATAAAAGTATTTTTCGTAAAATAAAATAACTTTTGTATTAGATTTCAAAATTAATTTCCAAAACAAATTGTTATGCTGATTGAAAATGTACGGGGTAAAAAACTACATGAGCATAATAAATAAAATAACCTTTATGTTTGAATACTTTCCATCTACAAAAATATTCAACGGCCTTTTGTTTGATCGTAAGAAATGTTTTCATTTAAGTTTCCGAACAAAGGGCAACAAAAATTTATGAAAGTTTATCTTATCGGGGAAAAGTATCATTCAATCAGAAGCTTGATAAAACTTTAGAATGTCCGTTGAAGGTATACAACAATAACATTATCAAATTGATTAAAAGCTTCCGATACACAATGGATGCTCTAAGATTTTACATTATTTACCATCTCGCAGGGTAATAAAGATAAATATGTCATTTCGATAATGTCATTCCTGAAATCACATTACAATTTAGCTTTCAGGGATTGCAATCTTAAAATATTGTAAATTTCATATTACTTTTATCACGTGATACCGGGATAGTATTCTTTCATAAAAATATATTTTAAGAAAGTATGTGTATAAAATTCCATATTTCGTATTTATTTCAAGCTTTTTGAATCGTCTATAATATCATATATATATATATCTGTGGTCATACGGAAGAATTCACGGAATATCCTGGAGAAACTACGTCAAGAACAGTGAGGAACAATGAGTCAAGATAATTAAGGAAGATAGGCACCTTGTAAGAACCATCTCAGAGAGGCAAGCTCTATGGATCGATCACATCATGCGCCACGATGGTCTTCTTCATTACGTTTTGGAGGGGATGATTGATGGTAGAAACGTAGAGGGCGCCCTAGATGGAAGTTTAAGTAGCAAGTGTTCGAGGACATGAGTTGTTGCTCTTATTCTGAGCTGATGAGGGTTGTGGAGGACCGAGATGAGTGGAGATCGAGGTGCAAGATTTTGTTGCTGCAAACTTATCCACCGGATTGATACTACGAAGAAGATAATATCTATAAATTATTTTCCATAATAGATATTACAACAATTGTTGCAGGTCTCATATTTGCAATGTGATTTGCTTAAAATAATAACCCAAACCAAAATACATGATGTATATTTGGAAAAATACTTTTCTTTCTTATCCACTCAATAGTAAAATCATATGTTGGCCTCAAATATGACTCAGTTGCAACTACCCTTACCTCATACGAAGTCATATCTGCATTAAAGCCTAAGCCAGTATTTTACGTAACAAACTTAAAATTTCAATATCGATATATAGATTTAAATAGATCTGTAATAAGTCTCAAAATATATAATAATGGACGTTATTCATTAAACAAAGCAAAGTTCTTCTTGAATTATTGTTTCATTCCTCATATTACAATATTTAACACAATATTAAAATGAAAAAAAAAATCGCATGCAAACATTGCAATGCTAGACAAAAACCAAATATTCAGCATACCACTTTAAGCCACTTTGGAGAAAGTAGAAAACTACGATGTATTTTTCGTACCCTCTAGGAAAAACACGAAAATACTAACATATATAAGCGGAGACATATCTCGTGAACATACATTAATGACGATTTTGTCCTTGAGCAATATACTTTTAATCACAAAAATTAAAGCAACAATATTCAAAATTACAGAAGAAAATTAAAGTTATCATTTTTTATAAATATGTTTATTATAAAAAAATTACATTCGGTACATTTTTTTTTCTGATATCTGTAGAGAATAAGCCATTGACTTATTTCTGGTTTGACGTCAACTTTAGGGAAATCTTGGTGATGGAATCAAGGAATTACGGGATTCGAATATTTGCGATCGCTAACCCTGCTTTTTCCCCAGATAAAAGACAAGTATACACAGAGGGTGTCCATCATAGTTTCGCGGAAGTAGTCACCGATAATATGATCACAGATAGGGAGACGTATTCCTTGCTCTAGGGGCATCGCGGGAGATTTGTTGGGACGGATTTATTATTCAAAAAACGAATTACTGAAACTTTACGTCAAAAGCTTCCGAAGCTTTGCCGCCAGAACGGACGAATCTAAAAAGTTTTTGGCTTAAATCACTCGTTTTATTATAACACTGTGAACAGTGGTCATCTTTTATTCATTTATTTACATTTTTCATGAGTGTGCATTATGTTAATTAGATAAATAATACTTGTATATGAAGTATTATTCGAATATTAATAAAACAATTTTATCAATTAATTTTCAAAAATACATTTTAAATAAATACATATGCTTCGAGTTATTCGGCAGTTTATTTTTGGTTCCTTTTTATTTTATAATTAATGCAATAATTCCATAATACTGAAATTTTATGAAGTTATACAGGTTAGATCTAAAAAATATATAAGAAAAGACTTTAGACAAGAAAATGTAATATACACAAATCGCATGAATGGCTTAGGTTCTAGAGAACATAAATTTATGATTAAAACATTACATATTACAAAAATAAGTCTTAACTTTTGTAAAGTACTCGTATTAACTCAAAATATAACATTTATTTAGTACACATAGCATTCAGAATGTCATTTCGAGGTAACCTAAACTTTTTCTCAAAAAAATGTCTGAATTAATAATAAGACCCTTTTTATTTACAATTCTTAACAATTTTGCGATTATTAACTGAAAATACTTGCTGAAACTGCATTACTATAATTTAAAATTATTTCACATTTTGTTCAAATTTCACATTAGATTTCACTACTTTTTCGTGTCTGTCTT